>CM033722.1:13101553-14301553 GCA_019671005.1 Hibiscus mutabilis | reverse complement strand
GAAACAAATCACCAAGAATCAAATCCAAATCTATCCGATGCTGGAATTTGTACAAATCATAAGGTGTCCACAAGAAATCAACCGAGCAAGGCCTGTTTGCATCTAGTCTCACCCATGGCTTCCCTTTCCCACTCCAATGAGGCAAACTTACTGGACCAGGGAGCAATGGCCTGCAACTGTTCACCAAGTTATCCCCACCGAGTCCATGTTGGTTCCACCTATGATCAATGGCTTCAACATCTCCACCAAAAACCAACAAAAATGGTGGAAGGGAACCCAGTTCGTAGATCCTTTTATCTTGCTGAATCCTCATCCATTTCTCAATCTCCCTTGTGTAATCACCTCGTCTCCATTTCCCCAAATCCATAACCATCACTCCTGTGTTGAAATAACAAGCTCTCTTGCCTTCTTGGCAAATTCTGGGTTTGACCAGAAATCACCTGTGAAATACTTGGCCATGTTTGCATCACAGTACTCAGGTGCTCCGATTATTCTTGAGCCTGTCAACTTTATGATCCATAGCCTTTGTATGTCGTCTACAACAATGGTGTCTGAATCTAAATAGATCACTCTTTCAATGCAAGTTTGAAGTATGTCGGCTAAGTAGTTTCTTGCGTAATTCAAAGGGTTATCGAGCGCTTGGCGGATTGAAGATGATATGAGATTCTTGACAAGTTTTTCCTGGAAAACATAAACCTTGAAACTCAATGATGGAAATGCATACTTCAGAACCCAAGTGAAGGTGTTCGCGTCGACCGAGCTCGAATCCGATGCAATTAAATGGAAGAAGACATTTTGTGGACATGAACCATGTTTGAGAACTGAGTGGATAGCTGCAAATGTGCCTCTGTGGTATTCAGGATCAATTGTCATTGCAATATGAACAATGGAAGGGTCACATATCAAAGTTTCTTGAGGCAAAACAGGGCATTGAGGTCCATTTTGATACACAGGAGCCTCCATGAACAAATTTGATTCAACCCCAGCTTTAAACAGTCTGATTGAATTTACAGGGAAAAGAAGCAGTGAAGAAAAGAAAATAACCCCCTTGATAGGAACATGACGAAAATGAATTGTTGAAATCCAAACATGAAAGTGAAAAAATGGGATTTTAATAAGTTTGTTAAGAAGGAAGTATTGGCTCCAAATGGAACTTAAATGAAAGGGGGGGGGGAAAGAACAGTAATTTATATGTAAAGATGAAGATTGGAAGAGTCAATTTAGATTTAAGAAAAATCCAAATAGACCTGCGACGCGGATACGAATGTGAATGAGAAGTTTCAAGTTTCAATGGTTTGACTGATTCATTTACTGTAAAAATAAAGGGTTAATTACCCATTCATACATGAATTATACTAAATTTTTAGTTTCATACATAATATTTTAAAATTCTCAATTTCATATATGGTGTTTCTGTCGTTAACGAGCTCACCCAGTTCCGTCATGGAAGGTGATGTAGAACCTTGTGGCCACTAACAAAATAACACACGGCACTTTAAAATAATATTTTATATTTTTTAAAAAAATAAAACCCATTTTCCACCCTATTTTCTCACGTGGATTTTAAACGGCCATATTACTCCTTTTAACTGAGTTTAGATTACCCACCTCGATTTTTTACTTTGAGTTTAGGATGGAGTAAACATTTTTGCAAAATCAAAGTTTAAACCTCTGTTCATCAAAGATAAGTTCCATGATTTGAGTTGAATTGTGTTTGAAGTTTAGTAATGTTTTTTTTTAAATTGAGGTTTTAAAAAATTAGGGTTAGGATTCTACTTGAGAGCAATGTTTCTTTATCAGTGGGGAAGCTTCCCAAATTTGAAAAAGAATTTAATTTGAGCGAGGTTCTTCGTCTTCGCATCTGGTTTGAGGTAAATACCTATTTTTTAAATTTTGATAATGTATTCGATTTTTTGAGTATTTGTTCATTTATTATTCAAATTAGTATTAGTATTTAGGGTTCTTTTTTAGCGATTTTAAATTGTGATAATCTTTTAATTTTGTTAATATTTTTTGTGTTTTTGATTGATTTCAGAAAGTGACTAATCTTGCTTTTAGAGATTTGATTTTGGTGGAGATTTGGGGAAAGTGACTGAAAAGTAGAGAATATTTTAAAAGTGTAAGTATTATTTTATTCTTCATCTTTTCGATAGTAATATTTAAAAAATAGTATATAATATTGAGTTAAATTTATCTCTTATCATGTATGTTTTTTGTACATGATAGGCTTGGATTGCAAAATGATTGTAGACAAAACATTAATTGTTATGCACATGGGTGACAACTTTGTTAAAAACCCAGATTTAGAATATGTTGGTGGAGATGAGGTTGAGTGGGCAATTGACAAAGATTACTTAAGTTATTTTCAATTAATTGACTTGGTACATAAGGCTGGTTATAGAACAGTAATGTGGTTAGCTATTTGGTACCAGGAGATACTTTAAAGGATGGAACTATAGTTTGTTTTGATGATGCATCTTTTAGGACTATAATTTCACATAGCAAGAAATGGTTATTGCATGTGTATGTTGAACATCAAGTGAATATCCTATAATATATAGATGAAGACCAATTAAGTGAAGATATTGAGACGTTGTTTGAGTCACATGTGATAATGCTAGTGGGCCTAACAGCCGTGTAGGTGAGACAACAAATATTGGTGGGTCTCACATGTTGAATGACCAAAATTATTTAATTGGTGTAAAAGTTAGTGGCTTTAGTAAAATTGGTGAGTGCAGTAATATGATAGATGGTGAGACAGTGAGCTTGACAGACATTGAAGTAGGGGGTAAAATAGAGGTTGAGGTAAAATTTCAGACTAAGCTTGAGAAAGAGGCTGAGAAGTCTAAAGCTGGGGGTGAGGTTTGAAAGTGAGACTGATAGCTCTTTTGATACAGAGAGTTTAGGTTTTATTTTTGCATAAAGACATGGTTATGGATATGATGATAATGAAATTAGGAGAATAAGAGAATAGTGTCTTAACTTTTATGAGAAGCAAAATAGTAAGAAACTTTCAAGTGAAGATATGCATGTAAAGCCCATTTTTGAAGATGTTGTAATTGGTCAATCCTCAAAGGTGAAAAAGGATAATAGAGATGATAAAAATATAGGGATGCTTATAGTGGATAAGACACAGGTTATATTCATTTATCAGATGTTAGAAATTATAATAGTGGAGAAGATGTAAAAGTTATTTACAAGAAAAGTGACAAGATATTTTATGACCCTTCTGATCCAATCCCTAGTTTGACTATTGGTTTGATTTTTTTTCTAGCACAAGACAGTTATGTTATATTAAAAAAGTTTGATTATAAACTTGTGAGAAATGAGCGTGACAAGGTTAGTGCAAAATGCAAGGGTGAAGGGTGTAATTAAGAGATTTATGCCCCTGTTGACAGTAATGATGGGTTCTTTAAAGTTAAAAAACTGATTAGTCAGCATGATTGTTTAATATTCTTAAAAAATTCAATGGCAAATTACAAGTACATAGGTAAACACTTTTTAAGAAAGTTGAGGATCATACCAAAGTTGACTTTGCAAGAGATGCAACGTTTGGCTAAGAAAGAGTTAAATGTGAATACCCCTGTCAATTTATGTAGTAAAGCAATGATGTGGGCAAAGAATGAGATTAATGGGAGGGTTACATATGAGTTTGACAGGTTGTTTGACTATGATGCATCGTTAAGGTAAGCTGATCCAAAATACACTATAGATCTAATGGTTGTGAGGCCTAGTCCCAATTACCCTAAGATCTTCAGAAGGATCTATATATATATATATATTGATGTAATCAAAGAGAGCTTCAGAAACTATTGTAGGCCAATTATCAACTTAGATAATTGCTTTTTGAAAGGTCTATTTAATAGAGAATTACCGAAAGTTGTTGAAAGAGATGCAAATGACCAGATTTATTCAATAGAATGGGTTGTTGTAGAAGTGGAGTCAAGGAAATTATGGATATAGTTTTTTGGAAAACTTGAAAGACTGATCTCTATTTAGATGATAGTTCAGGGTTCATTATAATAAGTGACAACCAGAATATAAATTATCAAACTTTGTCTTACGTAAATTATTAGCATTTTCTAAATTATCTAACTATAATTTTGTTTTCTGAATACAGGGTTTAACTGAAGAAATCATTATAACTTTACCAATTGTGAAGAATCGTTTTTGTGCAAGACACTTCTATATTTCTTGGGAAAAAAAGCACAAAGGTATTGAGTTATAAAAGGTGTTTTGAATTTGTTGCAAGAGCACCAATGAAGGTGATTTCTATCATCATCCATGTAGATTGGGTGAATTGCAAGGTAAAACTTTAAAGGATTTCTTATTAAAAGACTCAATACACTAGTGTAGGGCCTTTTTAAAAACAACTTCTCATAGTGATGTACCTGAGAGGGTTGTAAACAAACTGAACGTTCAACGAACTGTTCGTGAACCATTTGCGTGAAGTTCGTTTATTTATTAAACGAAAAAACATGAACAAGATTTTTTGTTCCTTTAATTAAATGAATAAACACGAACAAAGGGCTCGTTCGTTCATTTATGTTCATGAACATTCGGTAATCTGTTCGTTTATGTTCGTTTGTTTATGTTCATTTATGTTCGTTTAAATTGTCATCAAGGTCTTTTTTAAAAAAAAGAATTTTAATATTAAAAATATTTGGAAATCGGCATCAAAGGAGATGACACCCGGAGACCGGGATGACACTCCTAATAGAATACTGGGAAATTTTTTAATTGATGTGGGGAAATGTTTGGAAATATTCGAAAATTGTTTGGAAATAAAGTATTCAAAAATAGTATCAAAAGAGATGACACCTGGAGACCAGGATGACACTCATAATAGAATACCTGAAAGAACTTTAAAATAAAAAGATTGATGGAGTCGCCACTTCGGTAGGTTTCACACCATTAAAAAAATAACCAGAGATTTAAAATTTGGGTCCGGGAGTCTGTTACGCGTGGGGAAGGGTTAGCACCCCCAAAACGCCCAAAATTGGTACCACGTTGATTTTGTGTTGTCATTGCAAGAAAACCAAAGTTCATTTTAATTTAAATTTTAATCCCTAAAAATTTATAAATGCGAGCATGTGATTCGAATAATCTAACCCGCAGCCCATGATACCAAAAAAGATGACGCCCGAAAAATCGGGACGACACTCTCACTAGGATATCGAGGCCTCGAGTACTAGACTAAATTAATGAAATTAGTGAAACATGGCTTTTAATATGTACGGATAGAGCATCAATAAATTAAAGGTAAATAATTAAATAAACGTGAAAATATAAATTGCATAAATTAAATTGCAAGAAAAGTAAATGCATAAATTAAAGTGTGGAAAAATAAATACGAAAATTAAATTATCCAGAAAAGGACCGGATCGAACAAAAATAAATAAATAACTAAATATAAAATAACAACAATATTAAAATAAATATATAATATATACAATATGTGCATAAAACTAAACATTATAATATATACATATAAAACAATATATAATATGCATATATTATATATAATATACCTAATATTCTAATGTATATATAGGTTACGTACATGTAGCATATATAATATATGTATAATATAATACAAATAATATATAAGTATGAAATAAAGAACACGAAAATATAAATAATATAATAAATAATATGCATATGTACATAAGAAAATATAAACAAACAGAATTAAAAGGGTCTAAATTTTAAAACTGTTTTAGGGGTTAAAATAAAATAAAAACAAAATTAAAAGTAACCAAATTGAAGCAAAAAGGATCGAATTCAGAAGCCTGTTAAACTTCCGAGGACTGACATGGCAAATAAACCATTATAAAGGACTTTAATTAGAAAATGAAGATCAAATATGAGACTATTTAAAATTCTAAGGATCCCATGCGTGATTAGCCCATGCGGAAGGGCCAAAGATGAGATTATATAAGGGCGGGAGGATTTAGTTTGTGATTATTCCATTTTTATCAATCTAAAACCTAAAAGAAAGCCATACAGTTTCAATCTTGTTCCATTGTTTCATTCGGCCGTTTCTCCCTTTCGCCCAAACTCTCCTAATTTTAATTTTAAACCCTAAAAAAATTTCCCTTTTCACTTAAAATCAAGGATTTCAGATACAGAAAGAAAAAAAATGAAGAGTAAGACCGGTATTGGAACCAATCCTCGGTGGTTCCATCCTCAACACCAAAGGCGACGGCGACAGTTTGAATCCAAACCTAGGTGAGACTTGAAACGCCATTTTTTACTATTTTCTGCCTCTATTTTTTAGATTCAAACTAAAAAAAATCGAGATCTAATTTTTACCTCAATAGCTTCTTCCTTTTTTCCCTTTCTTTTTTATTTTATATATGAATGCATGGAAAGAGTAAAAGACGAGAAGGGGAAAATACCACTGAAAATGCTGGCTTTTTTATTGATCTGAAAGTTCTTTTTTTTTAAATTCAGTTTTATAACCGTTTTGTACAATAATAAAATAAATAAAAACTCTTGCTTGTTGCAGATTTTTCATGATGAGATCTTGATTTTTAGGGTAGGGGTATGAGACAACATATTTGAGGGAGTGGATGAGGGTATGGTGGTTGCAAGGAGTCGGCAGGGCATGGGCGTTGATAGGGAATGATGGTGGCAGATTGGGTTATTATTAATTTTTTAGGGTTTGGTTTAATTTTGGGTTAGAGGTTGATTGGGAATTTAGGGTTGAAATTACTTTAGGGTTTAACTTGGTTGCTGGTGAGCAGAATAGCGACGGCCAAAATGTGAGCGACGTCGGCGGATAATAACATGGGCGGCGGTAGTAGTTTAGGGTTATTAGATTCTTAGGGTTTTTTTGTATTCCGGGTCGGGTCTGGTGTATTGGGTCGGGTTAAGATCTGGGTCAGATTCGGATCCGGTTTTGGTGTAATTGGGTATTGGGTAATGGGTTAGGTGTTGTAGTAAATGGGCTTGAGTTGGCCCGGATAAAAATAGGTTACTACAGCTGCCCCTCTTTGCTTGTTGTATAACGGCAATGAAGCAAAGACAGACAATAACCCATTTTTATCTGGTCTGACTAGCTTCTGCCCTCTTGACGTATGTCTTCTTTCTTAAGTAGATCTTATTTCTCTTTGATGCACGTCTTCTTTCTTGACTTGATTGATCCACTTTGTCACTCTTGGGGAAGTAAAATCTTCAAAATAGGGGTTGTCTGTTGAGGAAACCAAATGAGAGCAATTTGCTGCATTATTAATGACGAGCTAATTCCTGAAGAAAATTTGACCCAACTGCAACACCAGCGAAGAGGCAGGATTGGTGGATCAAAATTTTGATGTCTGATCCAGCTACAATTATGACGAAGAGGTAGGATCGAAGGGTCAAAATCTCATTTTAATTTTTTTTGTTTTCTTCTTTTTTCTACTTTTTCTTTTTTCTACTTTTTTTTTAATTTTTTGTTTTTTTTTGTTTTTTTTTCTTTTTCTTTTTTTGTTTTGCTTTTTTTAATTATAACATTGATAAAAATAAAAAAACTTGAAAGTCAGTAAATTTGGATTTAACCACACCATCAACGGATGGGTAAGATCGGATAATAACAACTTGGACCCTACTATACCATCAAAGGAGGAGTAAGATCAGATGATAGTAACTTGGACTCATCCACACCATCAACGGAAGGACGGGATCGGAGAATTTGGATTATATCACACCATCAACAGAGAAGCAGAACATCAACTTGAACCTACTACACCATCAACGGAGGAGTAGGATTAGATAACAGCAACTTAGACCTAGCCACACCATCAACGGAGTGACAAGATCGAATGATAATTTGAATTTTACCTCGCCATCAACGGAGAAGTAGAACATCAACTTGAACCCTTCTACATAATCAACGGAGGAGTGAGATCGGATAACAATTTAGAACGAGCCACACCATCAACGGAAGGACATGATCGAATTTTGGCAACTTGGAACTAACCTTACCATCAACGGAAGGACTATATCGAATAACAATAACTTGGATCTTACTACTCCATCAACGGAGGGGTAAAATTGGCGAATGGAAGCAACTTGGACCTATCTACCATCAACGGAGAGACAAGATCAGATGATGAAAATTGATTAATTTTCTTTTTATTTTTCATTTTTCTGAATATTTTCTTTTTTATTTTTACTTTTCTCTTTTGAAGTTTTCTTTTTGACCTTTTTTATTTTTGATATTTTTTGTATTTTTCATTTTTTCCTATCTATAATTCTAAAGAAGAGATCCGAGGGAAATATTCGGTCTAGTTGTACCATCGACGGAGAAATGAGACCTTGACAAAAATTTGATCTGCTGCACCATCAATGGAGAAGTGAGATCTGAAAAATGCAAGATCTACTACATCACTAGCGAAGAAACGAGATTCGGAGGAAAAATTAGATCTATTGCACCATCAACGGAGAAATAAGATCTTCAAAACACCATCAACGGTAAAGCGAGATCTGGAAAATGCAGGATCTGCTACATCACTGGCAAAGGGTCGAGATCCGTAGAAAAATTTTAATCATCAATGGAGAAATAAGATCTACAAAATGTTAGATCTGCTACACCACCGACGGAGAGACAAGATCTGTATAATGAGAGAAAACATTAATTAATAATTGTTCAAAAATTTTGTCGATAACATCATCTATTTGGAGGTTTCAAATATTTTGTGCATTCTGCCTCCCTTAGGACTGAAAGTCGACCACTATGTCTTTGCCCCATATAGTTGAGAATATTCAGTATCTTCTTCAGACCTATTTGTGTGTACAAGCAAATATGAATGTATCTTTAATATATGTGTTTATTCTATATGTGTGGTGACTTTGGTGTATGTACTAAATCTAAGTGTATGATGGTTTTCAATGTATGAAAAAATAATTTGATCTAAATGCAAAGTGAATGCAACTAAATGCATGAATGTAATATATATTTTTTTATCAAAAGGATGCCCCTACTTTTACTGGTCGGATCGAGTTCTTGATCCTTTATGTGTGACGGTGGCCCAACCTCCTTTGGGTTCGATCACCTTTCTTGGATCAACTTCTTTAGGAGAATGCCCCTAAAATGCCCATATAGAAAATTACTTGAAAATTTTATCATAATGCCCCCATATTCGGTTCTTAGCATCATGGTCATATAAGTCATATATTTTTTCACAACTTTCGATTATGTAGGGGTGCGATCGAGACAGCTTTTTGGTTAAAACCAATACCACAATGTATATTTCATTGAAACTTATAGTTTTTGGCCCTTACAAAATATTCTCACTACCTTTGGGCTTAGGAAAGTGAGACTGGTCCAAAAAGTATTAATTTGAAAGAGTTAAAAACTACAATGGGACCTATTGGTCATGGTCAAAATAATTTGATTACTAGCGTGGCCAAAAAGAGCTATAACGAGGTATACCCCACGTCTAGTCATCAAAGATCATAGTTGGGACCTTCATGCTTCGGTAGAAGATTCCTGACGGTAGCTGGCCCTGTATGGTTTTCAATACTTACAACACCAAGTTTGATGTACCTTTCTACTAGCCCCTTAAAGCCCTAACAATTCTCGATTGAGTGGCCAACCTGTCATGTATGATAGTCACATCTTGTGTTAGGATCATACCATTTTGGAAATGGAGGTTGTACCGGGGCTTGGTGGAAAGGTGCCACTATGTGAGCATTGAGCAGATCTTTGTACAGATCCCCATATGAAACCGGTAGTGGAGTAAACTCTATCTTCACAGTGTTCTTCTTCTGACTGGAATCCTGGCTCGAAGAACCTTGGGTACTTGCAACTTTAAGGGTACCACCGTCATCGGCTTTGTATAACCAACATTATAAACTCCTGGTGAGTTCACCTCATTGTCTCTTTTCCCGTACTATAGTTTCTTGTGGGATGAACTTCCACCGACGTCAATCTTACCACTCTTGATAGCATTCTCGATGAGTTCACCAGATAACCTAGATCGGCAAAGTTAGTAGTTGTATTACCTATAAGGCGATCTAAGATTGGACCCTCCAAAGTTTGGATGAATATGAGAACTGTCTTGTTTTCACCAATAGGGGGTTGGACTTGTGCAGCTACATCTCTCCAGCGCTGCGCGTATCGTATGTAGCTTTCATTAGACTTCTGCTTCATGTGTTGCAGAGTCCAACGATCTGGTACCATATCATTGACGTGTCGGTACTGCTCCAGAAATGCTTTAGCCAAGTCTTTCCATGACTTTATCTGATGACGGCTCAATTAATTGTACCATCGGGTGGTAGATCCCGGTAGACTGTCTTGGAAGTAATGTATCAATAGCTTGCCGTCTCTATCGTATCCTGTCATCCTTCGACAGAACATAGTAAGGTGAGCGCGGGGGCAGCTTGTTCCATCATACCTCTCAAACTCTGGAATCTTGAATTTAGGGGGTAACACCAAATCTGGAACAAGGCCGAGTTCATTGGCATCGAACCCAGTAAAGGTGTCCACTACCTTCATGGCTTCCAGTTTTTCTTTGAGTAGCTTGCAACGCTCTTCGATCTCTTTAGATGGCTCGACCCTTGATTTCTCGGGTTCGATCAACTGGTCCATCTCGGAAGTAAACTTTTTGGCCTGATTACCCCACGGCTTAGCTTCTGATGCGACATGAAAATTTTCTGGAATAGAGACATTGGCCTGAAATGGTTGAGGTTTTTCCATAGAAATCACCACTCAAGGGTTGGTTTGAATTTTAGCCTATGTAGGGGTGAACCTTTGAAGATATAAAAGATCTTCGTTTTCCTCCCCGGAACCTGCCCCAAGGTCGATAGCAGAGGCATCCCCTTGCTCGGGAAACTTGCATCCTAGCATCTGCGCCAATTTACCATGTATGTATTGTTGAGATCTTGCGAACTGATCCATTATCTCTTGTTGGGCCTTGGCTAACTGGTCCTCCAATTTTTGGGTTAAATTTGCTTGCAAATTCTTCTGATTCTGCTCGATCCTATCTAGTCTATCTTCGTTTGCCATCTTTTGTCTTGCTTCTTGTTCTGTAGAGATGTTGAATGGACTAATCTTCCATCTTTCCCAGTATTGTTGTCACAGGGCATCACGGGGATTAGTCTCAAAATGAATGCCTAAAAACAAAGTTTATGTCCTAAATGTAGAAACACTAATGCAAAAATAAAAAATGCTATGATATGTAATGCAGTTAATGTAAAATGAGTAAATTTAATATGATGTGATCGCAAGAAAAAAAAAGGATTAGTTTCGATCAATGAATAAATTAATGGTAATTAAGGTGAAAACAAAACAAATAAAAAAAGTTGTACATAAAAAACAAACAAAGGCATTAAAGCCTAAAAGGGTGACCTCTAAACGGGCAGAGTACCGTATGGCTAAAAAAATGTGGTTCCTACGGCTCACTATATGCGGCTTGGTTCTAAGGTGACAATACCCGAACTGTCGCTAGGACACCAATTCGGGGAAATACGACCCTTATATCATACGAGAGTGAAGACCCTACGAAATATAAGGACCGAATTTCGGAAGTAAATTACAACACTATACGGAGGTGAAGACCCCACGAAGCGAAGTAATCACTCACACTTAACAAGGTGAGGAGCCCGGGTAAAGAACTCACGCATGAATGCCGAGGGATTAAAAAATTAAATTAAACCGAATTTTAATTTTCTTACAAGACAATACAAAATCAACGTTGGCCTGACTCTCTTTTAAAAAAAATTCCCCATCGGAGTCGCCAAGCTGTCATCAAGGTTTTTTTAAAAAAATGAATTTTAATATTAAAAATATTTAAAAATCGACATCAAAGGAGATGACACCCGGAGACCGGGATGACACCCGGAGACCGGGATGACACCCGGAGACCGGGATGACACTCCTAATAGAATACCAGGAAAAATTTTAATTAATGTGGGGAAATGTTTGGAAATATTCAAAAATTATTTGGAAATAAAGTATTCAAAAATAGTATCAAAAGAGATGACACCAGAGACCGGGATGATACTCCTAATAGAATACCCGAAAGAATTTAAAAAATATATGGATGGAGTCACTACCGGCCACTTCGGTAGGCCGGACACCATTAAAAAAATAACCAGAGATTTTAAAATTTAGGTCCAGGAGTCTGCTACACGTGGGGAAGGGTTAGCACCCCCACAACGCCCAAAATTGGTACCACGTTGATTTTGTGTTGTCATTGCAAGAAAATCAAAGTTCATTTTAATTTAAATTTTAATCCCTAAAAATGTATAAATGTGAGCATGTGATTCGAATAACCTAACCTGCAGCCCATGATACCAAAAGAGATGACGCCTGAAAAATCGGGACGACACTCCCACTAGGATATCAAGGCCTCGAGTACTAGACTAAATTACTGAAATTAGTGAAACATGGCTTTTAATATGTACGAATAGAGCATAAATAAATTAAAGGTAAATAATTAAATAAACGTGAAAATATAAATTGCATAAATTAAATTGCAAGAAAAGTAAATGCGTAAATTAAAGTGCGGAAAAATAAATACGGAAATTAAATTATCCGGAAAAGGACCAGATCGAACAAAAATAAATAAATAACAACAATATAAAATAACAACAATATTAAAGTAAATATATAATATATACAATATGTGCATAAAACTAAACATTATAATATATACATATAAAATAATATATAATATGCATATATTATATATGATATACCTAATATTCTAATGTATATATACGTTTCGTACATGTAGCATATATAATATATGTATAATATAATACAAATAATATATAAGTATGAAATAAAGAACACGAAAATATAAATAATATAAGAAATAATATGCATATGTACATAAGAAAATATAAACAAACAGAATTAAAAGGGTCTAAATTTTAAAACTGTTTTAGGGGGTTAAAATAAAATAAAAACAAAATTAAAAGTAACCAAATTGAAGCAAAAAGGATCGAATTGAGAATCCTGTTAAACGTCCGAGGACTGACATAAAAAATAAACCATTAAAAAGGACTTTAATTAGAGAATGAAGATCAAATTATGAGACTATTTAAAATTCCAAGGACCCCATGCGTGAGTAGCCCATGCGGAAGGGCCAAAGATGAAATTAAATAAGGGTAGGGGGATTTAGTTTGTAACTATTCCATTTTTATCAATCTAAAACCTAAAAGAAAGCCATACAGATTCAATCTTGTTTCATTCGGCCGTTTCCCCCTTTCGGCCAAACTCTCCCAATTTTAATTTTAAACCATAAAAAAATCTCCCTTTTCACTTAAAATCAAGGATTTCAGATCCAGAACGAAAAAAAATGAAGAGTAAGACCGGTATTGGAACCAATCCTCGGTGGTTCCATCCTCAACACCACAGGCGACGGCGACGGTTCGAATCTGAACCTAGGTGAGACTTGAAACGCCCTTTTTTTTACTATTTTCTGCCTCTATTTTTTAGATTCGAACTAAAAAAAATCGAGATCTATTTTTTACCGCAATAGCTTCTTCCTTTTTCCCTTTCTTTTTTATTTTATATATGAATGCATGCAAAGAGTAAAAGATGAGAAGGGGAAAATACCACTGAAAATGCTAGCTTTTTTATTGATCTGAAAGTTCTTTTTTTAAATTCAGTTTTAGTTCGGTTTTTGTAACCGTTTTGTACAATAATAAAATAAATAAAACTCTTGCTTGTTGCAGATTTTTCATGATGAGATCTGGATTTTTAGGGTAGGGGTATGGGACGACATATTTGAGGGAGTGGATGAGGGTATGGTGGTTGCAAGGAGTTGGCAGGACATGAGCGTTGATAGGGAATGATGGTGGCAGATTGGGTTATTATTAATTTTTTTAGGGTTTGGTTTAATTTTGGGGTTAGAGGTTGATTGAGAATTTAGGGTTGAAATTACTTTAGGGTTTAACTTGGTTGCCGGTGAGCAGAATAGCGGCGGCAGAGGACAGCGACGGCGGCGGATAATAACATGGGCGGTGGCGGAAGTTTAGGGTTAGGGTTATTAGATTCTTAGGTTTTTTTGTATTTCAGGTCGGGTCTGGTGTATTGGGTCGGGTTAGGATCTGGGTCAAATTTGGATCTGGGTTTGGTGTAATTGGGTCTTGGGTATTGGGTTAGGTGTTGTAATAAATGGGCTTGAGTTGGCCCGGATAAAAATAGGTTACTACATAAATTTATTCAGATATGTCTAGGGGTGCGCATTAGATCGGGTCGAGTTAAAAATTTTGAATTATTCAATTTGACAAGTCTTCTTTTATTACTCGTTAAAAACTTCATTCTTATCTGCTATGGGTGCTTATTGTTCGGTTAAATCGAACTAATCGACCGAACCAAAACAAAATTGGTTAATTTGATAGATAACTTTACGTTTCGGCTAATGATTAAGTAATTTTTCAAATTTCAATTATCAAATAATTTGGTTTAAAATTGGTTAATTAATTAAATTAATCGAACTAATCTAAAATATTAAATATTTAATATATTATATATGTTATTTATGTTCGTTTATCATTTTAACGAACGGACATGAATGAACACGAACAAGCTACAATCCTTGACAAACGAATACAAACAAGAAATTTTATGTTCATTTATGTTTGTGATCGTTCATTTGTTAAATGAACGAACATGAATATATTCTCGTTCGTGTTCGTTCGGTTTGCTTACATACTAGTAATTAATAATAATTATGCTGAAGCATTTAATGCTGTTATTATGCAATCAAAGTTCATGTCTATAATATCTATGCTTGAGTACAGTAGGCATTATATTATGTATAGGATTGTAAAAAAACAAGAAAAAAATTATGTCTTAAAAGTTAATGTTTGGATCTAAAATCATGAGAAAAGTTCAAGGCAATAAAGAGTTAAGTTCTTAATGTCATGTTACTGGAATGGTTCTGAAGGGTATAAAGTAGTATGGGGGAAGATACTTATGTTGTTAATATGAATGCAAGAAAATGTTCTTGTAAGAGATGGGATTTAAGTGTTATACCCTGCCCTCATGCTATATGTTATTTTGTTTAGAAATGAGCCAATTCAGAATTATGTGTTTTATTTGGACAAAAAAGAAGTTAATAAGCAGCTCTATAGTTGTGTCATCCCTGTATTACTTGGTGCTAAGTTTTGACTGAGGATAAATATAGGTCCTCCAAATCCATTTATTAAAAAAAAAGTCTGAAAGACCGAAAAAAAGTAAAAAAATTAGGTGAAAGTAGTTACATGACAAGATTGTCTTAAAGAAAAGTGAGATAAAGGTGTCAACTATGTTTCAAATAAAGACATAACTCAAGAAAATATCCTATTAAACAACAACCTCAACAGGCAGCAATAGCATAACATGTTGTCAATAATACTGATATTTTTACATATTTTTTACATTTCAATTTATGTTGAAAATAAGATCTCTTCACCTAGTCTTTCAACAGTTAACCAACCTGTTCTACCATTAAATACTCCTCATCCAAGTGATCAGGTAAAATATGATGTTTTATGATGTTTTTTTTTTACATGCTGTCAGTAATTATTTAACTTGATGCTTTATGATGTTTTTTATAATTAACCAACATGCTATTTTTTACATAATGTTGTTTTTTTACATGTTTTTTATATTTAGAATGCGCATTCTAGGTGAATATTAGAAAAAGTCCTAGAATTGCAAATTTTTCTCTAAAGGGTAAAACTCGTACCGCTAACCTGAAAGGTTTTTTAAAGGATCTCAATCTAAAATTTGCTACAAAGTGTTCTAACTTGAAAACAAAAGGGCCTCAACCTAAAAGCTGCTGCAAAAAGTCTCAATCCTTCCACCTCTAAAGAAAAGCTGAATGTTGTCACAAGAAGACTTCATAACATGGAAAGCATTTTTACCCAAAGGTCAACACTAATTGTATGTTCAACAAGAGGCAGAGAACACACTACTGACAAGTATAAGGGTAAAAACAAAGCAACTGAAGAACAACCTAGAACTCAACCTACAAGGAGAAAATTTTATGATGTTGACACCAAAGAGAGGCTGTAGAAGAGAAAAGAATCATAAAAGTAGATGCATTGTCCCTTTGTATTTTTTGTTAAACTTTATTTAAAGAGCTAGTAAATGAACTATCCTTTATCATATTTTGTGTAACTTTACTTTAGGAAGCAATCATATTATATATTTTGTTCAATTTTATATATTTTGTTAAATCTTGAATGAAAATTTAGTCAGCTTATATATTTTGTTCAATCTTGAATGGAAATTTTGGTCAACTTTATTGAAGGTTAACAATGCAACTATAAATTTTGGTCAACTCTGTTGAAAGTCAACAATACAATAGATGTATAATAAAGAATATTTCATAAATATCTTGTTGTTCAAGTACATCAACAATGTACATAAAAATACACCATGAAAAACAACTAAAACAAGCTTAGGTTAACAAGTACTAAAATAACCTTGTACACTACATCAACCTTGGACACTTTGTAAGGTGAGCAATTCTAATCTATGAATTACCCACGAAAAAATAGTACACCAAAAAACATAAATAACAATAATACAAACCTGTACATACAAGCTTCACACTTGGCCTTCCTCAACTTTTTCTCCACCTTCAACAATTTTGAACCATCACTTACACAATAATCTCTTTTCCATTTCAGGAATACTTGAACAACCTTCAACTCTCGATTCTCTTTTAATAACATGTTATTGCAAGTCATAACTTCGAAAAAAATGTCCTTTTTTATTTGTCTCCAACATCTTCATCAATTTAATGAAAAAATTACACCCATCTTCCTGCATCACATTTCATAAATTCAGTTCAAAATAATAAATAAAATTTCATTACCATTATCACAAATTTTAGAACAATGTCACATTTCATCAATCCATGAAGAAAAATTAACCTGGAATCAATTTGGGCAACCAAAGAATCGTTAGCCTTTGATTATTTCTTTTTTGAAAGTACGAATTTCAACTTTCTTTTCACAATTACAGAAAATTTCTCGGCAATTTCTTCTCTTTGAGTTTGAGGAATATGATGACACCCTTTAAAATAATCGAATGAATTTTTTTTAAATGAATAAGCAACCCAAAATTTGTATAACCCAAATGAAATCCAAAAAAAACCCTAGAAATAAATTTGTGAAAATACCCAAATGAAATCGAAAAGAACCCTGAAAATAAATTCAAAACTATACTTATTTACCTGAAATTTTTAAACACAAACCTTGATTGATTCCAAGCAAAAGATGAAAAATCTTTCTATAATCCAAACGAAACCCAAACAAAAACCCAAATGAAATCTCTCAATTTTTTTGAAAAAAAAACTGGATACAAACTGCCCGTTGCAAATCTGAACATTTAAAATCCACGTGAAAAAATAGGGTGGAAAAATAGGTTTTATTTTTAAAAAAAAAATTAAGAAAAATATAAAATATTATTTTAAAGTGTCACGGGTCATTTTGTTAGTGGTCACAGGGTTCCACGTCACCTTCCGTGACGGAAGTGGGTGAATTTGTTAACAGCAGAAAATACCATGAATGAAACCGAAAATTTTAAAACATTATGTATAAAATTGAAAATTTAGTATAGTTCATATATGAATAGGTAATTAACCCTATTTCTAAAAGTTTACCCGTACTTCTAAATGTTGAGGTTCATTCACCATTGAATGAATTAGGTGTTTCTTTTTGGGTTTGTAAAAATGAAGGGTGAGTTTAGCTGGAGAGGCCACATACTATGAACCAATTCAATTTCCAACGATGGGTTTCAGTGTTCATGGTTAATCAAATACTTTGTGAACCGAATGTTTTTTTTATCACCTTTGAATTCACGTGGATTCGAATTGCAGGAGTTATTTGCTTATAATGTGCAACATAATTTGTATGTGTGCATGTGATGGTGTGATTTGTAAAAATAAAAAATATTTGTTCATGATTTCAGACCACATGATATCATATTTAAAAGGTAATTTCCACGGTCTTTACAGGAGAACACTTTGAATCTACAACCAAAATCACTAATGTCCAACAGTCACGTGGCAGCTATGGACGGCTGCAGGCTTTCTTCTGTCCTTGGAATTTCCTTTGCACAACGACAAAAAAGTCATTCATTTTCTTCCTATTATTTTAATTGCCCTTCTGGAATCTTCTTCATTCAGCCGTTGGGACAGGCTATGGCTACCTACATTTTTCATCTTTGAACAAATACCATATGGAAACAAATTAACTTCTTCATCCTACAAAACTATGCTGCCAATAAAATTAAAAAGAATGCTAATTCATCCTACAAGCCAAACATAAAATTTTTGCAGCATGCTACTCGGAATCGAGTGCAAGTGTCGGATAAAAGTTTATGTTTGCTCAGATTTTTCTAATCTTTTCCATGTATTTGAAATGATCATATCCTCATACATGTGTTGGACCACCTGTGTCGATCATCGGAATTTAAAAAATAGAAAATATAAAGAATCAAATCAACATAGACAACTGTAGAAACTGGTGTAAAACTGTAAGTTTTCACTCTACTTTTATTCACCATAATATAGGATATATATACAAGTTAAAAATCCCTAAATTAGGTAACAAATAAATAAAATATAAATCCCTAAGATTAAGCCCCATAATCTGCCTAATAATCTGTCTAAGATACAGCAAAGAGATAAGGTCTTATCCTTATCTTGAATTACAGATACATACTCACAACAACTATAATAGACACGCTAAAATTGAGCTTAAACACCCCAAGGCTGGATTTCAACAAGTAAAACAGTGAAGGCAGCAGCTATCTTCATTAACTTTATTATGTAGACGTGTTATGACTTGACTTATCGGTTGTTACTTAGCTCAGTTTAGTATTTAAGGTTACCACAACAACACAAAAGGAAAAGAAATATAGACAAGTTTGGACACATAATCTTAACACAAACTTTTCTCAACCATTCATGATTCGACTACAGTTTGTATCATGCAAGTGATAAAGGAGGCAGATAAAAAGAGTAACCTGATTAAATATCTAAGAATCCTCTTAACAGTCAGTAATGGAGAATTTATTTCACAAATAGAATTTGCAGAAAGCAACCTGATAAGGGAAATCAGACAGCAAAAGCCAAAGCAAGATGGATTCCCTTCTCCTTCTCTCTTTATGCCCTTCCCCACATTTTCCTGGCTACAAAAACGAAAAAAAAAAAAAAACTTCAAATGAAAGGGGGAGACTCAAAATGGCAAGAGGCGGTACCTTCCATCATTAGTCAGCGAGCAATTAAAAGGTGCAACTGCAAACACAATTCAGCCTGCTAGCCTGATGTAATAACCTGGAAATTTCTCAAACTTGTCTCGACAAAATGCATGTTTATATGCACACCAAATGCCAAAATGGATCATGAAGTCTAGGTTGCATGAAACATATTAACTAAGTAGCACGGTGGAAGATGCATGTGGTTACTCCACTACGGGCAAAAGGATTCAAGGAAACGGTGTAACTATATATGATAACTCAAAAAGGAAAGAAAACCCATCAAAAGCAATGGCAAAAATCCTATATTCATATGAAATGCATTCAAAAAGATTTAATAAGAGCACGCAACGGAAAAATATTACAAACTGTTTGGATCAGAAAGAGAGCAACGGAAAGCACTGAAAGCAAAAGTCATCATAAAATCAAGATCACCAACCACAGTACTTGGATTCAGATATCTCATCTATTTCTTACAGTAAAGCATGCAAAACATTATGCAAGTAAATGAAACTAATCTTAGCTTAATTCAGCTTCAGGTCACTTCAGCAAACTGTTTCTAGACATTATTAATATATGGAGAGATATGAGACATGTGCATTTTATTAGGAGGAACAAGAAAGAAACATTCCTCCAATGCTCTAGGGCTCATTCTACATGAATAGGCTAGTTGAAAAGCGCAGCTCATCTAGTGAAACATTTCCTATTTAGGCTATCACATTGTTTCCTACATCCAGGACACCGCCCATCCACTTCAAGAATCCTTGTGTGACAGAAGAGGCAAAGCCGAAATCCACATGAGCAAGGGAGAAACTTAGAGTCTGTGGCATCCAAGTCCTCATAGCAGATAGGGCACGACGAAGGGTGAGACATAATACTCCTTTGTACCCAGGTGATAGTCCCATTGCCATTATGCCAATCTGAATTCGTAGAAATATCATGCTGTTTCGAAAGGCTGGGAAGACTTTGAGGACGCAAAACATCATCAGGTCTCCATGCTCAACAATTTGTCTGTGAACCATAAACTGTTTGCCTACTCTCTGAATTTGACTGATCTATTCCTTGGTCCTTGAACTGTTGGTCAGCACCAGCAGATTCAACCATTGTTTCAGATTTAGCAGGAGAGTTCATGGCTGGGTCATGTTGATTGTCATCTGCACTCAAGGCATCTGCAACATCCTCCCAATTGTCTAGGCACCCATCCTTATCTTCGTCGCTGACACTTCCAGAACAAGAACCACTGCTACTGCCACTGCAACTATACGCACTAATAGCTTCTTTTGAGTCATTATAACCCAGATCAGTTTGAACGGAGCAGTTCAAGGATTCCACATCACTGTCATGGATGCTCATGTCTTCACTTTCCTCATCCCTCAACCTTGTTGCTAAATTGTGCAATGATTTGTTTCGCTCATCAGCTCTCTTTGTGGAGAATGGAGGAGACCCAGCACCCCCATTCAAATCCACCTTGCAGTCCTTGTTCTTTACTGCATTTACAACCCGACTCCATCATAAACTCAATAGATGAATTTACAAAAAATATAACTTGGTACTTTTTGCCAATCCAAACTCAAAAGCCATCTTACCTTTTCATCCCATTAATAAGATAAAAATCACTGCTTTCAAATTAATTCCTAGATCCCACCAATGAATTTACCTTGGTTCAGAAGTTTTCTGCTTTTATCATAACTCAATCCCTATGATTCTATGTATGTTTTGATATTCACAATGCGCATCCATCAATACCTCCAATGAGGTATATATACATGTATACATATATATATATATGTATATATTAAATGCTTAATAATAAAAGAAAGACATAACCCAACAAAACTAAGTCGATTAATGGAATTAGTTTGGTTTAAAACAAAAAAAAAAGAAAGAAGAAAAACCCTAACAATAAGTTTTTGAATACCCAATTTATTTTCCTATCACATGTACCCACCGCATCTTCCGATATAAGGGATTCATTCTAACAATTAATTTTTTTTGCTTAAAAAATGCCACTTAAACATGCTTCATTGAGTTCTTTGTGAAAGAAAAAAAAATCAATCTTTCTATTAAAAAATTCACATTCAAAATAAAAGAATGTGATAATTGAAATTAAAAACAACTACAGAGAAACAGAGATTACCTTGAGATAGCCATTGCTCAAGCCTAACATCGCGCTTACACTGCTTCAATTTAGCCAATCTATTTGTCTATATCAACAACAAACAAAAAAATCTCAAAATATGAAACTAATCTACATTTTCTCGAGAAACAATCAGAAATCATTAAAATAATAAAAAGAAAATTTACTCACTCTCTTCTTCTTGGAAGGGCAAGGCAGAGAAGCATTGTAGGCGAAATCAGAAACCATGGTGAGAAGTTGACAATAATTTAGTGGTGTTTGGCGAAGAAGAAAACCCTGTATCGGAAAATAGATTAGCGCCGGGAGAGAAAATAACCGATTACCGTATAGAATGAAAATCAAAGGGCTGAAAATGATGGAAATAGAGAGAGAGAGAGAGACTTCCTTAAATTATATTTCATGGAACTCCTTGAAATTGATTTCTTTCAATTTATATAATTGCTACTTACGATAATGCCCTCCATTTTTGTTTTTTTACCAAACTATTTATGTTTTCTTTTATTTAGAAAAAAGACAAAATAATTCCTTATTATTTACTTAACTTTAAATAATGGAAAACTGTTTTTTATGATATGAATGAATTTTTATATTTATGCTTTAGAGAATTCATTATTATAAAGTTAAAATAGTTCTATATACTTTTATGATTTTTTTCATAATTTTTTATATTTTAATAATTTGATTGTTGAATTATTCTCTTTATTAATATAAATTAATAGTTATTGTTATATAAAAATGTAGACATTTTTATTTACTCGAAATTTAAAAGTTCATACAATCTGAAAGAAATTTGTTGATGGTGAAAGTGGATGCTGATTTTCGACGATTCACTCAATTTGGTTTGGGCGGAGAGCTGCTATTTTTCGATGGATTGTAGGAAAGGATGGGAGACAAGGAAGGAGAGTCGAGAAAGATGATGAACAATAGTCTCGTGGTTTTAAAAAGTCCTCTTCAAGTTTGCCCTTTGCTCTTCTCTGGTAGGGTGAGTATTATTCGGTTTTAACTAAATTAATAAACTAAACTGAAGTTTTTTTCAATTAATCGGTCGGATAATTTTAGGTATGATCGATTAAAGGTTAAGATTTTTTTAAAAACTTAAATTATCGGTTAATTCAGTTCGAAACCGATTAATTAACCGAATTTACCGAAATTACTATATATTAAATATTATATATATAACATATATATTTGACCACTAAACTTTTAAAAATTATAAAATGTGAATATAATATTTTTATATGTTATAAAATTGTCATTAAACTTTATCAAATTAACACAAATTATCATTAAATTTATTAAATTATTACAAAATGGTCATTAAAATTTTCAAAACTTATTAATAATTTATAACTTGTAATGACCATTTGTAATTAATAAGTTTAATGATTGTTTTGTAACTTTTGAAAGCTCATTGACAAAAAAAATTCATTTTAGTGTAGTTTAAAAGTACTTTTTTGCTGTATTTTTTAAAAGTAATGTCAAACTAACTGTAAGATTATTTTTTATTTTAACTCGAGTGAATATATTATTTTCTCCGCAATTAAAAGTTAATACTGCCATCATCAGTTTATTAAATAATCATTTAATATTTAGTAAAGAAAAAGGAAGTAGATAATTTTCACAACCTTTATTTGGTTAAAGGGCGGAAATAAAAGAATTGTTTATTATAATTCAGGTTAGAGATTAAGAGAAAGAAAATGGTAAACTGCATGAATGCCAACTTAATTGAGGGGACATTTTATTTTGACAAATGATCTTTTAATTTTGTTAATCAGACTATTTAATTATTTAAGATATCAATCAAGCTACAAATCATTAAAAGTTAACGAATGAATCACAATTAAAATAACCATGGACAACATTTTATACATATATTAAAATATAGTTTTCAATATTTAAAATAAAAATGGGTTCAACATTTTTAGATATTTAAACTAAAATTTTTCACATTTATTTTGATAATTTTACATATATAATCATTGATAAGTTTTTTTCTTTGTCAGATAACAATATTAAAGGGCGAGATTGATGTAATTCAAAAATTTGAGGTTATATTGATGAAATTAAAAAAGATGTGAAACATTAATGATTTTGGAAGACTACAAGGGTTAATTGATATAATAAAAAGGTGTGGCAACAAAGTTGATTTGAGATTACTACGAAGACAAAATTATCTTAAAAACATATACAATTAAATAAATATATATAATAAAAATTTAAAATATAAACTAATATCATTATAAAGAATCACCATTCATAAAAGAATCATTTTTTAAGATTATCTAGTTTCTTTGAAAGATTTTTTAGGTAAACTACACCTAAGATCACTTAATTATGAATTTACTAACGAACATGTTATTTTTTCTCTAAAAGTTACAAACATGTCACTTCACGTTAAAAATAAAACGAATGTCTAATGTGACTTGGTATAATAACATTTTTAGTCTCCAAAAGTTATACAGTCTATTATTTTTTTATAATTCGAAATAATTCAATAAATTTAACTATTCATATTCAAAAAATTTATCAATTGATTTTTTCTGATATTGTCAAAGCAAACGTGCTCATCAAATCAAAAAATAGTTGGATAATTGCATTCTGCCATAAAACAACAAGTTACTGTTAACTTGTTATTATACCATGAAAGTAACATAACATTTTCGCAAGAAAAACAAAGACTAAAATGGTGAAATTTTTAAATATGAAAGATTATTTTTTATTTTTAAAATTCAAACTAAATTAGTAGATTGTATAAGTTTTAAAGACTAAAATTATTATTATATCAAGTCACAACATTATTCTTGTTGATAATTAACAACCAATAGTCTATTTGTAATAATGTTTTAATTGAAAGACTTGTTTGGAACCATGTTTATTACCAAACTCATAATTAATCGACGAAGAATGTAGTTTAACTTTTTTTTTTTTAAAGAATTGCAATGAAGTCGACTTATAATATCAAGTGTCAAATAAGAAAATTTGATAAGTTAGAAGGATAATTTAGGAAAACAAAAGTGTTTTCTTTTTTTAAAGGGTAAACTACACCAGTAGTCACCAAACTATGGTTTACTTCCTATTTTAGTCACCAAACTATTTTTTTGGCAAAAACATCACTAACGTTATGTTTCCTTCTTATTTTGGTCACTGACCGTTAAAAACTTAACGGTTTTGCTAACGTGGAATTTTATTTTTTTTAATTTTTCATGTCATTTCTTCTCTCTCTCCTCGTAAGCAATATATGTTATTTTATAATATTTTTATTCAAACTAACAGGATGGTGACACGTATCACTGCCTATTAGTGGAATAAAAGGAATGAAAAATCAAGCCCCTTATGCAGCCAGGGAGATGGTGACACGTGTAACTGCCTAATAGGATGGTTACACGTGTAAACTGCCTATTAGTCGAATCTCTTTGGCTGCATAAGGGGATTGATTTTTTATTCTTTTTATTCCACTAATAGGCAATGACACATGTCACCATCTTATTAGTTTGAATAAAAATATTATAAAATAATATATATTGCTTACGATGAGAGAGAAGAAATGACATGAAAAATTAAAAAATAAAATAAAATTTCACGTCAACAAAAATGTTAAGTTTTTAACAGCCGTGTGACCAAAATAGGAAGGAAACATAACGTTAGTGATATTTTTACCAAAATAGTTTGATGACCAAAATAAAAAAGAAACTATAGTTCGGTGATTACCGATGGAGTTTACCCTTTTTTTTAAATTGGGATAGGCAAATAGAGGAAGAAAACAAACATGCTCTCACAAATGGACATGTGGATGGTCCAGATTTATCATATTGACTTCGGCTGAGTAAATGACAGATGGTTTAGAATTCACATAGCCTCCCAAAAATGCCCTTGGCTTAGGCTTATTTCCCAAATATCTTTTCCCTTTATTATCAACGGGGCCGAAAAGGACCCAAATATTGGGCTTAATTACAAGTGTACGGAAAATGTCCGTATTTAATTTTTAAGTGAATTATACAGTTGGTTATCCAATAATTTTTTTTTGGACATTGAGAAAGAAATTTTTGTAAACATATCACTAAAGATAGGTTCAGTTTTCATTTTAGTTACCAACTATCAATTAATGTCTGTGTAAAACCTATGTTTGATTTTGATATAACAAATTATCTAAGGACTAAATTGAAAAAGAAAATAAAATTTTAAGTACTCAAAAGTCTCAAAGAATGACAAGAAAAATTATCTTTGAAGTCTAAAACTTAAACCCAAAATTTTCTAAGTGTTTTCAAGTCAAACTACATAAATACGCCGAGGCATATCGATACACCCTTTGGTGTTTCGATACGAAAATTGGCTACTGGAATTTGTTTTTGCAAAGCGTACCGATACGACTCAGCCAATTTCGATACGACCATCAAACTTAGCTTGCATTTTAAACGAGACGTTTCGATACGACCTCACCCGCTTTGATACGATATTCATCCGAGCAAGCATTTTAAGCTTAGTGTTTCGATACAGTTCACACTCGTTTCGATACGGTTTGAAATCTGAGTTTAAGAAATTTATACTCGTACCGATACGATACATTATGTTTCGATACGGTTTAAAATCTGGATTTAAGAAATTTCAAAACGTACCGATACGGTTAACCCCGTACTGATACGGTTTGTCAAGATCTTCAAAGATCTTTGCATTAAATTTTTTCGACTGTTGCTTGTCGGTTATTGGAATCCTCAAACTTTAAATTTCGATTAACCCGTACCGATACGCCCCTAGGCGTACCGATACACTTTTTCATCCAAGATTTCAGTGAGCAAAACTCGTACCGATACGACCCTTGCCGTTTCGATACGCCCCTATTTTACACTATAACCGTTTCGATACAGCCTCTCGCGTATCGATACGTTTTCCACGATGGCTATATTTTTGTTGTAACAGGTATCGATACGAGACTTCGTGTATCGATACGGTTGTTCACTAGACTGCATTTATTGCGGGAAAGATTGTCCCCAACAGCTCTATTGATGACTTCAACCACCCAAACGGCTAGAATTCAATAAGAGGGTATAAATACAAGTCTCCAATGCAACAACAATAACTAATAAAACTACATTGAACAACATTCAAGTACTCAAGCAAAATCCATCCCTTATGCTCAAAAAGTCAAATCCTTGTACCCAACTTGTGTAATCATTTGTAATCTTTTTATTTCAAGTTTGGGGTTGAGTGTTTTTGTAAATTTGGCAAATATTTACCTTGTGAGGGCTTTTGTACATTTTCCATTTCTTTATTTGTATTCAAGAGTGTTTGGTTCAAAGCTTTGGGTAAAAAGCTTGAACTTGTAACGGTTTCCTCCTTAGCCTAGAAAAAGAGAAGAATTTCATAGTGAAATTGGTTGAAAATCCTTAGTAGGAAGCTATGGTACTGGACGTAGAGCTTGTTAGAAACTTGAACCACTATAAATCATTGTGTCCCATTGATTATCTTTTTCCATTAGCTTCCAAACTATTAAAATTGCCAATTCACCCCATCTTGGCCAACATCCACATTGATTGATCATCCTAACAATTGGTATCAGAGCTACATTTAACCGAAGGTCTAACAACCTTTGATGCGATCCTAGAAGGTGATCCAATCAATCAAAGTTAAAGCCATGGCATCCATATCCGGCAACAACTTATACGAGTCTCAATCCATCACCAAACCTTCATACTTCAATAGGGATAATTATCCCTATTGGAAAAATCATATGAAGTTCTTCATCAAATCACACGACTACCTCCTATGGGATGTAGTGGAAGATGGACCAACAATCCCGATGAAGAGAGAATGTGATTGGTTAGTTCTGAAGTCCAAGCACGAGATGACAGATGAAAATCAGAAGAAGTTCTAAATCAACGACAAAGTAATGCACATGCTATTTTGTTCACTTGGACTAGATGAGTACTCCAAGATGTCATCTTGCTCAAGTGCCAAGGAAATTTGGGATAAGCTAGAGATCACATACGAAGGCACCAATGAAGTTAAGGAGACCAAGATTGGACTTCTTAATTTGAGCTACGAAAATTTCAAGATAGAGCCGGATGAAGACATCTCCAAAATGTTTGAACGATTCTCCGTTATTATAAATGGCCTCAAGGGTCTTGGAGAAGTTATTCCGAATGAGAAGCTAGTTCGAAAACTTCTCTACTCATTTTTTGGGTCTTGGGATGGTAAAAAAACGACCATCATAGAAGTAAAAGATCTCAAGACGCTAAAGCTCGACGCTCTCATGGGGTCTCTTCTCACCCATAAGATAATGAAGAAAAGAAGAGAGTAAGAAAAGAAGAGAGTAAGAAAAGAAGAAGAAGGAAATGAGGGTCAAGAAAAAGGAAGTGAAGAAGAATAAGAAGATGGGAATCGCTCTCAAAGCTTCACAAGAAGTGAGTAATTCAAGTGAGGAGAAAGACGAAGAATTGGCTAAGATAGCCAAACGATTCACTTGGCTCATGAGATCCAACCGAAGAAGGAAATTCAACCGTAGAAGAGATCTCAAGAACAAGAACAAAAAATAAGAGAAAGATCTGATTGTGTGCTACGAATGCAAGAAGCCGTAACACATCAAAGTCGATTGTCCCCAACTCAATAAGAACGACTTCGAAAAGAAAAAGAAGCACAAGGCCCATGTAGCCATTTGGAGCGATGAAGAGTCTTCAAGTGATTATGAGCACGAAGTTGCCAACCTTTGTCTCATGGCCTTTGAGGAGGATCCAAAGGTAACCTCTAACTCATTAAATGATCCTACATATAATGAATTATTTGATGAGTATAATGAGTTACAAGAGGCTTATGACGAATTGGTTGAAAAATATAAGGAATCCGTTTTGAAAAATAAGAAAATTATCCTTGATTTGAAAAAACCAAAATGGTTACTTATCTAAAACCAATTCAAAACTTGAGAAGAAGCGTAATAATTTAAAAGATAATAAAAAATATTTTGAACAAGAAAATATGGATTTAAATAACCTTCTTTTCGAGTTAAAGGATCATTACCTCAAGGAGGTTAATGATCTCAAAGCTTCCTTGAACAAGGTTGGGAAACCAAGTTTTAAAAAAGGGCAATCTTCAAAACCCAACTATGTAAAAAGGAACTTTGGTGGGTACAAACATGGAGGGCACTCAAGGCCCTATTATGGTAAGAAAGTTAGAAGTGTGTGGATTCTTAAAGATATTATTGCTTCTAACAATGTAAATGAGATTGCCTCTTGGATTCCTAAGGGAACCAAGATCTTGAAAACTAATGTTTATGGACCCAAAAAGATTTGGGTACCAAAAATCAAAGTTTGATTCCATGTTTGTAGGGGGCATTGCTACAAGGCCAAAGCTTCAAGTGCAAATACATGGTTCCTTGATAGTGTATGCTCAAGACACATGACCGGAGACAAGAGTAGATTCGTGGAACTTGAACTAAAAAGAGGATGATTAGTGATATTTGGTGACAACTCCAAAGGTTAAGTTGAAGGAATGGGTTCCATCGGTAATCACTCTTCCATACTTATTGAAAATGTTTTATATGTCAGTGGTCTTAAACATAATCTATTAAGCATAAGCCAACTTTGTGATAAAGGTTTCGTAGTTATGTTTGATAAAATTGGTTGCAAAGTTGTAAATGTCGAAATCCACAAAATTGTGAATTTTGGTTATTGCATAGGAAATATATACATGGTGCATTTAGATGAAATTCATATTTCTAATGCATGCTTTGTTGCAAATGATGAACATGATTCATGGTTATGGCATAGAAAATTAGGGCATGCAAGCATGAGTGTTTTAGAAAAATTGGTTTCAAAAGATCTAGTTAGAGGTTTGCCTAAAATAAAGTTTTCAAATGATAAAATTTGTGATGCTTGTGCAAAAGGCAAACATAAAAGATTTTCTTTCAAACCTATTAATGATGTTTCAACTAGTAGAGTTTTACAATTGATCCATATAGATCTCTTTGGTCCTATTAGAACTACTAGCTTAGGTGGAAAATCATATGCATATGTTTTAGTTGATGATTACTCTAGATACACATGGGTTTTATTCTTAAGTACCAAAGATGAGGCTTTAGAAAAATTTATCACATTTTCAAAAATCATTCAAAATGACCTTGGTCAAAATATTTTTCACATTCGTAATAACCATGGCACCGAATTTCAAAATTTAGGTTTTGAGGATTTTTGTAACTCAAATGGTATTAGCCACAATTTTTCAGCTCCTAGAACACCTCAACAAAATGGGGTTGTTGAAAGGAAAAATAGAACTTTAGAGGAAATGGCTAGAACCATACTTTGTGAAAACAATTTGCCAAAATACTTTTGGGTGGAAGCCACTAATACGGCTTGTTATATCATAAATAGAGTAACGATTAGGCCTATTTTGAAGAAAACTCCTTATGAGATTTAAAATCCAAAAAGCCTAACATTAACTATTTTCATCAATTTGGTTGTAAATGTTTTGTTTTAAACAATGGAAAAGACAATCTAGGTAAATTTGACTCTAAAAGTGATAAAGCTATTTTCTTAGGATATCCTTTAAACTCTAAAGCCTATCGAGTATTTAATAAAAGAACCTTAGTTGTTGAAGAGTCAATACATGTGATTTTTGATGATAACCTCATTCCGAGGAAGGATTCTTGTGATGATGATGATATAGGGATTTTTGAAGCTAGTGATGGTGGGCAATCATCAATGGTGAATGAAGTTCCAACTAAAGAAGAGGAAACACAAGATCCACCTCTAGAAGCCTTGAAGGACATGAGCCTAGAGGAAAAGGAAGTGAGCTACCCAAGAAAATACAACTATGTCAAAAGTGGTGAGATTTTGGGTGATCCATCCAAAGGGGTAACCACTAGACTTTCTCTTAAAAATGCATGCAATGTAGCATTTATCTCATGCATAGAGCCTAAGAATGTTAAAGAAGCATTAAATGATGATTATTGGATAATGGCCATGCAAGAGGAATTAAACCAATTTGAGAGAAGTCAAGTTTGGACATTAGTTGATAGGACTGGTAATAAATCTACTATAGGAACTAAATGGGTTTATAGAAACAAACTAGATGAGAGTGGTAACATAGTGAGAAACAAGGCTAGACTTGTTGCTCAAGGTTACACTCAAGATGAAGGAATCAATTTTAATGAAACCTATGCTCCCGTAGCTTGAATGGAAACCATTAGGATGCTTTTAGCATTTGCATGTTATCACGAATTTAAGCTTTTTCAAATGGATGTAAAAAGTGCATTTTTAAATGGTTTTATTAATGAAGAAGTGTATGTAGAACAACCACCCGTTTTGAAGATCCAAATTATCCAAACCATGTTTTTAAACTTTCTAAAGCTTTATATGGTTTAAAACAAGCTCCTAGAGCTTGGTATGAAATATTATCAAGTTTTTTAATTGAAAATGTTTTAATAAATGAAATGTGGACACTACACTTTTTATTAAAAGAATTGGCAAAGACATTTTAGTAGTTCAAATATATGTTGATGATAGAATTTTTGGTTCTACTAATGAATTGTTTTACCAAGATTTTGCTAAGTTGATACAAGGTGAGTTTGAGATGAGCATGATGGGGGAGCTCTCATTCTTCTTGGGGCTCTAAATTAAGCAAAGGAATGACGGCATCTTCATCAACCAAGCTAAGTACATCAAAGACATGCTCAAGAAGTTTGGATTGGAGAATGTGAAACCCCAAGCCACCCAGTGAGTTCCTCCACAAAGCTTGACAAAGATGAAGGAGGTAAGTGTGTAGATTTAAAGCTTTATCGCTCTATGATCGGATCTTTGCTTTATCGCTCCACAAGTAGACCCGACATTATGTTTAGTGTTTGCTTGTGTGCTAGATTTCAAGCTAGTCCTAGAGAATCACACCTTATAGCCATTAAGAGAATCTTTAGGCACCTTAGAGATACACCTTGTTTAGGTCTTTGGTATCCTAGAGAATCTTCCTTTAACTTATATGCCTTCTCGAATGCGGATTATGGGGGTTGTAAGATAGATAGAAAGAGCACATCCAGTACATGTCAGTTCCTAGGTAGTATGCTCATATCTTGGTTTTCTAAAAAGCAAAATAGTGTAGCATTATCTACCACCGAAGCCGAATACATATCCGTAGGGAGTTGTTATTCTCAAGTCCTTTAGATGAAGCAACGACTCTTAGATTATGGAATTGACGTAGGTACCATCCCCATTAGGTGTGATAACACTAGTGCAATTTGTCTCACTAAGAATCTCATCCAACATTCTAGAATCAAACACATAGAAACAAGACATCATTTCATTAGAGGTCATGTCTTGAAAAATGATGTAGTTCTAGAATATGTAGACACCTTGAACCAATTAGCGGATATTTTTACCAAACCATTAGACAAAGAGCGTTTTTGGTCTCTTAGGAGAGAGTTAGGTTTAACCAACCTCCCTTGACCCTTAGAGCCTCTTTTGGTCTTAAAAATATGCTTAAATTTGTTTTATTGATTACTTTTGTGATTTTGCTCCTATATACATATATGGTTGTTGTTGGGGGAGTATGCATCTATTTATGCTCATATATGATGTTCTCATATCATTCACATACATTTTGATTTTATTAAAATCGAATTTTTGAGCAACCTGCAGCCAAAATTGATATTTCTGGCACATGCGTATCGATACGGTGTTTCACGTATCGATACGGGTCATTTATAATCATTTCGGTATAGGTTTAACTGTACCGGTACGGGTCACGTATCAAAACGTATGTATAAGCGTTTCGGTACTGGGTTCGATACGCCACATTGGCATATCGGTACGCGTTCACGCTGGGCAGTTTTAAGGGCTTTAAATGAGGGATTTTCACTTTAACTCAAATACCAACTTTATTTCAAAACCCTAACTCAAAAATCCTCTATAAAATCCTCTAAATCCCTCACTTTTTCTCACACCAATCTTCAAAATTCTTGAGGGCTTTTAGTTTTTACATCAAACCCAGGCTAAAATCATCAAGTTTGTGTATCCAAATCTCTTCATTCATCCTAAATCTCAACTTCGAGGTATAAACCCTAACTTTTTCTTTTCAATTTTCATACATATATATACACTGATTTTGTACTATAATCATAGATTTAGAAACTATATAGTATAGTTTTCAAAAAAATTTTAAAAAAATTTTCAAATCTAAAACTTTTTTATTCGAATATAAAATTATATCGTATATTTTTAACATTGTTTTTGAAATTTTCTTTTACCAAAAAATATTTTTATACTTGTATACGTTTTTAAACTATATTGTATAGATTTTTAACAATACCTTGATTATTGGATTGCTTTTTGGATCAAATGTATTGATTTATGCATACATCGTTTTTTGTTTGATTTTGTTTTCAGATTATGGCCCCTAAGAAACGAGCACGAAAGGACATTGCCTCTAGTTCAAATCCTCCGCGTCCTCTTCCCGATCATATTGGTAATAGACCCAATCTTACCCACATTTATAAAAATTGTTTAATGAACCTCAATTTCCAGACGCCATGGAAAATTTTAAAGAATACCAAAGTTACAAAATTTGCCTCGAGCGTGTTACTTCAATCCCATTTTTATCCTCCTAACGATTTCAATTCAAATATCTTCATTTAATACACAATTGGAAATTTATGATTTTTAAGTATACCCGGGATTTTATACAGAAATCTTGTTTTGATCTTCTATTTCAACGCTCGGTGTATTTACAACGAAAACGATCTTTGGTCATTGCAATTGAATCTTACTTAATGGGTAAGAAATTTCAAATTGATTCAAGTGTTTTAGCAATTTTTTTGGGTCTTGAGGATACGGGAATAGATGATGAGAGTGAATTAGGACATGTCCTTAGTGGTTCGGTGACTGTTCTTGATGCCCATGATCGTATATTACACCTCATGATCACTTGGTGGTTTCGTCCATCCGGTGGGAAATACTCTACCATCCGCCAAGTCGATGATTTTTAGCTTCAATGCTTTCGTGAGGAGAAACGACCCAACCTTGCTCAGATTATGTTCTCCGATATCGTCTTTCTTGTCCAACATCGCCACACCACCATGGTTACGTCCTTCACATATGGCACGGCTTTGAGTTACATCTTCCATAAGATAGGTATTGGTTGTTCATACAATCTTCCAGAACCTCTCACGGATCCAATTGATGAGCGTTCTCTCCGTCGTGAAAAGTTCACCTACTACAATAGATAATGGATTTAGAACACCGACCTTCCGGTTGGTGTACAACCTGATCCGATGGTGGCTCCTCAAGAAGATCCTATTCCACAAGCTCCGGTGGCCCAACCAAATCATGACGCTCTCATGGATTTCCTCAATGAGAAGTTCACATATTTACACACCACCATAGACTCCGGATTTGCCGCGATCGACACTCGCTTCACATCCTTGGAGGAAAGGGTGACGGCTATTGAACATCACCAAAAATCTATAGACATCACTCTTAACTCTTTTCATGGTGAATAACGTCAATCTCATGGACCTCCGGCCACAAATGTTGATGAGGATGAAGAAGATGAAGACAATGGAGACGATGGAATGGACTCTTAGGCATTTTGCATCTCATAGCATATCATATTAGGATTTAAGCTATGCACATTTATTTTATGTTTTTATGAACTCCTATGCTTTGCTTTTTATTTGGTTTATGTTTTTAGGATTTGAGTTGGATTGAATTATGTTGCTTGAACTATGATTTGAAGTTTAATGCTTATGTTGCTTATTTAAATTGCTTGGAGTTATTATTGTTTACCCTATGGAATTGATTATTGATCTAACAAAAAGGGGGAGAAGATTTAAAGAGCCAAATTTTTTTATAGCCTTAAATTAAGGGGAGTAAATTTTCAAAGTTTTTTTAAAGTTACTTAAAAATTTTCATTTGGTTTTGTTATATCAAAAATGGGGAGATTGTAAAACCTATGTTTGATTTTGATATAACAAATTATCTAAGGACTAAATTGAAAAAGAAAATAAATTTTTAGGTACTCAAAAGTCTCATAGAATGACAATAAAAATTATCTTTGAAGTCCAAAACTTAAACCCAAAATTTTCTATGTGTTTTCATGCCAAACTACATAAATACGCCCAGGCGTATCGATACACCCCTTGGTGTTTCGATACGAAAATTGGCTACTGGAATTTGTTTTTGCAAAGCATACCGATACAACTCAGCCAATTTCGATACGGCCTTCAAACTTAGCCTGCATTTTAAACGAGACATTTCAATATGGCCTCACCCATTTTAATACGATATTCATCTAGACAAGCGTTTTAAGCTTAGCGTTTCGATACGGCTCACACTCGTTTTGATAAGGTTTGAAATCTGGTTTTAAGAAATTTATACTCGTACCGATACGGTACATTATGTATCGATACGATTTGAAATCTGGATGTAAGAAATTTCAAAATGTAACGATACGGTTAATCCCGTACCGATACGGTTTGTCAAGATCTTCAAAAATCTTTGCATTAAATTTTTTCGATCGTTGCTTGTCAGTTATTGGAATCCTCAAACTTTAAATTTTGGTTAACCCGTATAGATACGCCCCTAGGCGTACCGATACACTTTTTCATCCAAGATTCTAGTGAGCAAAACTCGTACCGATACGGTTCTTGTCGTTTCGATACGCCCCTATTTTACACTATAACTGTTTCGATAAAGCCTCTCGCGTATCGATACGCTTTCTACAACGGCTATATTTTTGTTGTAACATGTATCGATACGGGACTTTGTGTACCGATACGGTTGTTCACCAGACTGCATTTATTGCGGGAAAGATGGTCCCCAACGACTCTATTGATGACTTCAACCACCCAAACGGCTAGAATTTAGTAATAGGGTATAAATACAAGTCTCCAATGCAACATCAATAATTAATGAAACTCCATTGAACAATATTCAAGTACTCAAGCAAAATCCAACCCTTGTGCTCAAAAAGTCAAATCTTTGTACCCAACTTGTGTAATCCTTTTATTTTAAGTTTGGGGTTGAGTGTTCTTGTAAATTGGGCAAATATTTACCTTGTGAGGGCTTTTTTACATTTGCCATTTTCAAAGCTTTGGGTAGAAAGCTTGAACTTGTAACAGTTGCCTCCTTAGCCTATAAAAGGGGAAGAATTTCATAGCGAAATTGGTTGAAAATCCTTAGTAGAAAGCTAAGGTAGTGGACGTAGAGCTTGTTAGAAGCTTGAACCACTATAAATCATTGTGTCCCATTGCTTATCTTTTTCTATTAGCTTCCAAACTATTAAAATTGCCAATTCACCCCTATCTTGGCCAACATCCACATTGATTGGTCATCCTAACAGTCTGTTAGTGGCACGTGTCATTATAATGTGATGATATATGTCAAAACTTGTTTAGTTGAAAAATTGTGAAAAATTGTGTGAAATAAGAACTTTTAAAAATAATGAGAATTGATATTTAATTAAAAATATTTAAAATTTTAAAGCTTGGTATGGTTTTTTCAAAATTTTAAGGGGTCAAATAAAAAACAATTAAAAATTTAAGGGCCTTTGACAATTTTTTAAAATTTAGGGGGCATGGCCCCCCACTGATCATGCTTATGTTCCGCCCCTACATGTGAAATTTATTTATAATCATTTAGGAGAATTTTGAAATGATTAATGGGGTTAAAAATGAAGTTTACTAAATCTATTCACGATTTTATGCGTATGTAGTGGGTTCGAAAAACACCAAAAATTCTATATAAAAAATTAGGAAGAAACCCATGCATCGTTGTAACCATGTAAGTCTAGTTTTGTTTAGAACAAATGAAGATCGATTTTATTTTATCAAAAGCGTATGATTTTATTCAAGCACTGAAAATCATACCACAAATATTATTTGAACCTCATTAAAAACCTCTTTAATCCTAAATGGAGGAAAAGAATACCTGAAATAATATCAAAGCAAAACCCCCAAAACAAAAAAGAAGAGCCACACTAGACCTTAGCAAAATATCTCACCCTAAAACAAAAAACCCCTACCCCACAGCAAGCAACCAACATACGCCTACTCCCAAACCTGCAACCATGTTGTACGCTCAATGCCCTTCTTCGCTAACGAATCTGCTAACTTATTTGCTTCGCGAAAAATATTTGTGAAACAAACATATGGGAGCGCCTCATAAGCAAACTCAATGGCTTGAAAGCATTGCCAAAGCCATCAATGCCTATTTTCCTTATGCGTAATCAAGCAATCGCAGCACGAGAATTCGATTCAACAATAAACGGCCACCGTTATGCCATTTTGAATTAGCCAAACCTTTCACCGCCATAAAATAACGTGTAACTCTGCCTCATTTGACTCTATTACCCTGAAAGTCCCGAGAATAGTGCTAAAATACAACTCGCCGTATCCCTAAGAACACCCCCACAACCTGCCAGACTCGGCTTCCCTCTCGCTGCACCATCGACATTAAACTTCAGCGTACCACACATGGGAAGCAGCCATTCAACACCCCTACGCGCCAAAACTAAACTCGACAAAGGAACACACTTATGAGGATCACTCCACCATGACGCGTCATCAATTATAATTCCTAGATACACATTCGCCCAATAAAACGATCTCAATTTAATTAAGAACAAAATTTCCTTCTCTTTTAATCTTTTTTATTAAATAGTAACTCGTTTCTCGCTAACCAAAGTGACCATAATACGGCCACACACCTCGCCAACCATGGCTTTTGCACCAGCCCCACAAACAAACCATCATTTTCTTGAACCAAAAAAGAAGCTAAAGAATGAGGCAACACCATTGTAACACCCCACTATTGGAAGAATAGATGCCACACTCCAACGGCCAACTTACAAGAATAAAGGATATGATATGTAGATTTTTCTCCCACCACACGCCAAGCACACTGATCCGAAACACCACTCAAAGGAACACCACGATCACGAAGATAACTGATAGTCAACAATCGATTTAACATGACGAACCAAACAAAACACTGAACCTTAGGTGGTACCTCAAAGCGCTAAATCGAGAAATCCACAAAACCATCCTCCGTTAACCCGAATTAGCTCATATACTTCATCAACTAGCCTACCGAGAAATTGCCATGCATATTGGGACACCAAACCAACCTATCATCTGACTCTTGCAAAGAAAAATGGGCCACCAACCAAAGCATCTCCTCATATTGCTTTGCTTCGAATTAACGCAACCCCTCCCAAACAAATCTGTCCAACCAGCATGCACCAACGACCCTCCACTGCATATGATTTTACTAAAGCAAGCTTATCCCTAGAGCATCAGACTGCTCCTAATACTAGTTCGATTGTGACTTTAAATATTCGTCATAAATTATACAAGCCGAATTAGAAGTACCACGTTATATGGTTAGAAAGACATTGAGCCTAATTTCTTTTGGAGCAAATAGATTGAAGTTTTGAGTTATATATCACGACATAAATAGATTTTTTTGAAGATAGTACACGCGGATACGTGTTGGGTGGTGGTTACTCAGCTAGGTAGTGAGTGCGGGGTAGATTTGAGAATGTACCCGCGAGGGCGGGTATGGGTTTGAAAATTGTACCTGTCGTAGGCGGTGGATATGAAAATTTTAGGTGAGTGTGATATGCGAGGGGATATCCGCACTCGCCTGTCCCGTTTGCCATCCATAGTTGCAGTTCAAATTAATTACATTAATTGCGTATAAATTGCCAAATTTTAAAAATATAAAAAATTTAAACAAAATAAAATAATTAAATGATTTTTTGTATAGTTAAAAATAGAATTAAAATTTACTATTTTGTTTTATAATTTATATTTTTTAATTGGATTTATGTTATTGAAGTGAATGTTGAGATTATTATAACCAATATAAAAATTAACTATAACTTTAAAATCTACCTAAAATTAAATCAATCCCAAATAATTTAAATTTTATGCACAAATTTTTTTGAATAATTTAACTGTGATTATAAAGTAGTATATGTTCATAGATATTCTTAACCCTTTGACAATGCACACACACTTTGCAAACATTGCGATTGATCCCGAGTCTTCTGGGATAAACATCATCCACTTTTCTATTGAGACTACTTGTTGGGTTCAATTACACACAATTTTAAAATCTCTTCTTTTCATTATTTGGTTGAGACAATGATTCATCAACTTTAGTTATTCCAAAGTTGTATCACATGTGATTAAACTGATACATAAAAAAAATTCAAAGAAAAAACATAATAATTTATGCACAATTTGAAAACATGTTGCTTAAAAAGTGTTTTATACACAATTAATGTAATTTAAACTTCACAATAACCTAAAACATGTTGATTAATTACTTTTTGATTCCAATTTACCTAAAATATTTTGTTTTGAACCATTTAACAAATTTAAAGCTCAAGTTTAGTAGTTAACAGGGACGAAATCACATTGGGGATCCAACTTTGAACGATTTAATTTCTTTTTAGGCTTAAGCTCCTGTGCAAATAGGAGGTTCCAGTGCAGTTGATAAAAACCATTGAAGGTGTTCCAAAGGAACCAAACTCAGTTTGTTTTTTAGTGTCCTTATAAAACAAATAAACATAATATTTATATCATATTAAAATGGTTTATAAAACTATTTTTTCATTAATAATATATAAAATATTATCTTTCTATAGAATTCATTCGATATTTCTTTTTTTAACAAAGTCGATAATTCATTCAAAGCACAAACAAAAAATTGTAGAGAAAAACAAGAGGTACAAGAGGAGAGGGAGAAAACACAACAACGGGAAGAACAAAACATGAAAGCAAAACAAAAACAAGAAGCACACCGAGATCAGGGGAAACATACAAAACACAGCAGACAAACAACACTAACAACACAAAGCAGAAACACAATAGAACAGTAGACATCCAACGCCCAACAAGAGGAGGAAGCCATGTCCGACGAGGGAGAGAGAGAACACCAAGCCAGCTGCCGATCTTAAATCTGCATGAATATTTCTATTGGCGCAGAAGGATAAGGACGTTGAAGGTGATGCAACAGGAAACCACCAAAATCATCGCGTCAATATCTGATTTCTTTGATGACAGGAAGAGGGCGAAATAAGGGAGAAAGTGATCAAGTCATCCGCCGAAAAGGAAAAGACCACCATCGAATGATCCCGACAGGACCGAAGGCAAGGGCCGAACCCAACACTCGTTTGCGAACCAATTTCTCTTCACAAAACGAAGACTCGAACAAAGCCCTGGGCACCAGGGGAGGCTTCACAGCCAAATGACCAAACGAGTAGCAAAAGAAAATCGAACACCGAAGAGGAAAAGAGAAACAACAAAAAAAGACGAAAATGAAGCGAAATAAGATAGAGAGAAAAGTTGTAGGAGGGGGTAGCCACCTTTCAAAGACCAAAAACGGCACCACCTAAAGAGATTAAAATCAGATTTATGGTTAAAATATTAGAGAGAAAGAAAAAAAATTTAATAGTCTAAAAGTGATTAGAATGTAGTATATGTTCATAGATATTCTTAATCACTTGATAATGGGTATATACATTATGTAGACAAAGTGATTTGTACATGTGTCTCTTAAAATAAACATCATCCATTTTTTCACTGAGATACTTGTTGGATTCTAAAAAAAAAAAGTTTTTTTATTCTATATTTCAAGAAGTAAATCTATTGAAGAATTCACAATTTTTTTAAGTGACAAAATTCTATTCCATAACAATCTATTGGTCCAATAAAAAAAGCAATGCCTAATTGCCTATGGGCAAAAGACATGAAAAAGACAATAACCAATGGCTTCCACTTTAATTATTGTTAGAATCTGATGAATGAGAAGCCAACAAAATTTGGGCTTATCCGTGGAAGTTTTTTCAATTTGTCTAATTTTTATTAATATATTAAACAATTTAATAATATAAATTTAATATTTATAAAATTTAATATTAAAAATTCAGTGTCAACAAAACCTATTGGGTAATGGTAAAAGTTTTTTATAAAAATAAAATTTTGGTTAATAATAAATTTTGGTTTCCCTATAAAAGTAGTATTTTTTCCATAATTTAGCAAATAAATTCGTATATTAAATTATATTATACTGAATCAAAAAGCACAATCATTTTATTATTTATTACTTATAAATACTAAAACTAATGTTTAATATAAATTTTTTATATAAACTCAAACACCACTTTGTCAGGCTTGTAACTCGAATCTTTTTTGATAAAAAAACTTGAAAATTTTAACATAAGTTGAGGGGAACTCGCTCGTCACTAGACCTGACAAACTTGACCCGAGACATGAAAATTGAATCGATTTTTCTGAATCGAGACCTGAAATAGAACCGAACTTGATTCGAAACTCAAAATAAATTGAACCAAATCGAAACCGACCTGAATTTTAGTTGAACCGAAAATAGACCCGAATCGATTTTCAACCGAACCTAATGGACCCAAACCGATTTTACCCGAACTGGAAGCAACCTGAACCGGAAGCAACCCGAAATAAAGAAAATATAATAAAATCAAGAAAGATGAGATGTGAACTGTTGCACAACTCACCAAAACGCCAAATATACAGGCTTTATAAAGTCATATATAAGGTGAAAAACCTAATTCGACCTTAAAACCTGACTAAAACCGATCGATTTCCTATTAAACCGATATTGACCTAACCAGAAATCAACTACCCAAAAAATAACCGACCTGAAAAATAATCGACCCAACGTCCTGACCCGATACCCGAACAAAAATCACCATAGACTCGAACTAAAACTGAACTGAACCGAACTTAAACTAAATGTAGTCAGACTCAAAATGACTCGAATCGAAATGACCCGACCTGAGCCCAAACCGAATGACCCATTTTTCACATCTACTCGTCACTAGACCAAACAACAAGTTTCATATTTAAATTTAAATCGATATATTCAACTAATATGAAAAGATCACTATAATACCCCGATCCAAATCCGAAGCACTACATTCGAGTCACCCAAAATCCAACCTATCAAAATTCCAATTTAAAACCATAAGTTTAGCCATCATTTAAAAACATTTAACATCCATAATATTTCATTGTGAAATCAATCCATATAAATCAATTTACAAAATAGGAGCTCCAAGTTTAAAATATTGTAAATCAAAATAATAAAGCAAATAGAGTTTACAGACTCAACATTTGTAAGGTCTTATGAATACAAATGCCCAAAACTAAATACTAAGCATTGTATTATGAAGTGATGCGATGCCGAGAGATCCCTCTTGATGTGCTCTTCGGTCATGATTAACATACTAACCTGCGAACGAAAACAGCGATTCCGAACGTTAAGCTTACAAAGCTTAGTGGTACATTTCTACTTGAACATAATTCGTGATTATCATAAAATAAGCATGCGAGATAAATATATTTTAGAGAACAATATAAGGCTTCATTATATATGAGTTAGATATCTAGTCTATACTAGCTAGCTAGAGTTCTTAGATAACCTATCTTAAGGCATCAATAAGTCTAAAAGAAGTCTTACCAGTTTCACGATATTTTACCGTACTCGAGGTCATATAGCCTATCGAGTCACTCGAGCTCACTCAACCCATTGAGTTAATACATTTATAAGCTATCACCCATAGCATCCACACAACATACATAAATGCATCCATATATCATCTACATAATGGCCAACGAAGCCCTATTTTACTCGTGCTCACACAACTGTCGGGTTACCCGAGTTCACACAGTCGTCAAGTTAGATAGACCATATCCGAATCACCATAGCCACGGATACGTTCTAGACATACTTGGATCACATTAGCCACAAGTAGTCATCTACATAATGCATGCACCCAAGACATTAGTTTCAAGGTGTAAATTAGCGAGAGCCAATATGATAAACTCTTATGTAATATGCTTTTCAGCTGTTCTTCGATTAGGAAACAGATTCTTTTGGTAAGAACAAGCCCTGAGGTTGAGATGAAGTTAGGGTGAATCATCTAATGCATCAACTTTCTTTATGAAGAATACAGAAAAAGCAGAATGTAATTTCTTATATAGAGCATCACTAAAGAATTCCCAGCAATTCTGTGTAACTAGAAGAATTGGAAGAAGGAAGAGATTTAGAAGAATCAGATTAGAAGGAAGATAGAAGAAGAGACGGAGAGAAAAAATTTAGAGAAACAAGAATTCATTTCATTTTTAGGATAAGGATAGAGGAGGGTTAGCAACTTCCTTTACCATAATCTCTTACAAGCCAAAAGGGTACCGTTCCACTAATTACAATTAAAACCGAAATTCAAAATGAAATAACTGATAAAGCTTAACAGTGTTTAACGGTAACTTATAAACTCCAAATTTTCCACTTCATAGAAAGGCCCCCGACAATACTCCCTCGCTGAAAGAGATTCTTGACCTCAAGGATAAAAGTTGGGAAACCGTTGCTGCAAATCATAAAGCACCTCCCAGGTAGCATCCTCGGGAAAGGAATTGGTCCACTCCACCAATACCTCAGTGACTATTTTATTGCCTCTTTTGACCATCCTCCTTTTCACAATCTTCAAAGGTTCCTTAACGATTGCCCCATCTGGCCTAACCACAGGTAAATCAGTCTGACATTGAGCTGCTTCAATATGCTACTTTAGCTGGAAAACGTGAAACATAGGATGCACTCTAGAGCCTATAGGTAAATTCAACTTGTATGCCACTTTATCAATTCGATCCAGAATTTTGTAGGGTTTAAACCATTTTGGGGCAAGCTTCTGACACCCCATCGTCTAAATAGATTGTTGCCTGTAAGATTGGAGCTTTAGATAAACTAAATCCCCTATCTGAAATTCAGTCTCTCCTTCTAGTATTTTCTTGTTGTTTCATTCTGGTTTGGGTTCTCTGCAAATAAAACTTGAGCATTATGACTGCTGCTTTTCTCTATTGCAAGCTTCTATCTACAGCAGCTACTAAGGACTCTCCTGCTAGGTAAGAAATGTGAACTGGAGGGTCCTGCCCATATAGAGCACAATGAGGAGTGGTGTTAATGGCCGTGTGATGAGATGTGTTGTACCACCATTCTGTTAATTTCTTTGGCTTCTCTCCTGCCATGCACCTCAAATAGGTTTTCATGCAATGGTTTATCCTCTCGGTTTGCCCATCGGTCTGGGGTGATAGGCAGTAGAAGGTGTGATATCCACTCTAAATTTTTTGAACAACTTCTTTCAGAATATACTCATGAAGACTTTGTCCCTATCACAAACTATATTCCCAGGCAGACCATGTAACTTGAATATATTCTCCATAAACAACTGTGTCACTCCTACTGCTAAAAAAGGATGTGAAAGAGCAACAAAGTGTCCATATTTAGTAAGACTATCAACCACCACCATGATTGTGTCCTTTCCCTTCGAATTAGGCAAATCCTCTATGAAATCCATGCTAATTGAAGTTCAGGCAGATTCTGGTATGGGCAAAGGTTGTAGTAATCCTCTAGGAGGTTGCAAATCCCCCTTGTTCTTTTGGCAGATAAAACATTCCCTAATCCAATTTTTGAAATCTTTTCTGAGCCTTTTCTAGTACAGTGTTGTGGTGGCTCTCTTAACAGTTGCATGAGCACCAGAATACCCTCCTAAGGAGATGCCATGAAAAACTCAAACAATTCTTTCTTTAACTCTAAATCACCCCCAACCACCAATTTACCCTTCCTCTTTAATATCTTACCATTCTAGTCATATTTGGGGTGACTGGAACTCTCACTTTCAATTGCAGCAAAAATCTTCAAAAGCTCCTTGTCCTTCTGCTATGATGCAACCACTCTAGCCACAAAAGAGGTGTCAAAGCTGCTTATTGCCAGTTCTTCGTTAAATAAGGGATTCCGAGACAAAACATCAGCAACTGTGTTGTGTATCCCCTTCATATAGTACCTCATAGTCATAACCCATCATCTTCACTATCCATTTCTGTTGGGAGGGGGTAATGGCTTGTTGATTTATCAAAAACCTCAGACTTTGGTGGTCTGTCCTGACTTTAAAATGTCTGCCCAACAAGTAGGGAGACCACTTTTTCACTGCCATCAGGACTGCCAACATAACTTTGCCATAGATGAACAGTCCTTGATGCCTTACTCTTAAGGCCTTGCAAAAATAGGCCAAAGGTCTGCCTTGTTGTACGAGAACAACCCCAACCCCTAAAGCAGATGCATCTGTCTCTACCACAAATTCTTTGTCAAAATTTGACAGTGCCAAAACAGGTGCTGACTTGACTGTTGACTAGAGTTATTCAAAACTTTCTTGCTCTTTCTCAGTCCAACCCCAAGTTCCATTCTTCAATCTATTGGTTAATGGTCTAGCAATAGTACCATAACCCCTGATAAACCTCCTGTAATAGCCCGAGAGACCAAAAAATCCCCTTAACTCCTTCACTGACTTTGGGACTGGCCATTCTTCAATGCATTAAACTTTGAAATTTTTCATGGCTATAGATCCTCTTGAGATTACATACCCCAAGTAATCCACCTCCTTGGCTCCAAAACTACACTTGCTCCTCTTGGCATAGAGTTTATGTAATCTGAGCAACACCAATATCTCTTTCAAGTGTTGAAGATAATCCTTTAAATTAACAGAATAAACTAGAATGTCATCCAGAAATACTAAGACTGATTTTCTCAACATTGGCTTGAACACTTGATTCATGAGTCCCTAAAAAGTTGCTGGAGCATTGGTGAGCCCAAAGGGCATCACCATAAACTCATAATGCCCCTCATGAGTCCTAAATGCAGTCTTTAGAATGTTTGGCTCCCACATCCTAATCTGATGATATCCAAATCTCAGATCCAGTTTAGAAAACACTGTGACTTTACCTAGTTTCCAACAACTCCTCTATAATGAGCATGGGGAATTTATCCTTCATATTAAGCTGATTTACCTTCTATAGTCAACACACATACGCCAAAACTCATCTTTCTTTTTGACCATAACTACTGGTGAGGTAAAAGCACTATTACTGTTCCTTATAACTGTAGTGTGTAACATTTCCCTGGTCAGTTTCTCTACTTCATCCTTTTGATAAGTTGGATACTTATAGGGTTGGATTTTCACCATTGCCTTTTTATCAAAGAGTGGGATTCTGTAATCATGGCCTCTTCCTGGTAGTAGTTCCTTAGGTTCCTCAAATACATCCAAAAACTTTGCAACAGTTTTTGAATTCCTCTACTCACACTACCCACCTTTTCCTTCACATGTAACTGTACATTTATCAACAATAAACAGGCAGTAAAAGGGCCATCACATTCTTTTAAAACCTTGGAACAAGAAGTTGGTTCTACCAAGAGACTGGATTTGGGTGGATACCCCCAGTACTACCTCTTTATCAGCTTGCAAAAATTTTATGGTTAACTTTGCAAAATTCCATCTAATTGGCCCTAAAGTAGATAACCACTGAACACCAAGAACCACATCACTGCCTTTTAATGGTAAGACCAAAAAATCATCACTGAATTGGTATCCTTGAGCTTCTCATTGAACATTCTTGCACAATTCAAAGTTTCCAGCAATCCTCCATTTGCTACTGTTACCTTGAACTGCACCTCTTCTCCATTCTCAATTCCAATCTTTTTGCAGCTGCCAGACTTACAAAGTTGTGGATACTACCCGAATCAATTAAGGCTGCCTGTTCCAATCCTCCAATAGAAATCCTCAATCTCATAGTTTCCCACGTAGTTAGGCCCTACATAGCTTGAAGAGACAACACCGGTCCTTCAATTTTCTACCCCTCTAACAAGTCACCAGTATCTTCACAATCAAGAAACTCTTCTGGCTCACCCTCATCCTCAGTTCCTTCCACTATAATATGAAAAACCTGGGACTTAACACACTTATGCCCTGGGGTGTATTTTGAGGCACACTAGACGCAAAGCCCTTTACGCCTCCTATCATCAATCTTTGCTGAGGTAAGAGCTTTACTAGGACCTTTTTTATTTCTACTCCCTGGAGGTCGAGTTGAAGTAGGACTGAGCACAGGGGATCCATTACGAGAAGTATAAGGGCTTATAGCAGGGTTAGGCAGACTCAAAACACTCCTGGCAGTGTTGCTATAAGATCCTCTAGAAGGTATAGCCAAGGTAGAAGAAAGATAAAATCTAGTAGATGGAGCAGATCCCTTCTTCGGAATAGGGTAAAATATATTCTCAAGGTGCTCGGCCATAAGAAATGCGTGCACGATATTGGTGGGTTGCAACAATTTCAGAAATTGACTAATTTCTAAACGTAAATGATTCTTGAACATGCTTAAAACATACTCGTCGTGTAACTGTACCTGGTTTAGCAGTTGCACAAACTCATAGAATTGATCCACCGACTCTGTCTGTCAAAGAGCTACCAACTCGGGAAATGGATCTTCAAATCCTCCCGTAGTAAAACGTTCTCGTAACATCACTAAGTACTGTCCCCAAGACAACTTACTCAAATCACCATAGCTTCGTGTCGTGAACTGATACCACTAAAGAGTCTCTCCCTCTAAATGCAAAATGACTAGTCGAATCTTAGCCTCATCTGGTACAGATTCAACAAAAAATATTGTTCCAACTTTGATAGCCATCCCTGAAAATCCTCCCCTTTGAATTTTGGACACATGAGCTTATACGCAAAATTGTTCGACTGGGTTTGGACAGTTTGCGTTGGAGTCACTGAGGAAGGGAGGGCAATATCTTCTATCACCACCGGATTCGAGCTTTAATTTGGATGACCACCAGAAACCAGAGAACTTGGGTGTGAGCCCAATACCCCTAGGCCTGCAGGCGGCGCACTCACCGAGGTCGAAGCTGAAATTACTATAATAATTGGGGGCAGAGCAACGATCTCCTCCCCTTTATTTATTTTCTCCAAAGCGATACCGATAAACTTCTGCAGCTCGGTAAGGATGGAGGTTCGCATCTCAACGAACTTGTCCTCCATTTTACTATTGAGTTGGGCAATGTCCGTTCGTACCAAAAAATTCTCAGTTTGCAATCGAGAAGCCTTTTGCTGCCATTCATCAGGCTGGGTCGCCTGAGCCGCCAAAGCCAGTTGCGCGGGTTGACTGCGAGTGAGCACACCATCAACCATTCTGTAGGACCGAAAGAAAAGCTCTGATACTTTGTAACTAGAAGAATTGGAAGAGAGAAAGAAGGAAGAGATTTAGAAGAATCAGATTAGAAGGAAGATAGAAGAAGAGACTGAGAGAGAAATTTAGAGAGGCGAGAATTCATTTCATTTTCAGGATAAGGATAGAGAAGGGCTAGCAACCCCCCGTACCCTAATCTCTTACAAGCCAAAACGGCACCTTCCACTAATTTGACCCGAATTTGAGTTAGAATGATAATTTCGGATATAAATTTAATTTGCACCCAACCTGAGAACGATCTGAACTCGAATTGAATCCAGTAATGTTATAATTGAACCCGATTTGGTTTAAATCCGAGCCCAAATTAAATCCAATAATGTGATAACAAAACCAGATCTGATCTAAACCGAACCCAAATTGAATCCAATAATGTGATAACTGAACCCGACCTGGTCTAAACCCGAACTCAAAATTAACCTAGTAAATATCAAATATAATCTAACTTGAAATGATCCGATATCTAATTTTGCCATACTTGTTTACCCGACATGTTAATTGACCCAACTTGTAAATAAGAAGAGTAAGTGAACCTTTTATATTCAGTTTAACCCACAAAAATTGTAATTGTTTGGGAGGAGAATTACACACTCAATTCAAAATTCACTTTTAAAAATTTTTATACCCTAAATCCTATAAACTAAATTTAAATCCTATAACCCTAAACCTTATACTCTAAATTTTAAAAACTAAACTGTATACTTTAAAATATATTATAATATCATTGCCATTATTAAAACTATTTTTTAAAGTATTATTAAAACTAAAAATGTTGATACTGTTAGTAATTTGTCATTATTAATGCAGAGAAAAAAATATCATTATCTAAAAAATAAATATAACTTATTATTATTTACTGGTTAATTTATTTTTGTTGTTAGTCTCATTATTGTTAAAAGTAAAATTTTTACTTATTGCTAAAGTAGGATTACATATCTACAATTTATAAATTATGAAAATATCAAAATTAAACTGAAACTATCAAAAAATTTTAACTTATTGTACGTAATAATAAATATTAGATTCGATCATATGGAGTGGTTCCAATGGTAAAAGATGATGTATTTTATTTAGATGACCCTACGATTTAAGTTTAAGCATCATGTGTGCACAGTGTGTGTTATTAAAGGACTAAAAAATTAAACGATTAAATTACATCTGAATAAAATCACCGCAAATTATGTACATAAACAACTCGACGTTATGTACATAGCGGATGCATCTCGATACTATGGATGGTTATAGAGACAACTTAACATTTAGTGCGAAAGAGCAACGCTAGTAATAGCGGTTAAGGCTCCTAATTAGTTCAATTAGATTTTAACAGATGTAGAGTTTCTTGTTTAGTTATTTTATATGGGTAAAAATATCATTCATGCATTTGGGATTGAGAGAGAATCAGAGAAATAATTATCCCAATCCAAAATCTAATTTCTCAAAATATTTTAATTTTTTCATATACTCTAAATTTTAAAATATAATTATCTAAACCCTATATACGATAAGTAAAAGACATGAAATGGTATAATTATTGTAAATTGAAGTAGAATAACTTTACATGATATTCAAAATGACCTGAACTTAATCCGGTACTTGAAATAATCTTACTCGAAGTTTATTTGTACATGATTAAGACTCGTCCCGAAACTGATAGTATCTGAGCCAAATTTTATCTAATTTTATTTTTCTCATCAAATTAGGTGATACATGTCACCATCTAATTGGAAAGAAGAAAATAAATTTATTAAATAAAAAATAGTTAAATTCGTCTAATAAGGCGGTGATTAGTTTAATTAAAAATAGGACTAAATTGATATAATACATAATTAATAGGGACCAAATGTATAATTTTCCATTAACTGTCTAGTCACATCCTCTATTAAATTTTAACGGTTAGTGATTTGATTAGAACCAATTTAAAAGTTTAGTGGTATGATTGTCTATTTTTTTAGTTGAGTGGTTAAAATAGATCATACCTCATAATTAGGTGGTCACACATGTAGTTTACCTAAAATTTTAATTAGAACCTCAAAATTAAAAAAAAAAATCTCATCAAAATTTCATAAGTCTTTCGATTTTTTATTAAACTTCCAAAAAACTTAAAAAATTTTGATTAACCTCTCGAACTATTGTGTCAAAATCCGCGCCAATTTTGAAGTATCCTAACCTTTTTTTATTTCAAGATTTTCTCACTAATCAGCACAAATAACCAAAATCAATGTTATTGTTAGGTAGTCGTATGGTAATTTATTTTAGGCTTAACTATAAAATAAGTGTTTAAATTATATTTTTTTGTAATAGGTATTTAAAGTATTTTTTATTAAAATAGGTGTTTAAAATTTCATTTTTAGTTAAAATAGTGTTTTAAGTATTTTTTTTACTGAAATAAGTGCTTAAAATTTCATTTTTTGTTAAAATAGGTGTCAAAGTACTTTAAGCACCTATTCAGCCAAAAATTAAACTTTAAGCACCTATTTTAGCCAAAAATTATTTTAGATACCTATTACAAAAAAAAACATAATTTAGGAACTAATTTTGTAGTTTATCCTTTATTTTAAGACATTTATCTTCCTCTTAAGACCATTCTACTCGTGGTACGCGCTAATTTGCTTCCTTCAAACTTCGAAGTCGTCTTGTCTCTCTCCAAGTCTTCAGCAAGAAGAAAAATCAAACGAACGCCGGGTTTCCTATCACAAATAAAACTCTTGGTTTTCCTTTTTTCTTTTGTTGGTGATAAACAATGAAGAGATCATTTCCCAACTTCGTTGTTTTGGGTTGGATGTTTCTCCCATGGCTTGTTTTGTCAGCTGTAACTGAGGACGATACGAGGTGCCTTCAAGGAATCCACGGTTCATTACACGACCCAGATGGCAAAATAAGCAGTTGGAGTTTCCACAACAAATCGGTTGGTTTTGTATGCAATTTTGTTGGAGTTACATGTTGGAACCAAAGGGAAAACCGGCTGTTACGTCTTGAACTTAGTGGCATGAGCCTTTCCGGACATTTACCTTAATCTTTGGAGTATTGTGGGAGTTTGCGGACTTTGGATCTGTCGGCCAACAATCTTTCTGGTAATATCCCTCCTCAGATATGTTCTTGGTTACCTTATTTAGTTACCCTCGATTTGTCTAGCAATGATCTGTCAGGTACCATCCCTTCTGAATTATCAAATTGTGCTTATTTGAATGATTTGGTACTGTCGAATAATAGACTCTCAGGGCCAATTCCATACCAATTATCTGGTTTAGCTAGGCTGAAGAGGTTTTCAGTAGCAAATAATGATCTTACCGGTGCTATTCCTTCAGCTTTTGAGAGACATGATAAGGAAGGTCTTTGCTGGAAATAGTGGTCTTTGCGGGTCTCCTCTTGGAAAGTGTGGGGGTTCGAGTAGGAAGAATTTAACCATTATAGCTGCAGCTGGGTTTCTTTACTTTTTTTTCCTCTTCTTTTTTATAAATATGGGACCTCAAGGTTGTCGGGACCTTAACTGGGTTTTAGGTGCTGCAGTTTCAATGTTGTTTGGGTTTGGGGTCTGGTGGTGGCTCCATTTGAGATGGGTGAGGTTGTGGAGAAAAGGGTTTATCGGAAGGGATGGTGACAGTGGCTGGGCTGAGAGGTTGAGAGCTCACAAATCGACTCAAGTTTCATTGTTTCAGAAGCCACTTGTGAAAGTTAAGTTGGCTAATTTAATGGCTGCCACAAACAGTTTCAGTGCTGAAAACATCATGGTTTCAACTAGGACTGGAACTACTTACCAAGCACTGCTTCCTGATGGATCGGCCCTTGCAATCAAGAGGCTCACAAATTGTAGGGTCAGCAAGAAGCAGTTTCGTTCGGAGTTGTATCAATTAGGCCAGCTTAGGCATCCAAATGCGGCACCCCTTCTGGGATTTTGTATTGCAGGGGATGAAAAGCTGTTAGTTTATAAGCATATGTGTAATGGCACTCTATATTCCTTGCTACATGGTAGTGTTGCAACTGTAGATTGGCCAACTCGGTTTCGGATCAGTTTGGATGCGGCCAGAGGTCTTGCTTGGCTGCACCATAGTTTCTGGCCTCCGTTTCTGCACAAGAACATCAGCTCCAATCTGATTCTTCTCGACGAGGACTTCGATGCCAGGATATTGGACTTCGGATTGGCAAGTCTCATGAACACCCCAGATATTTTAGGTGAATGTGGCTATGTAGCTCCAGAGTATTCAACCACTGCGGTAGCTTCACTTGAAGGGGATGTATTCGGATTTGGAGTCGTGCTTCTCGAATTGATAACTAGGCGAAAACCCCTGGAAATTAATGGAGGTGATGGAGAATACAAGGTTAACTTGGTGGAATGGATAAATCATCTCTCAAACTCCGGTAGAATCAAAGACGCTATCGATGACAATCTCCGCGGAGAAAGGCACAATGAGGAGATGTTGCAGTTCCTCGAAATAGCATTAAACTGTGTCAATCCTCAGCCGAAGGCCCGATGGTCAATGTACCAGGTTTACTAGTCATTGAAAAACATGGCTGAAGTAAATGGTTTCACAGAAGAATTTGATGATTTCCCACTTACTTTTTAGAGTATCAGTGTAGCCTTATGGAGTAAAATCAGGACAAATCCGCATAATATGGCGATGCATACAAAATTATATGTTTGTTATAAAGAATTTATTGTTTCACTTTAATACCAAAAACTGCTAACGAGGACAGTCGATACACATACCAAAGGCCCAGATTATTGGAAAAGCTACCTTGCTTGGAAACAAAATCCACTTTACCAGATCGCAATTCAATTATCAATTATATATACAGCTATTCATGGTTAACCATCACTCTTCACAGAAGCCGGAAAGGCCTCTTTCTAGGAGCATACGTTACAGCTCTTTCTACAATTTCCAGGAGAGGCATCGGTACCCACCATGTAAGAAGGGTTCTTTTTGCAATCACCTGCCTTCACCCAGACAGAGCATTTCTCATTCTCATCAATACAATCCCCCACTGCAGATTGCCTGTTAGAATGCTGTTTCTGTCTACGGAAGGCCCTCACATGGATCCACTTTGTTGTGGACCATTTCTCACCCTTTATCACCGGGCAACTTCCATGCAAACTTTTAGTATCAGTGGTTGCATCGGGATGCAGACTGAAGAACAGCAATGCATCGCCTTTTCGGGGTTTCACTGCAAGTAGTGGCAGTACAGTTGTGTCAAGCACCAACAACTACATGGTTGGGTTCTGGTGCAACAATTAAATAAGTGCAAGATATGGCAATTAAGATGTAATATCTGCGGAATTCATTGGAATAGCAGATCACTAGCCAAACAAAGTTGTCGGACCAAATACCATAACCGTATTTAAATGATTCAGATACTTGTTCACCATTTAACTGACATTTTATTATTTAGAATCAGGACAAAGTTTCATTATCACGTTCATGTGATCTAAAATACCAACTTTAAATCTCCAAGGGTGATACTAGTACCTGCAAATCCATTTTGGCCACAATCTGACCATTTTTCATCCTTGATCTGAGTAAGTTTTCCCTGCAGAAGGAAAAAAGAGAGCGCTGAACTAAATAAAATAGAAATGTAACAAATGTCGTAAACCAAGAAAGCGTAAAAGACAGACAGAGACTAGATTTCACATGCAAATGCTTACCTCTGCATTTGGAAACACAGTTTCCCCACCACTCTTGACATCGGACAAATACATCAATACAGTGGCAACACGGTGACCACCCTGCTCTTGGTTAACCTTGTCCTGAAAATAGTCGAAATGTGGCTCATACTTCTGACCATGCTCATAGTGAAGTATTTGTATGGCCTCTCCATTCTCTGTCTGCAATGCCGATGAGAAAAAAGTCTGGCATACACGGATTAAGAAATCATAGAGTAACAAGTAACAAAACATACCTATTGGAAGGAAAGTCCATGCCGAAATCCTGGCTTCAATATCAGCAATACTTCATCCTTCAAATGAGAAACAAAAGACATAACTTAAGCCTTTTAAGTTCATAAGGCAGCACATAAAAATGCATATCGAAACAAATAAGCATAGATCTAAACTCAATGAATGCATAACAAACACTCGAATGAATGCACCCATGACATTAATTTTAAGACATTGATTTGATAAGGTGTAAGTTAGCGAGTGCCGGTATGACTAACTCATATGCAATAAGCTTTTCAACTGTTCTTTGATGAGGAAACATATTCTTTTGATGCAAGAACACCTGAGATTAGGTTTGAGTGAATCATGAAGGAAAAAGCAGAATCATACAATGCATCAACTATCACCCAAAAATTGGCTTATTAAGAAACAGTAAAAGCAGAACATAATTTCTTACAGAACAACAACAAAGAATGCCTGACAATTATGCCATTAAGTAGTTCAAAACTTAATTATTTTGCAGATTTTTAGTTACTATGGTCAAATTTGTCAATATCAAATGCAAGTTCTCTATAAACTGAGCATACTTGAATTATTGTGACCGATTTTATAGCATCCAATGGAGGGGAAAAGGGGAACACTTTAAACACTTATTAATCTTTTATATATTCTATAAAGCTAGATGGTTCATGCTTTCTTCATAAACTACAGCAAGAATTTCATTGCATGAAACTACATACTTTCAATTTAGCTAGAAAAAGGTCTAAGGAAATAAAATTCAAGTGAATATCAATTTATTACCATAAAAACAGAAAACAAATATCAATTCTGTTTAACGTAGTACAAAACAATTCACATGGTTCAACTTTGCCTAACTCCACATATGAGATTACAAGAATTACCTTTTATATCAATTCTTACCAATTATTTTAAAGGTTAAGATTTACTCGATAATTACAAATCAAATATTTGATCGTCAAGAAAACTTATTACATAATACTTGTAATCTACTATAAAAACCGCCACTAGAAATAAAACAAAATTCAACTTAATTATCAATTAAAATTTGGTTAATACCTGAGCTTTCTTAAGAAACATGCCGGAGCTGGTTCGAATGTTACTTTCAATGCTTTTACCTGATACATTATCCGACACCATTGATTTCTCTAGCTTATCCTTAGCCTGAATTTGATACGGTGGTCGCATTCCTCAGTCGTTAAAAATCTTTTGTAAATGAAAGCCCTGCAAAAAGGAGGGAAATGAATCGTACATTTCCCAGTTTTGAATAAATTAAACTGAGAAAAATAAATGTAAAAAAGAGAGTAATTAAATTTACCTAGGATGCCATGAGATTTGAGTAACGTGAGTGGGATCAAACGGAACCGACGATGATCCTGTTTTCATCCTAAGAACCGATCCATTAATCTCAGCCGAAGCCAAACACAAATGAAGGAAAATGAGATGGAAGAATCCGAGAATCCATGTGAAAAAAACAAAAACAAAAACAAAAATGAAATGGCTCCAATCCGTACTAGAATGGCAGGGACTTTATATTTGCAGAACTTGGCTTTGTTTTTTTTTTTTTTTTTTCTATTTTAATGGGTTTGATCCTGGAAGGCTTTTTCCTTTTTTTTTTGGTTATTTACGTGGAAATGTGAAAACAAGAGGGAAAGCAAGGAATGTTCTTCCTTTTAGGACAGGACATAATAATTTATTTAAAACTCACTTTCCAAAATCCCACCCTCCGTTTAGCTTGATAGATACTATTTGTACGGACCAAAATTTGAATTTTAGATAGATGCCGTAGTATTATGGATGCAGTATTTCACTCCCCAATAGTCTCTAGCACAGGCCGCAACAAATGAGCTAATCGCACCTTCCTCCCTCGTGTCCCTAATGAGATGCGAACCACACTACAACATCACCTTCCCCCTCCGGTTCTTGACCCCCCTGTTTTCCTTTTTAGTTCTCAAACCACTTTGAAGTCTTGCTCGTTAGTTGTCTCGGATGTGTGGACTGCCCCCGTCGTGAAGCTTCGTCGTTCTTCTAGCGAGTTTGGTCTGGTGAAAGGAGATGGGTGGCGGAAAGCGGCCGCGGGAAGGAGGACCGAAGCCATCTACGATGGGCTTTGTTTGGGTGGTCTCGTCTCTTTGGGTTCCGGCCAGTTTTCAGTTCAAAGAGTCTGAAAGTCCCGTTTTCTTGGTGGTAAGGATCTCTCGGCTTCCAATAGGTTGGATCTAACAATGGTGAGGAAAGGGAGTAAGTTTTGTTCTTGGCTTTGGGCTGTCCATCTGAAATTTCCACCCATTCAGTTTTCGAAAATTAGAGTCGTTGTTTTTTTTTCTGGTATGAAGACAAGGTTTTTGGCCTTGAAAAGCGTGCATTGGTTTCCGTCTCTCTTCTGGTATGGTCGCTTGGGATAACCGGAGGAATCTCATGTTAGAAAACTGCAGATGAATGAAGGTGTAAGGGCAAAAAAGTCTTTGGCTAAAGACTGGGCTGCTTTAGTGTTGTTTTTACCCGCTGGTTCAAAGAGCTTTAATCCAACATCTGTGTTTGTCGGAGTTGATGATGTGTTTTTTCCAATATATGTTGACTTCTGATTTTTTAAGGTTTGTGGCTATCCCTTGGCTTAGCTACAGGAAGTAATCTTTTAAAATGGTTAAGAGAGTTAATTTTTGCTCTTTGATGAATTAGTTAAAATCGATAAATGGTGGACACAATTGTACAATGATTTTAGAATAGTTCGACTACTCAATTGAGTTTACATCCATTACCTTAACACACCACGAAGGATTTTTAAATTTACTACTATAAATTCTTCCTTTTTTTTAGGTTCAAGAGAAAACCTTTACAACCCTTTATTTTTAATGGCTAAGATAGAACTACTCTAGTTTTTACTTAGGCTAAACTAGAACCTCTCATTTTTACAAGGTAAAAGATGTAAATAATTAAACCTTACAAGGGGAGTGTTTACACAAATTGAGTTCACAAGAAAGAGTGAAAGATAAAACAAATAAAATCACTCTCTACAAATATTTACAAGAGAAATAATGAAAATGTGACTTGTAAATTAATTTCTTTTGAACATTTAAGCTTGGATGTGTTCTCTAACCATCTTCAAGTGTTTTAGCCTTCCTTTTATTAATTGGAATGAGCTTCTGGTCGTTACTATCTGTTAGGGGTAAATTGGAGTCGTTGGGGACATTTTCCAACCGTTAGAGGCAGTTCTGGGCAGTGGGTATCGGTATGCGTGATGTCCGTATCGGTACATGCATTTAAATTAGAGAACGAGCTGTTGTGCGTACCGGTACGCGATACTTCTGTATAGGTACGACACTAGGGGTATCGGTACGCTGCATAGCGTATCGGTACTAGAATTCCTCTCTGGAATTTTAGAAGCAAGCCCGTATTGGTACAGGCAAGGCCTGCTTGCCTGTATCGATACGGATGTAAGTTTTTTACTGTTTTGAGTAATTAAACATGTATGCAAGTAAAAACACTTTACAAAATTAAGTTTACTTTGTTATATCGAAATAATATCTCAACAGTCTCCATTTTTTGATATAAAAAACATTTGAAAAATTATTTTTGAGATTGCTCCCCCTTAAGAAAATAATTTTTTTAAAAGAGAATAATTTGAAAAAATATTTAAGACTCCCATTTTTTTCGTTTTGAAATTGAATTTTTCAAACACATCTCTCCCCTTTTTGTTATATCAAAAATAGTTTAAACCAAGTTTAAAATCTCATTAAGTTCAAAATAACACACACCAAATGTTGAATTAAGTATCAATTGATAGAAGATACCAATTGTTGGTGTAAAATAACGATAGAGATAAGATATTTTCCTTTTAAAATCAAAACACCCCTTTAATCAAAGCATTCTATTTTAATAATTTCGGTTCAAATGCATGACACTTAAAAGAATTGAATTTCAATATAAAATCAAATTAAGAGCATATGAAATTTAATTTATTCAAGACTTTAAAAACTTTATGCAAAAATTGATTGACACAATTTAAGAACAAATATGCATAAAGCACTCAAGTAATGTCATGCTATTTAGATATTGAAATAAAAAACACATAAATGCATGAACATTAATCAATCAAAAATAGATAACCAAAAATATAAAATTAAAAGCATTAAGCTTAGAGGTTAACCATTTTCTTCACTTGTGTGACGAACATTTCCATATCTTTGCATTTCTTTCCATTGCTCCAACACACCTACAAGAGACATTTATTTGGATTTTGGTATCCAAATTGCTTTGGATCCATTTACATTAATTTCAATGTCTCTAGTTCCCTTAGGAACCCATACTTGTCTAATCCTATAAGTTTTTCTTTTCTTTATAGGACAAGTATGTAAAGAATGACCATGATAATGTCAATGTGAGCATTTTGCCATTATGTGACAAGATGAACTATAAAGTTAATTTCTTTTTCTCTTGTTGAGCTTTCAAGCTTAACTTTCAAATTAAGATTTTCTTTTTCTAAAACTCCATTTCTTGTTTTTGAAAACTCTAAATCATTTTTCAAAATTTCATTTTGGTTTTCAAAAGAAAATCGTTTTCAAATTCAAGTTTAGAAATCATTTCCTTAAATTTGGAATTCATGGTTTCAAATTCCAAAAATAATTCATCGAATGCATCTTGTAACTCATCAAATGAATACGAATTTGGATCACTAGAGTTAGAAGATACCTTGGGCTCGTTGAGAGCCAAAACACAACCCACCTTAGGGATTGAGAGGAGGTTTGCACAAGATGAAGCATTATCCTTCTTCTCTCCCTTCTTGTTGCTATAGAGTTTCTCAAGCTTCTCCTATTTTTCTTTGGCACTTTTGCATGTGGAGACTTTCTTGGAAACGTCTTCGTTGAGTCCACAAAGAAGAGTGCGCATGACCTTGACGTTTAGCTTTACCTTCGTGTCATTTACACTCCCTTTACTTCTTCTTCTTCTTAAGAACTTCCAAGTATACATCTTCAATGATTTACCAAACTTAGAAATTGAGAGATTTGATGAAATACTTCATGACATTGCTCCATTGGAAGTATGTTTCTCTTTCAAAGAGCAGAAGACACGAGATAGAGCGACTTTCTTCAAATCTTGCCATTTTTCTTGATCGGTGGACTTCGAGCAAATGATCTTTACTCCCAGATGTTAGTCCTTTGATGGAGACGAGTCTCTGATACCAATTGAAAAGATCATAGCACGCTCAAATTGATCTCTCAAAACCGTCAAAGGGGCTGATTTTTACTCTTTGATAAATTGGCTAAAACTGATAATTGGTGGAAAAATTGTACAATGATTTTAGAGGGTTCGACTACCCAACCGAGTCTACATCTACTACCTTAGCACACCACTAAGGATTTCTCAATTCACTACTATGAATTCTTCCCATTTTCTAGGTTCAAGAGAAAACCTTTACAACCCCATCTTTTCAATGGCTAAGATAGAACCACTCTAGTTTTTTACTTAGGCTAAACTAGAACATATCCCTTTTATAAGGTAAAAGATGTAAACGATTAAACCTCACAAGGTGGGTGTTTACACAAATTGAGCTCACAAGAAAGAGTGAAAGATAAAACAAATAAAACCACTCTCTATAAATATTTACAAGAGAAATAATGAAAATATGACTTGTAAATTAATTTCTCTTGAACATTTAAGCTTGGATGTGTTCTCTAACCATCTTCAAGTGTTTCAGCCTTCCTTTTATTGATTGGAATGAGCTTGTGGTCGTTACTAGCCGTTAGGCATAAATTGGAGCCATTAGGGACAGCCGTTGGAGGTAGTTCTGGCAGTGGGTATCGGTACGTGTGATGTCCGTATCAGTACCTATATTTAAATAAGAAAACTAGCCATTGCATGCTGTTGGGCGTACCAGTATGTGATACTTCTGTATCAGTACGACACTAGGGGTATCGGTACGCTGCATAGCGTATCGATACCAGAATTCTTCTCTGGAATTCTGAAAGCAAACTCATATCGGTACATGCAAGGCCCATATCAGTACATATGTTCTTTTTTGACTGCTTTGAGTAATTAAATATGTATGCAAGTCAAAAACACTTTACAAAAACAATTTTACTTTGTTATATCGAAATAATATCTCAACACTTTCCTTCCAATTCGTATTGTTTTGAAAATATCTTTTCTAAAAGCTTCTTGATACGAACACAGTGGGCGTTTAAAGTTTTTCCTATCAATGGCTCTATTAGCTATGCTTGGTTTGAAATTTTTAGTGAACTTGCTATGGCGGATGGTTCCTCGAAGAACCATCCGCGATCTCTATAAGTTCCATGTTTACTTCTATCCTTAGTGAAGGAATGACCCTTTGGATGGTTGTATTTGAGTTTCCTTCCCCAATGATCTTCCGTTCTATAACTTCAGTGTACTTGAAGAATGATGAACATTGGTTTTTTAGACGGTTTTTTGTTGATGTTACATGCTCACCTACCGTGCTCGTGTCCCTTGTTTCTAGTATGACTCAATTAGCATTTTTGATGATAAAATCCTTTTCTCGTCTAAGAAAATAATACTGCCTCTGGATAGAGCTCTCGCTGAGGTGTCACTTGGTTGTGTTAAGGATCGGTTGTGTGCTTGGGATCTTTATATGCTTTACTTTTCAGTTATGCTTTTGTTTTTATCTTGCTCTTGTTCTATTTGGATTCCATGTTGGGTGCTTATCTTCCATTTTGTGTGGTGTTCTTGTTAAGCCATATATGGCTGTGTTTCATGTTTGTCTCGTTGGTTTTGTTTTATTTATGAATGAAGCTTTTTTCTTTGTCAAAAAAAATTATGAATGCAGCATTCAAGTTAAGAAATTTCAAGTTAATCAAGTTGAAAGGTATTATTTTATGGAAAATATTTTGATACACAAGTTTACACAATCCTTTCAATTTTAGGATTCAGGGTTTATGGGTTTAGTGTGTATGGTGTAGAATTTAAGGTTTATGGTTAGAATTTAGAGTTTAGGGTTTAGAGGCCAAGGTTTTAGGGTGTTAGGGTTTAGGATTTAGGTTTTAAATTTTATAGAAGGGTTGTGTAAATTTTTTTTACACAGCCAGTGTATCAAAATATAACCCTATTTTATAAGAAAATACTTTGATACACAAGTTTATACAAGCCTTTCAATTTTAGGGTTTAGGGTTTTAGGTTAGGGGTTTAGTGTATAGGGGTAGAATTTAAGGTTTATGGTTAGAATTTAGAGTTTAGGTTTTAGGGTGCTAGGGTTTGGGATTTAGGTTTTAAATTTTATAGAAGGGTTGTGTAATTTTTTTACACAGCTTTATATCAAAATATAACAATATTTTATAACTTAAATTTTATTTAAATTTTTTTGAGTCGATTCGAGTTGAGTTGTTTGAGTTTATATTCAAATTTAATTATAAACATTTATAATGTTAGGATAATAATTAGTTCCAATTTAAACATATTTTATAATCATATACAATACACATATATTTTTTTATGTTTTTCATATTATATATATATATATCAAAGAACCCAACAAGTGGTCATGATAGCAAAGTGGATGATGTTCATCCTAGGAGACTCGAGTTCAAATCGCTTTGTCTGCAAGGCATGTGTGCATTATCAAAGGGTTAAGAATATATATGAAGAAATATTACCTAGTAATCACCTTAAGACCATATATATATATATATATATATATATAAGGTACAATTGAGAGACTCGACTTGAACTTAAAATTGATCAACCAATTACTAAAAATTTCGAGTTATTTAAATTTTTATTTTATAATTCAAACTTTATTTAAAATTTTTTCGAGTCGAGTAGTTTGTAAAATTACGAGTGGAGTATTTTCACATCAAGTCAAATAATTTATTTTTTTCGAGTCGAGTTAATTTTTTTCGTCCAATAGTAATACCCAGGTTTTATTTAATAATAAAAATTTTTTTTTACTTAAATTTAATTATAACAACCATATGCGTAGTATTTGGTATGGATTTGTTTCACTATTAGGTTATTCGTTTAAGTATTAAGGTTTATCCGAAATATAGGAAGGTTTTAATAAAGCGCATAAAGTCCCATTACGTTTGATTAAATAGTCATTTTGGTCTCTATTCTTTTTTTGGAGCAATTCAACCTTCAACATTTCTTTGGGTCAAAATGGCCCATCTGCGGATAAAAATTGTTAGAAAATTGACGGTAAACAGTTTGAAATGACTTGATAAAATAATAAGTCAGTAGAAAAAAATATTTTATATTTTATATGATTTTATAAAAAAAAATTTGACTGATATAATATTTTTTTCAAGTCAACACATTTGTCTATATGATATTGCCATGTCAGCGTGCACTATCATATAGGTTTGTCATGTCATTGCAAGCCATTTACCGTTAATTGATTGACAGTTTTCATCCGCAGCGGGGTCATTTTAACCCAAAATGAAACGTTGATGGTTGAATTGCTCCCCCCAAAAGAATATGGGCCAAAGTGATTATTCAGTCAAACATTGGGGGCATTTTTTTAGCTTTATGCCTTATAAAAATATTAAGGTAAACTACTTAATTGACCACCTAGCTATGTGGTGGTTTCGATATGATCATGATACTTTTAATTGTGTTAATATGACCACATATCTATTTAAGCGGTAATTTAGAGCCGTTTCTGAGATTTTAGTACGAACTTAAAAGTTAGGCCCTAATAATAAAATTTTAAAAGTATGTCCCTAATATCAAGTATTAGAAAATGGGTATCTAATAACAAATAATTTTTTAAAAAACTATGCCCTAATAACAAGTATTGAGAAAAACTGGACTCCTAATAATTAATATCAAAAAATTGAATTTTAAGAGTAGATCCCTAATAACAAACATCGAGAAAAAATTAGGCCTCTAATAACAAGTATTAGAAAAAATTAGCTCTTTAATAACAAGTATTCGAAAAAAATAAATTTTAAGAGTACACGTCTAATAACAAATATTGAAAAAAGTTAGGCCCCTAATAACAAGTATTAGGGAAAAATTAAACCCCTAATAACAAATATTAGGAAAATGAATTTTAAGAGTAGACCCCTAATAACAATTATTGAAAAACATTAGACCTCTAATGTAAGTATTGGAGAAAAATTGGCCCATAATAACAATTATAGATAATTATTAAGCCCATAATAAAAATATTTAAAAAAATGGAATCCTAATAACATGTATTGAGAAAAAAAATTGACACATAATAACAAATATTAGAAAAAAATTAATTTTTAAAAGTAGACACATAATAACAAATTGGAGAAAAAAAATTGAGCCCAATAACAAGTGTTAAAAAATTGGGCACCTAATAATAATTATTAAAAAATAGGCCCTAATAAAAAATATTAAAAAATTAAAATTTAAGAATAAACCCCTAGTAATAATTATTAAAAGAATTAGACCATAATACAAGTATTATAAAAAAATGGGCCCTGGGCGGGCGCCCCTCTCACCCATACCCATAGACGGCTCTGAGCGGTATCAATCAAATCATCTAATGTTAAAAACCTAACAAAGAGGTGATCATGCAATCAACATGACAATTAATGTGTGAATGATGAAGAAACAATAGACTTGATTTATTTATTTAAATATTTGAGGGCTTTATTTAATTCTTTTGAAAATATTAAAAATATAATTTTTAAATATATTATAAATTATATTTTATATATATTAAAAAATTAAAGTATTTAAGTAATTAAATCTAATAAGTAAATATTTTTAAAAACTATTAAAAAGTTATAAAATAGTTAAAACTTATTGAAAGTAATAAAAAATTCAAGAAAATATTAAAATATGAAAAATAATAGGCTAAGGATGTAAACTTACCCCTCTAGTAAACATAAATAAGCAATGTTGCCCCTAATTTTTTGCATCAATTTTTTTCTCGAAATCATTAAATTGCATCAATTTTACCCCTTGACTGACGTTGACCGTTAACGATGCTGATGTGGTAGTACACGTATGATGATGACTTGGTAGAGGGGCTGAATTGATTTTTTTAACTGACTTCAAGTGTATAATTGATTTTTTGTCGATTTTAAGGGTATAATTGATTTTGATTGAAAGTTCAATAACTTATTTAATATGTAAGCTAAAAATAAGAATTTAAGAAATTATTAAAATTTTAAGATATTAAAATTGGATAAATAATTTATTTAAAATTCAAGTTAATTTAATCGATTTATTTATTTTTTTAATAAAATTAGATAAATATTTTTTTTCGATTTAAATTTTATAACAAAAAAATATTCTTCAATTTTTTTTTAAAAAATAAACTTAATATAAATAAATAAAATATTCAAAAAGTTATTGAAAATAAAAATAATATAAAAAATTATAATATATTAGAAATTATAAAATGATAAAATATAAAATTTAAAAAATAAAAAGCGTCTATAAAGTATTAAAAAAATTAAATACTTTCATCGAAAAAATCATCGACTTCGTCAGTCTGAGTGTTACCATTCATCAAAAATATTCAGGGGAATCAACATTGTATTAGTGTAACAATAAAACTCAAATTTTCTTTCGCTTTTCTACATCAAACTGATGCTCGTTAATATTTGATGTAGAAAAACGAAGGAGAATTTTTATTTTATTACTACTCTAACAGAAAGATGATTCCATTAAAAATATACTCAAGGAATATTAGTAGACTTAGTATAACCAAAAACACTCGATTACTTTCCGATGATTTATAAATATTTTTAAATTTTGATTTTTTTATATTTATAACTTTTGATATTTTAAAATTTTAATAATTCATTTTTAACTTAAATATTAAATAAGATATCGAACTTTCAATTAAAATCAATTATGCCCCTGAACTCAGCAAAAAATCAATTATGCTCTTGAAGTCAGTTAAAAAAACCAATTCAGCCACTCTGCCACATCATCATCACACATGTATTGCCACATCAGCATTGTTAACTACAAGTCAGCATAGTGAACTGCCACGTCAGCACCGTTAATGTCGAATGACTAATGCTTGGCAAATAATTGATGAATTAGTGTAAATATGCTAGTAAAATAATGTCAAATTTAGGTCTTTTTGCGTGCAAGTATACACGGTTAGCAAGTAATACAACAGTAAGCTGAGTATCGTATCTATAGGAATTTTTCAAGAATTCAATGCCACAATAATTGCTTGTGAAAATAAAAAAATTAGTTTTGATTGGGTTTTAGATTTAATAAAACTAAGGAAAAGAAAAATAAAAGTTCAGGAAAATTGACAAACAAATGTATTCAAATAGATGGTGGCGTTAGCAAGGGACGTATGAATTTCACGCTAGCAAAGACAACATTTAATAACTTTCAGCCTTGGTTTTATTGCCGAGCAAATTTTAAGGTTAGTATTACCTCTGTCGATAGCAATACCCTAAGTTAATTACGATTAACTCCTATATGTCTATAGCGATATTTTTTAATAATTAATTTGGCAAAGTTCTAATCTTTACTTCTAAGGGATAGATTCACTTCCGAAGTAAGCTCATCTACTTGAACATCTTATGTCAAAGTTTCTCACCTTAGGATCTGGCAATTAGTCGTTATCTCTTAAGTCTGTTAAGATATTAAGGGATAATATGCATGCAATGCCAATTATCGTATGGCAAACAATTTAGGAAAAATAAGTACTAGCTGAATAGACAAAAATGCCAAAACATTCAATTTATTAAAAAATGAAAAACAACTGAGCGTTCATCGCAAAAACATCTCCAACCAACTTAAAAGGATTAGTTCATGGCTGGGGGAACCATCAACACATCATCGTTTTCAAATAACACCATCATTAAAACAGAATTAAAACTAAGGGAAATAGGAAAAGAATAAGATCCATCGGCGCAGCCCTTCAATAGATCCAGAGCTCTTGGTCTTAGCCTGGTTGAACCACAGTTTTCCCTCTTTCTTTACCACGTTGCAACCTCCTTGATTGATCTCCCCGGTTTATCATTGGATTTCCTTTAAATAGGCACTCATGGAAACCCTAGATTGGATTTGAATTTGAAAGTTTGTTACGCATTTTAGATAAGCGTGTTATCTTCTTATCCTCTTATTTGAATTTAGAGTTGACTGGATCCTTGACCAACAGCTAACTAATCAGACATCGGCCATCCTTCTTTTTCCAACTGAGCTTGGAAATCCTTGTCCTACTTTTGCCTCAGCTACTCAGTATTTCTCTTCTGGCTTTCTGCTCTGCTTTGCTCTGCCAAACCTGTCATGTTCCTAACCTACTACCCAAAGCAAGAAAATACACTCTTACTCTAGCAAAAGAAACGTTCCTCAACTCCTTAATGCAAATGCATGATTCTACTAGCTAAATGCACAAAAATATGCTCAAAGTCAAGCAAAAACATAGTAGTACATATATGAAAAGTAGTACTTTTGAAGAGTTAACAGTTAACTGCCACGCTAGCATGTTAACGATCAACGTCAGAGTAGGGGCAAAATTTATGCAATTGAATGACTTCGAGGAAAAAATTGATTCAAAAAAAAGAATGGGCAACATTGCTGATTTTGGTTTACTATAAGCGCAAGTTTACCCCTTTAGCCAAAATAATATTTTAATTTTTTTTAGACAAGTTTTTGTTTTTTTCCTAATCCGAGTCTATTGTCGTTCCTCGAACACATGTTCAGTCAAATTAGCCTTGCAATAGAGCAACAACCTATTATGCAGTTCTCTCATATAGTCTAATAGTGATGAGTATGGTTGGCAACAAACTGGTGATCATAAGTCTTAGTTTGGTCTAAAATTTTGGTTTTTTAAAAGCAACCAACATAGTATAACGATATTGGTTTGAGTCATGGGCATCACATATATATGTCCAGCCTCTGTTCTATCAATTTTAAACTATATAAGAGAACTTCATAAGAGATAATTGCTCCAATACAAAACTAATTACACTGAACGATAATAGACTCGAATTGGCAAAGACTTGTATGATAAGGATTTTTTTTAAAAAAATATTAATATTATAAAATTTTAATTCAAGACTAAATTAAAAGAAAAGAAACTTGAATTTGATTTTTTTTATTCATAATAAGGACTAAATTAGAAGATAACAAAGCTGGAGGACAAATCTGAAAAGATCCAGGTTTTTAGGCGCGGACCCTAAGGTCCTACCTGACTCAGACACACGGGTCTAAAAGACCCAACACCAAAACGTTACCATTTTGACTCAGGTATAAAACCCACAATACCGAGCCAACTCAGCCATTTTTCCTCTTACACACTCTCTCTTCCCTCTCTCATTCTAAAACACTCTCAAATCAAACAACAAAATCCAAGATTCCTCACCCATTTTCGATCAAAACTAAGGGTTTTGGATGAGTGTTCATCCGAGTTCATCAAGAACTCGATGAACCTCAAATATCCCGACCACTTTTCGTACACTTTTCATAGTTTGATCTTCAGCTTCCGTCATATGGCCACTCACAACTGTTCGCTAGCCACTGCCCAAACCCCTGTCATCCATGTCCTTATTCCGGCTACCGTACGGCGATTTCTGGCAACCGTGCTTCAAAGCCAAAAAACCTAAAAAAAAACTCTATTTTTTCATCCTAGAACCTTAGATCTACCTAGATCCGACCCATTTTCTACCAAACTAGGCCTAAATCTACCCAAACCGCACTCATTTTTGACTCTATTGTTTATTCAAACGCACTGGCCAACAGGCTCTGATGCCTCCTTTTTCCAATTTATTTTTCCATTTCGATTTGTTTTTATGCATTAACCTTTGTTCCCTTTTTGCAAGACCAAAAAAGGAAGGAAGAAAAAACTACTTGAAATATGCGAAGTGACGGTTTGGTTCCCCTTTTGATCGATCTTCCAGCGACGATCATGCTTCTGATCGGTCTAGATTCCAAGTGGTTCAGTTTTCTCGAGGTAAGCATTATCTCCTCTAATTATTATCTAATAATATTATTATTTATTATTATTAGTTTTTAATGATAGCTATTAATAGTGATTAATGATTCTGACATTTCTCTCTTCTAGTATTTATAAGGGTAGACTAGGATGACATCATAGATGATGTCATTATGCCGAGGTAAGCTCCAGTTGTGTTCAAAGAAGCACAAATACAATTGAAATGGTTTTGGGCCAATGGGTGCTTGCCACATATCCTAGTTTGGGCGGGAAAATCCAATTTCATACTGGGTTTTGTGTTTGTTGGGTCGGGTTTAACTGTAAATGGGATGGAGAGGGATTATAATAACTGTAAACAGATTATAAAAAATGAGATATGGGCCTTGTAATTGAAATGTAATCTGGGTCTTTGATTTTGGATCATAAATGGACTGTTTATTGGATATTTGAGGTATTTTGGGATTATGGACTATTTGGATCTATTTATTTATTTATTTTGATCGTATTTATAGTGAAATATAGCATATATATGGGTATTCAGATAAATTTCGGGCATTGCAACTGCCCCTCTTTTCTCGTTGTTGTAGAATAGGAATTGGGTGAAAACTAAAAAGATACAAATTTGTTTAAATCATCTAGCTGTCATCTGGGCTATAAGTTCTTCTTATTATGAACTTTCACTCCTTCTTCCCCTTTAGAAAAATCTTGGTAATGTTGATATACCTCTTTGCAAAGTTATCGAACAAGCAAACTATTCTTATTATGAACTCATCGTTTTTCTTGAAAACACTAATCTATCTCTCTGTAAAGGTGTCTAACAAACGAATTTTCTAAAAATTTGGTGAAGTCTAAAACAATATAACTCTTCATTTTTCTGAAATGTTGGCAACGTCTTAAAAAACTAAACTATCCATTCTTCTAAAATATGACGAAGCCTGAAACAATTACACTCTTCATTCTTCTAAAATGTTGATCCACCTCTTTGTAGAGGTGTTGAACAAGCGAATTCTTCTCATTAAGAACTCATCATTCTTCGACGTACGAATTCTTATCATTATGATTTCTTCATTCTTTGGTAGGTGAGTTCCTTTCATTATGAACTTTGTTCTCTTAGTTGGGGCGACTTCTTCTCATTATAAACTTTGTATTCTTTGCTAGAGAACTCTTCTTATTAGGAGTTCTGTTTTCTTTGCTGGGTGAACTCTTCTAATTAGAAGCTTATCATTCTTTACTGGGTGAACTCTTCTCACTCGAAGCTTATCATTCTTTCTAGGAATGCTGATTCACATTTTCCTCTGGGGAAAAACTGAACCTGAAAAAAGAAATATCATCAATTAATAAAATTTCAACTTGAAGTGGTGTGAAATATCCTCAATTTTCAGTTTGAAGTGTTGAGATCTTTAGAGTTACTGCTTTTTTGACTAAAGTGTCTCAATCTTTCAATTTGAAGCTCGCATGAGCTCTTTTGTGTTTCTTTCTCTGTTGATCGATCTCCTTCTATTGCTTGGAACGTATATGCGACCTAAAAAAGTCAAATCTATCATTAATCTTTCAATATTAATGTAACACCCTCGGCTCGAATGTCACATTTGGGCCTTAAGCCCAAACCCAAAACCATAATTTTTTTTTCAAACTAGATCAGCCCAACGAGTAAGTCGCAAAAACATTTAAAACCAACAATTAATATATATATATATATATGAATAAATAAAATGTTACAAATGAGCTCAAATTTAAGTTTAAAATATCTGAGAGTACATTTTAAATAATATAATTTCAATTAATAAATACAGACTCCAACGTGTAAGGTCCTATGAACACATAGCCCACTAAACTCAAATGTCGTACTCTGAAAATTACCATGCTAGAATCTTGGCCTGATGGTGCTCCTCGATCCCCCAATACAGCGCGCAACCTATGCATGGAAACAACGATTCCAAGCGCTGAGCTTACAAAGCTCAGTGGTAAACATCTACTATACTTCATGCTAATAATAAGTATACAAGTTATTGTGAGCAACAAGAAGAGATAAATAAACATGTGGCACTACTATAATCTCCTAAACACATATCAAGCATATATGCAACATCACAAATATCACAAGCACATCAATACGGTAAACCAAGAGCGAGGCCCAATGTCACCCGACACTGGGAAACCCACCCATACTCAGAATCTCACATCGAGCCAGTCAAAATCTTACATCGAGCTATATAATCAAAATCTCACATCGAGACTTCGCTCGGAATCTCACATCGAGCGGATATACTCAAAATCTCACATCGAGTCTTTGTTCAGAATCCCGTATCAAACGAGGCTCAAAATCTCACATCGAGCAATCATCATCACCTAGAATCTCACATCTGATGACCTTTATTTCATCACTCAGAATCTCACATCGAATGGTCTTCATGTGTTGCAACACTCACTCATTGGGTATCTGGATCCCGCCAAACAAAGACTCACAACCAATCAAGTTCCCACACATGGCACAACCACATATGATCCACCACGAATCCATACAAGTATCCTATCTGGCACACAACATCATACGACCCATCACGGGTTTCTATTGTTGTTATTACAACCAATCAAGCATTACCGAGTTGTTACATTTTATGGAGGAGTATACAATTCATTCCCATCAATTACTTCCATTAATTCACGTTATCTCATTATGATAATAACCACTTTGTTAATCATATTCGTCAATTTCCATCTTAACTGGCATTCAAGCCAGTTAGTGTTGATTATCGATTTCATAAGCAGTTTATCGAGTAATTGACGATATTAGTTCGTTATTATAACCCATTTCGGTTAACTAGCAGTATAGGCCATTAAGGTTTTCGGCATCAATATTAATTACGGGGTCCTATTCTACCCCCAAAGCTTATCGAAGTCATTATGGTTTGTTGATAGCGCATTTAAATCATTTAATATTAGTTACCAATTTTTAAGCATTTAATTGAATATTTATCATTATTATCTCTTAAATGTCATTTTAGCTGAACCTATCCACTTATTCAAGCTAGCATACAAGGCATCATCATTTATCAAACAATCAACCAATCATCAGATAATTGCACGAGTATTCATACAATCCTAGACAGTCTCTAAAGCTCACAATATACTCGAACATTCACAAACTTATCAAGTATCTCAATAACTACCAAGCCTCGTAATACTAGAACTGACATATGCTTATTACTCATCTCCTATTTTGCAACTACTAATATACAAGGCAATTACACTTATGATGATCATGAAGTATTTCAGAGTTTTAGGTATACTAACCTTAAGTCGATATCGCTAAAATTCTCATCCAAACTTCTCGAACAATCTACTTGGTCTAATATCCGAACTCAAATAATCTTCACATATTAACAAATACGAAAATACTTAAATTTCATGTATCTCCTATACCAAACGAAAGGTCAAGCACATAAAAATAGCTTACCAGGTTTAAATTTAGCAAAACAGACTGCGCCATTTGAATCAAAACGTCGAGAAACCCCAGGGTAAAGTCCCCCAGAAAAACTCAACGCCAGTCAATAGTCAACAGTGGCTGGCGGCGATAGTCAACGGTCAATAGTAGTAGCATGACAACGATTAATAGCGACAGTCAGTGGCACGTCAGTTGGCGACGATGGCGGCGACAAGATGACGGTCAATAGTCATGATGACACGGTGGTTGACGGTGCGACAACGGCTAGCGACTCGGCTCAGCTCAACTTGGCTTGGCTTAGGCTTAGTCAGCTCGACCTGACTTTGGCGAGTTAGGCTGAGTCCACTAGGGTGACTCGGTCCCCTGAAGCGGGACAATGCCCACGCGCAATGACGACGTGTAAGGGTGCATGACGATACTCCCGACGGCTTCTGGAGACCAAACTTCACCATTCAACTATTCTCGAGCAGGTGAACTCGCTGGTGGCCACCGTTTCTCGATTTGAGCCCTCTAACCCCTTGAACTGAATAATCTAAAACTTCTTCTCTCTCACTTCCTTCGACGGTGGCTCTGATGATAGTACCGTTGGTACCGGTGAACTCGTATCGGCAGATGAACACAATGTCGGTGGTGGTGTCGTGATCGGACTGTTGAATCTCCATAGATCAAAGTTTAAAATTTTCACTCCAAACTTTTCTCTCTTTTTCTCTCTCCTTCACCATTCTCATCTTTTTCATTTTCTCCCTCCTCTATCATTCCCCTCATTTTTTCAACCACCCACCCCTATTTAAAATTAAAACTATTCTCTTTTTCTTTTTTATTTTTCCCTTCTTTTCTTAATTTTCTTTTATCCATAATTAATAAAATACCGCTTTCTTCTTTTTACCCCTAAGCCCAAATCCAATTTCTTAACTAGGCCCTCAACCTAAGGGCTAATACTCGAGTCTAAGACCCAATTTGCTAACCCAAAATTTGGGTCGTTATAATTAATTGTAAGGTAAATGTACAATTTGGGTAAATCATTAAGAAACTTCAAGTGCTTCAATAAGAGACACTGGAACTTTTGACCAATTAAACTGTGAGTCTTCCTTATTTGAGCCCGAAATTGATCTATCTTACTTTCCAATTTGGTAACCTAAACTTCCTTCTTTCTTGAAACTGATGGTACAAAAGGTTAATATCTTTACCGATACTATGCCCCCACTGTCTTAATGTGGTAACATTCAAAAAGTTCTCATCATTTCTGAAGGTGTTGGCCTGAAGGACTTAACATCATTTCCCAAAGGATTTGTTGATGACCTAAAGGTTTTAGAATTGTATTGCACTTTCTATCTTATGCAGATAATCAAATATTTTTATCATTCCTGAAGGTGATGGCCTGAAAAACTTAACTGATGACCCGAAGGTTTTAGGATTGTAATGCACTTTCTGTCTTATGCAAACAATCAAATGTTCTCATCACTCTCGAAGGTAATTGCCCGAAGGAGTTAACATTATGCCCAAAGGACTTAGTGATGACCCGAAGGTTTTAGAATTGTATTACACTTTCTGTCTTGTGCAAACAAGTAATTGTTCTCATCACTCCCAAAGGTGATGGCCCGAAGGACTTAACATCATGTTCTAAGGACTTACTGATGACCCAAAGGTTTTAGGATTGTATTTCACTTTCTTTCTTGTGCAAACAATCTTATCACTCCCGAAGGTGATGGCCCGAAAGACTTAACAACATGCCCGAAGGACTTACTAATGACCCGAAGGCTTTAGAATTGCACTGCACTTTATGTCTTGTGTAGACAATAAAAAAATCTTTACTAAGATCCGCTTCTTCAAAAAGAAAGTCATGGGTTGATATCTTTGCTTTCACGAAAATGTGAATTGAAATCTTTGCTAGTCTTTACTGGGTTTACTTTTCCAATCTCAAAGTTGTGTAGACAATAAAAAAATCTTTACTAAGATCCGCTTCTTCTTGAGCAGATTTTGACTTTCCAGTAATCAAATTCTTTCAAGCTCTGCACCCCCTCTTGTATATTCTAACTTGCACTCTTATGCACAATGATGCCCCACTAATTTCTTCATTTTTGTCCCATCATGTAGAATTTGCCCCTCTTTCATCATTTATGGCGAGCAAATGCCTCAAGTCCTTAAACTTTATTCAAGTCCTCGAACTATCTTCAGGTTCTTACTTAGCCATATTTTTACCATGTCAGGTAGATCATTTGCATCCGAAACCTTGTATTTTGATGTTTATCTCTGAAGCAATACATGGAAATCTTTTTGTTTATAAAATATCAGTTTTCTAATCGGCATTTCAATGAAGGATACCTTACAAGACCCGAAAAATCGAAGTCTTAATATAAAGATAGAAAACAAAATAAGATGCCCTGGATATCAAGTGTAAGAGCATCTTAGATTCAATTCTCCCATGATTAGCTTAACTTGTTAATGTTGTGGAAACATCTGAAGTTATGAAATTTCTTCCAAATCACTCGGTTCACACCCTATGATTACCGCATTACTCAATTCAGTCAGAAACAACTCTTTTTCCATTCTCTTAATTCCTTTCCATTCATAAATGTGTTCAAGCTTCCCGAACTTGTTTAACAGTAGAGTGCAAAAAATATTATTCCAGGAATAAAATTCTATAAGTGCATTTGTGTGCTTCTGATTGTTAATAGCTATTATATTATTATTATTATTATTATTATTATTATTATTATTATTATTATTATTATTATTATACACATGTTTTCAAAGATACATCTACGACGCCAGGGTATTGGATAGGTAGAGCATAGCTCCTTATTAGATTTGTCGACTCCCCACAGCTCCATCAGAGTGCTCTGAGACTTATTTATTCAATAATTCATTATTTCTCTTTTTTCCCCTTTTTCTTCTTTGTCTTATTTTTTTCTTTTTGCCTTCTCTTTTTTCTTTCTTTTTGTCTTATTTTTTCTCTCTCTTTTTTCTCTTCTTTTTTATTATGTTTTTAGGGTATAGAAGACTACGCTTAGAACTTCAATTTCAAGCAACTCTACTTGGTTAAAATTGTCTAGTCTACTTCACTGTTTACGAATTTCAAAGATTTGTCATCGAACATCATCAAAGGTGTAGTAACCTGCCATTTTCCTACTTTGCTGACTAGAGCAGACCAAGAAATAAATTTTACTTCATCGTTTTCACAACATCCAAACATTTTTATATACCGGAATCAATATCGCATCTTGCAATTGCCATCCAGGGGCCTACAAGGGTAAGAAGAGATATACATATATTCATAGATTTTTTTAAAAAATCCCTCCATTGAAATGAAACCAAAAAACATGACATATGCCCTTAGAAAAAAGATCTCTACTACTTTCAGGCCATAAGTAGAAGAATTATCTCAATGTATTACTTTAGAAATGGTCTCTGCATAGACATGAGTAAGATAGACTCCTCAGAATTCCAGACAGTCCTAGTAGTATTCATTCTGGTTCTCAGATTCTTTGGTCGGTATAACAACTTGGTTCATTCTTTTTATCTCCCATTTTGAACTAATTCTCATGTCAAGATTCCATTATTGACCAACTTCTTGATTTTTTTCCATTAAAGGCCTACACTTCTTGATAGCATGTCCTGGTGCCGCCATGTGAAAGTCATAAACATTGTCTGGATCATAGCTATGGGCAGATGGCTATGGAACTACCTTTATTGGCCTAGGAGTGATATGTTGTCCTTTAATAATGTGAGAAAATAAGTCTGAAATAGGTACTCCAAATACTCTAGATTTGTACTTGCTCGAGGAATTTTTCGTGATAGTTCTGATAAATCAGTTGGCCTTTTTCTCTTGTGGCTTTGAGAGCTTTGAACATTATATTCATTCACATCTTTATCTTTTTTCTCTTCTTGATTAGCACAGTCTTCAAACCTTGGTCTAATTTTCCCTTGTCGAATCCCAATTTCTATTGCTTCTCCAATCACCATGAGGTCACTAAAACTGTCCCTTAAATTCACAAGCATTCTCTCAAAGAAAAAAGATGAAAGAGTTTGATGAAACATAATAGATATTTCTTCCTCTATTATAGGAGGTTGTACTTGAGCTGCTAATCCTTGCCACCTTAATGTATAATCTTTTCATTAACTTCATGCTCATGTTCTGAAGAAGCTGACGATCTGGAGTCATATCTATATCATACTTTTATTGCCCTAAAAATGCTTTGGCCAAATCAACCCATGATCAGATCTATTCTCGACTTAATCTTCTGTATCAAATTGTAGCGGGTCTGACTAGGCTATCATGGAAATAATGGATCAATAATTTGTCATCATCCAAATACCCTTCCATTTTTCTACAGAACATTGCCAATTGGATTTTAGGACAGCTAGAAGCGTCATATTTCTCAAAACTAGGGACTTTGAATTTAGGCAGAATAACCAACGGGACTAGGCAGAATTCTCTTGAATCAAATTTGGGATTATCGAAGCCTTTTCTCTCCTTGATTTCTTTCTCTCAAATCTTGCATATCTATCTTCAAACTGCTTGAGTCTTAATCATGAGATGGTAGGTTTCATAGAACCTATCCTTGTATTCGAGTTAGAGGCCCCGGGGAAAATTGTCAAACATGGTGTAGCAGCGTGGTTCTTCGCATTTCATTGAGGCTTGGTCATCCATTCTTGTAACCCCTCTTGAGTGTGTTCAATTTCTCTCATGTCTTCATCCATGATAACAAATTTTCAAACTTTCACTAACTCCCAGATTGCTGCCATCAAAACCCCGACCGCTTTAAATCATGAATGTTAATGTAATGTTATTAAATTATTATGTTGATAAATATGCACTATATGAATGCATGAATATAGGAGGTATTGATTCTAAAAATGATCATCATAGAACAACTTTCATTGAAATAAAATGATTCAATACATCAAATATCAGATACTACAAATATTGGTGAGCTCTAACACCCAACTTTCTAACTTCCTCTAAGAACCAAGTCAACTTCCCTCCATTATCTGATGTTGGATCAATATTCTAACACAACACTATTTCTACATCAACTATGTCTGCCACTTGTTGAGCCACTTCTTGTGCTTGAGTAACATCAATTTTCATGTCATTGTTCTTTTCCCGTATCTTTATTCTTGATTTCTAAAATTGGATATGTCGTTTATCCTCACTTTCTTGACAAACTTTCTTAACATCATCAATAATATCTTTGTTCATCAGAGTAAGATTGAGATACTCATCTACCTTATTCTTTAGTGTTTCATTTTTAGCTTGACTATCATTCAGCTTGATACTAATATCTTCATACATTTGTATGTACATACTCATCATCTCGCATTTAAATCGACTAACCCTTAGATCATCCATGAAAGTATTGCGTTGTATTTCTATTTCCCACAGATCACACGAGAGTGTATTGACTTGATTTTCACTTGTTTTAAAGTTCATTTTCTAGTATTCAGTTTCGTGTTTCAGTTCTTTGATCATACCCAAACCCACATTTTTGAGCATCGAACAAAGTTCTTGATGATAAAATTATAAACTTTTTATATCCTTATTCAAATAATCTCTCCCTTACCTTAAATTGCTTATTTGAGCCTTATATTTGAACTGGTGCCCCTCTTTCTGTGTATTTTCATCTTGAATCTATCATTCAGCCATTGAATTATGACAGCTTTGTATTTCAAATTTCCATTTCATATGCTCCAAAATAACTTGAACTCGATACACGAGGGTGATGCAATTTTCAATAGAATATTCTTGAATTTTATCATGAAATTTACAATGATTATTGATGTCATACCATTTTGGATACAGATGTTGTAAAGGTGAAAGGAAAAGTAGGGTCACTAATCGGGTTTCAACAATTGATGATACATTTCTTTATATGAAATAGGAATTGGATCAAAATGATGTTTGTTATCTCTTGTCTTTTGCCCATCTGCTGAAGGGGTATTAGAACCTGAATTTTGTCCTAGGCGGTTAATTGACTTCGATGGACTTGGGCCTCCCTTTACTTTTGCATCCACATGTGCTCTATTAATTGTCAGGATTTTTAGGAAATTTGGGTTTTCCATCTTCAAAACTCAACATGACTATCCTGATAATATTTTCAACCTTGATCTTCAGAGCCTCGCAATTCTCCGTAGTATGGTCTAAACTTCCTTGGTGGTAGTCACATGTTGCATTGATGCCATAGCTTTCAAGATAAAAAAACTCTTTGGGCTTAGAATGGACTGGGCTCACAAAATTCTTTTTTACCAGTATCGAAAGCAATTCTACATATGTCATCGATATTGAATTGAAAGGTCTTCCTCCATTATTTTCTTCTTGAATTTTTTCCTATTTTGTCATCACTTTCTTGGAGTTTGATTCAATTACACCTCCAGCTAGTTTATTGATGCAAATTGTAACAGTGTGTGAACCCGGCTGTTTATTCATGTTCTGGTTTTTGTTCGATTCTCTTTTCAGTTTAATGTGCCCTTTTTCTTTGGCCATAGCCGTCATCATAGCCATCATCTCGGCTATTTGCCTTTTCAGTTCTTGCATCCCATTCTTGTCAGTATCAGCACTAACAAAATCTGATGTGTGACCCATGGATGAACTACCATTCACTCATTCTATGGTTTGTCCCGGACACTGCCTCATATTTGTACTCTCCTTTATTAGATTACGAATCCCCTTATCCGTTATGATCGTCTTCTAATTTGATAACCACTTTTGAATCAATACCTTTATGCAATGAAGATGCAGTGCAAAAAATGAAAAGAAAAAAAAAACAAAATGAGTGGGTTAAAATAGTGAAATATTTGTAAAAATAGAAATTAAATTGCTGGAAATTAAAATAATTCATATCGAGCAAGCAAATAACCAGAGAAGCGTATTTAAAACTGTAGCAACTTATCCTACGTCGATGTCTGGCTCTAGTGGGGTGGGCTCCTAGATTACAACATGTGGTTTTTGTTCTAGACTCTAGGTACCCAAACTGTCATTACTGTTTACTGCGACAGCAAGACATCGATTCGAGAGTATATGACCTCTTATATTGGAGGCGTGTACCTCACGTTGTATAAGGTTGGTATACATGAAAAAAGACAAAATTCTGATCTTGGGGCGGAGATCCTCACTTCGGATCATGTCTTGCTCCCACCTAATGGAAAAGCCTGGGTAGAAGGCTTATACATGAATGCCATATATATCACACGAAGAAAAAGCATATCTCCATTATTTCTAAAAATTCGTCCAATAATTATTGGAAAAATTAAATTCAAATTACAATTCTTAAATGCCAAAATACCACGCAAGATTATTTAGGCCTGGCTCTCAAAGTAGTCCTTAGCGGAGTCGCCTAGTTGTCGTGAACATTTTTAAACCGGGTAAAAATAGCTTGATGATTGATTTTGAAAATTAGCATTTTCATTTAAATTCGATTTTGAAAAGATCGAAGTCACCACCGATCACTTTAAGGTAGACCGAACACCATAAAAATAACCAGAGATTCATTTTTTTAAAATTAAGGTTCGAGAGTCGGTTACGTGTGGGGAAGGATTACCACCCCACAAACGCCCATTATTAGTACCTTTAATTTTACGTGGCATATTGGCATTTTGAATAATATTTTGAATTTAATTTAATCATTGATTATTAACTGGATTTAAATAGTAAATGGAGATATTCCTTTTATAAGGAAATATATTTTTAACTAAATATGAGAATAGAAGCACCCCTATTCATATTCAAAAAATATATATTTCCAACGTAAAAGGTTTTAAATGCATGACCAATTATTGTCTAGTTTATTTTAAGTTCTGACTTAAAAAGGATCTAATTACTTATGTATTGTTTAATTCTATGAATATTATTTAATTTAAAGGCTTACATGAGATAACACCTAATTACTTGATTACCATCCATATTTAAGCCCTTAAATTATAGATAATATTCCTAATCTAATCAATTTAATTGTTTAAGTTTTAGTCCTAATTAAGGCTCTAATTAATTAACTAGATTATTTATCCACTTCTAAGGTTTTAATGGGTATTAAATATTCTACTTAAAAGCCCATGTTGAACAACATCCCATTACAATGGTACATCATCCAAATTAGAACTTCAAATCTTCCCATTTAACACTCATTAATTTTCTAAAATTATCTCCTTAATTGAATTATTAAAGACCTAATAAAGAACCTAAAAGACCAAGGCTCTAAACAGCTTATTATTTAAATCTAAATAAATTAAATTGTCTAACAATTACACTACAAGCTTAATTTAAAACATGCATCAAACAAAAAATTTAAAGCAATTAAATTAAATAAACAATTAAATTCATGACTAAATTAAAAGAAAGAAAACTTGAATTTGTTTTTTTATTCATAATAGGGACTAAATTAGAAGATTACAAAGCTGGAGGCAAAATTTGAGAAGATTTGATTTTTAGGGAGCGGACCCTAAGGTTCGACCTTGTTCAGACACGTGAGTCTAAAAGACCCGGCACCAAAATGGTGCCGTTTTGACTCGGTTATAAACCCCCAATACTTAGCTAACTCGGCCATTTTCCTCTCATACTCTCTCTTCCCTCTCTCATTCTAAAACACTCTCAACTCAAATAGCAAAATCCCAGGTTCCTCACCCATTTTTTTATTAAAACTAAGGGTTTTGGATGAGTGTTCATCCGATCATCAAGAACTCGATGAACCTTAATTATCCCAACCATTTTTTACTTCCCTTTTAACTGTCTGATCTTCAATCTCCATCCTCTAACCACTCACAGCTATTTGCCGGCCATCGGCAAAACTTCGGCCATCTCTGTCCTTATTTCAGTCACCGTACGGTGATTCCCGACAACCGTGTTTCAAAGCCAAAAACCCTAAAAAAAACCTTTATTTTTTCACCCTAGAACCTTAGTTCTACCCAGATCCGATAGGATCTACCCATTCTCCACCAAACTAGGCCTAAATCTACCCAAACCGCACTCATTTTTGACTCCACTATTTACTCAAAATCACCAACCAACAGGCTTCGACGCCTCTTTTTTCCAATTTATTTTTCCATTTTGATTTGTTTTTAAGCATTAACCTTTGTTTCCTTTTTGCAGGATCGAAAAAAGAAGGGAAAAAACTACTTGAAATATGCAAAGTGACGGTCCAGCTCCTCCTTTGATCGATCTTCCAGTGACGATCGTGCTTTTGATCGGTCTAGCTTCCAAGTGGTTCGGCTTCCCAGAGGTAAGCACTCTCTCTCTCCTAATTATTATCTATTATTATTAGTTTTTAATGATAGCTATTAATGGTGATTAATGATTCTGACATTTCTCTCTCCTAATATTTATAGTGGTAGACTAGGGTGGCATTATAGATGATGTCATTGTGCTGAGGTAAGCTCCATCTGTGTTCAAAGAAGCACAAATCCGAGTGAAATGGTTTCAGGCCAATAGGTGCTTGCCACATGTCCTAGTTTGGGCGAGAAAATCCAATCTCATACTGGGTTTTGTGTTTGTTGGGCTGGTTTTAGCTGTAAATGGGTTGGAGAGGGATTATAATAGCTGTAACAGATTGTAAAAAAATGAGATCTGGGCCTTGTAATTGAAATGTAATATGGGCCTTTGATTTTGGATCATAAATGGAGTATTTATTGGATATTTGAGGTATTTTAGGATTATGGACTATTTGAATCTGTTTATTTATTTATTTATTTTGGTCTTATTTATAGTGAAATATAGTATATATATATATATATGGGTTTCTGGATAAATTTTGGGTCTTACAACATGAATAGAGGAAATTTGCTTGATCGTAGCCGACGCCTAGCAATGGAGGCTCACCGTGCAATAGAAGCATTAGGGCCACAGCAACGCCCCAATATTGTTGTGCGATAGCAGCATATGCAGTGAGCTCCCCCCACAAGTCGAGTATTGAAAATTAATATTGATAGTGCGCGCAATCCTTCCGATGGAAGTGCTTCCTGTGAGGGTGTCATCCGAGATTCAAGTGGTTTATGGATTGCTGGTTTCTCAAAATTTATTGGTAAGTGCTCTGCCCTGGAAGCCTAATTTTGGGTTGTTCATGAGGGCTTGAAGTGTGCTTTGAGATTGAATACCGAGTCTTTTGTGGTGGAATTCGATAGTTTAGAGGTGGTTCGTGCTTTACAAAATCATGGTGGGAGGAGCTCATATTCCTCTTTGCTTGCGTCCATCCGAAGCTTGCTGCGAAATCAATGGCGTGTTGAATTTAGACATGTCTTCAGGGAAGGTAACCGGGTAGCTGATGCTTTGGCGAGATTGGGTTCACGAAATACTTTCCAGTCACGAACATATATGTATCCCTAGATGATGTTTTAAATACTTTGCTTGATGATTATTGTAGCTAGTTTTAGCTTGATTTGTTGGATGTAATCGGGTTTATCTCGTCTTGTTTCTGTAATACTATCATTGGTACTCTTTTCCTCTATTTAGGTTAACGAAATTTTTAACGAGACTTATGGTAGTATCCCTCTTCTAATTAATAAAAAAATTATAAAAAATTGAGACCAAACACCAAAGGCAGCCAATTAAATCTAAAACTTATAATCAACAAGATGTTAAAAAAGAATGGACTGATTTCTAAAATCATATAACTTAAATTAAAATTTTAAAATATTTTTAACTTGAATAAAATTACTCTTGAAATAAATTTGGTATTCTCATAAGTCATCTATGTCTTATTAGCCTAATTGTCTGGAATCGAGCATAACGGTATTGGTGTTGTTTCAAATGCCTCGTTTTATTTTCAGAAAATTTGAACAGCATTTGTTATCCTCCCGTGAATTGGGTCCTCCGTCCTCTCTTTCTCTCCTGTGGCTCGATGTTTTGTCTGTAAGCTGCAACATGTTCTGGGACTGTAAGAGAGAAAGAAAAAGACTTCAAAACCCCCAACAAAAGCCTTGAGTTTATAAAAAAAACAACAAAAAAACAAAACCCCTTACAAGTTACCAGTTATCACCTTCTTTATCTTATACATATTCTTTAATTTCTTATCTTACTGTTTGAAATTTGAAAACTATTTAATTTTAATCGTTCTTATTTTTTAATGTTTCCAACTCCCCATGGTTAAGCCCGCGTCCCACTCTCTCTTTCTTTGACTACCTCAGTCACATCACCCCCCTCTCCCTTGACCATCAGGCTGCATTATTTTTTAACCCTCTGGTATTCATTTTTCCCCCCTTTGAGGCAGGTTTCTCATTTCAAACATGGATGAACAGCCTCAGAAAAATGAAAAGCATGAAACTTTTCCCGTCACCAACACTCTCAAAGACCTCTGTTTGAATCATAACAATGTTAGCATTTCTGGGTCTGATTCTCTTATTAGTTGTAGCAGCAGTAGCGGCAGTTTTCAAGATGTTAACGTCAATAAGAACAGTGTTAGCATTAGTTTATGCAGCAGTGTTTCTGAGTCGGCTAATAACAGTAGTGTTAGTAAGAATGCCGAAAGTAGTGACTGTGAAGAGAGTGAAAAGAGTAGTTTCAGGAGTTTTTGCCCATCCAAACCTCATAAAGGAAATGACAGAAGATGGGATGCCATACAGCATGTTAAGGGCAAAGATGGGGACTTGGGGTTAGCTCATTTTAGGTTGTTGAAAAAGTTGGGGTGTGGAGATATAGGGAGTGTTTATTTAGCTGAGTTAAGAGGGATGGGGTGTTTGTTTGCAATGAAGGTTATGGATAAAGGGATGTTAGCTGGGAGGAAGAAATTTTTGAGAGCACAAACTGAGAGAGAGATACTGAGTTCATTGGATCATCCATTTTACCAACCCTTTATTCGCATTTCGAGACTGACAAGTTTTCTTGCTTGTTGATGGAGTTTTGCAGTGGTGGGGATCTTCATATTCTCCGGCAACGACAGCCGGGCAAGCATTTTACTGAACCTGCGGAACGGTTCGTTTATATTTCTTGTTTGTAGTTCTACTTAAGGAAATGTTATTGAGGAGTTTTAAATACAAAGATGCGTGGATTATTTGTGTTGAACCATAGTTTAGATTGGATATATTCAACGTGCTAAGGATTATCGTCTGCAATGCGCACGAGGTTTCGTAAATTTTCTGATGATATTTCCATCTTGTTGCAGGTTTTATGCTTCAGAAGTCCTTCTAGCCCTTGAGTATCTACACATGATGGGGGTGGTGTATAGGGATTTAAAGCCTGAAAATGTATTGGTGAGGGAGGATGGCCACATTATGCTATCGGATTTTGATTTGTCATTGCGATGTTTAGTCAATCCTACTCTGGTGCAGTCCTGTTCCGAGCCATCATGTACAATCGCTTCCTACTGCATTCAGCCAGCATGCATTGATCCAGCATGCAGATTACCGGTATGCGTAGAGCCTGCTTGTTTGCAGCCATCTTGCTTTAGGCCTCGGTTTCTCAGTTCCAAAACAGCGAAGCTGAAGAGTGAAAGAACAAATTTGGTGAATTCAGATTCATTTCCTGTACTTATTGCAGAACCAACTAACGCCCGCTCCATGTCATTTGTCGGGACACATGAATATTTAGCTCCTGAGATTATAAGAGGAGATGGCCATGGCAGTGCTGTTGATTGGTGGACGTTTGGTATTTTCTTGTACGAATTACTACTGGGACGGACGCCATTCAAGGGCAACGACACCGGGAGACGTTATTCAATGTGGTTGGTCAGTCCCTAAAATTTATAGACGGATCATCAATCAGTTTTGCTGCAAAGGATTTAATTCGAGGGCTGCTTGCAAAGGTTCCACAGAAGAGATTAGGCTTCAAAAGAGGTGCCACCGAGATCAAGCAACACCCTTTCTTCGAAACTGTAAACTGGGCTCTTATCCGCAGCACGCATCCCCCAGAAATCCCTAAACCCGTCGATATCCCATTGCTAAACCAAGCATTTAAGTCGTCAGTGCCTCCAAATGATAAGGCAGTCACAGATTCAGACAGGTCATCTGGTCCTTACTTTGATTTTGAGTTTTTCTGAATTCCGGCGGGAAGCTTAGATTATTAATGTATCTTCATGTTCTCAATGAAATCTGTATTTCCTTTTTTTCCCATGGAATCTAATGGCGACGAAACGGGGAACCGACATGAAAACATGAATTCCTGGACAAAAAATTGAAGCAACTTTTGCAGCGAGTTGTCTTTCATTCCCCCTCTTTTGATGTGTTTAGTATGGAAGAGTCTCTCATTTGGGCGGGGCTTTTAAGCCCTTTCCATTTTCACTCCTTGCTATCAAACTTTATCAGCTAAAGAAACTGAAACATGAAACAAGACAAGAGACAAGTCATAGTAAAGGCTGGTTGTTAACTGTTTGATGCCTACGTTGCCACATTGTTCTGCCTTTTTATTTTTATTTTTCCGACACCCGTGTTCGATACATGCTCGAGCATAGATATGAGATTGACCCTTCAAATGCATGAAAAAAGATTAGAGAAAATAGAATATGTTCGTCACTTTCCTATTAATATTTTGTTTCTTATATTTGCTTTTCAACTTTATGTGGCTCTACTTTGCTTGAATGGCTACTTTATTTCCCAGGAAATGCACATTCTTTTCCAGAATCCAGGCTTTTATCATTTTTCTTGCAGATAATCCTTTATTCTAATACAAATATCGAACACAAATAATTGAAAGGAAATAAACAGCTTGAGTAACGTAGTAGGAAGAGAGGGTTGATAGTGATTGGAGAAGAATGAGAAGACACATAGAAATAACAAAAACTGACAATGTCTTTGTGTTGTTGGTGTTTTTAACTCTTTATCTGAATTCTGTCCTTAAAAACCATGGCTGGCTTTCTGAGTTTGTTTAATAAACATGGACTTAAATATCACAGTTTCAGTCATAAATGAAGTTAAAGTTTGAACCCTGCTTAAGAAATGATGCCTTGAATCATGGCGGTCCATTCAAGAACTGCTCTTAGAGCCCTTAAATCTATATTATTTTATAAATTTGGCTTTAACAAACCACATGTCCATTCTTTTGACTTCTTTGGAACATTTATCTAATACAAACAAATAGCAAAGGTAAACTATTTTTTAGTGTAGTTTTCGTTCATCTTATGCTATATGTTCGGGGTTCGTGGCTCATATGTTCTACAATAAATATCATGTATCGTTATGTACCACTAATTATGTGTACCGCTATGTACTATTAACTATTTTAATTACTTTTGAAATCATGGGACTGAAAGCGTTATTATCCTTTTTAGAATAAAATCCAAAAAGAAAAATTACTCTCGCCGTCTCATTTATTTTGTCCATTGTTGACTTTTCACACAGTTTTAGGAAAAAAAGTTTGTGTATGAATGTGTAAGAAAGATTATGTAAAATAATTGAAATGACAATTTTATCCTTAAAATGTTTAATTTTATTTTGTTGGGAAATTGAAAAAAGAGTATAAAGGAAAATGCGTCTTATAAAAGTTGTTAATTTTTTCAATGAGACATTTTAAATGGGACAATTTCAAAACACAAAAGAGACATATTGAATGGGATAGAGGGAGTAATTTTTATGTTATTTTTTCAGATATTTTTCTTTTTGGGTAAAGTACAATTCTGGTAACTAAACTTTGGTAAAATATTCAACTTGATAACCAAACTTTCATTGCTTCAATATTAACTTACCATTAAACTTTTGGTTTTGCTCCAAATTGATCACTGACCCTTTAACAACCGTTAAAAAGGTGATGTGTCAGTTAAAATATTTTATATGATAACATATTTAGTCCTCCACGTTTGCACATTAAAACAATTTTGTCCTAATTAAATAATAATAAACTTAACCCTCATTATTTACACATTATTTCAATTTCACCCTATTTTAATTAAAAATAATTTAACCATAAACCCTAAACTCAAAACACTAAACCCTAATCTCCTAAATCATAATTTGGTTTATTTAACTCCATACGATAAGTTTTAAGCTTAATATGAATCAAACTTTCTAATTTAAACTTAATGTTCCACCTAATTATGAAAACGGGAGCAAGTGGAATGGTTTATTTTCCTCAGAGCTTGGATTTTTTTTTTGTTTAATAATTGTATTCCAGGTTTGTTATGAACCAGGGCACGTGCGACAAAAAAGAATATTCTGAATGGATTTTATTGGTTCGCAGTATAACGGTTTGGGAAACTGGCTCTATATATAGGAGAATTATCATTGTACCAGGGCATGAACATTGTTATCAAACAACTTAGTTACCTCTCTAAATCTATTCTTTATCTTTCTCTACCTCTAAATCTCTTCTTCTCTATTTCTATCTTTGTAATAGTTCTGTGAGTTGCAGGAAGATTCGCAACAAGGTTGTACCTATTTTTAGTTTATCTGAAATTCGAAAATTCGGAAGAAAAGAAGAACTAAAAGTTTAGGACAGGGGAATGAGAATGTTTCCAATGGTTGTTCGCGATTTGGATGCACTTATTTAGAACGAAAGGGGATCTGTTAGAAATGTTTGCTTGAAGGATCAAGCCTTAGATTGAAATAAAAAAGATGTCAACTGAGTCATTTCGTGAGGAAAATGTTTACATGGCCAAGTTGGCTGAGCAGGCCGAGCGCTACGAGAAAATGGTTATGTTCAATTAGAAAGCTTATTCATATTAAACTTAATACATATACTATGGAGTTAAATAAATCAAATTATGGTTTATGGGTTTAGGGTTTAAAGTATAGGGTTTTCACTTAGGGTTTAGGGTTAAATTATTTTTAATTAAAATGGGATGAAATTGAAATATTGTGTAAATAATGATGGTTAAATTTATTATTTTTCGAATTAGGACAAAATTGTTTTAATGTGTAAACGTGGACTAAATGTGTTATTATACAAAATATTTTAACTGTCACGTCACCATTTTAATAGTTGTTAATGGGTCAGTGACCAGTTTGGAGCAAAACTAAAAGTTCAATGGTAACATTGAAACAATTGAAAATTTGGTTATCAAATTGAATATTTTATCAAAGTTTAGTTACTATTTGTGTCTTTACCCAAAAAAGAAAAATATTTGAAAAAGTAATATAAAAAATGTTTTTTAAATTTTATTCTAAAAAGGATAACACCACTTTCGATTCCATGATTTCAAAAATAATTAAAATAGTTAATGATACATAGCGGTACATATGTTTAGTAGTACATAGTGATATATAACGTTTATTGTAGAATATAGGTGAAGCTACATGCATAATTAACCTCTCTTAAATATTGTTAAAAATAACACCATAAATCCGGGTTCCGCCCCTGTTGTAGAACCATCCTTAATCAAAATATAAATGAGGTTGATCAAATCTGTAATCCATGCAAAAGAGATCTAATATTTAACCAGTAAACTAAGTTACATAGCAGTTATATTTTTAACCAAACTAATATTTAATTTTTAAAATTATTATTACTAAAGACGAACTGGAATTATTTTTCTGTTTGTTTGGGAATAAAATAAATTAATTAAATAACTATTTTTTTTATAAAATTAATATTAAATCATTCTAAAATTTAATTTAATTATATTTATTTAGGATAAAATATGAATTTTAAATTATTTAAAATAATTATTTAAATTTAATTTATTATTTGAATTATATTAATCAAATACTTCAAATTAAAAATTATGTGAATCAATTATTTAAAATATCATTAATTTTTCATTAGGAGCAAATTTCTCATTCCCCATAAGTAGAAATTGTTCTAAAAAATTACTCTATTTTTATATTCAACTACAAACTCAATTTGATTAAGTTGAACTTGTTTAATATATATATATATATAAACTTATATACTGATAAAACATATTTTTTGAACAGTCTAATGTGATTATAAGTAGGGGTGTAAATGAACAGAGCGTTCGACGAGCTGTTCGTGAACCATTCGTATAACATTCGTTTATGTTGCTAAATAAATGAGTATGAACAAAATTTTTATGTTCGTTTAATAAACGAACAAACACGAACAGAGGTGTGTTCGGTTCGTTTATGTTCACGAACAAGCTCGTTTATAGGATCGTTTATAAGCTCGTTTATAGGATCGTTTATAGGCTCGCTTATAAGCTCGTTTATATATATAAGTTCATGTTAAAATGTAAGTTTTATTTTGTTGCTTTTGTTTTATTTATTTATTGTTAATCTAGTTAACATTTTTAAACATATAAACAAACATGTTCATGAAGGAATAAATGAACACATTCATGAACACTGAAATGAACATGTTCGTGAACACTAAAAGGAACACATGAATACGTTTGCTAACACTAAACAAACGAACACCTTCAAAAATAAATAAACGAACTAGAACACAATATTAAAAATTTAAACTAACACGAACCGAACATGAATACGTTTAAAAATAAACAAACGAACATGAACATAGTCTTGTTCGTTCAAGCTCGATTCGTTTACACCCTTAATTATAAGATAATATACGTTTATTAATTCTAATATTTTAATAACACATATATCGTGCAGACAAATAACAACATTCTCTTATACTATTGATAGGTTTATAAAACATCTTTTCAATACATAATATAGTGTCATTTTCTAAAAAATATATGTAAATAAAACAAGAATTTTTTAGAATGTAGGATTATGTAGGGGTTAGTTGTTTAAGTTGTAGAGTTTAAAATTAGGGTTTAATGGTAGAATTTAGGTCTTAAGGGTTAGATATTAGGGTTAGAGTCTTAGGATTTTATGATTAGAAATCTAGATATTAAATCTTAGCTTGAAAATAAATATGTTTGTGTAAAAAAAATTTACACAGACAATATATTAAATAGGTTGATCTGGTTTTCTCTCCATGTTCCAAAACATGCGGTGATAGCTTGGATGACCATTTTAGACAGACTGTCTACGAAGAGTCGATTAGTGAGGATGGGTCATAATATCGAAGACAGATGTACTACGTGTGGATCTCCTAGTGAATCTAGGGATCACATTTCTTTGAATGTGTCTTTTCGAAAATTATATGGAAGTCCGTATTCAAATTATGCCGAATTGACAGGAAACTCGGAGGATGGGATGATGAGTTTCAGTGGGCTTACTCTCAGCTTAGAGGTAAATCGCTTGTGGTAATTTTGAGATTAGCTTGGGGTGCCTTTATTTACAGCATATGGGCTGAGCGTAGTTCGAGATAATTCAAAGGCAGAGCCAATTCGACTGCACATATTATTATTATTATTATTATTATTATTATTATTATTATTATAGTTAGAACCGTTTTACTATGAAAGAGTATAGGTAGGAATGATGATGCGAATAACCAAGTATGTTTAGATTGGGGTATTCTTTGATTTCTTTCTGCACTTTTAAAAATGTTTTTTTTATAGCAAAATTGCTGCTTCTTGGATAATACACACAAAATTTATCCAAAAAAAAAAAACAATGTGTGCCAGGACGTTAAGAAGCTAAGGTAAAAAACAAAAATTTGTAGTGCTGGAACTGGTTGAACAAAGGTAGATGTTTTGCCACTATAGAGAATCAATTAATTATTGTTCATACTCTAATATAAATTTTGTGTGGTTCACATATATGTTAACCAATTAAATTTTATTTAAAAAATAAAATGATAAATTTAATTTTAAATATTTTTATCTTACTTAAATAAATAATATAAGTTTAACTTTTAAAATTATTTACTATTAATTTTATAAAAAATATAAAAAATAATATCAGCATCATTGTTAAAATTTTAATAGTAAATGACCGATATAAAAAAGATATAACATCTATGACGATTTTGACAAAAAAAATTAGTGACCAACCAAGGACGAAGCCCTTTATACGGTAGAAAAGGCTTCTGCCCCCAAAGCATAACTTTTTTACTATGTTATTTACACATTTTAAAAAAATTAATGATAAATTTACTCTTCCTCATTTTTAGACATTTATATTTTTCCCCTTTAACCCTTCATCTTAACTTATCATTGTGACCTAAACAGAAAAAAAAAATTAAGAATAATGTGGGAACAATGTCAATATTGGATATCGTCCGGTTCAAGCCAACGAGCAGGCCGAAATTTAATTAGGCTCAGACCACACAAATCGCAATATAGAAGGCCCATGTACTACAGCCCAGTATAACATCAAATTCACCCAAAGCCAACATCTAAGTCCATGTCCCCAAATGTAATTCCAAACACGGATTCACTTTTATTTCATCCGCATCAGCACTTTGGATGCATAAAACGTGTTACATCAGCGACAAGAGTTGATTGTCAGACTTAAATTAACTATTGGCTTAAAGTAAAAAATAAAACGTTTGATTTTTTGATCAATTCATCTCCTATTTTTTTGTGTAAAAAAATATTTAACGTTTAATTTTCATTTAACTTTCACTCTCGTTGGATGGAAATTGACTGTCAGTCAACACGTGTTGACCATTTAGGACTGATAGCACTCCAATGTGGTATATGGAGATAATGTGGAACGTGACATCATCCAATTAGTTTAAAGCAAAGGCAAAGAAAAAAGAAATAAAAAGTTTAAAGTTCTACTATTTGTGAGAATCAAACCCACGCCTAGCAAATGGTAGGCTAAATGCCTAACCGCCAAGACTACCAGCCAAGTTGAAATGTTATTACTAGTTTATAATCGTCAAAGTGCTCTCGAGGTTCAAAAACTTCCTTCTATCAAATCACGAATTCTATCCGGTCCATCCTAGTTAAGAATGCAACCAACTTTTTTTTATGCTTTTTTATTTGTTTGAGACAAACTTATCGTGGAAGTTCTTGACAAAAAAGATATTAAAGCTTTTAATTGTAATCATTAATTCTTGAAAGATATGCTCAAGAATTCATTTGATAATGCAAACAAGAATTTTTTTTAAACAAATCAATAATCAAACGACTAATCATTCTGATCACAAACTGGTGATGAACAAGCAATACAAAAATATATGTATATGGCTGTTAAAAAAGATGTTTCTTAAACTTGGAAAGGTCATGGCCAGTTCTTCAAATCCTCATACACAACTTTCTCATTCCTGTGGTACGCCGATTGACTGCCATTGCCGACCTCGTGTCTTTCTACAAACACATAGCATCTCAACACGAAAGCCAACCCTAACACCACCTATTCAATTCTATCGTTTTGATTAAGGATTTTCTCGATTTAGGGAGTTCTTTAATTTAGGATTTTCTCGATTTAGGTTTTTGTCAATTTAGGCTGAAAAGGATTTAGGGGAATAATGGGGTGGTCATTTGTTTTGTAGCCCGTGCTGTCTTAATTTTAATGAGTATTTTAATTATTTATTTTAAATTCAAAAATCACATTAAATACAATTTATGCAATACCACATCTTAAATGAGTGACTTAGCCTAGTGGTTTGAGGGTTGCCTTTCAATTTCAACGATTTGGGTTTGAGCCCTCTTGAAAGCATAATTTTAGTTTGTGTAAAATCAAACCATTTGGAAGCTGCCACGTGTCATCCTCTAAGTGGATGTCATTTTTAAAAAATAAAAAATCTTACGTGGCAGTGCCACATCATCTTTTCATGCCACAGTGGAGTGTCATGTCAGCTCCAAATGGTTAACCTCTGTTGACTAACGGTTTCCATTCAACGATGGTGAAAGTTGAATGAAAATCAAACATTAAGTGCTTGTTTGCACCAAAAAAAGAATAGGTCTTGAATTGATCAAAGGTAAAACGTTTGGGGCTATTTTTGACTTTAAGTCTTTAATATTTTGTAAATGATCTTGGTTCAAATACTTGACATTTTATTTAGAGTAAATCATTAACATCTTTCATTGTATTTTGTAGGTTGCTAGAAATTTTTTAAATGATAACAAATCTTTAGTATGCAAACTTAGTATTTTTATTATTTCTCATTATTAAATATTTTGTTATCTTTTTCTTTATGTATAGTGTACATCCATATATCCATATTTATTAGAAGCATTGAATTCTGAAATATACATACTTATTCGTACTTAATCTTAGCTGATATAGTGAATTTTGTTGTGAATATGTAATCACTCATTTTTATCATGTAAATACATATTAGTATTGCATGTATACATATTATATTATATGTTTATTGTTTGCATGAGTATTACTAATATATATAAGGTGTGGTGTGCATGTATATTATAAGCTATGTATGTATACGTATTAATGGTGTATGTGTGTCGCGTATGTATCTAGAGTACGAGCGTATTTGTTTAATGTATATAGATGTTATGTTAATTATGTGTATGATTATATATACGTATGCCAGTATGTTATACTTGTATAAGTATACGTTTGTATTATGTATGTGTATTGCTGCTATAATTATATTATTATTAATATTATTGGGCTGATATGAAATGAAATCCAAAAAAATTATATATTAAACCAAATAAGTAAACTACAGTCCAAGTCCAGTTACAAATAGTTACAAGGCCCGGTTGGCCCAAACCTTATCTAATTACAACTGTGTGTGCAGGTGACTGTGGGTCGTTGGATCAAGATCTGATCCAACGGCCACGATCCAACCAAGGAGCCAAAATATCTGTCAGCCGCGTGTTCCACACGTATGGACCGTTCGAGTGCCACGCGCGCGTGCGGTCCACGCGCGGATGCTTTGATATCCCACGCGTGCGTGAGCCCCACGCGCTCTGACTCCTCGACTGCTGAGCTCCACGTGGCAAGATCTGGAGCCGTTTCACCAAATCGAGGCTTCATCTGGGCCGTTCGTCCTTCAAGCCATCTCGACCGTTAGATCAGATCTGATCTAACGGCCGAGAACGCGCCCCGTCACCGGGCGAACCCCCACACCGCCACCATGCCGATCTTCAACCACCGCGCTCGTAACATGTCAAACACAAAGAAGAAAAGTTTGTCACCTAGATCTGAAAAAAAGGCAAATAACATGCAACTTGCACCAAAACAAAGACAAGCATATATACGAAACAAGTATTTTGTAACAAAAAAAAGGAGAGACAAGAACAGAGAGGTGGTAACAAAAAAAAACGAGAGAGTTGTAACAGAGAAGATTGTAACAAAAAAACAGAAAGTTGTAACCAGTCAAGTTATAATCGAAAGTCACCCCGAAAGGTAATTACTTGTTTCCCTTTCTTATTTTTTGCATGCATATACAAAGAGGTAAACAAAAAAAAAGAGAGTCGTCGATCTTACTGTCGCTGTCTGTGGGTCTCCTTCCTCAAAGACAAGCCTTTCGGCTTCCCCAAGCCAGAGACGGTGAACTGAAGGGAGGGGAAGACCCCTTGTAGTTTCGTTTTGGGTTTAAAAATGTTTTTTTTTTTTCGTTTCGTATTTCCTAGATCTAGGGCAAATAGAGGTGTATCCTCTAAATCCAACCTCGGATTCGTGTCGAGGGTGAGACGAGGGTTATTTTGGTAGGTGATTGAGGCTCACCGGCGCCAGTTAGCGGCGGCCGGCGGCGGAGAACACGGCGGCCGGCCGTCGGATTCTGGGTTTCATGGGGGACAGTTGAGAGAAAATAAGAACAGAGGGCTGGTTATAAAAATTGAAAATGAAGCAAATGAAGGAAAATTTGGTTTCGGCCTAAAAATAGGGTTTATATAGTTGTTATTATTTCGTTAAATGGGGAAATCACACACTAAATCCCCCCGCGTTTCCAATATTTTCATTTTTGTCTTGCCGCATGGTATATTTACAACTCTAGTCCCTCTTGTATTTCAAAATCTTGCAATCCAGTCCCTAAATTACACCGAATCAAGTTTTTAAATGGTAAAATTACGCCTTTAGCCATCCCGCGTTTTTGAACTTTTCATTTTGGGTCTGCCCCTTGGTCCAATTACAGTTTTGATCCTTTTAGGTTCTGTTTACTTCGCATTTTAGTCCTTAAATTGCATATTATTGTTCTTTAATTTCTGCCACTGACTTTTATTTTTCTTTTATTTCAGTCCTGTTTCTTTGTAAATACTCATGTTTGTATTATAATCGTATATGTTGATGTATTCTATTGTTTTATTTTATATCCCTCGTATATGCCTCGTATTTTATGTTTAAATGTATATGTGTATTAAGCTTACGATAGTTATGTATCTTTTTATCTGGTTATTCGTATTAAAGTATGCTATGTTAGTTGGTTCGTACACAACATGTTTTATATATTTTTATATGTGTATGTTCTCTTGGGTTTTTTTAGGTTACATGTTAGTGTATTTCCTTTTTTGTATGATATATTGTCCCATATATGTTGGAATATGTTTTATTACTAGTATGTATGTCTTTTTGAAATATATGTTCGTCTATATATGTATTTATTCCTACCTTGTTATTGTGGTATGTTAAGTTTGCTTATATCTGATATTAAGCTTGGTATGTATATGTGTATTTTAATTACGTATTTCATATATGTTAGATTAGTATTCTATTATGTGAATATTTATTGTTCTTAAATTATCTGCTATGTCTTATATTTTTGTCACTAAAATTGCATATGGTATATAAATTGTTAATGCGGTGCCCTTTTATCCGAGCGTAAACGGGGCCATGACGTGCGTAGTGATAGTGGTTGGGCGTTTATTCTCGGATAACGGGGCCCTTAAAATTTACTCGCAATTATGACCGAATTTTAAAATAATCGTCACTTTAATCCTGAAAATCCAATATTAATAGAGCGGTAATTATTAAAGTACCAATTTTGGGCTGTGTGGGGGTGCTAATCCTTCCCCATCCGTAACCGACTCCCGAACCCAATCTTGTTGAATCTCTGGTTTTATGGTGTCTGGCCTACCTAAGTGGCCGGTGGCGACTCCATTTTTTTAATTGCGGTTTCTTTTAAAACCTCACGGAATAAATATTTTATATCAAAAAATCACGAACACCTTTCAAAAACACTTCGAAAACCCACGTTTTTATTTAGCGATTTAAAAAGGACATCGCTATGATGGCGACTCACTGGGACATTTTTTTTGTTTTTTTTCAAAAACAAATGAGAGTCAAGCTTTTAAAATAGTTACCGCTTTACTAACATTGGAAGTTTCGGATTAAAGTGAATATTAAATTAACATTCGGTCATAATTGCGCGTTCATTTTAACACATTTAAAATATGGCATATAAACCCGTCTTTCTAAGTGGGGGGAAAACGCTAATGCTTTCGTGGAGATATCGTTCTCCCGTATGGGCCTAGCAAGTACCTTCGGGGCTCGAGTACCTTATGCTTTCGTAAGGATATCGCCCTTCAGACGCGGGCATAAGCGAATGGGTCCCCCTGAATTGAACCCGGTTGAAAGGAGCCTATAATGGGTGATGATCGGGGGCCTTGCTACTCTTAGTAGAGGACATCAAGGACAATTCGGGTACCTCTTAGCACCAACACTGCATGTAGAGAACATAGAAACCCACCCCAGAGAGCCATGCGGATAACCTTAGGTGTTTTAGACGGGATAAATAGGGTTGTTTTGTGTGTTTATTCTGTTTAATTTTGTCCTTTTATTTACATATTTATTAATTTTATCTGGTACTGACTTGTTTTCTTTTCGCTTTTGTTTTTTTCATACATCATGCATTTGCATCACATAAAGGTACTGGATCAAGTGGTTTGCCTGATCAGAAAGTCTTTCACCATGGAAAAAATGTGTCTTAGGAAAGAAGAGCTTAATTTGTCAGTTAGACATTGGTCAGAGGTCAACCAGAAAATCCAAGGGGACAGTTTGCCGAACGAACGCGTAATAGCAGGGTACACCTATGTGAGTCTCCAACAGAACGACCTATGGGATCTTCAAAGCATTTGGGAAAGATGGGACCGAAGACTACAAGACTTGTTCTGCGATAGTTATGGCGACATTGCACAATTGTTATATGTTCGGGTTAACCAACCCCTACTCCGAGCTATAGTCCAGTTCTGGAATCCGGCTTTTTGCTGCTTCACCTTCAATGGGCAGGACATGATGCCTACGGTAGAAGAATACACTGCTTTACTTAACCAGAAAAATATTCAGGAAGATTGGATCTACGCGAAGCCTCCGAGAAATCAGAATTACACTGCGAAACTCAAAACCTTTGCGGGAATGAGTGATGATTGGGTTAATGGCCTCCTTCAGATCCGAGGAGACAATACAGTCTTTGCATGGGAAAGTATTCGGGACATCATACCGACACATCCGCATTTGAGGCAAAGAAAATGGACTTGTTCGCTTTAGGAATATATGGCTTGGTGATCTTTCCAAGAGTACTGGGAACATTGACATAGCCATTCTAGATTTGTTTGAGCGGGTGAAATGGAAAGCAAACCCAGTACCAAAGAATCTTGGTCGAGACTTTCATTTCCTTAAATGCTAGCCGAAACATGAAGAATGACGTTTTTAGAGGATGCGCACAAATGTTACAAGTATGGATTCAGAGTCACATGTGGAAAACACCGACGAGGGTCCTGCCGGGGATATCCTTCCAAGGTTTTTCGCCTCTACGGGAGTACTTAGCAAAGGAATGGCGAGAGGATTTGAAAACAAAAATGTGGACCAGTTTCTTCAGGAACATTCAAGATGAAGACATAGCATGGAGGGTCCCATGGCTCGGTAAAGTTAATTATTTTCTATACAGTTGTGGTGACTTCAACTGGCTGATGATGTTGGGATTGCATGGAGGGATCGCCTGTGCTCCGCTTTTAGTGTCTCGACAGTTCGGATCATGACAGTTCATTCCCAATACCGCCGGATTAAGCCAAACTGAATTTCTTTTCAAAAGGGAGTTCAAAGGAAAAATTCAGACCATCATTAGGGCCTGGGACCATTGCTACCGGATCAGGGTGGAAGGAGATACCGAGCACATGACTACCCCGGATTACGATCTTTGGAGACGTTTGAGGGTTAATAATGTGATTCCCGAATCTGTTCAAGGACCAGTAGTGTCACCCGAAGAGCTTACAAGGGTGGTATCTTCTGAAGCTGACATCTTAAGGAATGAACTCGAAGAAGTTAAAAGGAAAATGGACATCCAACAGACTCAACATGCGAGCGAGCTCTATAAGGCAAGCTTAGAGGTTGACGAGCGGGACGGGATCATTAGGCAGTTGAAGAAATTAAATGCAGATTTGAGTGACAAGAACACTCTTTATCAAAAAGACGCCCTTCTACTACAAGCAAAAATACAGAAGGCCAGCCAGAGTCAATTCATAGCCGTGGAAAGAGAAATGATGAACGACATCCGTTTGGTGGAAGAAGAACGAGAAATCAGCAAGAGGACAATCGAGAAAGAGATAGAAAGCTGCCGGTTGGCTATGGAAGAAGAAAAATGGTCCTCCAAGAAGGCCATTGATCAGGAAAAGGAAAGACTCAGGCAAGAAATCATCAAGGGAAAACAAGCTGTCCATCATGAGAAAGAAAGCGTCGCCGTATGGAAAAGAAAGTCCATGAGTAGCCAAAATAGACTGTTAGAGATGCAAAAACTGTACGATAACACTATTCAAAGTCTGGAGCAAAGCCAAAGTCAGAATGGCAAGTTAAAAGGAAAGGTGGCGGAAGATGAACACTCACTTCGAATGTACTGCCGCAGGAATAGCTTCACTGAGCTGCAAGAAAGAGAGCGCGAAGTGGGTGTGTTACGAGCACGAATTGAGTCCCTCGAAGCAACTGTTGAGGATTACAAGGAAAGAATTAGTGTGTTCGAGGAGGCTACAGCCGGAGGGGACACCTATTGGCAGAAGAGACTACGCGACGCTGCCCGAATGGTACAGGACAAAGACCAGTATTACGCAAACCTAATGGTGGATATACAGCGAGTCGCCAGGCATGTGAATGATTTAGCTGTCGAGGTTGAGACACTCCGACCTTTCATAGCCCCAGGAATGGAAGAAGCTCCCAGGTTCCTCAAGCTGCTCAGGATAATTGGAAAATTAGGAGATAGAGCTAGAGCCTATCTATAGGACTCTGTGTCGTAATTAGATCTTTTGTATTAGGGATCTTTATTTTGTAACACGAACTTTGTTGTAATCTAGACCCTTTAATTCCCGTGGAAGTAGTTCAAAAGGGTGATTACCAGTGGAATCAGTACCTTATCTGCATACATTCTTGCATTTGTATCATGACATTCGCATCATTATACATGCATTTATTTCTTGCAACCATATTAACATTATGAATATTGTGGCGTTGTGTGTAGTTAACCCGCAATCATTCATCACCCATACTTTACCCGGTTACAAAGAAAGCTCATAGAAGACATGATAATCAGTCTAGAAAGAGGGCAAAAAGAGCTCGAGACAAGGCTTGAAGAGGCCCAAAGAAGCCTCAGTGATCAGATTGCGCAGTCGCAAGCATCTATAGTATCCGACATAACCGCATTATTAGCTAAAAGTCTGGGAAAAATAGTCGAAGGAGAAACCATTCAAGATCCAGAAGGTACCCCGGCTCACTACAAGGTTCAACCAACTGCACCAAACCTGGCTAGGAAGGTGTATATCGACCCTGCAGGAATGTCATCTAGTTTTCAAGTGGGGACACCTGAAACTCAACCCCTCAATGCTGAAGCACTCTATGAAGAAGAAGTGCCGGACCTGAACATGGTTGAAAAAATCAGGAATGAGGTAGAGAAAAAGTGGGAGGAAAGATTTCGCCTCATGGAGGAAAAATTTAAAGCGTTACAATCAAATGAAGAATCAGGAAATGACGCTAGCGACTTAAGTCTGGTGTCCGATCTTGTCCTACCGCCAAAATTTAAAATGCCAGAGTTCGACAAATACGATGGAACCACATGTCCTTCTGCACACATAACAATGTACTGTAGAAAGATGGCGGCCTACCATAAGGACGAAAAGCTACTGATCTATTGTTTCCAAGACAGCCTAATTGGAGCGGCGTTACGGTGGTACACCCAGTTGAGCAAAGCAAATGTTAAGACGTGGAAAGATCTGTCAAGATCATTTACTGAGCAATACAAACATGTAACAGATATGACCCCCAGCAGAATTATGTTGGAAAACATGGGGCAGAAGTCCAACGAAAGCCTACGGCAATACGCCCAAAGGTGGAGAGAAGTGGCCGCCCAAATTCAGCCACCCATCCCGGAACATGAAATTACGCCATTATTTGTCAATACTCTGAAAGGGGCACTCTTCGATCGTCTCATTAATAACACAACACAGTGCTTTGCTGACTTAATCAGGACTGGGGAGTCCCTTGAACTGGCAATTAAGAGTGGTAGAATTGATGGTGGAGAAGGGTCTCGGAAGTATAGCAAGAGAAATGAAGTAAGCACCACCAGCACTTATACCACCCCGAAGAACTTTACAGTCTCACAGCCACAAGCACCTGTGGGAAAAACACAAAACTCGAATCAAAGAGATGAGAGAATCGCCAGAAAAGAAAAAGAGAGAAGGACTTTCACTCCCCTGCCTATTTCGTACTCAGAACTTTACTCCCAGTTGTATGAAGCAGACCTGGTCCGGCCATACATCGTTACTCTTGTCAATCCGCCCTTCCCGTCTTGGTATAATCCGAACGCGCATTGCGACTATCACGGCGGTACCCCTGGACATCCCACTGAGAACTGCCTTGCCTTCAAAAAGCTTGTGCAGAGCTTAATCGACTCTGGGATATTGAAGTTTGAATAACCGAGTGTAGCCAACAACCCGCTACCTAATCATGGGAGCAGAGGTGTAAATGTTATTGAAGAATACTTTACCAGGAGGATTAAGGATGATGTGTCAGAAATCAAGTCTCCTTTACGGTGGGTATTTCAACAGTTATGCATGGCCCGTATGATCGACAAAGGCATGATAACAAGGCAGAAGGGATATGGAGTGTATTGCGAATTCCACCAGACTGAAAGACATGATATTCAAGAGTGCGATGAGTTCAAGAAATTGGTGCAGCAATTGATGAATGAAAAGCAAATAGAATTCTTCGAGGAGCCCATGGGGAAGAAGGGGTCGGACATACACATGACGGATAGCCCTAAATCTAAATACGGGAAGGATAGACCTTTTATCATCTCCCCCAGGCCAAGGAATGCAGGTGCCTCCCAAGGAGAAACCAGCAAGATAAGTCCCAAGATCATCATTTCAGCACCATCTCCATTCCCATTCAAAGATATGCGACAAACTCCCTGGAATTATGCTGTAAATGTGACCACGCCAGAAAAACCATAACACGGTCAGGTAAAAGAGTCTACGCTGAAAGACCAACAAAGCCAGAACGAAGTGAACGTTGGTGAGGCAGGCCATTTCACAAGGAGTGGCAGATATTATTCCTCCGAGGCTTTGAAAGCAAACTGAAAAGATAAGGGAAGAGTACAACAGATTAGCCCTACAAATATTTGGAGAAGAACCTCCCCAAAGATAAATGAGCCGTAAAACTAAGGCCCAGGCCAAAGAATTTCTAAAGTTCTTGAGACATAGCGAGTACAACATAGTGGAACAACTACGAAAAGCAACCGCCAGATCACAAGATCGAATTACTCTTGAGTTCGAAAAGCACCGGGAGACGTTACTAAAAGTGTTGAATCAAACTTTTGTGCCCCGACATTTCAGAACAAACCTGACATGATAGTAGGGCATATCACGCCTATAATCATATAACGCTCAAAGATGATGAGATCCCCGAGGGAGGAATGGGGTCCACCAAAGCCCTTAACATCACTACCCACTGCAAAGGGTATGTAGTACCAGGCGTACTAATCGACAACGGGTCAGCATTGAATGTCTTACCTATGGTGACCCTGAAAAAACTGCCAATAGATGGTTCTCACCTAAAGCCCTGCCACAATTCGGTAAGAGCCTTTGATGGTACGCAAAGATGAACAATAGGGAAAATTGAGGTGCCCCTATTGATCGGACCAACTGAATATGTGATCGATTTTGTGGTAATGGACATAAAACCATCTTACAGCTGCTTGTTGGGAAGACCATGGATCCACTCCGCAGGAGTTGTCCCCTCATCATTGCATCAGAAATTAAAATTTGTAGTCGAAGGCAAATTGGTCACAGTAGAGGCAGAGCAGAAATTTGTTGCTTCTACATTCAAAATGATGAAGATGCTGCAGAATGCTCGTTCCGAGCATTGGAACTAGTAAATGCCACATTCGTTTCAGAGGGAAGTCGGATCCCCTACCCCAGGTTATCTAATTGTACCAAGATGACCGTCGCAGAAAACTTTGGGCCGAGGAGCCAAAGTAGGAAAAGGGTCAAAGAAATTACAAGGAAACCCGAGACCCAAGAATATGATAACCAAGAAGGATCGTTTCAGGTCAAGTTACCAACCAAGTGTCCAATAGAAGAAAGAGGAATATAAGAGGAAGGAGGAGCAAAGAAAAGCCAGATCTAAAGGAGAAGATTCCCGTGGAGACCGATGTCCTTTCCTAGTTTGAAAACCACTTTTGTCTCCTGGAGGGTTCTACCAGCCAGTCAAGATGTTGGAGAGGCAATGAAGAAAAATGAAGTACTCAACCAGGAGGAGATACTCGGTGAATCATTTGAAGGGATGTACATCAACATGATAGCTGAAAAGGACCGAGGCAAAGAAAATGTTTACCAACATCCGCCCTTGCCGTTTTAGATAACTGGAGCTGCATTGATCTACCTGTAGTTTTTAGGAATAGATCGCTCCAAATCAACCTTTTGTTTTTGCCCTTAAAACAATGGGGATCTCTTGTACGGGGCACCTATGTTAACTTTTTGATTGAAATGAAAATATCCCCACTTTCCTAAAATGACCAAAGTTTCATTTATTTCATTCATGCATTCTTCATGTTCATTCCCTTCATATAAAGTCATCTCTTTCCCAATACAATTCCTTCTCATTTAATGCAGGTCGCTCATGATTGACAATATGAATGATGATACGGATCCAATCTCGAGTGAAATTCAATGCCCTAAGGTCTCGGAGGGAATTGAGGAAGGATATGATGAGATAGAAAGTGAGGTCCCTAAGAGTTAAAGAGAATGGTGGATAATGAAGAAAGGCGGATCATGCCCCATCAAGAAGAAACATAAGTTGTAAACTTGGGGATCAAGAAGAGAGAAAAAGAAATAAAAGTAGGAACGATGATTTCCTCAAAAACCAAGCATGAACTGATAGCCCTACTTCAGAATTCAAGGATGTCTTCGCTGGACTTATCAAGATATGCCAGGGTTGAATATCGACATAGTGGTGCACAAACGCCAACAAAATCGAAGTGCAAACCAATACAAAGAAAAACTTCGAGAGAATGAGACCAGATATGTTGTTAAAGATCCGAGAGAAAGTGAAAAAGCAGTTTGATGTTGGATTCTTGAGGTAGCCAAATACCCCGAATGGGTTGCAAACATTGTACCAATACCAAAGAAAGACGGGAAAGTTCGTATGTGTGTAGATTATAGGGATCTGAACCGAGCCAGCCCTAAAGACAACTTCCCTTTACCACATATTGACACGCTGGTTGACAACACTGTAGGACACTAATGGTTTTTCTTAATGGATGGCTTCTCAGGGTACAACCAGATAAAGATGGACCCTGACGACATGGAGAAGACCACATTCATAACCATGTGGGGCACTTTTTGTTATTGAGTGATGCCGTTTGGGTTAAAGAACGCAGGGGCAACATACCAAAGAGCAATGGTGTCTCTTTTCCATGACATGATGCACAAAGAAATAGAAGTATACGTGGACGATATGATTGCCAAGTACCGAACAGAGGAAGAGCACCTACAAAACCTGAGAAAACTATTCCAAAGACTACGGAAGTACCAATTGAGGCTCAATCCTGCCAAGTGTACCTTCGCCGTTACTTCGAAAAACTCCTAGGGTTCGTGGTAGCGTAAGAGGGATTGAGATTGATCCAAATAAAGTGAAAGCCATCCAGATCTCTCACCACCCCGCACTCGTAAAGGAAGTTCGCGGTTTCTGGGGAGGCTGAATTATATCTCTCGTTTCATTTCCCAATTAACCGACCAATGTGACCCGTCTTGGACTTTTAGAAAGAATAATCTCGGCGTGTGGGATGAAGAATGTCAAAGAGCCCTAGAAAAGATCAAAAAGTACCGACAAATGCTCCAATTTTAGTCGCATGCAAGACTGGTCGACACTAATTCTCTACTTGACAGTTTTTGAGAATTCAATGGGATACGACTTTGGGCAACACGATGAGTCAAGAAAAAGGAGCAAGCCATCTATTACCTAAGCAGAAATTCAATGATTGCGAAACGCGTACCCGCCAAAGGCAGAGCGTGTTTGCGCTCTAGTTTGGGCTACCAAGCGGCTTAGACAGTACATGCTGTACCATACTACCTGGTTGATATCCAAGCTAGATCCATTGAAGTTCTTAATGGAAGCGCCATCACTAACGGGAAGGATGGCCCGATGGCAGATGCTCTTATCCGAATTCGACATCGTATACGTTAACCGTAAAGTCAGTAAAGGGAGTGTCAGAGCAGATTTCCTAGCTAGTCGTGCTTCGGATGACTATGAGGCATTGAACTTTAATTTCCCAAACGAAGACTTTATGTGCATTACAACCGAAGAAGAGGTTTCAGATGATAAATCATGGAAACTTTACTTCGATGGAGCCTCTAACGCCCTCAAACATGGGATAGGGGCAGTGCTAATTTCTCCTGAGGACGTCTATTATCCTTTCACCAGCAGATTGGAATTCTTCTGCACAAACAATATAGCTGAATACGAAGCTTGCGTTATGGGACTGAACTCAGCTATTGAGAGAAAGATTAAGGAACTTCGAGTATTCAGAGATTTATCCTTAGTAATTTACCAACTACGCGGAGAATGGGAAACCAGGGACCCGAAGTTGGTCAAATATTACGAATTGATCCAAGAGCTCACCAAAAAGTTCGAAAAGGTCAGCTTCAATTACCTGCCCCGAGAAGAAAATCAGATGGCAGACGCATTGGCAACCTTAGCATCCATGTTTAAAACAAACACCGGGGCAGAAATGAAGCCCATTAACATGCAGACGTTTGAAAAGCCGGCTCATTATTGTAATGTACAGGAAGAGATTGATGGAAACCCATGGTACTATGACATCTTGCAATATGTCAAGCTTCGGAAGTATCTAGAAGGGGCAAACGACAATGACAGAAAAACGCTGAGAAAAATGGCAACAAAATATGTCCTAGATGGGGAGATCCTATATAGGAGGAGTCATGATCAGACATTGCTGAGATGTGTGGATGCCCGGGAAGCGAAGGAGATTTTAGCCGAAGTACACGACGGGCTCTGTGGAACGCACGCCAACGGGCTGTCTATAGCCCAGAAAATTATGAGATATGGTTATTTCTGGCTGACCATGGAGGGAGATTGCATCGATTACGCCAGAAAATGCCATAAATGCCAAATTTACGCTGATAAAATTCACGCACCCCCATCGCCTTTACACACCATGAATTCTCCGTGGCCTTTCACAGAATGGGGCATGGACGTCATTGGGCAGATTCATCCGAAAGCTTCCAATGGACACCGTTTCATTTTGGTCGCCATAGACTACTTCACTAAATGGGTAGAGGCAGCGTCTTACGCCAACATCACAAGGACTACAGTATGTAAGTTCTTAAAGAAGAAGATTATTTGTCGATACGGATTGCCGAAAAGAGTCATCACCGACAACGCTTCCAATCTGAATAACAAAATAATGACGGACGTGTGCACTCAATTCAAGATAACACACCACAATTCCACAGTCTATCGTCCTAAAATAAATGGAGCAGTGGAAGCAGCAAACAAGAACATAAAGAAGATCATAGCAAAAACTACGGATACCTACAGGGATTGGCATGAGAAGTTGCCATTTGCCCTTTTCGCCTATAGGACGTCCATTCGCACGTCAACAGGGGCAACACCCTACTCCTTGGTGTATGGTACCGAAGCAGTACTTCCCATCGAGGTAGAGATCCCATCTCTCCGGGTCTTAAACGAAGTAAAATTGGAAGAAGCTGAATGGGTGCAGGCCAGACTCGACCAACTAAATCTCATTGACGAAAAGAGACTAAAGGCCATTTGTCATGGTCAGATGTACCAAAAGCGGATGATGCAGGCATACAACAAAAAAGTGCGCCCAAGAGAATTCAAAGAAGGGGATCTGGTACTCAAGAAAATACTCCCTATCCAGAAAGATTCTCGAGGAAAGTGGATGCCCAACTGGGAAGGACTGTACGTCGTAAAAAAGGCCTTCTCAGGAGGAGCCCTGATCCTAACAGAAATGGATGGGGACGAGCTGAAAAATCCCGTAAATTCTGATGTCGTCAAGAAATACTATCTTTGAATTAAAGAACAAAGAAAAAAAATGAAAAAAAGAACAAAAATGGAGAGCTCAGGGCAAAAACCCGAAACCGGGCGTCTTGAAGCAAAGGGAGGACCCGAGTTGAAAGCCCGTAAAGGGCGGCTCGGGTAAATTGAAAAGTTGAATATCCAAAGAGAAGAGTATCCCCATGAACATCTTGAAGAGGAGGCTTCAAGCAAAAAATTCTACGCCGGTCGACAGGATCATGTATTATTCATATCGAAGATAATGAGGGATCTTGTATTTCATACTTAACTTTTCTTTTTTTCTCATGTGTGTCATACCTTTCTTTTTAAGATATCCCAAGCCCTTAATCGTAATAAAACCGTGTTTTTGAGCATCCATTCCTTGCCTTCTTGTTAATTTCAGTCAGATAAGTTAACATAGGCTTATAGTGAAACAAGAGATTTCGGAGCATTACTGTGATTTAACCTTAAAAATGCAGGTGATCAAAGAAAACGATGTTAACTCCGTCTTCTAGTTCCCTACATGATGGCTGTTGATAGGGAAGGCGGAAAGCTTCAAACAACCGGATATGATGACCAATGGCGTACATCCTATCTATTCAAGGAAGGCATGCGAGATAACAAGAGAGATCTCTTGGGTGAAAACCCAGAAGGGCACCCCTAAAAAACTCTATCTAAAGTGAAAACCTGAAATGGCACTTTAGAATTCCAAGTCGTAATTGGAGAAAAGGAAAGGTTGAGATGGTTGAACCTGACAGTGAAGCGGGGTATCGATGCCCGTAAGAAAGGAGAAAGCGAACATCAAGATCAAATAAGGACCAAAACAAGCCCACCAAGATATTGACACTCATGCATCATGAATAGTCAGACATCACTAGGATTAGGAGCATGTCAATTCATTTGTCATAGCATTTTGTTTTTATCTCAGACAGGTATCTGCAAATCCAAAGAGACATCGATGGCCATCGTGGTGTGAATCCCAAATGAGAAGACAATGTTTTTACATACAAAAGGCATATGTTTTCAAGCTTCAGAGAGAGGTTCTATATAGGAAGAATCCTCCGCTCCGAGGCTTCAGAAGCTGAAAGTTCTATATAGGAAGGACCGACACTCGGGGTGAAGACTAGCAGTTCTATATAGGAAGGACTCCCAGTCGAAGGAATTCACCCATGACACACAAGATTATATAGGAAATCCTGCTATGTTGAAAGCGAAGAGTTCTATATAGGAAGGGCTTCGAGCTTCAATGTCTTAGAGTAAAAGATTCTATATAGGAAGAATCCGTAGCTCCAAGATTTCAGACGCCAAAAGTTCTATATAGGAAGGACCGACGGCTCCAAGGTGAAGACTCATGATTCTATATAGGAAGAATTCCCAAATCGAAGGAATTCACCTATGACACAGGGTTATATAGGAAACCTGTTGTGTCAAAAAGCGAAAGAGAGTCTTATATAGGAAAGGCTCAGAGCTTCATTGTCTTAGAGTGAAAGGTTCTATATAGGAAGAACCTCAGTGGCTCTCTGAGATCTCGAGACACCAAAAGTTCTATATAGGAAGGACCGACGGCTCCGGGTTTGAAGACTAGCAGTTCTATATAGGAGGAACTCCCGAATGGAAGAATCCATCAGCGGCGCAAAAGGTTTTATATAGGAGAAACCAGCGTTGAAGGCGAAGAGTTCTATATAGGAAGGACTCCAAGCTTTACAGTCTCGAAGTGAAAGGTTCTATATAGGAAGGACTCATAACTCGAGGTTTCAGAGCGAAGGGTTCTATATAGGAAGAGCCTGTAGCTCCAAGATCGGAAGGTGACGAAGCTCTATATAGGAAGAACTTACGAGCCCAAAGATTCAGCTAAGGAAGAGCGGAGATGTCCAAAAGAACACGTTTTCCCAAAGCTACAAACAGGGAAGTCTGATAAAAGTGAGTGCTTATGAATCTTTGCTTTGTTTCCCATTCCATGAGAACAAGCAAAGAGGGGCAACTGTAATCACTCATTTTTATCATGTAAATACATATTAGTATTGCATGTATACATATTATATTATATGTTTATTGTTTGCATGAGTATTACTAATATATATAAGGTGTGGTGTGCATGTATATTATAAGCTATGTATGTATACGTATTAATGGTGTATGTGTGTCGTGTATGTATCTAGAGTACGAGCGTATTTGTTTAATGTATATAGATGTTATGTTAATTATGTGTATGATTATATATACGTATGCCAGTATGTTATACTTGTATAAGTATACGTTTTTATTATGTATGTATATTGCTGCTATAATTATATTATTATTAATATTATTGGGCTGATATGAAATGAAATCCAAAAAAATTATATATTAAACCAAATAAGTAAACTACAATCCAAGTCCAAGATTACAAATAGTTACAAGGCCCGGTTGGCCCAAACCTTATCTAATTACAACTGTGTGTGCGGTGTGATCGTCGGGTCGTTGGATCAAGATGGATCCAACGATCGATCCAACGGCCACGATCCAACCAAGGAGCCAAAATATTCGCCACCGCGTGTTCCACACGTATGGACCGCTCGAGTGCCACGCGCGCGTGCGGTCCACGCCGCGACGCTTTGATATCCCACGCGCTCGACCCCACGCGCGCTCGACTCGACCGAGCTCCACGTGGCAAGATCTGGAGCCATTTCACCAAATCGAGGCTTCATCTGGGCCGTTCGTCCTTCAAGCCATCTCGACCGTTAGATCAAATCTGATCTAACGGCCGAGAACGCGTCTGGCCGCTGGCAGAACCCCCACACCGCCACCACCATGCCGATCTTCAACCACCGCGCCGTAAACATGTCAAACACAAAGAAGAAAAGTTTGTCACCCAGATCTGAAAAAGGCAAATAACATGCAACTTGCACCAAAACAAAGGCAAGCATATATACGAAACAAGTATTTTGTAACAAAAAAGGAGAGACAAGAACAGAGAGGTGGTAACAAAAAAAAACGAGAGAGTTGTAAAAGAGAAGATTGTAACAAAAAAATAGAAAGTTGTAACCAGTCAAGTTATAATCGAAAGTCAGTCCAGTGGTAATTACTTGTTTCCCTTTCTTATTTTTTGCATGCATATACAAAGAGGTAAACAAAAAAAGAGAGAGAGAGATCTTACTCTTACTGTCGTTGCAGGGGTCTCCCTTCCTCAGTGACAAGCCTTTCGGCTTCCCCAAGCCAGAGACGGGAAGACCCCTTGTAGTTTCGTTTTGGGTTTAAAAATGTTTTTTTTCATTTCGTATTTCCTAGATCTAGGGCAAATAGAGGTGTATCCTCTGAATCCAACCTCGGATTCGTGTCGAGGGTTATTTTGGTAGGTGATTGAGGCTCGCCGGCGTCGGTTAGCGGCGGCCGGCGGCGGAGAACACGGCGGCCAGCCGCCGGATTCTGGGTTTCATGGGGGACAGTTGAGAGAAAATAAGAACAGAGGGCAGGTTATAAAAATTGAAAATGAAGCAAATAAAGGAAAATTTGGTTTCGGCCTAAAAATAAGGTTTATATAGTTGTTATTATTTCGTTAAATGGGGAAACCACACACTAAATCCCCCCGCGTTTCCAATATTTTCATTTTTGTCTTGCCGCATGGTATTTTTACAACTCTAGTCCCTCTTGTATTTTAAAATCTTGCAATCCAGTCCCTAAATTACACCGAATCAGTTTTTAAATGGTAAAATTACGCCTTTAGCCATCCCGCGTTTTTGAACTTTTCATTTTGGGTCTGCCCCTTGGTCCAATTACAGTTTTGATCCTTTTAGGTTCTGTTTACTTCGCATTTTAGTCCTTAAATTGCATATTATTGTTCTTTAATTTCTGCCACTGACTTTTATTTTTCTTTCATTTCAGTCCTGTTTCTTTGTAAATACTCATGTTCGTATTATAATCGTACATGTTGATGTATTCTATTGTTTTATTTTATATCCCTCGTATATGCCTCGTATTTTATGTTTAAATGTATATGTGTATTAAGCTTACGATAGTTATGTATCTTTTTATCTGGTTATTCGTATTAAAGTATGATATGTTCTAGTTGGTTCGTACACAGCATGTTTTATATAATTTTATATGTGTATGTTCTCTTGATTATTTTTAGTTACATGTTAGTGTATTTCCTTTTTTGTATGATATATTGTCCCATATATGTTGGAATATGTTTTATTACTAGTATGTATGTCTTTTTGAAATATATGTTCGTCTATATATGTATTTATTCCTACCTTGTTATTGTGGTATGTTAAGTTTGCTTATATCTGATATTAAGCTTGGTATGTATATGTGTATTTTAATTACGTATTTCATATATGTTAGATTAGTATTCTATTATGTGAATATTTATTGTTCTTAAATTATCTGCTATGTCTTATATTTTTGTCACTAAAATTCCATATGGTATATAAATTGTTAATGCGGTGCCCTTTTATCCGAGCGTAAACGGGGCCAGTATCAGGCGTAGTGATAGTGGTTGGGCGTTTATTCTCGGATAACGGGGCCCTTAAAATTTACTCGCAATTATGACCGAATTTTAAAATAATCGTCACTTTAATCCGGAAAATCCAATATTAATAGAGCGGTAATTATTAAAGTACCAATTTTGGGAGGTGTGGGGGTGCTAATCCTTCCCCATCCGTAACCGACTCCCGAACCCAATCTTGTTGAATCTTTGGTTTTATGGTGTCCGGCCTACCTAAGTGGCCGGTGGCGACTCCATTTTTTTAATTGCGGTTTCTTTTAAAACCTCACGGAATAAATATTTTATATAAAAAAAAATAACGAACACCTTTCAAAAACACTTCGAAAACCCACGTTTTTATTTAGCGATTTAAAAAGGAAATCGCTACAGAATAAAATAAAGAAGAGCAAGAACAAAGGATGAAAGACAAAGAGAGAGACTTGTATTATATTCTTAGTGTAGGGTTGTATACAATACTTTCTCCAAACTCTATATTTATAGGTGATAAGTGTTCAAAAGTACTATTTTTATTACCCTTTTTACTCATATTATTGTTAGACTTAAGCTCATATTAGTTGCATAATTAGTCATTCATGCATTAATTCATGTTTCTTTCCACCGTTGAGCTTCTTCTTCTTCTTCTTTGCTTCCATTAGATTCATGGTTTGGGGATTATTCTTTGTATATCTTTTGAACCCAACCATGAACTAACTTGATTGGTTGGGGTTATTGTGTTTTGTTGTTGTGAGAAACAATTGGATTTTGTTTAGGTAATAAGAGTTTGCACTTTTCTATTTAAGGTTTACTCATTCTTGGCTTTTATTTTTGTTTGCGAGTGAATTGGAAGAGGATCTCGTAACTTCATCTATTTATCTAATATCGGGAGAGTTAGATTCAAGAAACGAATGAGTATGGTCTTTATTCAATCTATTGATGGTGAAGATTAATCCAGCTTAGGAATAAGTTAAGGATTTCAACGGCTAAGAAGAGTGCAAGATTGGTTGTTGTTCACCCTTGATTCACGCAGGGATGTATTATCAAGGCATGCACAAGTAGCTAGAGTTTTTGACTTAGGGATAAGAAGAACCCATTGAAGAACGCTCTGCCGAACCTTGAAGTTGCTGCCCAGACGCCCAAGTAGTTGCCCAGCAAGTCGCCCAGGCAACCATCGATTAGTTGTCAAGGCAACCCCACTGTGCAAGTTGCCACGGCAACTGAGTTGCCCTTGCACTCTTTTACCAAGACGATCCAATCGGCTATCACACCTCAACTCACGATAACCTGGCCTGTTTACTCTATTTTAATTTCATCTATTCTTTTAGTTTATTGCTCTTAGTTTTCTCGTTAATTAAAACCTCTATTATCAATTGTGTTTTTTATTTTCACAGTGCAGTAACTTAAGCAAAGTGGCCCAAACCAATCCCTGTGGAGACGATACTCGATACTCGTATCACTTTATTACTTGCGACGTGTATACTTGCACATTTACGTAGCACTTATTACACGCAACAAATTTTTGGCGCCGTTGCCGGGGATTGGCAATTGGTGTTAGTTGTTTTTGTTATTGCATTTTTTTCTCTTAGTTTTACTAACTTTTCTTTTTGTTTGTTTTATTTAGGTGCGCTACAAGTTAAGGGACATTAACATGTCAGGAAATAAAAGCCGATCTATTCGATAGATGATGTTGGAAGATATGAATCAATCAAATCAAGAGTTTCTTGCACCTTTTGATGATTACCTATACCAACTGAGAAAAGCCCAAAGAACTTATACCGTGGAAAAATCTTGTGCTATGTGTGGAGAACATCATGTGTTTGAAAATTACCCTCACATTTTCGGTGCATATAACTACATGGAGGACCATAGAGGTAACCAGCAGTAAAATTCTTCATGGTATGGTCAAAAAGCTCAATTTTTTTTTACCATAACAATTTTGCCGCAGCAACAGATATGCCATGGCAATGTAGTCCTTTTCAAGAGCATTCCAATTCCTTGGAGGAAACGTTACTAGCTTCATTGGCTAGACTTGACGGATCAATTGAAGAGATTCGAGAGCTATCAAAATCTATGGATACGAGGATAGCTCAGTGGGATACAACCTTAGGGGATTCAGAAGATCAATTGGGGAGATCCACATATGTCATGGATAACATGCACCAACAATTCATTCCTAGGGATACTGACGTCCCAAGGCAAGAGGATAAGGAGCAATGCAAAGAAAGCTTTTCGATGTGTGGGGAACAACTAGAACCTCAAAGTCAAGAGGATGCCAATGAGAGAGACTGTCCAACTCATGATGAGCTTGAACAACAAATAGCCTCGGCAATGATTGAGGAGCCTGAACAGAGCAATGCCGCGACAACACTCAGTGAAGCTGAGAACAATAATACTACAGCAAATTCTGAGGAACCTGATGCCCATAATGTTACAACATTGATGTTGAAGCAGGAATCTGTAGATTGCTCTCATCTACAATTGCCACGGCAATTACACGACCACATGCAAGATCAACAAGATGATAATACTTTGCCAATGGAATATGAGCAGGTAATGGTTGAACATTTTGAATTCTTTAAAAACCCACCTCGTCCACTGCAGGTATGTCTTGAGGAACCGAGGTTGGTAGATTTGAAGCCATCGAAATCTCTACTGATGGAGATGTTTGAGAGGCCAAAAGAAAACGGTGTTTGGATTCGTAAAGCTTTTCAGAAAATTGGTTCTTCCCTTGACTTACAGCAAATTTTGGCAACTGATTGCCACGACAATTGGCTTGAGCAACAATTGCCACGACAACAAAGGCTACATCCAACCATGATAGAAGTCGACAAGAATGAGGTAATTGAATGGTTGAGAATGGATATAATTTTTCCTATTAATATATTTGTGCCTTCATGAATAGTAGCAAGGTGGAGAGTATACATGGACTACAAGTGAACAAAGAAGAAAGACACATCCACCATGGTAACGCAAAAGGGAGTAGTGGCAAGCACATTGGCCAAACTCTTTTTGGGCAATATTGTCACCCGATGGAGGGTGCGGATGGACTATAAGAAGTATCGAAAATGACCATCCTCAAGTTTTCTCAGATATGCACTAACATTAGAAGATGCATGATGGCACTCTTTTCAGACATGGTCGAAGACTTCTTTGAGATCTTCATGGATATTTTTCTGTTTTTGGTAGTGACTTCAAAAGTTGCCTCAACAATTTAGAGAATATGTTGACAAGATGTGAAGAAACCGATTTAGTCCTTAATTGGGAGAAGTGCCATCTTATGGTAGATGAAGGAATAGTGCTCGGCCACAAGATTTCATCCAAGAGAATTGAAGTAGACAAAGCCAAGGTGGACATGATCGAGAGATTACCCCCACCAAGATAAAGTCTTCCATTTTGATGATTCTTGCACCCCAAGCAATCAAAACCCTAAAGGAAAAGCTTGCCTCGGCACCCATTGTCGTTCCACCAGATTGGACGCTACCTTTTGAGCTCATGTGTGATGCAAGTGATTTCGTGGTAGGAGCAGTCCTAGGCCAATGCACAGGAAAAGAATAGAAAATCAAGTGGCTGATCAGTTATCACGTTTAAAACGCAATAGGGAGGAGGACGCAGCTTTAGAGATATGCGATGCATTCCCGGATGAGCAACTTTTAGTTGCCTCGGCAACCATGGATGCGCACGCCTCGACAACCCTTGACGCCTCGGCAACCATGGATGTGCATGCCTCAGCAACCCTCGACGTCGCAGCAGCTCTTGACGCACACGCCTCGGCAAACTCCAGACGCGCACGCCTCGGCAACCCTCGATGCCGCAGCAACCCTTGACGCCTCGGCAACCATGGATACGCATGCCTCGGCAACCCTCGACGCCGTAGCAGCTCTTGACGCGCACGCCTCGGCAACTCTAGACGGCACGCCTCGGTAACCACTGATACGCATGCCTCGACAACCATGGACGCGTATGCCTTGGCAACTCTAGACACACACAACTCGATAATCTTGGGAGCAGTCGCCACAGCAGCACATACCTCGACAATACCCTAGTACGCAGATTTAGTTAATTTCCTTATTTGTGGCATTTTACCTTATGGCCTTACTCACCAAGGGAAGAAGCAGTTCTGCCATGATGCTAAGCATTACTTTTGGGATGAGCCTCTTTTGTTTAAACAATGTGCAGATCAGGTTATACGCCGATGTGTCCCTGAAGAGGAGCAACAGAATGTACTCCGACAATGCCATTCTTCACCCTATGAATGACATTTTGGAGGAACTCGTACCGCGGCCAAAGTTTTTCAATCCGGTTTGTATTGGCCAACACTGTACAAAGATGCCTAAGAGTTTTACAAGCAATCTGATCATTGCCAGCGGACGGGCAATATCACCCACAAACCAATGGGCAAGCAAAAATTTCTAACCGGGAATTGAAGGGTATACTCGAGAAAGTTGTAAATCTCTCTAGGAAGGATTGGTCAGTAAGACTAGATGACGCACTTTGGGCTTATCGCACTGCATTCAAAACACCCTTAGGTATGTCCCCCTTCCAACTTGTCTATGGCAAAACATGCCATCTACCAGTGGAAATTGACCACAAGACATATTGGGCAATCAAGACCGTGAATATGGATTGGGAAAGTGCCGGACAAAAGTGTTTGTTGGACCTCAACGAGATAGAAGAATTCCGTACACTCGCCTATAACAATGCATGAATCTACAAGGAGAAAACAAAGCATTGACACGACAAGAAACTATTACCGCAGCAATTCATGCCAGGGAAACTAGTTCTCTTATTCAATTCTCGGCTGAAACTTTTCCTGGGAAAACTAAAATCAAGATGGTCGGGACCATTCGAAGTTGTCAAACCATTCTCCAATGGTGTCGTGATAATCAAGTCCATTACCGACGAACATGAATTCAAAGTTAACGGACAAAGATTGAAGCACTACAATGGTGCCCATGAAGAACGTAACAAAGAAGTTGACACCTTAGGAGATGCATGAGCATGGTTTCCTTTTGATATTTTTTTTATTTTTTTATTTTTCTTTTTCTTTTTTTCTTTCGAACTATTTTTTTCTATTATTTTTGGTTTTTTCTCTTTATTTCTTTTTTAGGAGATATTTTATTTTTCTTCATTATCTTTAGTTTCCAGGTTTTCTTTGTTTTCTTTTCTTTTCCACAACAAGACTCACAACAGATGATGCCCCTGCAATTACCTCAGCAGTTGCCACGGCAAAAGAAACTGGCGATGCCCAGGCAACAACAATGGCTTCGGTAACTATTGATGCTCAAGCAAGTGAAACTGCCTCGGCAAACATGGATCAAACCAAAGCAATGTTATTCACGCGGTACCAGCCACAACATTCAATCACCGGCTGAAAAATGAATCAAGGAAACGACACAAATAAAACTTATCACTCGAGGTGACGACCTCTCTGACTAACTCATTTCATTTAGTTTCTTTTAAATTTTGTTTCACTCTTACATGCATTGAGGACAATGCTTATCTCGAGTTTGGGGGGTGTTGGTTTCTAGTTAGTTTCATGTTTAGTTGCAATCATCGTTAGCAATCACATATAGGTTGCATATGTTACTTGCCATGCCTTTAATTGGATTTAATTGCTTAAGACTTGTTGAATATCCAATGATGAATTTTTGCCACTGCACTTAATTGAAAGAACCTTTAATTTTAGGATTGCATGAAAAGAACTTAGAATTTTACTATGATGCTGAATTTTTTTACATGGTTGTGGCTTGTTGATTGAAAGAAACTTAGTGAACTTAGGTTGCTTAAAATTTGGGTAAATTTAAAATTGAAAATTAAAAGTTAAATTCTTGCTAGAGGTGCCCGAAACTGGCTCTAGTAGTTAATGCACATTAAAGAATCGCTAGAGGTGCCCGAAATTGGCTCTAGTCAACTAAAATAAAATGAGAAATTGCTTACTTTGCTAGAGGTGCCCGAAATTGGCTCTAGTGAAAATAAAAATAAATGCCCCGGTAATTAAATTGACAAAAGCCTATTGTTCACATAGAATCTTGAAAATCAACTTGTACACAACTACGCACACAGATTGTCACGAGCATTATGGTTTTGTTCCGGGTAATTTTTGTGCTATCCAAAAAATTAAAAGATGATCATACTTTGTGCCACGGTTCCGAGGTTTGAATTCAAGTTTGAAGCATGTCTTTGATGATTAAAGACTTGGTAGGTAATTGTTAGTTTGCATTGCTTGAGGACAAGCAATAGTTCGAGTTTGGGGGTGTGATAAGTGTTCAAAAGTACTATTTTTATTACTCTTTTTACTCATATTATTGTTAGACTTAAGCTCATATTAGTTGCATAATTAGTCATTCATGCATTAATTCATGTTTCTTTCCACCGTTGAGCTTGATTACATAACTTGGTGATTTTTGTGGAAAAAGATGTTGCTTTGGTGTGTTTTTGTGTGTGTGCAGAATCACTTGCCTAAACAAGGCTAGAACCAGTTGCCAGGGCAATGCATGAAGGAGATGCCGAGCTAGTTGCCAGGGCAATACATGAAGGAGACACCGAGCCAGTTGTCAGGGCAATTGTCGACAAAGAATAAGGTGATATGGTAGTCGAAATTGATGACTAGACAAGCCCAAGATGATGTGGAGCAAAGCTAAATCCCAAAGGAATTTGATTTCCATGAAGAGATTAAAGAAGAATTAAATTCCAAGAAGATAGGAGAAGTTCTAGTAGGAATATAATTACAATAAAGAATTATATTCTTTAAAGATAATTTAATTCCAACTTAATTTCCTCCTCAAAGAAGGACTTTGACCTAGCCCTATAAATTAGAGGCCATATCGTCAAATTGGAGAGGAGCAAGAAGAGGGAAAATTTTGACAACCCCATAGAGCAAGAAGAGGGAAAATTTCGACAACCCCATAGGGCAAGAGGAGAGAAATTTCGACAAGAGAGCAAGGGGGAGAGAGTTTGATTTCTTCTTCTTTGCTTCCATTAGATTCATGGTTTGGGGATTATTCTTTGTATATCTTTTGAACCCATCCATGAACTAACTTGATTGGTTGGGGTTATTGTGTTTTGTTGTTGTGAGAAACAATTGGATTTTGTTTAGGTAATAAGAGTTTGCACTTTTCTATTCAAGGTTTACTCATTCTTCGCTTTTATTCTTGTTTGCGAGTAAATTGGGAGAGGATCTCGTAACTTCATCTATTTATCTAATATCGGGAGAGTTAGATTCGAGAAACGAATGAGTATGGTCTTTATTCAATCTATTGATGGTGAAGAGTAATCCGGCTTAGGAATAAGTTAAGGATTTCAACGGCTAAGAAGAGCGCAAGATTGGTTGTTGTTCACCCTTGATTCACGCAGGGATGTATTATCAAGGCATGCACAAGTAGCTAGAATTTCGACTTAAGGATAAGAAGAACCTATTGAAGAACGCTCTGCCGAACCTTGAAGTTGCTGCCCAGACGCCCAAGTAGTTGCCCAGCTAGTCGCCCAGGCAACCATCGATTAGTTGCCAAGGCAACCCCGCTGTGCAAGTTGCCACGGCAACTGAGTTACCCTTGCACTCTTTTACCAAGACGATCCAATCGGCTATCACACCTCAATTCATGATAACCTGGCCTATTTACTCTATTTTAATTTCATCTATACTTTTAGTTTATTGCTCTTAGTTTTCTCGTTAATTAAAACCTCTATTATCAATTGTGTTTTTATTTTCATAGTGCAATAACTTAAGCAAAGTGGCCCAAACCAATCCCTGTGGAGACGATACTCGATACTCGTATCACTTTATTACTTGCGACGTGTATACTTGCACATTTGCGTAGCACTTATTACACGCAAAAATAGGCATAAGATGGAAACCTTAATTTCAATGGGTATTAAAGCGTAATAATAAAGTATATTAAAGTCTCACTTAATATATGGATATACACCAAAAATAAAGATATTCATAACACTCCCCCTTAGATATCCATGAAGATAATGTGCCTTGTTAAAACCTTATTAAGATAAAAATTCTATGGGAAAAAATTTCTTAGTGAAAGAAAAAGAGTACACATATCTTTGATACACATAACATGTTGCCTCATTAAAAACCTTACCAGGAAAACCCATTGGGACACAACCTCGGTTAAGGGAAAAAGAGTGCAACGCGTATTTACTCCCCCTCATGAAAACATCACATAAGATCTTTGAATCTTCATAATTTAATCTTGAATATAATCTTTAAATGTTGAAGTAGACTATGCACTGGTGAATAGATCTTATAAATTACTGCTTGAAAGGATTCATCAAATACTATTATTCTGAAGATTACGAGGGACGAAACTTTGAATAAATATGTTTCGTTTTGTCACATTTGATGTATCCACCTTTTGGTTGAGATATAAATTTTGTATTATCTCTATACAAGATAGCTTGCATCTTATCTTGTGAAAGCAATTTACATATCTTCTATATATGTTTAGCCAAACACTTATTTCGGCTTTGCCTCGTGCATAGCAATTATTTTTCATCCTTGCCTTGTGCTCAATGGATGTGCATTATACATGTAAAGTCTCTTTAAACATTTTTCTATATATGTCGATTGATGCACAAGGGTTTTATTGTCATAGAGATCTCTTCCTGAGTCCCAATGACATTCAAATCATCAACGTACACAACAATAATAACAAATCCGGAGCTAAACCTCTTAATAAAAATGCTCAGGGAAATTGAATCATTCTTATAACCTTTCGTTAATAAGTATTCGTTAAGGCAATTATACAACATGTGCCCAAATTGTTTTAATCCATAAATAGATATGTTCAATTTTGTTGAATAATGTTATCGAGAACTTGAATTAACTGCTTCCGGAAGTTTTATGAAATGTTATTATCAAGAGGCTCATACAAATAGAATGTAACAATATCCATTAGGCAGAAACTAAGTCTTTTATTGCCAGACTAATAAAAAAAATCTAAAAGTAGTTGCATCTACCACCGAGGAGTATGTTTCCTCATAATCGATTCTAGGTCTTTGTGAGAATCCTTGTGTAATCAAATGAATTTTATATCACACGATTTCCCCTTTTTCATTTCTCTTTCTCACAAAAACTCATTTATATCCATGGGCTTTACACATTCCGAATTATGGAATATAGGCCCAAATATTTCTCTTTTCGAAAGAGATTTTAGCTTCACCTCAATTGCGTCTTTCCATTTTGGCCAATCATTTTTTGTTTACATTGTCCAACTGACAATGGTTAATGATCCACTAGCGCTATATTGCATGCAAATGTATTATCGATGTTGTAATCACTAATTTTCTCCCGTTTTTGCTATTATTATTATTATTAAGGATGTTGGGTTTGTTATTATTAAAAAATCCAAATATTCCAATCCAATTATAAAGCCCAATTTATTAAATATGTTCAGTCCATTGCAATTTAAAAACCAATAATATTACATATTGTATCAGACCCGCTTAGAGCCCAACCTAATTAAAATAAATAACCTTAATATCTAATACCCTAATCTGATTTTATATATAGTTGCCCTTGGGCCGTTGGATTAGATTTGATCCAATGGCCACGATTGAAGCACGACGTTCTTTCAGATCCCGCGTGGGATACAAGCGCTGGTTAGTTATCTCCACACGCGCGCGTGTGATGCACGCCCAAGACTCTTCTCCTCTTCTTCACCCGATGGCCTTCGTGTGTCTAGATTAACAGTTCCCCTTATCCCCGGTGATCACGCGTCCTTCCACCGGTTCTCCCAACCACCGCACCAATAAAAAAATTAAAAAAATGGAAAAATATCAGAACTAAATCAGCCACAGTAGAATCATTTAATTCTTGCTTATGAATGTAAACAAAGAATCGAGTATAAAGATGTCAAACAATCTAGTTGTAATCGGTTACTAGAAAAAAATCAAGATTTTCATAAAAGTATTCTCCCTTTTTTTTTTCTTTTTGCATGCACAAAACATAATAACATAGTTAGATTCAAGTTTTACCTTCGCTTATGACAAACCCATTGTTTTACTTCGGGATTAAAGGGTGAACCAGACTAAAAAGGGTTGTTATCTAAAAAAAGGTCGAGTATTTGATTTTAAAAGGAGTGGTTCAATCTATTTTTTTAAAATGCGTTTTTTGGGGTTTTAAAGGTCACCGACGTCGGTGAACGACAGCCGATGGTGACTTGCGGGGGCTAGAGTGGCTGAGCCACCACCAGAATCTGAGAATGGTGGTGGCTCACGACGGTTTCTAGGCTTGAGCTTGGTGTTCATGATGAACACCATGTAGTGTTCATCACAAAAGGTTTTTTTCTATTGAAATAGGGGTGTTTTCTAATTTTTTTGGTGTTAGTTTCAGGGAAAATATGGCTTTTTGTTAAAAGTTAAAAAAAATGAGAAAGGGTTATTTTTTGGCCTGGGCTATGTATATATAGGGCTTTAAATTTTTTAAAATGGTCCAATACCCGTATAAACCCATCGCCCTAAAATAACCACCTCAGTAGTCATCCCGCCTTTCAAAATCCAGTCCGCGGTCCCTGAATGTTTTTTAGGTTTTCAATTCCATCCTTAAATTAAATTAAATCCGATTTTTAGTGGGTAAATACCCTTTCTGGTCCTCAAAACTTTTAATTTACTTTATTTTGGTTTATTCAAGTGATTTATTCACCCTGTTAACCCCTATTCTTTATGCATATCTAAATTTCAGCACCTTTTTATATTTATTTAATTTCAATTTTGCAATTTAATTTCCTTTCATTTTAGTCCTAAATTATGCTTATGTATGCTCTTGAGTTTTTTATTTTGTTCGATGTGCGTGGTATGTTTTTATTTTTGTTGTTTATTAATTAGCTTTTATGTGGATCTGTTTATATATGTACCCTTTTTTATATGTATTCACGTATACTATGTATATGTATAATAATATCTTCATGTTTTATGTTATGTATATTCATGCTATATGTAATATATATGCTATGTATATAATATGTATATAGTATATCATTTATACTCTTTATTTATACACACTGATTGTTATATACATTATTACTATATCTTTTTATATATGTATATGAATATTTATATACGTATTTAATTGTTATTATTTATATTATTCATTTTTGTTAGTTTCCTTAAATTATTTATGCCTTCGTTTTGTTTTGATCGTACATATGTCATTATGATCGCATCCGGAATAATTTGTTAATGAGGTGCTCCCTTTTTTGAGGATAAACGTGGCTAGTATTTAAGATGTAGATGGTAGACTTTCGTTTATTTCTCGAATATCGGAGCCCTTTAAAATGAACTCGCATGTATAACCAAATTTTAATTCAAATGTCACTTTAATTCACACAATCCGATATTAATAAAATGGTAATTGATTTGGTACCAAGTTTGAGCGTGGTGGGGGTGCGAACCCTTACCCACATGTAACCGACTCCCGAACCCAGAAGAAAATCTTTGGGCTTTTTTCCGGTGTCCAGTCTACCTAACCCAAGTGACCAATGGCGACTCCAGTTTTATTTTAAAATATGTTTTTTTTAGAAAATCCCCCTAAATCAAAAATTTTCAAAAAAGTGGGATAATCGGATTTTTCAGATTTTAAAAAGTCGCTACATCTTGGCGACTCTGCTGGGGATAGTTTTTGTTTTTACAAAAAAAAGAGTCGGGCCTACAAAAATTACCACTTTATTAATATCAAAAGTTGTAAGATAAGTGACAATTATGTTAATATTTGTTTATAAATGCGAGTTTATTTTGAACGCAATTAAAATTTGACATATAAATCCGTCCGTTTAAGTGGGAGAAAACGCTATTGCTTTCGTGGGGATATTGTTCCCCCGTGTAGGCCTAGCAAGTACCTTCGGGGCTCTATTACTCTATGTTTTTGTGGGAGTATCGTTTCCCCGTGTAGCCATAAACGAATGGGTCCCCCCGAATTGAACTCAGTTGAAAGAAGCCTATAATGGGTGATGATCAACGACTTGCTACCCTTAGTAGGGGACAACAAGGACAATTCAGATACCCTTTTAGTACCAAAACTACATATAGAGAACATAAAAGCCCATCCCGTTAGAGCCATGCGGATAACCTAAGAAGATTAAATGGCATGCATATAGGTTATATCTTTTTATGCTTTATGTTTTTTATTTATTTCTCGCTTTATTATTTTTTTACACTAATTTATTTCATTGTTTTTTAATTTCTACTTTTTTGCATTTTATTTGCATCTGCTTCGCATGACATAAAGGTGTTGATTCAAAGATGGTTGCCTCAATTAAAAATCTTTCATACTGGATGGGAGGTGCCACATGAATAAGAAAGACTACGTGAGGGTTCGACATGATCCGAAGTTATTTTCTGGAAGACACTTAATTTGGTATTACCCGACATATTTTTATCAAGCTTCTCCCCGTTAAGAGAATTTTTAGCGCGAAAACGACAAACACTCCCAAAGACGAAGAAATAGATTGAGGTTTTTAAGGGTCGAGATCAGTTCAAAATGACAGTCATGAACCAAATTCAAGAAACGGCTAGACACGTGAGGATGTTAGCCGTGGAAGCAAGAACCCTTCGCCTCTACATCAACTCAAAGACAAAAGAAGGGTCAAGATTCTTATGGCTATTTGAAGCAATTAAAAAAACTAGGAGTTAGAGCTAGAGCATATATGTAGAAGTGCATGTTTTATCTGCTTTACTATGAAAACCTCTTTAAATTCAATGAAAGTTGTTCTAGGGTGATCACCTATAGAATTAACACATTTATTTGCATTCATTCTCGCATTTGTTTTATGGTATTTTATGATTTGTTCCATGCATTTTATAGTATATACCATGCATTAATTAATAAAATAATAGGATTAGTTGTGGAAAATGTCATTATAGAAAATTTAAACCTCAATCATTCTGCACCCATATGGTACACGTTTTCAAACAAGGATTATGGAAGACGGATTAGCTAATGTTGAAAAATCGTAAAAGGATATCGATGAACACTTGGGTAATATCGAGCAGAGGATTGAGCGGTCTTAGGATGAGATTATAGCCCACATTACCGCATTGTTAGGGACGAAGGATACTTTGAAAGCCCAAGTTGTGGACGAAATTTCTAATGTAGAAGACCTAGATGGAAACTTATCTCACACGAAGGTTCAACCGGAAGGGTCAGTTCTGAAGAATGTCCAAATGGCCAGGGCATCTGCTAATAATCCAGTCGACTTAGGACATACTTTTGAAAATGATGCAAACGTAGAAGTTCTAGATTTAAATTTGATTAATAAAATAGAGACAAGATTGAGGAAGGAGTTTGAAAAAAAGTTCGAGGAGTAATGCCTCCAAATGGAAGAAAGAGTCAGCATGTTGCAAGAAATCGATGACTATGGAATTGATGCTATAGAGTTGAGCCTAGTAGCTGATCTGGTCATCTCGCACGAGTTCAAAGTGACTTTAAAAAATATGATGGGACTACTTATCCTTCGTCTCATTTGACCATGTATTAATGTAAGATGACGGCACACTTGAAGAATGAAAAATTGTTTATTCATTGCTTCTAGGATAGTTTGACTGGGCAGCCGCCTATTGGTATGCACAGCTTAGCCGGGCCAATGTGAAGTCATGGAAGGATCAGTCAAGAATCTTTAATGAACATTACAAGTATGCAAAAGACATGGTACCTAATAGAACGATGCTACATGGATTGACTTAGGGGCATAATGAGAATGTCAGACAATACGCCCAAAGATGGAGAGATGTCGCGGCACAAGTCCAGCCGCCCATTCTGGAGAGTGAAATCACCTGTATTTTTTTAGATACACTACAAGGTCCACTCTGTGAGAAAATGATTAGAAATGTATCCCTAAGTTTTACTGAGTTTGTAAATATAGCAGAGTCAATCAAGGCCACTTTCAAAAGTGGCAAGCTTAAAACTGGAGAATGTTTGCAGAAGTTCCAAAAAAGAAAAGATAATGAAGTAAGCAACGTGAGTACTTACAACCCTAGTAACGTTGTGATCACATCAAAGCTGGAAGCGGGAAATTCATAGGGATCCAAAAAAAGAGATACTAAAGGAAAGAAGGAAGAGACCTATATTCCCATACCGTTAACCTATGGTGAATTATACCCCAAACTTTTTAAGGCCGATTTGGTTTGCCTTATCATCTCACTCCAATGTAACCCTTGTACCCTCCATGGTATGATCCTAAGGCACAATGCGAGTAACACGTGGGAATCATCGAGTATTACATTGATAATTGCAAGTCATTTAAGAAGGTAGTCCAAAACTTGATCAATACATGAGATCTAAAATTTGACTCCCTGAATGTAGCAGCTAACTCTTTGCCTAATCACGACGAGCGATGAGTCACTGCCATCGAGGAAGAGTGTCTTAAAAGGACATTGGAAAGTGTGGATAAAGTCATGACCCCTTTTAGCTGGGTGTACAAACAACTACTTGGAGCCAGGCTGATCATACAAAATACGGAGATTAACATAGAAGCTAGAAAAGAATTTTGTGAATATCATCAAGAAGGAGGACACAAGATACAACATTGGCCCAAAGTTGTCTGGGGTTTGCTATGCATGAAAACTTCTTCTTATTGTTCATTAATTTCCATGTTTTTGTTGTTGATATCCTCTACCTTTTGAGTATCATTTTAAAGAAATCTTAGGAATTAATTCTCACACTTTTGGTCCAAAGTAGCCAAAATATTTTGTAAGGGAATATGTAATGATTTCTCAAATTAATCAAATGGTACTTGTTTCGTATGATATTTGGTTTTAGGCAAAAAATTAATATTCTTTGATTCTTTAAACATTCGATTTATTGATATGAGATAGTCTTTATTTTTCAATACATATATATATATATATATACATATCATTTTTATTAGGAACCAAATACTAATTGCAAGAGTGACCTTGAGTCAAGTTCAACGATTAATTTCGAGCAGCCTATGTCTAGTGGAAATCAGAAGCTGCGAAGATGGTGAATATGTGACTTACATTCCAATTTAATTTGGTCAGTTAATAATGACCACACATAAAGACATTATAATGCACTTGGGAGAATAATCTTCCACTTAAAAAAGAAAAAAATGAAAAATGAGAAATCTCAAGGAGGGGGGTACTCTGCTGTAGCTGCAAGATTGAGTGTCTAATAAGGTAGCTATGCTCCATCTACTCTATATCTTGGCTTTATGAGTGGTTTTCAAATCCTGACAAGGTCAAACAATTAATGAGATGAAATCTCGAGATATAAAATGCACTTTAATGTTCAAAGCCTGGTAAAGAGGCATTTTCGGATAAGAGTGTATAAACTTTGGGGCACTCCGCTGAAGCGAGAGGACAAATAAGGTTGCATGCACCATCCAAGTCAAAAACCTTAGCTTCATGAGTGATGGTAATATTTTTAAATCATAACAATTCCGAGTAGCTTGGGATTTTGTTGTTTGATCCATCATTTATCTCAAGCCAAAAAAATGTGATGAGTTGAATTCCCCAAATAAAAAAAAGAAATGAGACAAAGAAACAATAATTTAAAGGTGAGACATACCAAATGTGGTTTTAAACTGGTTAAAAAACCAAAGTAACTCGAAAGGTACTTCACATCTCCAGATATCGACTCAGCTTTCGAGGTCTCCTAGACATAGGATATGCTGGAGGCAATCATCGATGAGTTATTTTAGTGTCGCTCCCGCCCTTGATATTTGGGTGCCTAATTTTGAAAGAAGGGCAAACATTGAATAAGATTTTTACATGAACTTAAATAAACTCTGCATAAGATTTTTTTAAACTCATCTACATAATTGTTTGCATTAAAATAAGTTTAAGGCATTTCCTCGTTGAAAGACGAGCAAAACTTTGCATCATGGGTTCAAGAACGAGAAAATTAGCGTGACGCCATTGTCCATGCGACAAGATCATCTATACATAAGAGTTTAAATTAGAATATACAAGAGAGGATACAGAGCCTAAGGAATTTGACTATTGAACAAGTCGAACATTTGACTCAGAAAAAGAACAAGAGTAAACAACAAAATTTTGGGGCAAATTTTGTTGGGGCACGAAGATTACCAATCTATTTAATGGCAAAGTTACCTCTAAGAAAGTACTCACGAAGTTGAGCGAGGATTAAAAGGAAAAAGAGATACAAAGATTCTGAAGTTTGAACCCGAGTCTGAGATAGGTTGCTTTAGCAGCAAAAAGAGCTTTAATAAAAAATTGAAACAAGAAACCTAGAGATTCCCAAAAGACGAGCTTACCCAAGTGGTTTTCAGTTTGCATCATTCGTGCAACATGTGTAGTTAAGCATCCTTAAGTTAGGGGCATGCTAACTCATATCATTAACTTATTTTGTCTATTTTGATAGGAATCGTTAAATACATTAACAAAGAATTAAGAGTTCATAATAAGAATAGCTCACCACATTTTTGGAGAATAAAGAAATTCAAAATGAGAAGAACAACTTCAGACTCTAAACTTTGACAAAAGATTGAAGAATTTTGTAATAAGAAGAACAACTTCAAGCTTCAGCAACTTTGGTAGAGGAATAAAGAATTTCGTAATGAGAATAACAACTTCAGACCTCGAAGGATGAAGAATTTTAAAATGAGAAGAACAATTTCAGAATCCAAACTTTGGCAGAAGATTAAGGAATTCCGTAATGAGAAGAACATCTTTAAGCTTCGGCAACTTTGGTAAAGGAATGAAGAATTTCGTAATGAGAAGAACAGCTTTGGACCTCGGAGGATGAAAAATTTCTAATGAGAAGAACAACTTCAAACTCTACACTTTGGCAGAATATTGAAGAAATTGTAATGAGAAGAACATCTTCAAGCTTTGGTAACTTTGATAGAGGAATAAAAAATTTCGTAATGAGAAGAACAACTTCGGACCTCTGAGGATGAAAAATTTTGTAATGAGAAGAACATCTTTATACTCCAAATTTTGGCAGTAGATTGAAGAAATTCATAATGAGGAGAACAACTTCAAGCTTTGGCAACCAATGTTTTTCCAGTTAAGACTTTCAGGCCATCAGTAACACCTTTAGTGCACGGTGATTCGAAATCCAGACAGGGAAGCAGGACAAAATTAGTGCTTTTTGGTTTTTGCTTTATTCTTATTTTACAAGAATGAGTAAAGAGGGGCAGCTGTAATCACTAATTTTGTCCAGATTCTGCTACTATTATTATTATTAAGGTTGTTGGGTTTGTTATTATTTAAAAAATCCAAATATTCTAACCCAGTTATAAAGCCCAATTTATTAAACACGTTCAGTCCATTGCAATTTAAAAACCAGTAATATTACATATTGTATCAGACCCATTTAGAGCCCAACCTAATTAAAATAAAAACCCCCTAATATCTAATACCCTAATCTAATTTTTTGCGTAGCTTCCCCTGATCCAACAGCCATGATTAAAACACGCCGTCCTTTCAAATCCTGCGTGGGATACACATGCTGACCAGCTATCTCCACACGTGCGCGTGTGATGCACGCCTAAGACTCTTTGCCTCCTCTTCACTCGATGCTCGTTGTGTGTCCAGATCAAGGATTCCCCTCATCCCCGGTGATCACACGTCCTTCCATTGGTTCTCTCAACCACCACAACAGTTAGAAAATCAAAAAAAAGGGAAGAATATCATAACCAAATCAGCCACAATAGAATCATTTAATTCTTGCTTATGAATGTAAACAAAGAATCGAGTATAAAGATTTAAAACAATCTAGTTATAATTAGTTACCATGAATCAATAGAAAAAAAGAGCGCAAGATTTTTAGAAAGGTATTCTCCTTTTTTTTTGCATGCACAAAACATAATACCATAGTTAGATTCGAATTTTACCTTCGCTTTTGAGTCGATTCTGTCCATCCGGTGACAAACCCATTATTTTCCTTCGGGATTAAAGGGTGAACCAAACTAAAGGGGTTGTTTTCTAAAAAACAGGGTTGAGTATTTGATTTTGAAATGAGTGGTTCAATCTATGTTTTAAAATGGATTATTCTGGGGTTTTTAAAGGTTATCAGCCTTAGGAAACGGCGGTCGATGACAACTTGCGGCGGCCAGATTGGCCGGGCACCACTACGGCGTTTTTTGGGCTTGAGTTTGGTGTTCATGATGAACACGATGAACACCATGTAGTGTTCATCACAAAATGGGGTTTTTGATCAAAATATGAGTGTTTTTCTATTTTTTTGTGTTTGTTTAGGGAAAATTTGGGTTTTTAGTAAAAGTTAAAAAAATAGGAAAGGGTTATTTTTTTGCCCGGGCTATGTATATATAGAGCTTTAAATTTTTTAAAATGGTCCAATACCCGCACAAACCCCTCCGCCCCAAAATAATCACCTTAGTAGTCCTTTCGCCTTTCAAAATCTAGTCTACGGTCCTTAAATGTTTTTTAGGTTTTCAATTTCATCCTTAAATTGAATTAAATCCGATTTTTAGTGGGTAAATACCTTTCTGGTCCTCAAAACTTTTAATTTACTTTTATTTTGGTTCATTCTAGTGGTTTATTCACCCTTTTAACCCCTATTCTTTATGCACATCTAAATTTCAGCACATTTTTATATTTATTTAATTTCAATTTTGCAATTTAATTTTCTTTCATTTCAGTCCTAAATTATGCTTACGTATGCTCTTGTGTTTATTATTTTGTTCGATGTGTGTGGTATATTTTTGTTTTTGTTGTTTATTAATTTGCTTTTATGTGGATCTGTTTATATATTTACCCTTTTTTATACGTATTCACGTATACTGTGTATATGTATAATATTATCTTCATGTTTTATGTTATGTATATTCATGCTATATGTAATATATATGCTACGTATATAATATGTTTATAGTATATCATCTATACTCTTTATTTATATACACCGATTGTTATATATATTACTACTATATCTTTTTGTATATGTATATGAATATTTATATACGTATTTAATTGTTATTTATTTATATTATTCATTTTTGTTAGTTTTCTTAAATTATTTATGCCTTCGTTTTGTTTTGATCGTACATATGTCATTATGATCGCACTGGAATAATTTGTCAATGCGATGTTTCCTTTTTCGAGGATAACATGGCCAGTATCTAAGATATAGGTGGTAGTCTTTCGTTTATTCATCGAACATCGGAGCCCATTAAAATGAACTCGCATGTATAACCAAATTCTAATTTAAATGTCACTTTAATTCGCAAAAACCGATATTAATAAAATGGTAATTGATTTGGTACCAAGTTTGGGCGTGCTGGGGTGCGAACCCTTTCCAACATGTAGCCGACTCCCAAACCCAAAAGAAAATCTCTGGTTTTATTTTTTGGTGTCTGGTCTACCAAACCCAATTGACTGGTGGCGACTTCAGTTTTATTTTAAAATACAAATTTTTAATAAAATCCCCCCAAAATCAAAATTTTTCAAAAAAAGTGGGATAATCAAATTTGTCAGATTTTAAAAAGTCGCTACAGACTGTGATTTGATTTTGGTTCCACTTATTACTAAACATGACATAATTTATTGAGATCACTTTATTATCAGGTATGTGAGTCATGTCTAATGTCTCTGTTGGAGACCTTTTAATCTCTTCTTGAGATTTTCATAATTCATTGATTCCTCAATCGGACCATCATAAGATATATCTCATTTTTTTGAGGTTTTTTATATTTGAAGCCTATTTATCTATCTCGCTTCAGGCGTGAGTTAGACTCATTAGTAACTAGAGTTTTTCCTTCCAGGACATCAATTTTAATCAAAGTATTCATAGCTGGTATCTGTGACTTAGTCATTGTTTTAAGATCAACAAAATCTTCTGGCAATTGATTTGCTACGTTTTATAAATGAATTATCCTTTAAACTTCTAGTTCATATTTTTTGAGTATGTGAATCAAAATGAGAGAATGATAATTTATTTCAACTTATTTCTTTTCCCAACTATTTATTTTCTCCCTTAATATTGGAAAAACTGACTCATTAAAATGACCATCAGCAAATCGAACTGTATATAAATTCCCCATCAAAAGCTCCAGATATTTAATTATCAAAGGGGATTCGAATTTAACATATATTCATACCTCTTTTGAGGACTCGTCTTTGTACGTTGTGGTGAAGCAATTAGAACATATACCGCACACCCAACGATTCTAAGATGGGAAATATTTGGTTACTGACCAAAAACCATTTGTAATAGGGAGAACTCATGATAATTTATTGGCCTGATACGAATTAATGATGTTGCATCTAAAATGACATGTCACCAGTATTATCAAGACGAATTGTCTTTATGAAGTAATCTGGAAAATGTGATCGTAATTTTGTCAACTGAGCAAGTAACCTCACAAACGCCAAGTTGAGGATTGATACCAAGGATGCATATGACCATCTAATCGATGCATCGATTAAGACCGTAAAATATCTAGATGGTCTGTAAAAAAGGTGTATGAGCCCACATATATCACCCTGTATCTGTTCTAAAAATTTAATAGATTCACAATCTATCTTAGCCAATGATGGTTGAATAATTAGTTTGCCTTGAGAGCAAGCATCACATAAAAATTATTATTATAAAGAATATGCCAGTTCTTCAATCAATGACCACATGAAATGTCAATAAATTTTTGCATCATAATTGAACCGGGATGGCCTAACCGGTTATGCCAAATAATAAATTTATATATAAACTTCTGATTTATAATAGCATGAGCTTCAATTTGTACTAATTCTTGTGTAGTGCAATCCGTGTGACATTGCATGTAATTTTGTCAAGATTTTCTTATTGTCTTAAGTTATACTCGTAATATGGAGATGGTCAACATCCTCTTGACTAATAGTCTCAATATGATATATATTTCGGCGAATATCTTTAAAGTTCAATAAGTCACTTTGCTATTTTGACGAGTATAATGCATTGTGAATATGGAATTGAGTTCTATTTGGCAATTACATATTTGCTCTTCTGGAGCCTTTATGATGTTAGTATTTTCGGATATAGTACTCGCATTATTCCCTTGCATTTTTAAATGGGAAAATATGCATAATTATTCACCTTTTAGTATGTACTTTGTTCTATTTACTTCTAGGAATAAAAAGTATTGAATATAGCACATATCAAATCGATTATCTATCAAAGATAATGTCTCAAGAACTTATTACTCTTTCGGAGTATTGATATTTTAGTACTCACATTTTCCCCTTGCATTTAAATGGGAAAAATATTTCTTATGCTTAAGTATAATATGAGTACTTGTACTATATGCTAAGCATAAATTGCCATAATTCATTGCATATTTTATTTCGGAAGTAAACATATTCTTTAAAGAATAATAAATAAATATTTTAAAATATTTAAATATATATAATATAAACGTAAACAAATAATATGTAAAGCATATTAACATAAACCAAAATAAATTAAAAAATTAATTATTCCCTTTAGAGGTTATAATAAAATAAAACAAAAAGACAAATATTCCCTTCAAGGGTTATGAGGAAATCAACAACGTTCAAATGAGTTTGACCAACAACACCATAATTATTTTCGCAATTTTTATAAATAAAATTTGTTTATATTTTTTTCCTTTATCATTCATGGTTGTGGATAAATGTTCATAATGCTTCGACATTTGATAAGTACAAGACCAATGGTTTGTACCATCACATTGGTAACATAAAGATTTTAATATGATCTTTATCACTCTTGTCATCCTTATAATCCAACTTATGGTAGGTATAAGCATTCTTAAAATGATCATCTTATTCATGTCTATTTTATGGCCTCAATCGCGACCACAATTGCTAATGTGGCATTTATTCTTTTTGCTATAAAATGTCGCATTCACTTCATGGAATGGAGCGGAGCCAATAGGTCTTTAAAATCTTTTCGCGGTAGCGTCTGTAAGACCACATTAATTGAGTGAAAAGTAGAGTATGTTTTTCTAACATATCCTCATCAGTGATATTTTGACCACAAATTTTCAATTTAATTTGAAACATTCACATAACTGAGTTTTATTCACTAACCATATAGTGAATTATCATGTTTGCATTCACTTCAAGGAATTAAACAAATCCAATAATCGCATGGAATAAACATCATGCTTGCACTCACTTAAGGGAACGCCTCCCATAAAAATTCTTGGATCAAGACAAATTTTTATAACTTGAACTTGTGAGAAGTTTATAGTTGAGTTTTTCGAAGCAGAAAATTATTGATTTCAAATAAATATAGACTTTATAATAGTCATACTATTAAAGAATAATTGTTCAACCAATATATATAATACTTACTAGACTTAAAAATCAAGATGCCAAAAAAACTTATAGGTATTGAATTTGCCTTCAGTCTTTTCTTTTTGACTGAGTTTTTCAATCCAATAAAGAACCGCACTAGAACCTTATTCATCCTTGGTGAACCATGAAACAATCACACATTTTGATCATGATGTTATATGAACCTTAAAAAACGCCAAATTCAGAAAGATAATAATAAAATCTAATCTCAAATATATATATATATATATAAAGCAAAAGTAAATGGGAAAAATTGTTGATGTATATATAGCTTGTGGAACTCGGAAAACATCATTGTCAAGTTGCATATCCAATCCGCCGCTTTCTTCACTTTTCTTAAAGTAGCGGTTGGTCATTCTACCATTATATAACACCATAATTTTCAAATTAGTGATCTCGTAGGTTTCGTTGAAGGCTCGATATTTGTTCCTGGAGTTATATATATAAACTTGGTACAAACAAAGCGTCATTGAATATTAGAACGAAATAATAATAAAATAATAGATCAAAATACACTGACCTTAATATAAGTGTGATTAACCAACCACTATATCGATATATAAATAAGAAAACATACCAGACTTTCTAAGTTGAGTTGAATATACGGTAGATGTAGTCACCAATATCTTGTTGAAATCTTTTTCAGAAGTTGCCGAAAAGAACCACGGTCATTGAGCGAGATCGTGCTGATAATTTGTTGTGAATAAAATAAAGAAGTGCAAGAACAAAGGATGAGAGATAAAGAGAGAGAGACTTGTATTATATTCTCAGTATAGGGTTGTGTACAATGCTTTCTCTAAACTCTATATTTATAGGCATAAGATGGAAATCTTAATTCCAACGAGTATTAAAGCCTAATAATAAAGTACATTAAAGTCCCATTTAATATATGAATATCCTCCATAAATAAAGATATTCATACAAATTTAACCTTTTTACAATATGTTATTATTTCTTATTAAGTCATTACCAAAGTACATTATGTATTTGTTTGTATTATTTTTATTATTCAAATTAATGTGATTATTTAAATTATATTAATTATTAACTTTTTGGTAGATCAACCAATTAAATAAAAAGTTATATTTATTATATTTTGGAGGGAATGAAAAATCTTTTGGTAGGAATCTTGAAAAATTTTCCCTCCTTTTTTCCTAAAAAAATTAAGATTTAAATTTTCAAAAGAATAGATATAATCCCTCATAAACTAAAAAAATCAATTTTCTTTCTACATTTTTTCTTTTTATGTTCTGTCAGGAACATAAAATATGTTATTTTATATATATCCTTTCATAAAGGATTTTAAATGTTGTGTCAAAAATCTTTTGAAAGACTACTTTACATCCTTGAAAATGTCAGTTTCGACCAGCATTTTTTTAACCCATCTCTTCCCTCAGAAATTTCGTTAATAAAATCAAATTCTATCAATAATTTCCTCTGAAATTCCACCATAAATCACATTTTTTAGTAGTAATATCAAGTCTTGAGTCAAATAAATAAGTTCGGATACTAGATGTCGAGTCAAGTTTTCTAGCTCTAAATTTACTAGAACTTTAGATTTTAGATAAATTTGTATTAATAAGATAAAAATTAAAGAAAGGAATGAAAAAAATAATTTAAGGGATAAATAAAGGAAAAATATTTGATGCAAAACTTTATACAAACATACTTATTTTAGAGATTATGAGTTTAATTTAGGCTTTAGAGTTTAGAGATTTTAGATTTTAATGTTTTGAATCTATAGTTTAGAGCTGGAACTTAAGGTTTATAAAATTTAACGGAAAAAAAAAACTTAGAACTTAAAATTTAAGTTATGTCCCTTGTAAAGGAGAAATTGTTTTATGAAGCCGGTACACCACGTTATTTATGGTCCTCATCCGCTAAAAATCAATCAACTAATCTTTTTTATGTCGCTAATTCATTCGTAATCAATTTTTATGTAATCACCCACTCCCTATTTACATGACATAAAAAGTGAAATTAATCTTTAGAAAAAAATAACATAAAAAAGAAATTAATTGACTGTTTTTTAGTGGATGAGACCATATATAATATGGTGGGCCGGGACCATATAATAATTTTTCCTTGTAAAGGGCCTGAGTTAAAATACTTGTGATATTTAAGTCTCTGGTGATCCTTGTTTGGTCTCCAAATTTGTTCAAACAATCTCCGTTTCTTTTAATTGCTTCAAGTATTTTGAGATAGGATGAGATTTAAATTGGTCAGTGTTTCTGGTTAAACCAAAGTACATTATGTTTAATAAAACTATATTTTCATAAAACTATGGGTAAATTGTCTTCATGTTTAATGATCAATGATAATGTTGCGTCTGTTGTAAAATTTACATAGTAACAAATTTTAGCATTTATATTTTTTTAATTTTATTCTACTTCTAAAAATTTAACTTTAAATTCTACATTAATATAATTCTTGAAAATTCCTCCTAAAAAAGTAAATTGAGTGCACTTCGATTGATTATTGTTATTGGTATTATATATAAGAGAACATGAAATTCAGCATGCTGAAATGTTCAATATTTTCTTCTTTGTGGGTGAAAAGAGATTGGGTAGTATATGCACTGTACACTAAATGTTAAAAAATATTAAAATTTTAAACACTTTTATAAAAAAAAATTACTGTCTCTTGCCATTCTGAGTACATTGACGAGATACACTAAAGGACTTTTCGAATGCAAGTATTCACAATTTTTAATACTTTATCAATTTTTTTAATTTTTTTATCATTTTATAGTTTCTCATATTTTTTTACTTTTGAATAGCATTAAAACTTTTAAAATTTTAGTAACTTTTTAAAATTTTATTTTATTTCTCAAATTTTCAATTGAAATCAATTATACCATTTATCTCAGCCAAAAAAATTAATTAAACCTTGCTTTCATGTTATTATTCACATGTGGATCGTCATTTCAACATCATAGACCACCACATTGGCACTATTAGCTACCACTTCATTGTAACAATCAACGTTGATTAAAGAATAAAATTAATAGTTCTATTTTTTACCACAAAAATAAATAAATATAGTTAAACGAGTTCGACTTAAAATTGATATAATTAAAAAGTAAAAACAAAATTATTAATTTAGATTTATTATGGAAGTAAAATATCCATTAAATCAATTAATTTTAATAAAATGGAATCACAATTTGGAAAAATTGTTTTATGGACTCGACTTATTACGTCGTCTATGGTCCCCATCCACTAAAATCAATCAACTAATTTTTTCCATGTCATTAATCTATTCATAATCATTTTCTACGTAACCATCCACTCTCTAGTTATATGGCATAAAAAATAAAGATTCATCTTTAAAAAAATAATATGAAAAAAGAAAAAATTAAATGACTAATTTTTAATGGACGAAATTATAAATGATGTATAACAATTTTTCCACAATTTGGGAATGGAACGTTCAGATCTTGATTCCGCACGCATGTGAATGCCAGATTATAAATCAACTTTGACTTTTTTTCCTATTACTGTTTAATATATTTTAAAAATTATAAAACATAATTTTTTTTAAAATCGCTAATTTTATTGGAATATATCCAAAATTTTACAACATAGTAAATAAAAACCTAATCCAGGCATAATCCAATACCATTGAAACACAAAATCCGAACATAATCCTATACCATTGAAATAAAAAAAATTAACTTTTTGAGATCATAACAAAAATTAAAATAACCAAATTAAGATATTTTTTACACTAAAACTTAATTACATTCACAACAACTTTTTTTTTATCATCTTTCACATAAAGGTACAGTCAAATAAATTGTCTTGAAAGTAGAGGTTTTGTCCAATTCATGTATATTTATTAACGCTATTGATGTTTGTTGTTTGCAGTGGAACTCCGTTGTCGAAGAGCTGAAGTCTTCACAAAACTGGCTGAACCATGGCGGGGACTTATACAACCGAAGATATGCCGAGAAAGAAAGGAAAATCGGCCCTGAAACAGTTTCCGGTCTGCGGTTGAAATGGGAATTCGTGGCCGGAGAAGACATAACAGCGACGCCTGCAATTTTCGATGGAACCGTTTATTTCCCGAGCTGGAATGGGAAGATGTATGCTGTTAATACCTCTGATGGTTCCCTTGTTTGGGAGAAAAACTTGGGGGAGCTAACGGGGCTTAATGCCACTGGTTTTGTTGCAAATGTGAACTGGACAGTTTCAAGAGCATCGCCAACGATTGCAGACGATCTGGTGATCATTGGAATCTATGGGCCTGCCGTTGTTATTGCAGTTGAAAGATTAACCGGTGAGCTTGTTTGGTCAACCCGGCTTGATAACCATCCTGCTGGTGTTATCACCATGTCTGGAACTTACTACAAAGGGTTAGTCAACTTGCTACAAAGCTGGATAACATTTGAAATACTCGTATTTGATATTCATATTTGTCGCATATTTTGACATTGATTTTGATATATATAATCTTTTTAAGAAGATTTAAATATATGAAAAATATGTTATCGGGTAATTTAGATGATCTGGTCAACAGTAGCATAAAAGACTTAATGACTCTGATTACAATGTTTGTTTAAGTTTAGACAGCTGAACCGTCATTTCTGACTTTAGAAGCAATGTAGTGCTGCAATTTGATGAAAATAATTCAACATTGCTAGAAATATATGTTTGACGCTTTAGAGCAAAGTTGATTAATTCATCATTTAGATATGGCAAACATGATATAATTGAGTAAAAGTCAACTAGACAAAATATAATAACTTCTAGGATTAACTGCACTAAACATCTCAAATTATTGTCTAAATTTTAAAGTGTTTTATTGAATTCTCAAAGTATTAATATTGTAGTTAATTATGACCCTTTGTTCAAACTAGTTTAAATTTAACGTGAAAACACATTAATCAAATTGTGAACATGTGTACCTATTGCATGAAAATTGTTATTTTTCTTTAATATTTATTAGTTTTATATATAATATTGGATGGATAATCATGTGCAACGTGCATATGTGTAATAATCTTATTATGTTCCATATATTGTTAACTTAGCCTTCAGTTTGAAACTTGTAGGCATTTTTACGTCGGCACATCTTCACAAGAAGAAACTGTGAGCTTCGAGCAATGCTGCACATTCCGTGGCAGCTTCGCCAGATTAGATGTCCGGTCCGGCAAAGTCGTATGGCAAACGTTTACCTGATAATTTCGGACAGAAGGGCGAATATGCCGGAGGAGTTATCTGGGGAAGCAGTCCATCCATCGATACCACTCGAAACCTTGTCTATGTTGGCACCGGGAACCTGTATTTGGCCCCTCTTCGTATTCGCCAATGCCAAGAAGCTGAGAACAATCAAACAGTGCCAACTAATCCAGACAAGTGCATTGAGCCTGAAAACCACTCAAATTCAATCTTAGCTTTTGATTTGGAAACAGGTGCAATCAAATGGTATCATCAGCTAGGGGGATATGATCTTTGGTTCTTTGCCTGCAACAATCTTTCCACCCCAAACTGTCCTCCCGGACCGAATTCTGATGCCGATTTCGCCGAGGCACCCATGATGCTAAGCATCCATGTCAACGGAACTAAGCAAGATATCATCGTCGCTGTCCAGAAAAGTGGCTTTGCTTGGGCTCTAAATCGAGATAATGGTGGACTTATTTGGTCCACTGTAAGTTGGCTTCAATGTATTCTTTTTTTATTAAATAGATATTTCTCATACTGGAATTCGAACTCATACAAAATGGAGTAATATGAACATCCTTAGCTACTAGGCAAATTAGTGGATCCCGGCTTCATTGTATTCTTTGGTATCCATAGTTTTCCTTCTAATGCTTCATTTATATATATTTATATATTTCCTGGACGTACAGGAGGCCGGAGCAGGCGGAGGAGGCACATGGGGAGCAGCTATGGATAACAAGAGGGTCTACACCAACATAGCCAACTCGGCATCCAAGAATTTTACTTTGAGACCATCCGAAATAAATACGACCCGCGGTGGATGAGTGGCAATGGATGCTAACAGCGGCGAGATCCTATGGTCAACGGCGGATCCAAGCAATTCCACAGCTACTGGGCCTGTCACCATAGCTAATGGTTTACTCTTTTCCTGTTCAACATATAAAACAGGACCTATATACGCCATGGATGCTGAAAATGGGAGAATTTTGTGGTCATACGAGACAGGTGCAACTGTGTATGGTGGAATGTCGGTGAGCAATGGATGCGTTTATGTTGGCAATGGTTATAAGGTTAATATAGGAGCTTTTGTTCCAACTTATTCTTCTGGTACTTCACTCTTTGCGTTTTGTGTCAATGAGGGATGATATTTGAGTTCACGACAATCCCCTTATTTATTTCATAACTGTTTTTTTCCCTCATTTTTTTGAGTGTAAAAGACGTGTAATCTAAGTTTTTTGGGCTTTTAGTAGCAAAAAAAGTTATATTGTTTGCCAAGGTACTGTCACAATATGAGAAAAGAACCCTATTTGCTAGTATATTTAATATTAAAATTGTTTCATTCAAAAAAATATTAAAATTGCTTATTTTTTATTTATTAAAAAACAATAAATTCTTCGATTCATTTGACCGAACTAATCAAAATGTCAACATATTGATTTAAAAGACTACCACTATAAATTGAGAATGCCCGACGATAATACCAAATGATAGAGCAATAGAAGCTTGGATCAAAATATTGATAACTTTAAAACAAAATTAGAAATAAAAACTTAGAGTTTAAGAATTTCTAGCCAAACGACTTAATAAAGGAAAATAACATAAAAATTAAAATAATATATAACAAAAAAGATAGGAGAGAGATTTTTTTTTAGTATCAATTAAGCTAGGTTTTGAATGGTGCAACCGACTAAATTTTTTTAATAGTCTTAAGGTGATTACAAGTAGTATCTGTTTATACATATTCTTAACCCTTTGACAAGACACACATCTTGCCGACAAAGCGATTGAACCGTGGTCTCTTAAAATGAACATCATCCGCTTGTCTAATATGACCACTTGTTGGGTTCAGTAACCAACTAGATTAAGATGAATCTCTTCTCAGTTTGAATATAAAAATCAAATAAAAAGATTAAAACATAATAATAGATTATACTATACTAATATACTCTATTATGTATATGATGATCCATGTTGTATTACTACGCTATATTAAATTATATGATGATCGTTCTCGAGTTTGGATAAATTTGAGCTCATATTCGCATGAATGTATTTCAGATTCAAACACATTTATTAGTTCTAATAAAGGGGGTATGTTTCTGTTTTTATTTTTAGTTTTGATAAAATACATAGAATGAGGATTTGTTTTCGACTTGATACAAGTTATTATGTCAAAAGAGAACTTAATCATTTGAGAGACCAAAAACTGTACCATTAAAATATTAAGGAGTAAAATGAAATTTTGGAGTAATAAAGAGTATGGAGCAATGGATGAAATTAATCAATTTAAATAACTTGAGAGAATTCTTCCCAATTGATTCTTATTTTGCAAAACCAATATGCATAACAATCTCAAAGGGCCATTTTTTCCATTCCATTAATTCTTGTGTTCTTTATAATCAGAAGCTGGTTGAAAGGCACTGTTGAAAATGGGGAAAGGAAATGAAGGCTGAAGCAATGAACTTCCTGTTTGAGAAGTTGAAGATGCCAGTCCATTAAAGTAGCTTGATGAAAATGATGATTGCTCTTTCCCATCTTGAGAAATTATGGCCTGCATCAAATTCTGACCAAATTTCTCAGCTTTTTGATCAGTTGGGTCTCCAGATTTTGCACTGCTACAAACCATTGATGAAATTGCAGCAGCTATCACCGATCTGAAACTTGGATCTGATTTGATTGCCTTGGCTAAGGTTTCTGTCAAAGACTGTTGACAAGTTTCCCCTTGCAGATTGTTTCCCGAGAAAGACTCGTAAATCTGGTTTTGGGACTCTTTCCCAGACTGAGTTTGATAATAGGGTACTTGTGCACCATAACCAGGGTAGCCATTGCCCCATACTGCAGGCAATATGCTAGATTCTGATGAAGAAAAGTTGAGACTTGTTGAAGGGAAACTGGGAAAGTTTGTAGATGAAGATGAAGGGGAAGAGGTAAGGTCTAGAGTAATTGTTGGGAACAAAGGTGATGAGGTCGAGTTTGGTAAGTAGAACTGTTTTGTTGGGTTTTCATGGAGACTGAAGTTGAATCCATTGAGTACTTGAGTTGGGAGAGTAGTTGTGGCTGTTGAAGAGCCAGATAATAGCATGGAGGCGGCGGCTGAGGTGGTGGAAGCCATTGCCGTCGCAGAAACCGGAAGTGGATGGTTGTGATTCCCTTCATAAGTAGTGATTAATATCGACAAATCCTCAGCACACCTTTGCACCTACATATATATATATTATATATCACCAAGTTTTAGCCCCTTAACACATCTTCTTTGGACCCATTTCAGGGAGGGGATTAGGCTTATGGGAACAAGAAATCTACCTGTTTTCTTACTGGACAACCTTGTGCAACTGTGCAACGGTAGTAAGCTCTGGGGCATGGATTTCCTTTTGAAATTTTCTGCCCATATTTCCTCCATTGGCATCCATCGTTCATCTGTAATGGAAGAAATGAACACTCAATGCTCAAATCAAAGGAAAAATATTGAAAGCTTTCCAAAAGTATTGACACAACAATACATACAGTTGGTGCATCACATCTAGCTCTCACAGAAACCCTAGCTCTCTTAACATGGTTTTGTTGATCTTCATCTCCATTTCTGGTCGTTGCCTTTTGAATCTTGCTCGGTGGCCATGTTTCTGCTGCACCATCTTCCTTCAGTTGATCTTCCGAACTATTTCCAGGGCTTGACAATTTAGAATTCGAGTCTAATCCAAGACTTAAACTGGGTTTGATCTCTGGGTCATCTTTACTCTTGATTGAGCTTGTTGTTTTCCCATGTTTCATGGACTCCATTGGAGTACTTGTTCCAAGGGAAAGTGAAACAAGTTCAGGCTCCGGAACATTAGCTGGTGGTGAAGAAATTAATGAACTAGTGGATTTCTTGGCAGCTCCTTGTTGAAGGATTTTAAAGAAACTTGATTGAAGTGACTTGTAATTCTCCTGGATCTTGTCTAACATCTTCTTCAATCTTTCATTTTCTTCCTTCACCTCACCCATCTCAGCTTTTGCAGATTCAAGTTCATCCTCCTGATCAGTATAATTACATTAATAAAACTAGGGATGTAAAAAGCTGACCCGACCTGAAAACCCGACTAAAACTTGCTCGAGTCAGAACCTGGTTTGACCCGAGTATGCGATAACCCGAAACCGATCTGTAACCGACTGTTATTGATCCGAACTCGAGTTGGACATGTTACTGTAGTAACTGAACCCAACCTGCATCAGACCAAGAACGACCCGAACCCGAATTGAACCTCTTACTGTGGACTCGAAACCCGACCTGCACCCGACTGAAACAAACCCGAACCCGAGACTAAACTGGCAGATAATCGATATTACCCGGCTGAATCAACCCGAGATCCGATTTTACTCGACCTGTTTTGAACCCGACCTATTAATTGACCCGACTTATTTTGAACCCGACCTGTTGTTGACCTGAACTAATATTGACATGGCTTGATTTACCTAACATGTAATTGAGGAAGCCTATGATTTGATGATTTGATGAATTTAAAGTGTTGATAAATGTAAACTATTAAGTGTTGGTAAATGTAAACTATTAATTTTTTAAATCAATTTAAAGTGTTAAATAATCTTTTTGTTATATATATATATATAATCAATTAAAAATATCAAAAAAAAGAAAGATTGAATTTAGATATTCATATGACACTACTAAATTTAAAATTTTATTAAATAATTCAATGCTTAGTAATAATTCAATATGCTTAGTAACTCATTCAATTTAAATTATTTGTCAAGTGTGAACTACTAAGTTTGAGCTAAATTAAAGTTTTAACTTTCATGTTGATGTTATCATGTGTACAATTACATGTTTACATCCATATCAAAATTTTGTGCATAATTATATTTAATCAAAGTTTATTATATGTTATAATAATAATAATGTCTTAATTGAATTAACTTATTAAACTTAGAATCTAATTGAGCTAAACTAAAATCTAGAAGCATAAATCACGGACATAATTAAAAGAATTCTAAAAGTAAATATGGAATTTCAATTAAATTAATCTAAGTTGGGGCTCAATTGAATTAAACTAAAATAATTGGTAGAAAAAGAAAAGGACAATTGGTAAAAAAGAGGGAAAAAGACAAAATTTTGGAAGGAAATAAGCCACCCATTTTTTTAGGTTTGAGATTAATTTACTTTTAGTCTAAAATTTTGGAGGGATAAAAGTCACTAAAAATTTTGGAGGGAATTAGGGGAATAAGCCACCCAAAATTTTATTAGTGAGTGTTTGGTAGGAATTATGAGATTAGTTTAGGAATTCTTTTTGCACTTTAATTATTAGTGATAGTAAGATTTAGGGGTTGAGGTTTGGGGTTGAGGGATTCGAATTGACCCCTATTTATTTTAATTTTTTTAATATAGTCCAATGTTTTTAATATGGTGATATTTTTGTTCATTATAGTCTCTAAAACTTTATTTTTAGCCGAAATTGACCCATATATATTTCTATTTTTGGTAATTTAGTCGAATAGTATTTTTGTTTATTCTAGTCCCTACAATTTATTTTTTGTCAAAATTGCCCCATATTTATTTATATTTTTGACAATTTAGTCCAATAATATTTTTGTTTATTATAATAGCTAAAATTTAAAGTTTACTCCAAATTGACCCCTATTCATTTTTTTATTTAGTCCAATGTTTTTAATATGATGATATTTTTGTTCATTATAGTCCCTAAAACTTTATTTTTATTCCAAGTTGACCCCTATTCATTTCTTTTTGTAATTTAGTCAAATGTTTTAATATGATGATATTTTTGTTCATGTTAGTCCCTAAAATTTTATTTTTCACCGAAATTGACCCTTATTAATTTCTACTTTTTGTAATTTACTCCAATATTTTAAATATGATGATATTTTTGTTCATTATAGTGCCTAATATTTATTTTTAATGTGATTTGTGTTTGTGAAAGGCGTTAAATAATTCACTTGAAATGACCCTACCCAAAGTCTATCGATTATTTGTACCAAACTCAAACTTAATACGAATTCGAAACCCGAATTAACCTGACCTGAAGTGAACCCGACTTGAAATGAACTCGACCTGAAATTAACCCGAACCCATATTAACCCGTCAATTAATTGATTCAGACCCGAACCGTTTTGACCCGACCTAAAATGAACTCGACCTGAAATGAACCCGACCTGAAACTGACTTGCACCCGACCCGAACTGAGTCGAAACATTAAATCGACCTGAAATGACCTGTATTCGATTTGACCCGACCTGAAACCCATCTGATTACCTGTTTTTACATCCCTAAATAAAGCCACCGTACATACATACATGATTGATTTAATATTCAAATCCATTCTAATTGGTGAGTGCAACTTCCCAACAATTTTATTATCAAATTTTGAAGAATTCTAGGAAAAGAAGTGTGAGTTGTATGCAGCAGTTAATGCAATTATCTAACTTTTTGCTATCCGCCAGGTCTTCATGGCTAGACGATGGTGAATTCAAATCAGGATGTTGTCGGCCTTTTCTTCCAATCTCAGTCTAAAAACACAAATAATTGAAGAATCAATTAGTAAATCTGATCATAAACCTTTCAGGATCCAGAAACTAGAACAAATCAAAGCAGTCGAAAAAGGAACAATGAATATATATACCTTGTTAGCTTGTGGAGTGTGAGCTTGTTGATCGTCGGGAATGGATTGAGCAACATCAGGAACTGATGATGGCATTTTCATCAACAAAACCTCCATTTGTTGTAGAAGATAAAGAAAACCTTTGCCTTTAACTCTCCTGTAATCTTCAACGTGTATGGAAATTGGAAAGCCTTCCCCTTCTTATAATAGTAATACAACCAAAACTCAGTTGGATTCAAACAAATTTAAACTATGCTTAGTGGTCATCTAGCATTTCTTACACAAGCAAACACGAAATGTCAACACCCCAACCATATTTCTAAGAGTATTTTATTCCTTTTTTAATATAAAAAGTAAACCATTTGAGAAGAAATCAACTTCAACGTCTCCGAATTCAAAATTTCGACAATTACAAAATGGATCTGGAGAGAGAGAGAGCTAAAATTGCGGCCGATAACCCTTATTGTATATATCTTTGAAGCTTGAGTTTAGACAGGAGAGGGAGGGGGAGAGGACGTCACATGGGCAGGGACGGAGATACATTGCTAATGGGAGGGTCTATTACCCCAGGCAGGGATCTTTTTACATTTAATTTTTTATATTTTTATATAAAAAAATTAAAATAATTATGAATTCATCTTTCACCTTTAAAAAAAATTATATTTTGTTCTGCCCCTGCACATGGTAACAGATAAGAGTCAAAGTTCACTCAAATGGGTAGCGCCCTGGTTGCTTGGGCGGTGAGGTTTCAAGGAAGGATCAAAGTTTCAACGGTTGCTAGTGGTAGTGGTGTGAATTTGGCCTTTGTTTTCCTTGTCTAATTTCCGGTCAATACGCTTGTTTAACACGGTTCAGACTCCGCTGCATATTCCATTTTGACCTTTTTGTCTCTTTGTCCACACACACATCCATTACTTCTTAAATGTCCTTGACTTCCTGTAGATTTAGGTACATATAGACATTTTCATTTCATTAAAACCATATTTTTTTAACAATTATTTGTAAACTTACAGTGTTTTCTTTTTTTATATATAAAAAATTAGAGTATCCGTTGTTGGTAATAATGACTAATTTTTTTATTGCGAGTGCTCTTCGAAAAAAATAAACTGAAATAACTAATCATAAAGCGTGTTTTATTTTTATCACTGTAGATCAACCTTGATTACATAATTAAAAGAAAAGATGAACGATTACTATGTCACACCTCACGGTTAAACTTAGACTCTTTTAATAACAAAAACTATGTTAAAAATCATATCACAATGTATTTCATAACTATAACATGTCCTGTTTATTTATTTAAATTTTAATTAAAATAGGGAAAATTTTTAATCCAACTTTCAGCGTTAAAAAAATTATCATCAATGTATCAAATAATTATTTCTTATTTATTTATTTAAGATTATTATTTGTTACGTGATTGTCACGCCTGAGAAGAGGCAGGGTCATTAATCCCACATCGAAAAGGAAAAGGGAGGTCTTGGGATATAAATACGGTGGCGCTGCACATCCTATCAGACATGTCTTTTGGGAAGAGAGTAATGGCCCCGTGACAAGTGGTATCAGAGCGACCCTTTGACTGCCCGATTTCACGCCGAACGCCCATGAGTGGGGTAGGCAGGGTGGACAACTGTGACATGGTGGCCCATCACGAGAGCGGAAGCTCGTGACGAGGGCGTCACGAGGTTGAGCGCGGGAGAATGTCACGCCTGAGAAGAGGCGGGATCATTAATCTCACATCGAAAAGGAAAATGGAGGTCTTGGGATATAAATACGGTGGCGCTGCACATCCTAATAGACATGTCTTTTGGGAAGAGAGTAATGGCCCCGTGACATGATGCACAACCGATTAAGTTTTCTAACTTTATAGTGGAGTTAAGAAATCAACACATGTTTTATTTATTTATTATTTTTAAAATATTAACTAGAGACATAAGATGGTTCTTTAACTCTAGCCACTGTTAATGTATAATTTTTTTATTTACATATCAATTAAAAACTAACATCTTGTTAATAATTATATAGAATTAAATTAAAAATTGTACCATCTGAATCTAAGAAATAATTATCCTTATTTAATTTCTTTAATATGTTAAAATTGAGTATGAAAAAGGTAGTTTATTGTCGACCTTTTAAATTATTATTATTATTATTATTATTATTATTATTGAGAAAAGATGAAGGCACTGTTTGACAATTAGCGGATAGTTGATAGCTAATTGCATTAGCTGATTTGACTAGCGGATGCATTAGCTGATTTGACAATTGTGCCCGATTTCACGCCGAACGCCCATGAGTGGGGTAGGCAGGGTGGACAACTGTGACATGGTGGCCCATCACGAGAGCGGAAGCTCGTGACGAGGGCGTCACGAGGTTGAGTGCGGGAGAATGTCACGCCTGAGAAGAGGCGGGATCATTAATCCCACATCGAAAAGGAAAATGGAGGTCTTGGGATATAAATACGGTGGCGCTGCACATCCTAATAGACATGTCTTTTGGGAAGAGAGTAATGGCCCCGTGACATGATGCACAACCGATTAAGTTTTCTAACTTTATAGTGGAGTTAAGAAATCAACACATGTTTTATTTATTTATTATTTTTAAAATATTAACTAGAGACATAAGATGGTTCTTTAACTCTAGCCACTGTTAATGTATAATTTTTTAATTTACATATCAATTAAAAACTAACATCTTGTTAATAATTATATAGAATTAAATTAAAAATTGTACCATCTGAATCTAAGAAATAATTATCCTTATTTAATTTCTTTAATATGTTAAAATTGAGTATGAAAAAGGTAGTTTATTGTCGACCTTTTAAATTATTATTATTATTATTATTATTATTGAGAAAAGATGAAGGCACTGTTTGACAATTAGCGGATAGTTGATAGCTAATTGCATTAGCTGATTTGACTAGCGGATGCATTAGCTGATTGTATAAAAGTATTTGATAAAATTAACTGATTGTTGTTTGATTATTTGAACAAGTAAAATGACATATAAGGACATTATTATCTTCAATACTTGTTTGAAAAATTTATTAGTTATTAATATTTTGCATCTATTAATATTAATTAGGTTATAAAAAATAATTTTTTAACATCATTACTAAGCATATATGAATGATGTATATATTAATTTCTTATTTGTAAAAGTATATTTTTCATATAATTTTAATAACTTTCAAATTTAGAAGTATATATTAATTTCTCATTTATGAAATTATATTTTGCATATAATGTTATTAATTATTAAATTTGGATGTATGTATTAGTTTATATATTAATTTCTTATTTATGAAATTATCCTTTAAATTTTATCAGTGATTCAAATTTATGTTATTTGTAAAATTGAGAGATTTCACCTCAATCCGCTATTACTATCATATATTTACTAAATATATAAATTAGCGGATTTGATATTCAAAAACCTCTAAAAATAGTTTAAACATCTAATTTTAACTTGAAAAGTTATTTACCAAACATGACTATACATTTTTAGTTAATCTTTTAAACTTTATAGAGAATCTACAATAATATAAAAATATCTAATTATAAAATTAATAATTTTGAATTCAGAAATTGGGATTTATAACGGTGAAGAAATTAAAAACTGGCCAATTAATTAAGAGTAGCTATTATGTTAACGTAAGAAGATACGAACATATACAAGTTGTCCAATGGCTTGAAAGAACTTGTTAAAACGATAATAAATTCTTAGGAAAAACAATAACACCGCCGATTAAGTGATTAAGAATATTTATATAAATTTATTTTATATAAATTCAAATCTTAATATAACGTAACTATCTCACTTAATAAAAATTACTCCGCCACTATTTTATCGGTTAAACTGTCCAAGTACATTAAAGATGTGTTTGGCAGAGATGATTTGTGTTTATCTAGGAGCTTAAAAAGTTGTAAAATTTCTTAACCAAATTCGAATCCTTTCATGTTACATTTACAAATATTTTGCAATTTGACCTTGAGAGGGAACAAACTCAAGCATGTATTACGGGTAGTTTACGTCTTAATCTTTTAATGTATGATGCCATGTCATTTCAAGATGTTTACTGTCAGTTAACAAACGATTTTCATACATTGAGGGACCATTTTGCCCTAAAATAAAATGTTCATGATCAAAATCCTATAAAAAAAGAATAGGGACCAATGCTATTTAGTTAAATGTTAGGAGATTTTTTTGACATTATGCCTAAAATGAATATGTTGGTGCCATTTTTTTTCAAAAAAATAATATAATAGTGAAGTCATATAAAATGATCATTGTTGTTTAACATTATTGTGGCAATAAAACTTTTTGCTACTTCAAATTTTATTTTATTTTTGTTGAAAAAAAGTCACTAGTCAACATTTTTATAGTCACTGTTAAACATAGTAAGTACATAATGATATTGGTCCCTCTAAACTTGTATGATAATGATACATGTTTGTAGCCTTGCCTCCCTGTTTATACTAAAAAACAATGACAAATTTTTTATTACTAGTGTATGATATAGTTGGGTGATTAATAACACTCTTTTGTTGATGTATGATCTAGTGTTGATAATAATGCAAACTTGTATGATAATGATAGATTTTTGTACTCTTACCTCACTGCCATGTTACAAGTTTATGTTTATAAATTGTATGAAGTGTAACAGAGTAGAATTGTGCTACTGAGTTTATAAAGCTCGACGATGTTTCTGTTCGCAAGTTAATTGTTTTAGATTGTGTATGATGAGCACTATGAGATAGGGATTCTGACACATCACCCATCATAGTACAAAACCTTATTCTTTTAATGGCTTAAGTGGTAAATAAGAGCCTAAACTATATTCTTTTTTTTTAGATAGGTGTTTAAAATATTTTTTGGGTCAAATAGGTGCCTAACATTTTCAACGTTGCTCAAATAGGTGCCCCGCCGTTACTGTCTGTCAAAAAAATTACGTTATTCAGTAAAAACATGACACGTGGCAGTATTAAACATTTTCTAAATTTTATTTTTTAAAATATAAATTAGAATTTTTAAAATATCCTAAAATTTTAAAATAATCCTAAAATAGTCCCCAAATTCCTAACCCCAAATCAGCGCCCTCCTCTCGCCGAACGACCCACACACCGTTCATCGTTCGTTACGCCGTCGTTCGTCGCATATTATTCGAATGAATGATTCAACGATATCGGTCAATTTTCGACGATAAGGTGGTGGGGTAAATGGTCATGATGGTCTGACGACGGATGTAATGGGTGACGACGTGGCAATCGGCGACAAAATCAGATCAAATCGAGATTTGCGTTTTGGGGTGTAAGGGATTCCAAATTTTGGGGCTATTTTGTGAAATTTGGGTTTTTTGTTTTATGAGTTTTTTTTTATTTTTAAATATAATTTTAAAATTTTAAGAAGCTGACATGTGTCAGATAACGAAAGTTAACGGTAAAAATTAACGGACAATAACGGCGGGCACCTATTTGAGTAACGTTGAAAACGTTAGGCACCTATTTGACCCGAAAAATAATTTAGGCACCTTTATAAAAAAGGTATAATTTAGACATTTATTTGCCACTTAAGCCTCTTTTAATAGAGTTTATGTACTCGTATGATCTTATTTTGTTTTTATTTGTAACGCTATTCCTATTTTTTTTTATATGTGTTGCTTTAAATATTGGAGCTCCAAGTTTTTTTTTTGGTATAAACTTATTATCTATTCATGTATATATGATTTTAGTATTATTATATTTTGGGTTGTTTCTATGTAAAGTTCGATCAACTTTGCCTAAACAAGTTTTAAAAAGTTTGGTTGGTCGTTTCAGTGATCCAATATGACATCTTGAATCTTTCAAATTGTCTGAATCAGGTTTAAGGTATTAATGTTGTGTGTCTAGTCCATACATGACTATATTTATTCCGTTAGACTTTAGTTTAAATTTCAAAACATTGTTTGCATAGATTTCTCGCTACACATGTTTTATTTGTAATCTTATAAACAATTAATACAATTACTTTTTTACCCATCACAAGTTGAGTTTTGTTAAAAATGGTAGTATATGGCTAAAGGAAAATAACAATATAGCATGAATAATTGCCAATAATTTCTCTTGATCGGAATCAATAATACCAAGCAAAATCGAAAACATAGTAAGAATACATCCATTGTGATACCTAAACACCCTGAACCTACTACACCCAACTCTTTTTCTCGCAGTCGTACAAATTTATTTCTCTTGTACTATTTTGATATTCTAGTTAATTTTTCTTTCCGTCAAAATGTTTTTACGTAAAATTTGTTTTTCTTTTATTGTGTGATCATTATATTTGTTGTTATCCTATAAAGCACATGGTAAGAGATGGAGTTGTAAATACTCAAAATTATTGTAAACAATACTTATTCAATTTGTAGATTTTTTTGGTAGTCATGTAGTTATAAAGGATAATGATAAGATAAGATAAATCTTAGTCAATCTCATTCAAATCTTATCTTATTTTATCTTTATTTAAATCTTATCTTTATCTAAATCTTATTCTGAATTTAATATTTGATTTCCCTTATCCTTGTATATTTAATTGTAATCGTATTTAATATTTGATTTCTCTTATCCTTGTATATTTAATTGTAATCATATATATACTCCAATTGTAAATATTATGGATTATCAATAATATAAATCCTTTACATGGTAATCAGAGCCAAGTAGAATTTCTCTACTAAATTTTCCCTCTCTTGCGCTCTTCTTCAAAACTGATCTCCTCTCATGGCTCCGTCTTCTACTTCCAATAATCTTGTGCATCTAAGCACATCATGCGTTATCTAAAAGGAACATTATGCCATGACATGTGTTCCTCAGTTGCATACAAATTTGGTGTCGGTTTCTAAACTATGCCAAACTAATCATGTGTCTGTTGAATTCTTTGACTCTAATTTTCTTGTTAAGGACCGGCCCACATGAACTCCTCTTCTTCGAGGCAATAAAATTGGTGGTGTCTACTATGCTCCATGATCCTTTTATCCCCAAGTCAACTCCATCAATTGTTTGTCTGTGCATCAACTGCATCACAAGTTTGGTCATCCATCTGATAAAGTCTTAGCCTCTATATTACACACTTGTAATATATCTTATGACTCAACTAGTTTGACAAAATTTCAATGTTCTTCCTATCTTATTAATAAGAGTCATAAATTGCCATTTGGTCAAAATACTATGTCAAGCTCTCGTCCTCTTGAATTACTTTATTTTGATGTTTAGATCACTAAATATATGTCTTACGATGGATATTCATATTATGTGGTGTTTGTTGACCACTTTACCAAATATATCTGGCTATACCCGATGAAAAAGAAATATGATGTTGCGGCAATATTTCCTTAGTTTAAAAGGTTTGTTGAATACTTTTTTCATTAGACCATTGTGTCTATATTCTTTGATAATGGAGGTGGGTTTGTTAAGCTCTTGTCCATTTTGAATTTGGAAGGTATTTCCTACTTCACTTCACCGCCTCATACTCCAGAACACAACGAGACTGCTGAACGAAGACATTGTCACATAGTAGAGACTGGACTCTCTACTTCACTTTGCATCCCTCTCAACAGAGTGCTGGCCTCATGCCTTTTAGGCATCTATTTATCTTATTAATCGGATGCGAACACCGATACTGGATAATATGTCACCTTACCTTCTACTTTATCAACAATCATCGAACTATGACAAGATTCAACCATTCAAATGCTTGTATTTTCCTTAGCTGCAACTATACACGAAGAATAAACTTGAGCCACGGTCCGCTGAATGTGTTTTACTTGGATACTCTGTGATGCAGTCTGCTTATAAATGCTTGGAGCCAAACACTAACAGAATCTATGTCTCTCGCCATGTTTGGTTTTTTCCTCACATATTTTCTTTTGCTATACGATATGTCATTCCTGTGCCATGACATTCTCTTTCAGTATTGTTTCCTACTGCATCAACATCACCTTCTACACCTCTCTTGCCTACTATACCACAACAACCTGATGCTTCCATTGTTACACCAACTTCCGTGCCTAATATGCCACGGTAACCTGATGATCTCATTGCTAGACCACCTCCCTTGGCTAATCTGCCACGGCTAACTGGTGATCTCATTGCCACACCAGTTCCCTTGGTTGATCTACAACATCAAGATATCTCCACTAACTTGCCACAAAAAGATGTCTCCCATAACTTGCCACAGCATGATTATCCGCAACAACAAGTTTGTCGGCCAAATCCGAGGTACTTTGGTCCTTCATTTGTTAATGCTACTACATGTCATCCTTTGCCTTCCACATTAGAGACGAAGACTGTTACTCAAGCTCTCAAATATCCATTATGGAGACAAGCCATAAAAGATGAGTTTAATGCCTTGCTACGCAACCATACATGAGATCTTGTTCCACAGTTTACACAATCTGTCGTAGGGTACAAATGGGTATTCAGTGTGAAACAACGTGCGGATGGCTCTGTTGATCGATACAAAGCTCAATTGGTAGCGAAAGTGTATTCTCAAGAAGCTGGTCGTGACTATTTTAAGACTTTCAATCATGTGATGAAACTTGTTACAGTGCGTATTATTTTCTTTCTTGCACTATATCATGCATGGCCCATCAAACAGCTTGACATTAATAATGTCTTCTTAAATGGCACCTTACATGATGAAGTCTACCTAAAACAACATTTGGGGTATGTTGACTCTACAAAACCATCTTATATTTTTCGGTTGCGTAAAGCCTTGTATAGAGTCAAGCAGGCTCCGAGGGTATGGTATGTTGAACTCTCTCAATTTTTTATTCACTTTGGTTTTACGAAATCAAAGGCTGATGCCTCCCTCTTCATCTATAATGCAAAATGAATTATTTTATATTTTCTAGTCTGCGTGAATGTAATAACACTGACTTCATTGCTCACTTCACCAACTTATTATCTACGAAGTTTTCTCTGAAGGATATGGGCTTGCTCAGCCATTTTCTTGGCATTGAGGCTATTTCTACTTCAACTGGGTTGTTTCTATCTCAGGCGCAATACATCTCTGAGATCTTGACTTAGTTTTAGATGGAAAATGCCACACCTATGCCCTCTTTCGATAAACTACATCCACCGGAGCCATCCACGTTACTTGATATCTCTAGTTATCTTCGGTTACTTGGCCTCCTTCAGTATCTCACACTTACTCGTTCGGATATTGCTTTTGCCGTGAATCGCCTATCTCAATACATGCATGGTCCTTCACTTACACATTGGACAATAGTTAAGCGTATCTTGCGTTATCTAAAAGGAACATTATGTCATGACATTCTTTTTCGTTCGATATCTTCACTTCATCTCACTGCCTTTTTCAATGCGGACTGGGGTGGATCCTCTACGGAAGGCAGATCCACTACTTGATATGCTATTTACCTTGGATCTAATCTTATTTCTTGAAAGTCGGCTCGTCAGAAAACTGTTTCTCGTTCCTCCATAGAAGCTGAATATCGTGACGTGACAAATGCAACTGCTGAAGTGCTTTGAGTTCAACATCTACTTCAAAAAATTGGCATGACATTACAAAAAATGCCATATCTCTTTTGCGACAATCTTAGTGCCACATATGTTTGCAAAAATTCAGTCTTTCATTCTCGTAGGATTACTTATTTGTTCGTGACTTAGTTGCTGCGAGTTCACTACTTGTTCAACACATTTCCTCCAAAGCTCAGATTGCGGACACTCTCACCAAACCACTTGGTCGGAATCTCTTCATTCATTTTCGGTCCAAGATTGGTGTCTCCGATGGATCCTCTATCTTGCGGGGCGTATCAAGGATTAAGATAAGATAAATCTTAGTCAATCTCATTCAAATCTTATTTTATCTTATCTGTATCTAAATCTTATCTTGTATTTGATATTTGATTTTCCTTATTCTTGTATATTTAATTGTAATCCTATATATACTCTAATTGTAGATATTATGGATTATCAATAATACAAATCCTTTACAGTAGTTGCATGTAGTGTAGCTCATTGCAATAGCTTTTTAGTAAATTCTTTTATTTTTTAATATCATTTTAGTAAATTCTTGTATTACTATCACCAAACTTTTATATAAAATATCATTCGAACTAGTCTAATCAAAAAGTCGAAAGAAAATAAATTTTATTAATGATAAATATAGTTATTTTAATATTTTTATTCTTTTCACTTATTTTTAGTTTATAGTTACCGATGAAAGCCTAAATCAATAAAATAAAATAAATAAATACATGGTTTGGATTACAAAATTCATCACGGCGTCAATGTGTTCCTTAATTTATAAGATTTGTTATAAATATAATTGAACATATCTTAAACCAAATGTTGTATTATTTTAAAATACATGATTTTCAACTCTTCGGTATATAGAGTTGACAATCTCAGTTATTAAACAAATAGAATATTTAAGGTCATATTCATAGCACCATTAATTTTCCAACAATATTATTTCTTTTTAACCTATGGTCTTTGATCATTTAATGGACCTTTGACCTATGGTTAGGAAATTATACTTGTTTAATTGCTTAAACTAATCATATTTTTTTCTTGAATGAAACTTAAACTAATCATAGTTATTGGTGAAGTTTATTTCTTAAAAGAAGATTAATAAAGAAGCAATTTTGGATTATGTTTTTAAATTTTACTAGTTAATTCTTGTTGAGTTGATACAATTTGAATGATTATTTAATAAATTTTTAATACAAATTTTAATGTAAAAATAAATTTTAAATAATAAAGTGGTTTTTCAAATCTTCAAAATAAACTTATAAACCTTAAACAAACAACGTTTCAAAATATGTTCTATATTATTTCTAAGAGAGATTTTGTTTTTCTAAGAGTTTCAAAATATGTTCCATATTATTTCTAAGAGAGATTTTGTTTTTTTGGAGAATGTCTCAGGTGTCAGAATGTGTTTGAGGATCGGAACATGTGGCATGCATAATGAGATTTGAACCAATGTTCACATGGGTTCAAATCTCATCAGCCACACCACAAGCTTTGACCATCACCCACAGGTGCTCCGGCAACGGAGAGATTCCTCCTGAAAACATAATTCCTCGAAGACAATACCAAACACGTTTCATAACTCGTAAAAATCTTGAAACAAAAAAAAATGTTATTCAAAGTATGACATGAACTATAGACAACTGTAATAGATATGCCAATGCCAATGCCAAAATACATTTACCAACAAAAATGAATAAATGTAAAAGATAGCATTACTAGAAACATGCTTTTGAGAGACAATGCAAGGTTGTTTTAGCATCAAAATCAAAGAAATTATTGACTTGCATTGCTTTAATATATATATATATATACAAATTTCTTCTTCCAAGATTTGTAAATGCAAAGCTTAAAAGAAAGATTATGAACCAACACCAAATTAACAATAAATTTCCAATGGAAAATACACTTGACCTATTTGGAGTTGAATTTCCATTTTTTAAAGAATAACACGCAAAAAATCGAAGTTAGAATTGAGTTGTCAACATTTCAACTAAATTGATTTTATTATTAAATATTCGTAATCAAAGAAAGAAAATAAATGAAAACAATAGAAATCATTGGCTTGACGATCCCAACAATTTTTTCACACATAAAAAATATGTTTAGCCCTTTTCATGGTTAGTTTTAAAGAGTTTACGCTTAATAAGTCATCCAGGGTGGTTAGACTCTAATTTAGAACAGTATTAAGTTGATGTTGCACAACTATTTTTATGAGAATTTTCAAGGTATATTATAAAAGTCAAATACATTATTGCTATTTAGACAACTGAACTTTTTGGATGATTGTATTTTAGTATTTTAACTTTTAAAACTTACAATATAATCACTAAATATTTAATTATTTTTATAATAGTCAATGTCGCCAGGTGTCGTTAAAAAAAATCTATTATGACACCTTATCTTCTTCTCTTCTATTTTTCCTCCATAGTCGAAACATCCTCTTCAATGTCCGACTTCAAGTCCACTGCCCACCAATTGTATAGAGTGGTGAATCTAAGAAAATATAATTGACGGGACCAATATAAATAGAATTAGATGTGAACAAAATTCGACTCGAAAAAATTAGATTTTTTAGTAAAAAAATTTAGTTTTTTTGAATAACTCAAAAAAATTGAGACTCGAATAACTCAAGATTTTTAGTAATTAGTAGATCGATTTTCATGTTCAAGTCAAGTTCTTCGACTCTATATGATATGTATAATACATATGAACAAATATAAAGATGTATATATATATATTGTATATAATTGTAGAAAGCCGTTTAAATTGGAACCAATTAGTACCATATTATTGTAAATATTTACAATTAAATTTGAACAGAAACTCAAACAACTGGACTCGAAAAAATCATATAAAATTTGAGTTATAAAATATGACTCGTCAACTTGAATCACTCAAAATATTTTGACTTCACTCGATTTAATTGAATATTCACCCTAAATGGAGCAAGAAATTTATCTAACAGAACTCATAAATATATATAATTTTGAAATTATAAAATTTCATTGTTAAATAATTTTAAAATTTCTTTTATTATCTACGTATTTATTTAAATAAAATAGGAGTATTTCCTTAAAATAAGTCATAAAAATATAAATTTAAATTTATTTATTTAAATAGTAATTTATCCCGCAAATTCAACTAAAATAATTGAAAATATATTTCATTTTTATCCTCTTTTAAGTTGTCTTTTAAAGATTTTGGAGTGGAGCTATATGCTTTTACTATTTTTTTTTAATTTTAATTTTGATCATGATTTAAATTTTTTTATTATTTATATTTTATCATCATTATATATTAGAGTGAGACTCTGACTATATTCGGAAATTTTAATTTTAAAATATATATTTAATTAATTAGTAGCAAAATGTATGCCTAAAATATTTTTTTATTAAAAATAATGATATATTATTTGTAAAATGTAAAGAAAATATAAACAATCTCACTTTTTAAATTTTACTTTTTTTTATTTTACTCAAAATTTAATGTTGGAAAATTAAATTAGACTGCTATAGTAAAGCATTTTTTATGGGTTTAAATTTGATAGACAGACTGTGTAAAATAAATTTTACACAAGCCTGCCTATTATTATTATAAATCAAAATTAAACCTAAACCCTAAAAAACTAAACCCCAAACCTCAAACTCTAACCCTAAATTATAAACACTAACCTTAAATTTTAAACCCTACAACCTAAACCCCTAAACTCTAAACCCTAAACTAAATTCCTAACCCTTAAAACTAAAAAGTCTATATAAACTAAAGTTTACACATACTGTGTATTGAAGTTTTTCTCTTTTTTATTTACCCAAAAATGAAAAGTATATTATATTTAGAAAAACAAAATATATTATTTTTTTAAATAAAATAGGAGAAAAAGAATTTTAGGATGAGGCGGGCCAAGTCCTAGGTAGGCTCAGGCCTCCATTCTCCACTGCTTATATACAATGTGTATATATATATATTCAAACTCATTATCCCTCCCTACTTAATCCATGACGAGTACAAGTTAATCCGGATCATAACTCAGTTTCATACCTACTCTGTTGGCCCCCAACAAATGCTCTTATTAGCCCAACACTTGTATACAATGTGTAAACAAATGCTCGTCATTGGCAACGTGAATGCTTTATTTTTTTTCTGCAGTTGTACTACTGAAGTTGATTATTTAGTTGTTGTATCTTAAAAGACGGATGAACGAAAATCTCAAGTACAAAGAAATGATCAAGAATATGTCTTAAAGAAACTGTGTAGCTATAGGCCTCAACTCGTTCTCAATTGGTTTGGTTTTAAGTATATTGTATCTATATTATGTTCTATTTGATTAATAATAATATCAATATTTAATTTTATTGTTTATTATTTTATTCTAAATTAATGTTTTTCTAACCATTCGAAAGGTTGTAGCAGTTGGTTTGGATAGATTACTGGTGGTGTTTTTACATAGGACATTCGCAAAAAAAAAAAAAAAACTCCAGCTTTCAAAAGTTTTATTTTTCTATTTTTATAAACGATATTTTATTTATACAATAATCTCAAGAAAATACAATCGACTGTACAAACCTTAACATACAACCAAAAAACCAAAAAAAAAAAACAAAAAACTAAAGAATTAAAAATCCCATTTAGTAACTAAGAAAGAAGAAGAACCAGTAAACTTACAGTGCCCTCCAAGCCTCCCTGGAACAACTTGCTTGATCTGCAAGAAAAGATCCTCAATAAGCCGAGCCCTTCTTTCATGCAGCCTACCATTCCGTTCTTGCCATATAAAATAGTTCAAACCATTTCAAGCAACACGAGTTACAGTGGCTAAAAAACCTTTCCCTTTACCAACTGTCTGCACCCAATCCAAGAACTCTAACCGACAACTAGAAGCATCATGCAAATGACAAGAATAGAGCACTATGCCCCAAATCTCCCTAGTAAAAATGCAATTCCAAAATATGTGATCACACGTCTCCAAGCCATCCTCACATAACAAACAAACAGGGTCAACATAGCAGCCCCAAGTAAGCATCATATGCTTTATTGACAATCTATCCAATATCACAAGCCATAAAATGAAAGCATGTCTAGGAAAAGAGAGAATTCCCAGACAATTTTGTACCAAGAGACTCGACCCTGCTTATCCCTTAGAGTCTCTCAAACCTCCCTGGCACATACCTCCTCTGCAAATTCTCCAAAAGGGCCATATCATCTCTCAATCGCAGTAATTTTTTCCAAGCCTAACTGTGGGTGCTTTGCTCCGCAACATGCCAAATAGATTGGCCTCTAAGGATATAGTTTTCCATCCAAGTAACCCAGAGAGAGCCTGTCTGAGTGAGCAACAACCATAAGCATTTTAACATGCAGGCCCTATTCCATACCAAAATATCCTTCACACCTAAACCACCCTCCCTCTTGGGATGGCACAATTTTTCCCAACTAACCCGAACACCAAGGGCATACCCCTCACCTCCCTTCCATAAGAAAGCAGAACATGTTTTGGCAATCTGGTGCAGGACTTTAGAAGGAAGAAGGAAAATCCTACACCAGAAAATTTTGCACACTAAACAAAACAGATTGAACAAGCTGGATCCTACTGCAAACGATAGCTTATTAGGAGCCCATTATAACACTCCCGACCCTGGTGCCACAATTGGGCCTCAAGCCCAAAACAAAACCATTAAAAAATTTCTAGCTGGGTTTAGCCAACAAGGTATTTCTCAAAAACATTTAAAGCCAACAGTTGAAAATATAGATAAATAATCAAAACGGTACAAAACAACTCCAATTTAGATTTAAAATATTTGAACATTCGATTTGATTAATATAATTCAAAATAATAAGAGTTACAGACTTCACCACGTAAGGTCCTATGAATACATAGCCCACTAACACACAAGTACCGTACTCTAGAGACCACCGTATGCTGGAATCCCGTACTGATAGTGCTCTTCGATCCCACGATTCGACGATCAACCTACGCACGGAAACAATGATTTCGAGCGCTGAGCTTACAAAGCTTAGTGGTACACATCTACTCCACTATACTTCATGCTAATCATAAACATAAGCATGTAAGCTAGTACAAGCAACAAGGAGAGATAAATAAACACATGTCGCTACCACTAGTTGCCTAAACACATGCTTTCATCATAGCAAAACATCATACATGGCCCACAAGGCCCAACCATACTCGGGATCTCACCAGATCATCCGAGATAAAACACACAAGCCATAAACACAAACCTGGAGTGAGACCCAGTGCCACATAGCTTCGGGAACATATACTCTGAGTGAGGCTCGGTGCCACATAGCTTCAAGAACATACACTCTTTGGGTAAGACCCGGTGCTACACAACTTCGAAAATGTACACCCATGCTCAGAATCTCTCGTCGAGCATCTTCAAATGAAACTTGGTGTAATGAATTTTTTTTGAAAATAACGTATTGAAAAAATATATTTTAAGGCATCAAAGGAGATGACACTCAGAGACCGGGATGACACTCCCACTAGAATACAATAAAAATTTAACATGGATGGAAAATTTGTGGGAAATAAAAAGGAAAGATGGAGTCGCCACCAGCCACTTTGGTAGGCCGGACACCATTAAAACCAGAATTCTAAAGCATTTGGGTTCGAAAGTCAGTTACGTGTGGAGAAGAATTAGCACCTCACGATGCCCAAAATTGGCACCGCGTTGATTTAGTGTTTTCTTTGCAAGAAAATAAAAAATTTAATTTTAATTTAAAATTTAATTCAAAAAGCAGTCTAAGAAGAATATTTTCTTATTTATGACAACCGAGGAAGATGACACCTGAATAAGTTAGGACACCACTTCCTAGCAAGTTTTTGAAATATATTGGAAAATATCCCTTAAATATTAAAATGGGTTTAAAATCTAAAGAAAAACAAAAAGATACTCGAAGCAAAATAGTAACACAATATACATATATATAATATTATATAGTACATGTTAGGGGTGTTCATGGTAGGTTAACCGTACCGTTTAGCCTAAACGGTCGGTTAACCATTATAGCGGTTGTTGAATTTTGCTAACCGTAACCTAACCATTAAGAAACGGTTAACCGTCAACAGTTAACCGTTAAGACGCAGTTAACCGAAGGTTCAGTTATAGGTTAACTTGTAACCTATTACAAATTTTTCCCACATGTTCACTATTTTTTTAGAGAATAATATAATTATATTCTCTATAAATATTATATTAAAATATTCATAAAAATACTTAAATAAAGATATTCTAATCACTTATGCCATAATTAAAAAAATACTTACATACTATAAAGTTTCAACACAAGACAAAACACACAAGCTTCATAATATTTTAAAGTTTAAAAAGTTTGAAGCACATAACAGTAATATTGTACCAATACACCATTAAAGTTTAAGACATAAAAGAGTGAATTGAGTTTGATAACTTTAGAAATAGGGTTTAGAATTAAAAAGGGGCGTGTATATTTGTATATGTGAGTTGATTTTTTTTAAAAGTTATTTTATATTATATATAAATAATTTAATAACGGTTAACCTATAGGTTAACCATTAGTCAAAACTCGTAACCGTAACTATTAACCATCATTTTAACGGTTTGGTTAACCGAAACCGTTTAACTTTAACGGTTCGATTAATTAACCTGTATAATGTAACGATTATACCGGTTAACGATTATGGTTAATTATGCACACCCCTAGTACATGTATATATACATAAAAATATATAATATGAAAAGTTTTACAAATAAGAAATACTTTATATATAATATAATATGAATATGTACAAATAATATATAATAATATTAATAATAATTAACATAATAATAATACTAGGATTAATAAATAATAAAATAATATTATAAGCACAATAAATAAGTAAATGTTGTAATAAAATAAATATTATAATAATTTAAACAAATAAATTAATAAATAAAGGCAATGACTAATATGTAAAGAGATGCGAATTAGAGGGTTGAAATATAAAGGATACAAAAGTCAGATGGCCAGAACTGTAATTTCCCCATTATTTAAAACACGTGCAGATCTGGCTCCCCGGGTCTAGGCGCGGGCCGCGTAAGCCTTAAACAACGTCTTTTTGAATGCCCTTTAAATACCAATTTTAGACCAAAAAAATCATTTGGTGTGTGGTAATTTAAAAAAATTACAACTCTCTCAAGCCCTCTCTCAAGTCGTCTGCCTGAGCTCGGCCGCCACCTGAGGTCTGTCGTGGGCCGTCGTTCGCTGAAGACGAAGAAACCACCGCGAACAGCGATCAGAGTACATGCAAGTGGTCTGGCGGGTTCAGTTTTGGCTCCAAAGGTTGGATCTAAAGTTCTTTTTTTCTAAATCCCCTCCTACCTACATAGATCTGACAAAAACAGAAGGGTTTTATATTTTTTACCTTTTTTTGTTTTTTTACTGTTCAAGTCCCCTTTTTGTATTTTTGGTTGTTTCTTTCTTCAAAATTTGTCTCTGTTCTTTAGTTTTTTTTTGTCTCGATCTCACCCCCCTCTTTTTTCAGTTTAACTCCCTTTTATAGGGCTTTCAATTTGGGTGAGGTGGAAATCATGGGACAGGTGATGACTTGTCAAGGCCGAGTTTAGGTGGTGGTGGCAGCAACGGATGCGGGTGAGGGAGCTTAAAAGGAGGGTAAGGGTGGTGGTGGAAAAAAGGGTAATCATTTGGGGTAGTTAATCTTTAAGGGTTTTGGTTATGGTTTAATTAGGGGTAGTTTCGTATTGGGGTTTGGTTAGGGCTGTCGGCAGTGGCAGGATAGCTGGTGAGGCGACGGAGGCATGACTTTAGATGGCGGCGGCAGCGGTTAGGTTAGAGTAGATTAGGGTTAGGTTAGGTTGTGGGCTAGGATTTATAATGGGTCTGATTGGGTTATGGGTATTATTTATAAATGGGCCTGGAGGGTTATTGGGTAAAATGTATGTGTATGTTGGGACGATTGTAAATGGGTTTTTTGGGTATGTAATTGAGTTAAGGAAATACTAATAATAAAATGATCTGGTTTTTAATTTTTGGGTTTTGGTTTTGGGTTTAATTTGGCTATTGGGCTATTAGGTTAGGCCCGGACAAAAATGAGCATCTAAAGTTGTCCCTCTTTGTTCATGGTTGTGCAACGGCAATGGAGAAAAGACAAAAAGATGACCATTTTTGTCTGATCAGGTTATGGCTCATTTCTCTGGCCACCGCTTCTTCTTGAGCTTCACTTGATCTGCTCGACTACTCTTACAGGCAAAATCTTCAAAATGGGGTGATTCGTTGGGGAGATAAAATCTTTAAACTATTATGATCCATTGGGGGAGCAAAATGAGTTCGGTTTGCTATGACTCTGACGACGATGCAATACCTGGAGAAAATTTGACCTAGCTGCAATACTGACGAAGAGGCAAGGTCTGTAAAACTTGATCCAGCTGCAACACTAACGAAGAGAGAGAGACCAGAGGATAAAGGTTCTGACATTTGATCCAACTATAACACCAATTAGGAGACAATATCAAATGATGAAGGCTCTGATGTTTGATCTAGCTGCAATATTGATGAGGAAACAGGATCGAATAATAAAGGTTCTGATATTTGATCCAGCTATAACATTGACGAAGAGGCAAGATCGATTGAAGGCTCTAATATTTGATCCAGCTGTAATATCGACAAAGAGATAAGATCTGACAAATTTTTCTTTTTTCTTTTTTTTGTTTTTTTTCTTTCATTTTTTGTTTTTTTACTGGATACAACATTTACGAGGAGAGGAATTTAAAAGTCAACAAATTTTGACCAAGCTACAGCACCGCCGAAGAGGCAAGGTCAATAGTTAGTAATATTGATCCAGCCACGACAACGACAAAGGAGTAGAATCAAGATTTAGTAAATTTGGTCTAGCTACAACACCGACGAAGAGGCAATACCATGAGTTAGTAAGGTTTGACCCAGCTATAACACTGACAAAAATGTAGGGTCTGAAGTTAAAATTTTTGATCAAGTTGCAGCACTGACGAAGAGGCAGGATCATGATTTGACCAAGCTACAGCACTGGCAAAGAGGCAAGGTCTAAAGGTAAAAGCTTTGATCCAGCTGCAACACCGACGAAGAGGCAGGATTAGAATTTTGGCACATTTAGTCCAGCTACAACACTGACGAAGAGGCAAGACCAGAATTTGACCGAGCTACAACACCGACGAAGAGGTAGGATCAGAGGATGAAGCTTTGATTTTTTTATTCTTTTTTATTTTTTTCTTTTGATTGTTCATTATTTTTTGATTTTTGATTTTTTTCTTTTTTGGATTTTTTTGATATTTTCATATTTCATTTTTTTTCTTTTTGATTTTTTGTCTAACTATAATTCTGAAAAGGAGATCCGAAGAAAATATTTAGTTTAGTCGCATCATCAATGGAGAAACTTGACCTGGATAAAAAATTGACCTACTGCACCATCAACGTCAAAGCAAGATTTGGAAAATGTAAGATCTGCTACATCACTAGCGAAAGAGATGAGATTCGGAGGAAAATTTTGATCTGTTGCACCATCAATGGAGAAACAAAATCTTCAAAAAGTTGATCTTCCACACCACCGATAGCGAGGCATGATCTGGATTAAGTTGGCCCATCATTACTAAAGGAGGCAAGATTGGGAAATAATTGGTTCTGCTACTTCATGGCGGAAGTCATGACCTAAAAATAAAAGAAAACATTAGTTAGTAATTGTTCAAAATTTTACCGTTGTTATCTAGATGTTTGAGCTTTTAGCGTACTCGACATCTCTTAGGGCTAAAGGTTGATTATCACATCGTTGCCCCCATGGTTAAGGTTCTTCGATCTCTTCCTTGGACCTGCTTGTACATTCAAGCCAAAAATAAATGTGTTATTATGGATGCACCTAACTTTAGGCTTAATGCATGTGTCATACCTAAATGCATATACGATGTATGCAGTTAATGAAGAATGATCTCAATGAACTATGAATGACAGATTCTATTTTGCCCCTCAAAAGGATATCCCTGATTCTATGGTGGTCAAATCTTTGCTTTTGATTAAATAGTGCTCTATGCCTTGTATGTAAGGATGTCCCCCAGCCTTCTTTGGACTTGATTGTCTTTCTTTGGAGTTACTCCATCGAAGGTATGCCCCTCTAAAAAAACACTTTGTAGCAAATTCGAACTTTGAAAATTATGATGCCTCATGTCATGGTCATATTAAATAAGGGTGTAAGTCATATATAGCTTCCGATTTACATTATGCATGGGTACGATCAAATTAAGATGAACAAAATGTATTTTTTTATTGAAACTTTTAGTTTTTGGCCCTTACAAAAGGCTCTCACTGCCATTGGGCTTAGGAAAGTGAGATACACCAAAGAACATCACTTTGAAAGAGACGAAAACTACATGGGGGCCTACTGTGGTCATGACAGCGTAATATTTGGGCTCGTTAGGCATGGGATACTTTCATACAGGTTATTCTCAAAAGGCATCATTGACATACTCATGCATTTTCATTCTTCGGTAGGGGATCCTTATTTGTGGCTGGCCCAACTGAGTTTTCAAAACTTACCACCCCAAGCTTAATAAATTTTTCCACAAGCTTTTTGAAGCCTATGCAGTTCTCGATCGAGTGACCTACTTGCCCCTCGTGATAGTCACATCTCGCATTGGCGTAATACCATTATGGGAAATGAGGTTGTACTAGAGCTTGGTAGAAAGATGCCACCATATGGTTGTCGTACAATTGTTTGCACAATTTTCGATAGAAAATTGGTAACGGAGTAAACTTCATCTTCTCAGTATTCCTCATTTGTCCAGAATCTTGGCTTAAGTAACCTTGGGAACTCATATCTTTCGGTTGTATCACTGTCACCGGCTTTAAAAGACCAACATTATAAACTCCCAAAGAGTTCACTTCATTGTCCCTTTTCCCATAGATGGCTTCTTATGGGATGAACTTCCACCGGCGTCGATCTTATTGTTCTTAACAACATTCTCAATGAGCTAACCATATAGCACTAGATCAACAAAATTGGTAGTTGCATTTCCTATAAGGTGATCAAAAATTGGGCCTTCCAAAGTTTGGATAAATCTGACCACCGTCTCTTTCTCACCAAGCAAGGGTTGAACTTGTGCTGCCACGTCCCTCCAACGTTGTGCGTATTGCCTAAAGCTTTCATTGGACTTTTACTTTATGTGTTGTAAAGTCCAACAGTCTGGCACCATATCACTGACATGTCGATATTGCTCTAGAAAAGCCTTGGCCAAGTCTTTCTTTGATTTTATCTGATGACAATTCAATTGATTATACCATATGGTGGCAGATCCAGTTAAACTGTCTTGAAAATAGTGGATCAATAACTTTTCATCTCTACCATATCCTATTTTCCTTCGACAAAACATGGTATGATGAGTACGGGGACAACTCGTCCTATTATATTTCTTTAATTCAAGGACCTTGAACTTAGGGGTAGCACCAAGTCTGGGACAAGGCTAAGTTCATTAACATCAAATCCACTGAAGGTGTCCACTACCTCCATGGCTTCCATCTTTTCCTCGAGTCGCTTGCAACGGTCCTCGATCTCTTTTGAAGTCTTCATTTTTGGTTTCTTGATTTTGACCAACTGATACATTTTTGAGACAAAATTTTTAGCTTGATTTCCTCTAGACTTAACTTTCGACTAGTGGGTATATTCATAGGGAAAGTGGTGCCGGCCTGATGAAGTAGTGACTTCCCTCGAGAAAGTACTATTAGAGGGTCAGGTCGAGCCTTAGCATTAGTAAGAGTAAACCTCAGAGGATACGCAAGGCCTCCGTTCCCATCAGTGGAATTTTTTGTAGAATTTGCAAAAAAAGCCTCTTCTTGCTCGGGGAGTTTATGTCCTAGCATTTGTGCCATTTGGCCTAGCATGTCTTGTTGGTATTTCTTGATTTGTTCAATCATATCTTGTTGGACTATAGCTAACAGGTCCTCCAACTTCTTAGCTAAATCTGCTTGTATGTCCTTTTGAGTTTGCTCAATTCAGTCCAATCTATCTTCATTTATCATTTTGGTCTTGTGTCGAGTTTTGTAAGGGTGCTAAATCAGCTGACTTTTTGTTCTATCTAGTATCACTTTCATGGGACATCCCAAGAATCAATCTTAAATTTTTAAAAATGAACGCATATAAATGCAAGGTGTATATCTTAAATGCAAATGTACCGATTCAAAAACGGTTCCCATGGCACAAATGTCTGAACTAACGAGATTTATTTGGAACTTTGAATGTTGCATCGATGTTTAGGGTACTAGATTTTCTCCTGATGACAAATCTTTTTCTAATTGGGAACCAGTCGTGAATCAATATTTCATGCTTGTAAAAGGAATCGATTAAAATGTTATAATGGTGTTATGCAATTAATGCAAAATGACTGAGTTTAATATGATGTGATCAAAAAGAGAGAAAAATAAAATAGGTCATTTCAGATTAAAATGAATGAATAAATTAATGATAAATAAAGTAGAAACTAAAACAGGTAAAAAATTGTACATATATAGAAAATAGAGGCATCAAAGCCTAAAAAATGGACCACCAAATGGGCAGAGTTTCACGTGGCTTAAAAAGGCTGGCTCCTACGACTCACTATATACGGGTTTTGGTTCTAGAGTAACGGTACCCAAACTGTCTCTAGGAGATCAATTCGAGGGAATACGACCCTTATACTATACGAGGGTGAAGACCCCACGAAATATAAGGACCGAATTCTTGAAGTGAATTACAACACCATAAGGAGCTGAAGACCCCACAAAGCGAAGTAATCACTCCCACTTATCAAGGTGAGGGGCTCAAGTAGGAAGGTCATGCATGAATGCCGAGGGATTAAAAATTATATTAAATTCAATTTTTATTTTCTTGTAAGACAACACAAAATTAACGTTGGCCCGACTCTCTAAAAAAACATCCCCAGTGGAGACGCCATATGTAATAAAGTTTTTTTTAAATAACGTATCGAAAAAATATATTTTACGGCATCAAAGGAGATGACACTCAGAGACCGGGATGACACTCCTACTAGAATACCGTAAAAATTTAAAATGGATGGAAAAATTGTGGGAAATAAAAAGGGAAGATGTAGTCATCACTGGCCACTTTGGTAGGCCGAACACGATTAAAACCAGAGATTCTAGAACATTTGGGTTCGGTAGTCGGTTACGCGCAGGGAAGGATTAGCACCCTCACGACACCCAAAATTGATACCGCGTTGATTTAGTGTTGTCTTTGCAAGAAAATAAAAATTGAATTTTAATTTAAAATTTAATAAAAATGGTCTAAGGAGAATATTTCCTTATTTAGGACAACCGAGGAAGATGACACCTGAATAAGTCAAGACACCACTTCCTAGCCAGTTTCCGAAATAAATTGGAAAATATCCCTTAAATATTAAAATGGGTTTAAAATCTAAAGAAAAATACAAAGATACTCGAAGCAAAATAGTGACATAATATACATATATATAATATTATATAGTATATATATAAATATATAATATGAAAAGTTTTACAAATAAGAAATACTACATATAAAACATAATATAGGGTAACATATAATATGAATATGTACAAATAATATATAATAATATTAATAATAATTAACATAATAATAATAACAAGATTAATAAAAAATAAAATAATATTATAAGCATAATAAATAAATATAAATGTTGTAATAAAAAAATATTATAATAATTTAAATAAATAAATAAATAAAACAAATGCAGTGACTAATATGTAAGGAAATGCGAATTGGACGGCTGAAATATAAAGGATATAAAATTCAGTTAGCCATAACTGTATTTTCCCTATTCTTTAAAAAACATGCAAATCTGGCTCCCCAGGTTGGGTCAAGGCACGAGTCGCGTAAGCCTTAAACGGTGTCGTTTTGAATACCCATTAAATACCCATTTTAGATCCAAAAAAATCAATTGGTGTGTGGCAATTTTAAAAAGAGTTGCAACTCTCTCAAGCCCTCTCTCAACTCATCTGCCCAAGCTCAGTCACTGCCTAAGGTCCGTCGTAGGTCGACGTTCACCGACGATGAAGAAACTACCGTGAACGACAGCCGAAGTACATGCAAGTGGTCTGGTGGGTTCAGTTTTGGCTCCTAAGGTTGGATCTAAGGTTCGTTGTTTCTAAATCCTCTCCTACCTACATAGATCTGACAAAACCCGAAGGGTTTTATATTTTTTTTACCTTTTTTTTCTTGTTCAATCTCCTTTTTTGTATTTTTGGTTGTTTCTTTCTTCAATATTGGTATCTATTCTTTAGTTGTTTTTTGGCTCGATCTCACCCCCTTTTGCCGGTTTAACTCCCTTTTATAGGGCTTTTGATTTGGTAGAGGTGGAAAGCATGGGACAGGTGGTGACTCGTGAAGGCCGAGTTTAGGCGGTGGTTGCAGCAATGAATGAGGATGAGGGGCTTAAAATGAGGGTAAGGGTAATAGTGGCAGAAGAGGTAATTATTTAGGTAGTTAATCTTTAAGGGTTTTGGTTGTGGTTTAATTAGGGCTTAGTTTTAGATTAAGGTTCGGTTAGGGCTATCGGTAGTGGCAGGGTGGCCGATGAGGTGGCATCGACATAGCTTTGGACGGCGGCGGCAGTGGCTAGGTTAGAGCATATTAGGGCTAGGTTATGTTGTGGGATAGGATTTATAATGGGTCTGATTGGGCTATGAGTATTATTTATAATTGGGTAAAATGTATGGGTATGTTGGGCCGGTTGTAAATGGGTTTTATTGGGTTTGTAATTGGGTTAAGGAAATAATAATAATAAAAGAGTTTGGTTTTTAATTTTTGGATTTTGGTTTTGGGTTTAATTTGGCTATTGGGATATTGGGTTAGGCTTGGACAAAAATGGGCATCTACACCTGGTGCCACATAACTTCAGGAACGTAAATTCAGTATCTCTAACCATGGTGTTACAACACTCTTTCTCTGGGTATTTGGATCCCATCAATCAAAGGTAACTCAACCAATCAAGCATCCAAACAACACATGGCATGGACACGGTGACCACGCAGCATACAAAACTTACATGATTACCAAACACTACATTTTCTATCAATTGTCAAGCCATCATTTAAGTTTACCAACTTGTTAATACTTTATGAAAGTGTAAATTAATCATCAATATTAATTATATCATTAATCCATATTATCTCATTAACATCCCACATCAATTTCCATCTTTTAATAGATTATTCCTTTAAGTGGGTACCGGTAATCGAACACAAGTATCGATACGGTACCCCTTGGTATCAGTACTTACGTGTTTATCGATACTAATATAGCTTACTGGAAATCCTTACTTCCACAAGTACCGGTACGGGTCGAACCATAACGATATGGTCCATAAATTGCGTATCGGTATGACTAAAGCTCATATCAATACCCTATTCACGGGTTTGCACAATTCCCTCAAATTACGATATTACTACGCTCTATCTGATCCATACAGCTTATGAAAGTCATTAGGGTTTGTTTACTCAATTAATATTAATTACCGACTTCATGATCGTTTCTTCGAATATTACTGATTATCAGTCTGTTTAGTATAATTTCCATCGAACATGCCAATTCACATTTCAAGTACTTAAGCAGCACAACATGTAAATCAACCAATCAGATAATTATACGAACATTCAAATGACCTTACACGGTCTTTAAAGCTCATAATAGTCTTTAATACACTCAAGCTCATTAGGCATCTCAATATTTACCAAGTCTTGTAATACTTGTCTCAATATATGTTTATTTATCGTCTACAATTTTTGTTGATACTAACACGCAAGGCAATCACATTTATGATGCTCATGAAGTAATAGGAGTTCGAGGTGTACTAACCTTAAGCCAAAGCGATAAATCCTCATATAAGCTTCCCAATTATTCCACTTGATCCTACATCCGATCCCAAATAATCCTCGTATAATAAAGAATACGAAACTACATCAATTTCATGCATCCTCTATTCAATTCACAAGGTCAAAGGCATAAAAATAGCTTATCGGTTTCGAATTTGACGAAATAGACTTGCGCAATCAGAATTAGAACATCAAGAAACCCCCAGGTAGGATCCTCAAAAAAGTCAACAACGACGACAACGTCTGGCAGCTGGTTCAGCTTACAGCTTGAAGGGCAGGCTCGGCTTGCCGCTGGCATGTCAGCTCAGGCTCGGCTTAGTAGGCTAGCTCACAGCTGGCCCAGCTGCTTGGCCTAACAACTGGAACCCTATTGTTATAATATCCTACTCGGCTAGACGTTGCCCACGCGCAGGCGATAGTGCGTGCAACAGCTTTCGGTGACTGAACGGCAACAGCAAGCTCTAGGTCCAAGTTTCTAGAAATGAATAGTCCAACGTTGGCATCAGTTTTGGGTTTTGAGCACTCGAACCTCTTCGTTTGAACAACCCAAAACTTTACACCATTTAACCCGCTCCATGACAGCTTCGATGGTGGTGTCACTACCACCGTCCGACTTGTCTCGGCAAGATGAGCACGATAACGATGGAGGTATCAAAAATGGATACTCTGATAGCAGTAGATCAGACTTGGAATCTTGTGAAAGAATAGAAAAGAGAAAGAAAAAGAAGATGAGAGAATATAAAGTCTGATTTTCTCCTTCTCTTACACACACCTTTTATTCAAACTATCATCCTCCAAAACTCCACGGTAAAATCGCATCTTAAGCCCTTTAAACTTTCATCTTTTCATAAAATGATCGTCACATCTCTTTAAATTAAATCTATAAATTTAAATTACCAAACCTAAATTTAGATCTGCAACCCAACTCATTTTCTGGGTCATTACAACTCTCCCCTCCTAAAAAGATTTTTTTCATCGAAATTTGTACCAATAAACCATAGAAGATGCTAAAACTTTTATAACTCTCCAACATTCTCAAACATATCCCACTGTATTACTCTGATCTCTTGCAACACTTGTCAATTATAACTTTTGTCCTCTAATGATACAAACATAATCTCAGCTGATTCTTTCTCACAACAGGAATCCATCTTTGCTCAGTGCATTACAGACGACGAGCAAAACCCAACGGTATCCCTGACAAAACTGTCATACGAATACATCATCAAAGAAACTTAACTTATGTTGTAGAACCCAAAAGATTGTTGCACAACAAAATCCTCCCACAAATCTGTATCATCTAAAAGAACATGAGGTTAAACAGTTGTTACGTCCAAAACGAATCAATTCCTCTCAGGGTGACTCCTTGAATGAGACTCTAACTCTGATGGCATCTCATATCTAAAACATTGCTTGCCTGGTGCAGGACTTCTAAAAATGAACAACGTCTTAACTCACCTCAAGTAATTACCTTAAAATCAGTTATGATAACTCATATCGACAACTAAATCAGCTCCTAATAACTTGGCTCATGCAAGAGTCTTACACTCTAAACTATAACGTGTCTGAAAACTCGTCATTTATACCCTCACACAGATCTATCATCATATGGAAATCCCGTCAATAGATAAGGCTCTATCTCGAAACTCGTGTAAAAAATATCATGTACACATAATGCAATGTCGTACATCCCAATCCATGACCACATCCAAGCAAACTTCTATCTGGACCTCACATTTGCCAAAAATATCAAACAGTACCCGCCAAGGACGATATTATTACTCAACGTAATCCTAAAGAAACTGTGTACTCACAAACCTTTACAAGATTCACGGTCTTCTATTTAATTTTCACTGAGGAACATCGAAACATCACAAAAACTCTGGCAAACTCAGTGTTAGACTCTCAACTAATGACAAGACAACCACTTATCACTATCTCAAACACATGACTCCACTCTATTTTCCAAAACATGCGGCGAAAGTTTGGTACCAACTGTCGATCTAAAATTCACCACATACTGGCCACTATAATGTATAGAAAGAATTTATTTCCTTAATATATGTTTTTCTAAAACACCCACCATAAGATCTCAAAGTCCATCAGAACTCGTCGTACCAATTTCAATCATAACATTGTATCCTTTTAATTACAATCAGATGCTACTACTCACAGCTTCCCAAGTTACCCAATCCTCAACTCTGTGCTTAACCAACCATATACACATGTACCAATAATGACCGATCAGTACCGACACCAGATGAATCAAGTACTGGTACTGCATTGAGCTAGCATCGGTACTCCCTTACACGACCTTCACATGTGATCCTTGATCACCCTACGTGGACAGCATGATACTCTAACCCGAACTAACTTCGTACATCCATCACTTACCAAGCTAACTTTACTTAGGTGGTGATCAATCACACGATCAATAATTCTCAATTACATCAACTCAAATCGCTATTCAAATCTTAAATTTCCTTAAAGATCAAGTACCCAAAATTCACGATGTTGGGGTGAGCACCATATTCCCACTTCTAAAACAAAAATGCAGAGCTGAAAATACAACAAAACATCCTCAAAGATCTCAAAATCTTATTTGAATCTAATCGAGTTAGTATCACTGTCACAACAAAATAGTCTCACGTAGCTCGAATTTCCACCAATGTTTTTTGGCTCATTCCAAGAAAACTGTGATACAATCAAAAACATTTACGAAGTCTCAAACCCTTGCTTCCTTAACTGATTTCACGATAATTAACCTTTCCCTCACACAATGTCATTAAGGTAATTATATTGCCAACGCTCATCTTTCCATATTCACACGTGTCACGTAAAGCATCAAACTTATTTTCGAGATGCTATATGGTGGCCCAAACCTTACCATCGCTGAAACACCTCCAACATCACAACTCACATCAGCCGTAACCACAACACACTTAAAGAGAGAAATCTTCATTCCCAAAATTTATTCAAAACTATAAGCCTTTAACACTTCAACCACAACCATCATATTCTCGAACCAATCAGGAAAAACACATGGGTACTTCGCAATCGATTAAACGAGTCATCCACCTTAGGAGACACATAACAGTCCTTCACTATTACTTAACAAGCTATCAGCTGTTTAAGCATTACCCCCGATGAACCAACTTCTTACTAGTGAACAAGCTTGGCTCTCCCTTGAGCAAAACACTCAGATATAAGAAACCTCATCCATGTTGTACCTTTAAAACTGAACCTCCAACTTCCTCAACTAGGTCAGTGTCCTCTGACAAAGGCAATGGGCACCGACATCCAACTCGGCCTTACCTAAACATCCACTCATGTTCATGACTAGGAACGGGCACGGGTCAGGTCGGGTGGGGTTTTTGGCCCACCTAAACCCGACCCTAAAATATGTACCATAAATCTGATCTCATACTTGAAAAAATACAACCTGACCCAAAATTATATACTTAAACCTAAACCCAACCCAACTAGATCCGAGCTATTAAAAAATAAATTTTATGGACCTAATTATAAAAAAATAATTTTAAGGACCTAATTGTAAAAAAATAATTTTAATGACCTAATTGTAATATATATATATATATAAAGAAGGAGAATTATTACAAATATCCCTAAAAATATAAAGGGAAATTACACTATTAGCCCCGGGTCAGGTTAGGTCGGATATTTTCAACCCTAAACATAAACTTGTCCCTACCCGAAAACATCATGGATAAAAACATGAACCAACCCGAACCCAAATTTTCTACAAAAAAAACTATCCCGATCGGCCTGAGTCGGGTCAGAACCTGACCAGATTGGGTAAAATGTCCATCCCTATTCATGATAGGGAAAAAGTCATTACGACTCTTCCATAAAGCATAAACAGATACTCCGTCAATCCACAAGCTCTTGAGCGTTGAACTACACATTTTGGCATCTACCAAACGGTCAAACATGTCTCATAATGCCATTGTGCCATTCTCTAAACAACCACCACGAAGATCACTATAAAAGGGCAACGGTCTAACATTCTCATTACCAAGGGTTGGGCTCCCTTGAGGTCTCGGAGCCTTGAGTACAACTCACGACATTAGTAGCTAGCATCGCGCTTGATTAACCAAAGCAATTTTCAAAGTGCAACAACTCCCAAGAAGGTAGCTCTCTCTCAACCCTGTAGAACATCTAACCTCAGACACATTCTAGTGAACTAGTAGATCCTGAATCTACTATCTCTGAGAAATACCTCTGAAAAAGGCGATGATACTCTCCAAGTATCAATGAGACTCTTTTTACGCAAACAAAGGGTTCTCCAACCAACGGGTATTCATTGATCGATTTTCACAAGTAGTTTATCCAACCCCGTATCACAACCGTTATCCATGCATAACAATAAAGATTCTTTGCCACCAACTCTCATAACGTATCTGAAGACTTCGAAACGACTACAACACGTAAGGAAGACATCGTTCAGGTGGCGGGAGAATGACACATCCCTGACTCTGGCATTATTCACCCAACTCGTAACTCGACAATATGGGGGCGACATCGCCTCTGTAATTGCTCTCTAGATCGGCTCAACACTAAACTAGGCCCTCTCGGCCACGATCATAACCATTTTAGCGTCGCAATTTTGGATACACCATCAGGATTCCAGTAACTTAATTTAAGGGCTTGTATTCACTAGACACCTCACTAAAAACTAAGGGTATTCAAAAATACCCGACTCGACTACCCGAACATAAATACTTGGGTATTCACCCGAATTTTTTACTCGGGTTAGGTACCAAGCCCGTTATTTCCCGGGTCGGGCCCGGGTTACAAAATTCAAAATTTTCAGATACCTGGTTCCCTAGGTTTCTGGATATATTTGAAATTAATATTTTTTTTATATTTAATATATATATATATATTTATATTAAACTAATAAAAAATCTTAATTTTTTATATTTTTATATTTAATAAATACATATTGTTATATTAAACTAATAAATACATATTTCTATAATAAACTAATAAAATATTTTTATATTAAAAATACATATTTTTTATATTTTAGTATCCAAATACCCAATTTTTCGGGTACCAACAACACCTGGGCCAGGACACGGGCCGGTCATAGGACTACCCGATAATCTAGGTACCCGGGTACCGAATTTGAACACCCCTACTAAAAACACCTATACCACCCTGGGTTTTCTAAAACCGGCTAAGTCTAAGCTCTGATACCAATATTGTAATACCTCGACCTGGATGCCATAATTGAGCCCCAAGCCCAAAATAAAACCATTAAAATTTCTCATACTGGGTTTAGCCCGACAAGGTATTTCTCAAAAACATTTAAAGCACACAGTTGAAAATATAAATAAATAAACAAAACGGTACAAAACAGCTCCAATTCAGATTTTAAATATTTGGTCGTTTTGATTAATACAATTCAAAATAATAAGAGTTACAGACTCCACCACGTAAGGTCCTATGAATACATAGCCCACTAAACACAAGTATCATACTCTAGAGACCATCAAATTCTGGAATCTTGTACTGATAATGCACCTTGATCCCACGATCCGACGATCAACCTACGCACGAAAACATTCGAAGCGTTGAGCTTACAATTCTTAGTGGCACACATATACTCTACTACACTTCATGCTAATTATAAACATAAGCATGTGAGCTAGTAAAAGCAACAAAGAGAGATAAATAAATATATGGCGCCACCACTAGTCACCTAAACATATGATCTCATCACAGCAAAATATCATACATGGCCTACAAGGCCCAACTATACTCGAAATCTCACCAGATCATCCAAGCTAAAACACACAAGCCATAACCACAAACTTGGAGTGAAACCCAGTGCCACATAGCTTCGGGAATATACACTCTAAGTGAGGACCGGTGCCACACAGTTTTGGGAACATACACTCTTTGGGTGAGACCCGGTGCCATACAGCTTTGAGAACGTACACACATTCTCAAAATCTCTCGTCAAGCATCTTTAAATGAGACATTGTGCCACACAGCTTCAAGAATGTACATTCAACATCTCTAACCATGGTGTTGCAACACTCTTTCTCTGAATATCCAAATCAAAGGTAACTCAACCAATCAAGCATCCAAACAGCACACGGCATGGACACAATGACCACACAACACTTACATGATTACCAAACACTACGGTTTCTATCAATTATCAAGCCATCATTTAAGTTTACCAACTTGTTAATACTTTATGGAAGTGTACATTAATTATTGTTAGGATTTATGTTTTGATATAATAATTGAAAATTAGTTTTAGACTAAATTGAAAAGATTTCAAAAATGGTTTTAAGTCCAAACAACTTGAAAATAAGTTGAGAAGTTTTGAGAGGTTTTAGAAATGTTTTTAAATGATTTAAAGTAGCTAAACTAACGATTTCAACACAGGCGTACCGATACGGAATACCCCGTATTGATACGGTCCAAGGGTTTTAGCTACAGTATTTTTCCAGTAACCAAAAATCGTACCGATACGCCCCTAGGCATACCAATACGAGTGGGATCGTTTTGATATGCCACATGGCGTACCGATCCTATTTTCAACCTCTCCAACGGTTATTTGAATTGTAGGGCGTACCGAAACGGACCAGTGCGTACCGATACGATTTGCCAAACAGACCAAGGCGTATCGACATGGCGTACTGATACGGCTCAAGGTGTTTCGATAAGGTTAGCAATTCTGAGTGCAACGGCTAGTAGCTGTACCAATACGGGTACATGCGTACCGATACGGGCAGCACCAGAACAGTATTTATTGCTGGAAATAAAGCCTTCAACGGCTCCAATTCAATCCCAACGATCTCCAACGGCTAGAAACTCAATTGGGAGTATTTAAGGACCCTTCAAGCTTCAGAAACAACTAATGATCTTATTGTCAACAACATTATGATGCCAAAATTGTCTTAGGGCTTTTAATTCTCATTCTTATTATAGACAACACTTGTGAGCTTTAATTGTTAGATTTGCTCAAGTGTTTTAGGTTTAGGTGAGTGCTTAAAAGAGTGCAAACATCTACCTTGTAGTGAGGAATTATATTTTGCTTTATTTCTTTGATTGAGAAGATTTCCAAAGCTTGGTTGTAAGCTTTGGATGCTAGACTTGGTAATTGAGTCTAGGTTGTAAAGGTTGCCTCCTAAGCCTTGTTAAAAGGGGAAGAAATCTTAGTGGATTTGGGAAATCCTTAGTGGAAAGCTAAGGTAGTGTATGTAGAGCTTGTTAGAAGCTTGAACCACTATAAATCCTTATGTCCATTGTCCATATTTTTACTTCCCACCAGTAAAACCCAAAATCGACTTCTTCACCACTTGGCAAGCATATCGGTTGAAGGAATTCAAGCACATCAATTGGTATCAAAGCGAGGCTCGATTGAGAAGGTTTAACCACCTATTGAGGCGATCCGACAAGCTCGACCAACAAACAAGTCAACCGACTTCCATGGCGTTATCCATCGACAAACCGCCATTCTTCAACGATGACAACTATGCTTCTTGGAAGCATAGAATGATGATCTTCATGAAGAGAAAATACTACCGTCTTTGGGACATAGTTGAAATGGACCGTTCGTGCCAAATCGGAGCAAGGCAGAGTGGAACGCAGAAGATCGCAAGAAGATGGAGCTCAATTGCAAGGCCATACACATTCTATTTTGTGCTTTGGGCCTCGATGAATATGCAAATGTATCTTCTTTTGAGAGTGCCAATGAGCTATGGGACAAACTTGAAGCAATCCATAAAGGGACAAATGAGGAGAAAGAGACAAAGATTGGTCTACTCAACCTCGAATACAAAAACTTCAAGATGGACCCCATATGAAGACATCAAGAGCATGTTCGACAGGTTCTCTACAATCGTCAATCAACTCAAAAATCTTGGAGAAGAGATTTCGGAAGAAAAGCTCGCTCAGAAGTAGATTTATTCACTTCCCGAATCATGGAAGAGCAAGAAGACGACCATTATTAAAGTCAAAGACATGAAGAAGCTCAAGTTTAAAGAGCTCGTAGGGTCTCTTCTCACCCATGAGATGATGTATCTACCCTTGAAGAGGAAGAAATAGCAGATAATCCAAGAGCAAGGAATCAATGTCAACATCATTGCTCTACAATCCTCCACAAGCCATCAAGAAGAATCAAGTGAGGAGGAAAGTGAAGATGAAGAGATGGCCTATATCTTCAAGGAATTGGCTCGATTCATGAAGAGCAACAAATAAGAATCCAAGCATGAATCGAAGAAGAAGATGGTGGATTCCCCCAAGTGCTCAAATTGCAAGAAGATGAGGCACACCAAATCCGATTGCCCTCGCTTCAACAAAAAGGAATCATCATCAAAGAAAGCATGTGTGGCTACATGGAGTGATGAAGATGAAGTAGCCCACCTATGCTTGATGGCCCTCCAAGAGGGAGAGGTAGCTTCTAACTCATCTATTTCTAATTCTTATACTTTTGATGAGTTGCAAGAGGCCTATGACAAATTGGTTTTTGAATTCAAAGCCTCATTTTCTAAAAAAAGTTAATTTCTAAATTGAAAACTGAAAATGATTTGCTTGTGAAAACCAATTTGGAATTTGAAGCAAAATTAAAGGATTTTGAACTTAAAGTTTTAGATTTACAAAATTTTCTTCAAAAGAAAGAAAAAGATCATCAAATTGAAGTAGATGATCTTAAGAAAGAAAAAGATTTGATTTCCAAAGAGCTTGAAAAGAAAAATAATTTAGGAAAATCAAACTTTTATCAAAGACAATCTAGTTCCCCTAGATTTTTTAATGGAAAAGTTTTTAGAAGTATTTGGGTCTCAAAAGGACTAAGTACTTTAAATACAAAAGATGAAATTGAAAAATGGATTCCTAAGGGGACTAAATTATGTGCCACTAATGCCTATGGATCCAAAGCAATTTGGATACCAAAATATTTGTGATTTTCTTTTTGTAGGTGTGATGGAGCCTTGATCGACAAGTGATAAAATTGATGAGGAGCTCTATTCACACAAAAGATGAACACTTGAAGAAGGAAGGCTTCACATCCTCTCTTTGATTCAAGTGTGGTAAAATTAGTTGAATTTAGTTTATTTTAATTTGATTATTTTTTTTAATTCAACTAGTTAATCATACATGTTGGACTAACATTTGATTGATGCTTGAGTAAGGGGGAGCCAATTTTTTTGAACAAAACTTATTTTTTTCAAAGTTTTTTTCTTTTAACTTTTCATTGTTATTGAACTTTAAAGTTTGAACCATTTTTGATATAACAAAAAGGGGGAGAATGTTTTGAAAAATTGATTTTTCAAATGAATAAGGGGGAGCTTATAAGATTTTCAACATTTAGTCTCTTATTCAATTTTTATTTTGACTAAGGGGGAGAATCTCAAAAACAATTTTTCAAGTTGGTTTTATTATATCAGAAAGGGGGAGATTGTTAGGATTTATGTTTTGATATAATAATTGAAAATTAGATTTAGACTAAATTGAAAAGATTTCAAAAATGGTTTTAAGTCCAAACAACTTGAAAATAAGTTTGAGAAGTTTTTAAGAGGTTTTGGAAATGTTTTTAAATGATTTAAAGTAGCTAAACTAACGTTTTCAACACAGGCATACCAATACGGAATACCCCGTATCGATACGGTCCAAGGGTTTCAGCTACAGTATTTTTTCAGTAACCAAAAACCGTACCGATACGCCCCTAGGCGTACTGATACGAGTGGGATCGTTTCGATATGCCACGTGGCATACCGATCCTATTTTCAACCTCCCTAACGGCTATTTCCCAACAGTTATTTGAATTGTAGGGCGTACCGAAACGGACCAGTGCGTACCGATACGGTTTGCCAAACAGACCAAGGCGTATCGACATGGCGTACCGATACGACTCAAGGTGTTTCGATACGGTTACCAATTCTGAGCGCAAGGGCTAGTAGCTGTACCAATACGAGTACACGCGTACCGATACGGGCAACACCATAACTACATTTATTACAGGGCTCCAATTTAATCTCAACGGTCTCCAACGGCTAGAAACTCAATTGGGAGTATTTAAGAACCCTTCAAGCTTCAACAACAACTAATGATCTTATTGTCAACAACATTATGATGCCAAAATTGTCTTAGGGCTTTTAATTCTTATTCTTAGTATAGACAACACTTGTGAGCTTTAATTGTTAGATTTGCTCAAGTGTTTTAGGTTTGGGTGAGTGCTTAAAAGAGTGCAAACATCTACCTTGTAGTGAGGAATTATAGTTTGCTTTATTTCTTTGATTGAGAGGATTCCAAAGCTTGGGTTGTAAGCTTTAGATGCTAGACTTGGTAATTGAGTCTAGGTTGTAAAGGTTGCCTCCTAAGCCTTGTTAAAAGAGGAAGAAATCTTAGTGGATTTGGGAAATCCTTAGTGGGAAGCTAAGGTAGTGGATGTAAAGCTTGTTAGAAGCTTGAACCACTATAAATCCTTGTGTCCACTGTCCATATTTTTACTTCCCACCATTAAAACCCAAAATCGACTTCTCCACCACTTGGCAAGCATATCGGTTGAAGGAATTCGAGCACATCAATTATCAATATTAATTATCTCATTAACCCATATTAGCTCATTAACATCCCAAGTCAATTTCCATCTTTTAATAGCATTATATATTATTTCTTTTAGTGGGTACTGGTACTCAAACACAAGTACCAATACGGTACCCTTAGGTATCAGTACTCACACTCGTACCGATACTAAAATAGCTTACTGAAAATCCTTACTTCCACAACTACTAGTATGAGTTGACCCATACCAATACGGTCCCCAAATTATGTACCGGTACGACTAAAGCTCATACCGATAACCTATCCATAGGTTCGCACAATTCCCTCAAATTACGATATTACCACGCTCTATCTGATCCCTAAAGCTTATAAAAGTTATTAAGGTTTGTTTACTAACGTATTTAATCAATTATTATTAATTATCGGCTTCATGATCATTTATTTGAATATTACTGATTATCAGTCAGTTTAGTTTAATTTCCATTGAAAATACCAATTCACATTTTAAGTACTCAAGCAACCCGTGTAAATCAACCAATCAGATAATTATAAGAACATTCTAACGACCCTACATGGTCTCTAAAGCTCATAATAGTCTCAAATATACTCAAGCTCATCGGGCATCTCAATATTTACGAAGTCTTGTAATATCAGTCTCAATATATACTTATTCATCGTCTACCAATTTTTACATATACTAACACACAAGGCAATCACATTTATGATGCTCATGAAGTAATAGGAGTTTGAGGTGCACTAACCTTAAGCCTAAGCGATAAATTCTCATATAAGCTTCTCGATTAATCCACTTGATCCGACATCTGATCTCAAATAATCCTCGTATAACAATGAATACAAAACTACATCAATTTCATGCATCTCTTGTTCAATTCACAAAGTCAAACGTATAAAAATAGCTTATCGGGTTCAAATTTGGCAAAACATACTATGTCATCATACTTAGAACGTTGAGAAACTCCTTGGCAGGGTCTCCTGAAAAAGTCAACATCGGTCAACGGTCAACGCTGGTCAATGGCGGTCAATAGTGGCTAGTGGCTGGCTCAGCTTGCTGCTCGAAGGGCAGACTCGGCTTGTGGCTGGTAGGCTGGCTCGGGCTCAACTTAGGTGGTCGACTCGCAAATGGCCCAGCAGCTTGGCCCAACTGTTATAACAGCCTGATCAACTGAACGTTGCCCACGCGCAGGCGGAGCATATGGCGGCTTCTGGTGGCTAGACGGTGACGACAAGCTCCAGATCCATATCTCGACAATGAGAAGTCCAACGGTGGCCTCGTTTTTGGGTTTTGAGCACTCAAACCTGTTTGTTGAACAACCCAAAACTTTACTCCGTTCACCCCCTCCACGATAGCTTCAACGGTGGTACCACGACCACCGGCCAACTTGTCTCGGTAAGATGAACACAATGACAGTAGAGGTATCAAAAACGAACACTCCGATAATGGTATATCAGAATTGGAAGCTCGAGAAAGAATAGGAAAAAGGAGAGAAAAAGAAGATGAAAAAGGGAGAGAGATGAGATAATATAAAATCTAATTTTCTCTCTCTTACACACCCCTTTTATTCGAACTATCTTCCTCCAAAAATCCACGGTAAAATCGCTTCTTAAGCCCTCCAAACTCTCATCCTTTCACAAAAAGATCATCATTTCTCTTTAAATTAAATCCATAAATTTAAATTACCAAACCCGAATTTAGATTCGCAACCCAACTCATTTTCTAGGTCGTTACATCCATCCCTTAATCCTCTTCACAATCCTTGTAACAAGGCTCTCACAATTAGCTGGAGTTAGATTTTTTGTTACCAGAGGGACCCCTAGGTATCTAACTAGAAAAAAACCCAATTTTAAATCCAGTTAAAGTAGTCAACTCATGCATCAAACCATCTTCCATCCCATCACAAAACATTTCTCTTTTCTCAGCATTCATTCTCAAACCTGACATTTGATGAAATAAATCCAAAATGTTCTAAATTTCTAAGAGATGATGAATTTCCCTTAGTAAATACCAGCAGATCATCTACAAAGCACAGATGTGTCAACCCAATCTTCTTACACTTTGGGTGAAAATTAAACACACCCTGCTGCCCAGCCAGATTCAACAAACATGATAACACATTCATGATCAAAATAAAGAGATACGGGGGCAGGGGATCCCTCTGTCGAATCCTTTTTGCACCTGAGAAGTATCCAACTAAACCACCATTCAATCCAATAGAGAACTTTGGCCGAGTAATACAAGCTCTCACCCATCCACAAAACTTGGGAGGGAACCCTAAATCCCTGAGAATTTGCAGCAAAAAATCCGAGGGAACCCTAAATCCCTGAGAATTTGCAGCAAAAAATCCCAGCTTATGGAGTCAAATGCTTTCCTTAAATCAATCTTAAGTGCACATCAAGGTGATAGATGCCTCCTACCATAGCCATTAACAATTTCCTGCACGAGCAAAACATTATCCACCAAGTCTCTCCCACCAAAGAAAAGCACTCTGGTTATGCAAAATAAGGGAGGGTAACCATATCTTCAACCTATTTGCCAACAACTTAGTGATGCACTTATATACGATATTACAACAGGAGATAAGCCTGAAGTCGGTAGCTTTGAGAGGGACTGCAACCTTAGGAACAAGTGTTATAATGGAGGCATAAGGCAAGGACCCAGTGGCAAAGAAAAATCGAATAGCTCTCAAGAAATCAGGCCCCATAATCCGCCAGGCAACCTGAAAAAACGAGCCGAGAACCCATCAGACCCAGGTGCCTTACTTCCATTCATAGAAAACAAAACCTCTTTAATTTCCTTGTGAGTAATAGGAACAACAATCGCATCCTGCATCAACCCCAAAATCTATTTCAACAAACCATCAAAAAAAACTGTCCACAGAACCATCAACACGCCAAAGTTCTCAGTGAAAAACTGCACAAACTCATTAGAAATATCCCCAAAAGAGTCAAGCTTAAAACCATCCCTATTCTGCAGACTAGTAATAATGTTAGCCTTCTGTTGAATTTTAACCTTCCTAAAGAAAAAAAAAGTATTCTGATCTCCTTCATTCACAAACTGGACCCTAGACTTCTGCCTAAAATTGCTTTATTCGGCCAAAGTTAGAATCCTCAAATCCATAGCAGCTTTTTTTTCTCCCTTGCAATAAGATCACTAGAAGGGGTGCTTAACAAAAGCTTCTGAATGTTCTCAAGCTCCAATTGCTTGGCAACAACCCTCTGAGAAATTTCTCCAAAAACTTCGCGATTGAATTTTCTCAGAGGCATTTTCAGTCGCTTGAGCTTAGTAAACAAAACCTTCAAAGGATTACCTGAAACTGGCTCATTCCAAGATAATTCAACAGTTTTGAGAAAACCAGGGTAATCCACCCAAAAATTGAAGAACTTAAAAGGGTGAGGAGGCTTTAACAGAGGCGCACTCAAAATCGACTGGGACAGTGATCCGAACATTCCGAAGGCAAAATCTCAACAGTTGCAGCAGGAAAGCTATTCAACCAAGCCTGGGTAACTAAAAATCTGTCCAATTTTCTCAACAGTGGAGCTTCTTGTCGTTGATTACACCATGTAAACAAAGCCTCTGTAAATGGATGATCAACCACATCAAGCCTCTCCTGACAGATAAGGAACTCTTGCATTGCTCCAGTAATCCCTTGACTTCCATCAAAATTAGAACTCTCTAGCGGACAGTTTATGATATTAAAATCTCTCGCTAGGGCCCATGGTCTATCCCCAAGTCCAACAACACCTTTAAATTCCACCAACTTCTCCCAAAGAACAAGCCTCCCATCCCTCCCATTATAACCATAAATGAAAGAGAAATTGAAACAGTAAGCATCCTTCTGCAGAAGACAATTAATAGATTGAGCAGACTTATTGATTACATGTATAAGCCAACCATCCTTATATAAGATCCAAATTCTTCCATTCAAAGCATCAGAATAATTATGGATAAAACTCCAACCCACAAAATTCTTCCTCACAATGTCACCAGCATTATTTTGATAGAGATGAAAATCAAGTTCTGACAGCTTTGTATTATATATAAATTTTTAAAATTTAATGAACAAAATGTAAACACTTTACAAGTTCAGAGATAGTTTATATGGTTTATTTTATTGTTATTATTGTTAAAACCAAAGAAATAATCAAGAACAGAAGAATTCTAATATACCAAGTCGGCCGCACAGCTTGCAATGAACTATACAGATGTAGGATCTACCACCTTCTGGCCCTATAATTACAGAATGTAGTAAAAAGAAAATTCAACTCCCCAAATTAGCATACTTTATCCGTTCAATTATTCTTAAAATCTTATAATTAACAATATGAGATTCAAATCTCAAAATCTTCAACCTTTCTTTTATCTTTAGATTGCAGAGTTGTTTGTAATATATTCATCACAAAAAATTTAACCATGAAAAACTTAAAAGTTTTACATAATTTTTAACCATTTAATGAAGGAAAACTAGAGGTGTTTATGGTTAACCTACATACTACAACGATTAACTTATATATTTTGTTATTAATGTAATTAGATAATAACCGTTGTAGTATTTTTGTTAACCATTCATTTACATTTATCCAACGATCTAAAAAATGTGTAAAACTTGAATGGTTAATAGGATCTGTTTACACATTAGTTTTACATGTTTTTTGGATCGTTGGATGGATAAAATGAATGACTGAGATTAATAGTAGGATATGTAAAGATTATCACTTGAAAAAAAGCAAAGAGTTAATCTCAACCATCTATTTCACCTATCCAATGATCTAGAAACATAAAACTATGAGTTTTACATTGTGTGTAGGTGGATTCTACCATATATATGTAGGGTTAGAATTCACTTACACAGTGTAAAATTTTTTATTTTTACACATTTTTTGGATAGTTGGATGGGTGAAACGGATGGCCGAGATTAACTTATAACCTTTTTTTCAAGTGATAATCTTCACATATTCTACTGTTAATCTCAATCATCCGTTTCACACATCCAACGATCCAAAAAAAATTGTAAAATTTAAAAACTCTTACATTGTGTAATCGGATCCTAACCCATATATAAGAGGTAGGATCCTCTTATACTGTATAAAACTTGAAAGTTTTATACCTTTTTTGGGCCGTTGGATGAAGATAAATGGATAGTTGAGATTAACAGTAGAAAATGTAAAAATTATCATCACAAGAAAAAATATAGAAATAATGTTAGTGATTTATTACTATCATTCAACGGTCTAATAAAAATATAAAAATAATTAAATTTTTCATGATGGAAGTGGATTCTACCCTTATATATATCGGCTGCACTCTTAGTCGGATGAGATCCAAAACAAAGGAGAACGATGTTAATGTGAATTTTTTCATTAAGATTTAACTATATTTAAGGATGTCGAATATGATTATATGTATGCTGTGGATATATTTTAAAAAATATATATTAAATGCAAACATATGTCGAACATGACTATCACACATTTATAGTAACATGGTGATAATGACGATGATGTTGATGGTCATCATTATCTAAACTTGGTGAAGGACACGGCATGAGACAAAACAAGTGCCCTGTTTGATCTAAAGCACGGAACATTGAAGTCGAACAATGTTGTTTCGTGTCCTCTTCTGGCACAAGTAACTGTCTCCTCCAAATATAGAAAAGAAAGAAAAAAAACCCTTTCAATTCTCTATTACTAGACCTACCTGGTTGGTTGCCCCTAAATTAACTTACTTTTGAATACTAAGGTGAATTTATCTAGTTAACTTTGGGTAAAGTGCAGAAATGATCACTGAATTTTGTTAAAAAAATAAAATAGTAATTAAATTTTTAAATGTTATAAAATGGTAATTAAATTTTATGTTTTGTAACAAATGGTAACTCGGCTGTTAAATACTTAATGTGATTGTTATGAAATTTTGTATAATAACATATTTAGTCCTTCATATTTACACATTCAATCAATTTAGTCCTAATTTGAAAAAATAATAAATTTAACCATCATTATTTACACATTCTTTCAATTTGGTCTTATTTATAATTGGAAATAATATTAAATATTTAAATTTTCCCTAAATTATCAGATTGAAATTATAAAATTTCATTATCTCCTCTGCTGATTTTTGTTTCTGTTAATTATCAGCACCCATGTTTGAATGTTTCCCTTATTTACATACACAGATTTTCAACTTTAAAGTCCAGTCTATGTAATTAGGAAGGGAAAACAGAGGATGTTGCATTCTAGACTAGACTCTAGAGTACTTCTATCATATGGTTTAATGCTGGTTAGTTCCCTCAGGGATAAGAAATTGTCGTAGAGAATTTGTTGAGTTTAACAATTAAAATTGTACAAATGGGAGAAGTGCCGATGATGGAAGCATAAGAAAGAACAAGAAGGGAGGCGATACTCTAGATAATCAAGTGACAAAAAGATAATTATTTTCTTCATAAAAAAGATATTTATTGTAATTCAATGACTGAAACATAATTTAATTAATAGTTTTTTTTTAAATGGACCTCGTTAAAAATCCCCCTTCATAACCGAGAGATAACTCGAAAGGTTCGCTCTCGGACTTTAGAAGGAGAAAAAGAGTGTCCGATATGTTATTCATACTAAACGGTCACATACAAACTTTAAGGGCAACACAACCCACCCGTTGATCACTCAAAAACACAACATCATGGATCCCCCAACTTTCTACCCAATAGCATCCCACTAACTCAAATAGGTAACTATTCATATCACAACTATACATACAATTAGAAATTCCAGAGTAATAAAAATGATCAGACCTACATAATTACTAGTGCAAAAACTAATGATAACACTATAAAACCTGAAAACCCCCACTTCGGACCCAATTACACATAACGACGTACGTACCTCTTTGGTCATTAGTAGTTCGCCGCATTAATACTCGTCAAGGACGGATCTTGAACGAAGTCAGAAATAGACGCTAGAGAATTCGGCCATTTACTCTTGCACCAAAAACCAATCCTCAAAAGTGCTAAATCAAATATCTGGTCCTCATCAAAGAACTTGCTATTGAAGAGAATATCATTTTTAGCCAGCCAAAAGGTCCACATGAATCCGAAAAAAGCCAGGCACCAGACTTGTTTTTAAAAGTATCTTTTGGACAGTTCAAACCATACATGTATGAAGGATTTAATATCACCTAGGATGGCTAGATGAAACTTCCACAAGCTAGCCCATCTTTGCCATATTCTCCATATTTTTACACAGTGACAGAAGATGTGATTAGCAGATTCAGGGTCCATAGAGCAGAATACACAAGACAAGGTAGACAACCCACACACTCCTCTTTTGGATAATTCGACTAGCGTAGGAATTCTACCCAACACAGCCTTCCACACGAACGCTTCCACTTTAGGAGGAGCTAGTCTCGACCAAACTTTTTTCCAAACGCTATCAAATTCTCCACCAATCGTTGAGACGTTTATGCAACTCTTTAGGAGTATACTGCCTAGTTGCGAAATCATGCCACATAATGCAATCCACCAGCCGAGTAGAATGAGAAGCCTTATTAATAATGTGGATAAACTCTTCCCATAAGGTGACTTCCCAATCGAAAAGACGACGCCGAATTTTAACATTCCAATGCCACTTGCCATTAACCTTTGAGCCGAATTCGTGAATCTTCCCCGATTTCTTCACAGTTAAGACATAAATTCTTGAAAAGCAATCTCTTAGGGACGGTACTTCAGTCCAAAAATCCTCCCAAAAATTTATTGATAATCCATCTCCAACGACAAAACGAATGTTTGATGTGAAAGGGTCTTGTGGCTTGTCTATTGGATGGATGCTAATCCTCCACACCCATGACCCTGAATGGGCCTCGGAACCAAGCTGTGTGAGTCATACCCATATTTTTCATCGATGACTTTCCGCCAAAGACTACTCCCTTCACAACCATATCTCCAAGACCATTTATTAAGCAGCGAGCGATTCCTAAGCTTAAGATCAAAAATGCCAAGGCCCCCAAGATTAGTATGCTTGCACAAGTTCTCCCATTTCACCCAATGTATAGCTCTGCCCGAAGATGAAGACCCCCAAATAAAGTTTGCAATGGAATTGTTCAGGGATGACGCGATCGTCGCTGGCATCTGAAATAGAGATAAAAAGTATACAGGTAGATTATTCAACACGGCCTTAACCAGAGTTATTTTGCCCCCAAAGGATAAAAATTTCCCTTTCCAACCACCCAACCTCGTTTCAAACTCATCTAAAATTGGTTTCCAGAGTTCCAATGAATTACGGGAAAATCCAAGCGGGAGACCAAGATATTTGGTTGAAAATTTATCGCTAGAGCATTTGATCGCCCCATCCCACTGCCTGATTAAAATATCATCCACATGAATGCCGTCTAATTTAGTTTTCTTAGGATTAAGCTTCAGCCCTGAAGCAACTTCAAAAACTAAACGACTAATACTGTAGTTTACCCTTCTAATGAATTTGAATTCAAACAATGACCGGAAAATGATTTGGAAAATTGACATCGTATAAAAACAGGCTTTGATACGAAATTGTCTTATTTTTCATATTTAATATTATTTCCAATTATAAATAGGACCAAATTGAAAGAATGTGTAAATAATGAGGCTAAATTTATTGAATTTTTTCAAATTAGGACTAAATTGATTGAATGTACAAATATAGATGACTAAATATGCTATTATACAAAATTTCATAACAGTCCCGTTAAGCATTTAACGGACGAGTTACTATTTTGTTCTAAAAAATAAAGTTTAATTGTCATTTTGTAATATTTAAAAGTTTGGTTACCATTTTATTTTTTTAACAAAGTTTAGTACCCGTTGATTTTTTATAGCCAAATAGAATTAAGGGTATACTACCTATTTGGTACCCACCTATATTCATGTTTTTATTTTAGTCAATCAATTATTTTTTTTGAACAAAAAGGTACATAATGTTATGTTATGTTTTTATTTTGATATTTTGCTGTTAAAAATTAAAAGCAAAGTTGACGTGGGACTTTTTATGAGAGAGAAAATAATTTTTTTAAATGACACATCAGTTTCGCTGTTAATTTTTAACGGGTACCAAAACAAAAACAAAACATAAAGTTATGTATTATTTTACCTAAAATTTAGGTGGGTGACCAAAGTAGAAACATGAGAATAGATAGGGTACCAAATATGTAGTTTACCCTAGAATTAAATTGAACTCAAACTGATGCAATTGATTTTCAAAACTTTTTATTAACCAATCAAATTCAGCTAGACGCGATCAAATTGAATTTTTCGTATTTATTTATGATCGTTTGTTTATGGGATATAATTGAGTTGAGCAGCTTGTGAGTTGCTGGAATTCGACTTGATTAAAATTTGATTAATGTTTAATTCGAATTGACCCGACTTAAACTCGAACTTGACTTAAGAATTGAATGAGTCAAGTAGAGTAAGGCTCAACTTGACTCGATAAGCTCGTGAGCAACTCGTTAATTTTGTTTAAATATATTTATTTGGTGTATTTGTGGATTGTTACTTTGGAGTTTAGGCTTTGGAATTGTTTCACACATTATTTTGATATTTTTTTTAAATTTGTTCATTTATGTTTATATTAAGTTCTATATAATATTACTAGATTTTGCATACATATTTTTAAAAAATAAGGTAAAAATTCTGGCGAGCCTAAAGAGCATGAGTCAAGCAAAAATTTATCAAGCTTATCGAGTATCGAGTTGAGTACTACTTAACTTGTGATCGACTCACTCAATAAGCACCCTAATTTGTTTATATTTTTAAATATATTTATAATTACATTTAATTAAAAATATTTTTTGTTATGGAATAGAAATTTTGGCCCGATAAAATCTTAGTTATTATTATTGACTATGACTGTGCAAAAAAAATTGATCGGAGTAATTTGAGTCGTTTATCCAATAATTCGATTTGAATATTTTATTCATATTTTTAATTTTTTAGATAATTCATATCAGATATTCGAAAAAAACTAAGTAATCCAATCAAATGGACCTTTAGAGTTTCCTCACTTCTAAGTAAGACAGGAACCCGTTACTCTAGCTCTTGAATCAATTGTTAGCGCCTCACTTCTCCTGTTTTCCTCTCTCAACCCAACTCTCATTCTATGGCGAGCCAAAAACCTCTCAATCCGGTTTGGGTTAAGATCATATTCTTTTCTGTTTGTTGATGTTTTTAGGCAAAAAAGAGTTATTTTGCTCCTGAGTTCAACCCAAATTAGTAATGTTGTCCTTCGCGCGAGAATTTATTTAATTAGGTCCTTCATTTCGCACATTACAGCAAACTAGCCTTTCGACTTAAAAGGGTTGAGTTGATTTTTTAAACCGAATTTGAGGGCATAATTGATTTTTTTGCCGAGTTCATGGGCATAATTCATTTTAATTGAAAGTTTAATAGCTTATTTAATAATTAAGCTAAAAAATAAGATTTTAAGAAATTATTAAATTTTTAAAAATTGATAAATAATTTGTTTAAATTTTTGTTAATTTAATCAATTTATTTAGTTTTTGAATAAAATTAGATAAATAATTTGTTTTTTCAAGTTAAACTTTTACAAATGGAATATATGAAAAATCGATTAAAAATTATGTAAATATCCTTTGGGTTTCAGATAATTTTAACATAAATAAAGTGAGAACTCTCACAAAAAATCAAAATATTCTTCAATTTTAAAAATCCATAAACTTAATAAAAATAAATAAAATATTTTAAAAAATATTGAAAATAAAAACTAATAAAAAATTAAAATGTATTAGAGATTAAAAATGATAAAATATAAAAATTAAAAAATACTTATAAAGTATTAAAAATTGAACACTTTTATCGAAAAAAGTCTTTGACTTCTTCAGTCTGAGTATTACCATTCGTTAAACAAATTTTCAGTGAAATCAACATTTTATTAAAGTAACAATAAAACTCAATTTTTCTTTCGCTTTTTTACATCAAATTGATGATCATTAATATTTGATGTAGAAAAATGAAGGAATTTTTTCTACTTTAATACAAGGATGTTTCCATTGAAAATATACTCAAGGAATATTAGTAGGCTTAGCATAACCAGAAACAATAGAAGACTTTTTCGATGGTTTATAAATATTTTAAAATTTTAAGTTTTATATTTATAAATTTTCATATTTTTAATTTTTATTTAATTTTTTAAATTCATTATAATATTTTTTTAATATTTTATGAATATTTAGATATTTTTAAATTTTTAGTAATTTACTATTTTTTTAGCTTAAAGATTAAGTAAGTTATAAAACTTTCAATTAAAATGAATTATGCCCCTGACCTCAGAAAAAAAAATCAATTATGCTCTCAAATTCAGTTTAAAAAATCAATTTAGCCCTTCTACCACATCATCATCACACATAGACTATCACGTCAGCATCGTGGACTGTCACGTCAGCATAGTTGACTGCTACGTCAGTACCGTTAGCTGCCACGTAAGCACTGTAACGGTTAACGTTGGTCAATGAACTAATTTACTGCAATATGCAAACTAAAATACCTAATTGAACGCGTTTTTACGCGATGGCCAACATTATTAATTTAGGTCATGTAAAATAACCCCTTTAGACATGTTTTTAAGGCTCAAAATTCTACATCGAGTTGGTTATGTAATTTCTCTATCGGCTCGAGTATTTATATACTGTCCCGAATCTTCAATAATGACCCCTTACGCATGAACTAGGTATGATATATTTTTATTTTTTTATAATTTATTTTTATTTTTTAAAACTAATTTTCAACTAGTCAAAAGGCTACCTAGAAAATAATTTTTTTCAAAAGTTGTATTATAAACTTCCTAAAAATCTGAAACTATCTCTATTTTTAACCATTTAAATTATTTTTATGAATTTTTTATTGACTAACGTCTATTTTTAATATTCTTTTTGGACATGCATGATACTATAAATATCATGCATATATAGCTTCAAAAGTCATCCCATTCAAAGCTTCAAGTTCTATGCTTTCTCATTCTGTCTTAGTCGAGTATTATGTCTCTTGCTCTTTTTGTTTCATGCATTATAGAAGGGTCGTTAAATCATGGGATACACATTATTGTGAAATATCTTTAAGGACATTGACTTGTGCACGCCACAAACATATTCCTTTCTTATTTTATTCATAATTATCATTAATTTCTTAAAATCTTAAGAATAGTCATCAATGGCCAACGACACCAAAGAAACAACTGTTCTTGTTGGGTCCAACTAAACACTACCTGCAGAATCAACAAATAATAACCTTTGTGTACTCGAAACTGTTCAGGTCGTACCCACTGCTAATTTTGTTAAACCCTTCTCAAATATTTCCAAGATCAGAATTTTCGATAGAAACAACTTCAAATAACTTACTCTTGTTTTTAAAAAGTTGGATTGCATTAATTTTTGACAATTTGAATTTACAATCATAATTTACGAGTGAATATTTAATTACTTAAATTGAGAAAAAAGAAGATTTTTCACACTATTTTTGAATATTTAATGCAAATATGCAATATCACAATAAAGTTGTACTATTTTTTTACTTTTTAAATAATTTTAAAATGATTACAAGATAATATTTAATTATATTTTTAAAATTAAAAACACATTTTACGTACAAAATTGTTTAAATTAAAATTTCTTAGAATAAAGACTATTTTCTTTTCAATGAGACCACTTTAAAACTGTATTGATCTTGTTACGATGAATAATTACTTTTTTATTTTACTGACCACTCGTTAGATTCTAAATATTTTAAGATAGTACTAAAAGGGGGAAAATTGACCTTCATTTACAGTATGATAGAAGAAGGGGGGAGTACATTAGAAAAACGAAGGTGCTGTATTTAACAGTGCACTTTCTAACGTTTTTGTCGTTCACCGAATAACTTCATCCCCTGCACTTACAACAGTTTTGCCCCCTTTTTTCCTTTTATATACAAAAAACTGTGAGAAACAGAAGGGAAAAAAAGTGTACCCATGTCCCATTAAGAGGGGAGGGGGAAAGGACTAAAGAAAATATAATTTTCTAATGCTGAAATAGCAACCACTTAGAAGACATTGATAAGAAAAATGAAGTTTTTTCGGGTATTACAAGATATGCGATGAGGGCTTTGAGATCAGTTTCTAATAATTTTAGGACCAGTGTATAGAGCTCCAACAACCATCAAATCCTCAGGTTTGTCCCTCTCTTGAAGCCAAGCTACCTTATCTTTCTCTTCTTCTGGTATTGATGCTTGCTCATCAGCTACATCAAGTTTTTTTAATTAAAAAATTCAGTCTTTTGTTTAATTTTAATAACCAAATATCATTGGGGCGGGGGGACTTGGATGTCAAGTGGGGGGCGGGGAGAGTACCTGGGAATTTTGTGAAAGGGTAGTCGGTGTAGTAGGTACAGTGCCGTCCTTCGGGATCCGAATATGGAGGGCCTAGAACATCCAACACTGCACATGCTGTCACGGCTGTGAAGCAATGCATGTTGCCTCCATCAGCTGGATAAAGTATGGAGGTCTCGCAAGGAGCAGTCAAGTCAGAGTCGACCTTAACCTTAGCCAACCGGACTTCCGGATATGGAGCTGCCATTACAAGAACAAAAATGGTGCAAGTAATTTATCTACATGTACATAAGGATGATGCTCTTAGAGCAGAAATGGTAGTGAGGCTTCTGACTATAGTCATTGATAACACGACTTAAACATAGCAAGTGTCTACACATACTGCATTCTAAGAATATGCAGCCTAACCAATGGCAATACATGAGCCTTGAAAGCCGAATTCAGTTTAACTTGACCAATCTATTTTCTTAAATTATCATTTCCATTTGCCACTGAAACCCCTATTATGAAGCTGACATAGAATCCTACCCTCTACATTCCCGGCTTTTTACATTGAAAATGGATATAAACACATACTTGCTCAGAGAGCCATAGTAAAGAGAAAACAACCTTCGAAAAGAAAAACACTTACTTTGTGAAGGATCCACAACAGCTGATGTGCTAGGGACATCCACAACCCAATCATATGATTTGATGTGCATTGTCCCAAAGAGAAGCTTACTGAATACCGTCATCCCAGGGTGATTGTGAAGGGGAAGGACACCGGACGGAGGCAAGCAAAAGATACCAATCTGCATTACATGAAACTTTGTTCATGTCCTATCAATGATAAGACAGTCTTAACATTACTTAAATCACAAATTATGGCTCGCATTTCTTGATACAAGCTGTACTCACTGAAAACTTCTCGCACTCGTGGATGTGCAGGTATGTTATCGTTGGAGCTCGTCGGGTTACTTGCGGACTGAAAAATGGCATCTGCGGGGTAAGACCAACATCAGCCGGCTGAATTTCATCTACACAAAAGAACAAAAAGAAGCAATGTTAGTATAACATAAGTGGTAGTATCTAATCAAAGCCATACAGTTTCTAATCTTTAGCTCCATCCAACACAATTATATATGAGTACGAAAATAAAATCGAAGACCTAACTAAATAAAAACAACTTAAAGAAAACACGGCCGGATATAACTCTATCCGATAATCAAACCTGAATCCAATTAAACTAGTCGAACAAAGACATGATGGGTGAGTTTGCATCATACATAACAAAGGTGCATGAAAATTAGAGCAACTAAAATGAATACAGGCACGAGATATCTTCCATTTGACATCTGAAAGACTGAAACACCTGATACCAACTTGCTAATATAAAAAGGGAAACAAAAATACTACATGTAATGATGAACCATACGCAGACAGACATGAATAAATAACAATGCACTCGGCCCATAACACAAACATTTGAAAGAAAAGCGATAAAACACCAGAAATGGTACACTTCCCGACATTTTTTTACAGTTTTTCTTCTTAAAAAATGTGACATAAGTAACTGCAAGTAGTTTATGATATCAGATTCCTATGATATTCGCATACAAACAAATGGATAGGTGAATGGGTTGTAAGCCAATGGCTCCTCGCCAATGGTGACCCCTTTGAAAATAATAGTACAAAATATGAATAAAATATTAGAGAGAGAATGCAGGCATTTTCAAGGGTATGATTAATTCATCAATGAGTATGAAAATAGTTCAGGAGAAACAAATCCTGAACGTATTTCAGAAATTCATGCTTAATTATTCTAAAAAATTCAATGAAAAATGAGTTGTGTAATTTTTAAGGACTTCTTGGTATGATCAAACTACATTTGGACCCAAAAATTCGAGCAACCTTACGATCCAATAAAACCACAACAAAAACCATACCCAAAAGAGCGCTAAGCAGTTGAATTTTATCGGGAGGAGGGACAAAACCAGTCCCGGCAGAGGCGAATACGTCCTTGCAAGCATTGAAAAGCCTTTGAACCGGGTGCACCATCTTCCTTTGTTGCCGTCGGCTCTTCTTCCCCCGGCTATCTGAACAAGTGGGGTTTCTATTTTTATTCGTATTGGGAACTTTATTCGTGTCCTCTGTATTTGTTTTAGTTTCCTTATTCAATTCACTAAAACCCTTCCCTTTTATATCAGCCACAGTTGCTCTCCCCATTTAGAGTTCTGAATCAACTCTACCAGAGGCATAGACAAAGGAAAGGGGAAAAACGAAGCTAAATTCCGATTGGGTAATTCCGAAAAGCATTCAAAATTGAAAATCAAAATCTGGGTATCAAACAAAAAGTGAAAAGAACCAAGAAATGTGGATGAAGAGATGAAAACAGAGGATTGAGCAGAAGAAACAGGGGACACCAAAGAGTCGAGCAAAAACTGTTTATTGATGTTTCCTTCTTTTTTTGGGAGGGGGGGAATTCAGGACGGGTGATACTTGTACGGTGTAGGTGTTTGGTGAGGGGAAATGGTGGGGGTATAAAAGGGGAGGAGGAATATGAGAAAAAAAAGGGGCTAGGGTTAAGGTGAAAGGGAGAGGGGAAGAGTGAACAGTTGGTATTTGAAAGAGAGAAGAATGAAAAACCAGGGGCCATGGTCTCGGATACTACTTCCACCTGCAATTTCGAATCTATGGGCTAATTCCAAACAGCGGATTTCTATCTCTCTCTCCCCTCTTTTTTTCTTTTCCTTGTTTTACCCTCCGTTGTCTTTGGTTTCTACGATAATATTACCCCCCACACGTAAATTCAATTGTTCAAAATTTCACATATCCAAAATGTTATTATTTGAGGTCATTTTATGGTAAAGAAATTGTCTATAATATTTAATCGAATATTCATTTGGCCTTTATTTATCCAAAATAACTAGTCATTTGGTCTTTGTTATTTTTTAGAACAGTTTAACTTTAATGTTTTAATTTGGGTTAAAATGAATTTATATAGATTAGTCAATTAATAAAAATTAGTTTAAAATAATTTGACAGAATGACATGTCAATAGAAAAAATAATTTTATATTTTATATGTTTTATAAAATTATTTTTCGCAGATGTGTCATTCTGTTAAATCTGTACATTTGTCTATATGACATTGTTATGTCAGAATACGTTGTCACGTAAGTTTATTATGTCATTTTAAGTTATTTATCGTTAACCGATTAATAATTTTCATCCATGGAGGGCTATTTATGCCTGAAATAAAATTTTAAGGGTTAAACTGCTTTAAAATAAAGAATAGAGACTAAAATAAACATGCAATCAAATATTAGAGGTGTTTCTCGATATTATGTCTTGTTTTATTTAAAGAAGTTCATAAGTTAAGAAATAATTAGAGGAGATATTTAAAATAAATTATATAAAAAATATATCATATGAAACGATTAGGTTTGTAAAAAGCATATGAATGTTTTTATAATATAAAATAAGCTAAGGGATAAACTTGTCTATGTAGTAAACCTAAATCAATAATGTTGTGCTTACTTTTTTTGGTCCTCGAAATCATTCAATTGCATCAATTTTGCCTTTACCGGCGTTGATGATTAACGTGTTGATGTAGCAGTTAATTATGCTAATGTGGCAGTCCAATCCGCTGACGTGACGATCAACGATATTAGCGTGGCAATATACGTGTGATGATGATGTGGTTGAGGGGCTGAATTGATTCTTTTAACTAATTTTGAGAGCATAATTAATTTTTTTGTCGAGTTTAGGGGCATAATTGAAATTTTGATAAAAATATTAAAATTTTAAAATATTTAAAATTATCAAAAGTTATAAATATAAAAAAGTCAAAATTATAAAACATTTATAAATCATCAAACAAGTTTTTGACTATTTCTGGTTGTGTTAAGCCTACTAATATTGCTTGAATATATTTTAATGGAATCGTCCTTATGTTAGAGTAGTAATAAAATTAAAATTCCCTAAAATTTCTTTTCATTTTTCTACATCAAATATTAATGAGTATCAGTTTAACGTAAAAAAACGAAAGAAAATTTGAGTTTTATTGTTACTCTAATACAAGGTTGATTCCATAGATGTTTTTTTTTATGAATGGTAATACTCATGCTGAAGAAGTCTAAAACTTTTTCGATGAAAATGTTTATTTTTTTAATACTTTATAAACATTTTCTAATCTTTATATTTATATTTTATTATTTTATAATTTCTAATACATTTTAATTTTTCATATTAGTTTTTATTTTCAATAAATCTTTAAATATTTTATTTATTTTTATTAAGTTTATGAATTTTTTAAAAAATAAAAAATATTTTAATTTTTTGTGAGAGTTCTCTTTGTGCTTACTTTTAAAATTATTAGAGACCCAAAGGATATTTACACCAATTTGTTAAACAATTATATATATATATATATTCTATTTGTAAAAGTTTAACTTGAAAAACAAAATTATTTGTCCAGTTTTATTAAAAAACTAAATAAATTGATTAAATTAACTTGAATTTTAAACAAATTATTTATCCAATTTTAATTTTTTTTAAAATTTTAATAATTTATTAAATTCTTTTTTTAGCTTAAATATTAAATAAATTATCTAACTTTCAATTAAAATCAATTATGTCCCTAAACTCAGTAAAAAAACAATTATACCCTTGAAGTCAGTAAAAAACACAATTCAGCCTCTCTACATATCATCATTACACGTGTATTGTCACGTTAACATTATTGACCTCCACGTCAACACAGTGGACCTACACGTCAACACCGTTAACTGCCACGTCAGCACGTTAACAGTCAACGTCGGTCAAGAGAACATGCATGTCATCAATTATACCATTTTGTTGAGATATTTATTTTGATATAACAATTTAAAGGAAAAATATTTTTGGACTTATTCATAAATTTATAAAAATAATTAAAGTTCATTTTAATTGAAAATGTGTTTGAAATGTTTTTCTAAGTGTTTTTTTACTTATACAAATATTTTCGATATTCTCAAGCGTCAAAAACAACCTTTTTAATACAAGTACCAAACCCCGGTACCAAAAATAAGCATTTTGTATCGATACAACAATGTAGCGTACTGATACACAGTTTTTCAAAAAACTCTAGAAAGGCTAGTCGGTATCGATAACGACCAGTCTGTACCAATACCCAGCTACGGGTACCAATACCCATCTACGTGTATCGATAATTTGAGTACCGATACTCAGTTGCGCATATCGATACTTTCTATCATATTTGCAACGACTCTTTCTATTTGAAGCATGTACCAATACGGTAAGACACGTACCGATACCTACTATTTTAGAATTGCATTTTTGGTTGAAAAATACCCTCCAACGGCTCCAAACCTTCCCTAATGGTCATAAACGGCTACAAACTCATTTCACACTATAAATACAAGCCAATGACACTTCAAGAAGAGTGAGATGGACATCCAAGCTTAAAGATCAAGGGAAAAGAGATCTTAATTGTTTATTTCTTTTTTATCTCCTGTAAATCTTGAGAGTCCATTCTTGTGAGCTTAAATTTATAAACACCCACCTAGAGAGGTAACTTTGTTTACCAAAGCAAACCTTGTAAAAGGAAGAGGTTCTAGTTTAGCCTTAGAAAAACTAGAGTGGTTCTATCTTAGCTATTAAAAAGATAGGGTTATATGGTTATCTCTTTGTCCTTAAAAGAAAGAATTTTTAGTGAATTGAGAAATCCTTAGTGTGGATAGCTAAAGTAGTGGATGTAGACCTTGGTTGAGAAGATAGAACCACTCTAAATCGATTGTGCACAAAGTCGTCTCTATCTTTTTTGATTTCTTCTCCTAATTTCTTTAAGAGACCATTTTACCCTTTTTAAGGCAATTTCGGTTGATGTATTCGAGCTCAACACATTTTGTTTCTAAGTCTTGTAGGGCCTTTTTCTCTCAATGCTTAAATGACGATATGAGGCGGGAGGAAACAGGGGGAATTGTTATGAAGATCTATTAGGAAGCTAGATATCCTCTAAAAATAAAGAATTTTGTATGAAAAGTATGTCGTAACGCCTTGGTGTCCAATGGCAACCTTATAGCAAGGTTTAAATATTTTTCTTGAATTGCATCCAATGTGGAAAAACAATGAGAGCATCGATCTTATTATATTTTCCCATCATGCCCAAACGTCATTTGGAGAGCTTCAGGCTTTAGTTAATTTCCTAATTTGATCAGTTTCCAGGGCTTTTGTAAAGGCAATACAAGCTTATTGGTTTGAGTAATAGAGGTCTTTTTGATGAAGGCCTCGAACACATTGCTTTTTTGTATTGGTATATTTAGAAGTCAAGGAATAAATCGGTCTTTTTGGGACGGAGCGAGGACCCTATTACGGTTTGGCTTTAAGCGGAGTCTTCTTTTTTTGAATTGAAGCAGCACCAGCTGACAATTTTTGGTCCTAGGGAAAGGGTGATTGATCAGGGTCTTGAGTGGACTCTACTTTTATCTGTGTCATAACCTTTTTCTTTCGAAAATGGACGATTTTTTTCAGAAAAAAATAGTCGCCAGCAATTTTTTTATAAGGGGGATTTGTTATTTTATTAAAATCATTTTTATTTTATTTAAATAACAATTTTGGTCTGCAAAAAACACAAAGATAGGTTCGGGATTCGGTTATATGTGGGGAAGGATTAGCACCCCATAACACCCAAAAATTGGTACCTAGCCGATTACAAAATATTTTAATGTCGGAATTTGCAAGTGTGTATAAAATTTAACTTATTGTCAATTTATGAATATGATTTTAGATATGACTCCACCATTTTTCAGGAAAATCAAAAGGGTTGGTTCTAGGTATGACTCCACCATTTTCCAAGAAAATCATTGATCATTATTCTGGGAAAACATGGGTGAATTATAGCAAAGCTCGACAAGTCTACTTCCCGACAGGATTCTACTGCTGAAGTTGTTCAGGCTACAAGGTACTCGTCATATTTCTTTCCTTGATTCCAGAGTGAGCGTAGGCAATTCCTAGCAGGGCTTCGATGCCATCAGTTGCTTTTTCTTTATATGGGTCCCAAAACCCTAAATGACTGTTATCTGGGTGACAATGTCTCAACAAGCTCGCATATTATTGCGGTTCAGTTATGAAGCTGACGACCTATCTTCAATGACCATTGCTCGGGTATCGTGCTTATGCGAAACTTTCTCTTTTTTTAGATTTTTCAATTTTACCATAATTAATTCTTTTATTATCTATGAATGTATGCAATGATGTAAAAAACATAAACCAATGCAAACAAACAACAAACAAACAAAATGCAAATGCACGAATGCAGGCGAAAGGCCATCGATTCCATTAAGGTATCTCTCTAGAAGTAGTTCTTCATTGGATGTCGAAGTTCTTTATTGTAAAAGATTCCGATTTATACTACGAGTGTATCTCGTCTTGAGTACCAGGTCTTTTATCTCTTCGATCATCCATAAGAGTTTCGGTCCTACTTCCCTACTAACACGACATACTGACGAAGAGTAGTAGCTTCCTTACCTAGCATCATCGCATGCTTGGCTACGTTATGGACCATGACACTCTTGTTGAATTCATCTCTCTTGGAACCTTCTGGCATTGTCCCTAAGCCGGGTGAACCAATAATCATTGCCCCCTTCATTGGCATCTTTAAGGACCAAGATCTTTGTCTTGAATGTTATTCTTCATGTGCCTGCTGGTTGACCTTGGACCAGTGACATGCTCTCGTATTATCATTCTCTTTTTGAAGAAGTCTTATATTCATCGCGAAAAACTATTTTCTACTTAAGCAATGTTCTTTAGAATCGACCTCTTCTAGATATGAGATGTGGATGCAAGAAAAATATGCAAAACAATACAAAACAAGAAAAAGAAAGAATTGTTACTCGTGAAAACATAAAAGGTCCAAAATTATTTCATTGTATGAATAATAACTGGGCAACACATTCCAACATCTCTGGACATGTCTCCATGGATTATTCTTACGAAATAATTTTGACCGAATTCTAACCCTAGAGTTTTCCACATGGCTCTATTGAGGTGGGATTCTAGATTCACACACAAATGTTTAGTTCTAGAAAGGTCCCTAAGCTATCATCGTTGTCCCCTACTAAAGGTAGCAAGGCCCTTGATTCTCATCTATTTTAGGCTTCAAACGAACCAAGTTCAACTCAAGAGGACCCATTTTCTATGTTTTCACAAAGGATCAGTATCCTTATGAAAGACATAAGGCATATGAGTCCCGAAGGTACTTGCTATGCTTATACGAAGATTCAATATTCTCACATGAGCAAAGCGTTTTCCCCTCACTTAAACGATCGGGACTAAGCTCGGGTATAGAGCTTATAATTAAGCTTTAAATGCGTAAAATGAGATCATACACATAAATGGACAATTAAAATAAATTTTATAAGAACTTAGCAAATTCTGAAATTAAAGCAAAGTGTAATCAGCTTGTGGCCTGATTCTCTTTTTGTAAAAACAAAAAAATATCCCAAGCGGAGTCGCCAAGCTGTCGCAACATTTTTCCCCAAAAGGTCTCGATGGTTTTTTTAAGAAAACAAAAACAACAGAGTCGCCACCAATCTTTTTATAAGGTGTAATTGGATCACCTAAAATGGTTTATTTTAATAAAATTATTTTTATTTTATTAAAACAACAATTTTGGTCTGCGAAAAACACAAAAATAGGTTCGGAAGTCATTTACGCGTGGGGAAGGATTAGCACCCCCACAGCGCCCAAAAATTGGTACCTAGCCTATTACAAAATATTTTAATGTCGTAATTTGCAAGTTAGTATAAAATTTAACTTATTGTCCATTTATGAATATGATTCCATTTTAACGGTCTCACCGTCCGGAGAGTAAACTCTAATCACCGCCAACATCTCTAGCGCTAACCTGTTACCTCTTTTTGGTAGGACACTGCATTAATTATGTTCCACTTTTTAATCAAACAATCAAAGAAACAATTGGTGTGTTGAAGCTTTTATTTTCTAAGTTGGGTGGTTAACCCTAAGAATTATCTAAGTGAATTTTACTTATTGGGGTTAAATATAATTAAGTGTGTTTTATGATTTTTGGTGTGAAGAGAATTTTATTTCAACTTCAAAGACTCTAAATTAACTAAGGCTCTAACACTAGAGAACCTAAGCCTAATGTTTATCTAAACTAAAATTTTAATTAAAGACAAACAGTTAACAAATTAAATTAACAAGATAAAAATATAACATCAATTCAATTTATAGAATTAAATAAAATAATAAAAGTGGAAATGAATAAAAAAATTTAAAGTGTGTTTCCTTCTCCAAGTAGAGTCAACATATGATGTTTGGGTTAATTTTTGTAAAAGAATTAAGTTACACTTTATCATTTTTTACCGAATAAAAAAAGAAATTTGATAAGTTAAAACTGGAGTTGAGGAGGAAAAGAAATTAATGTCCAAATAAAAAAGAAATTAGATACCACAAATAAAAAAGAAATTAGATACCCGGTTTGGAGAATATTCAAAGAAATTTTATATATTAAAAAAGGTATATGAATTTAATAAAATTAAAAAGCTCACTTTCATTTGAAATGGGTATAAAACCCAGAAACACCATTTATCGACTTTTATTTTTAAAATAAAGATCAAACACACCATTTTAAAAGTTTATCAAGTGTTCGCGTAAATTTTTTTAAAAAAGAACAAGAGTGGTGAACCATCGTGCCGACCGCCTACCACCAGCGTCGGCCGCCGTCCACCGGCGATGGCGCACCACAAAAATTCCCTTTTATTAAAACACTTAAATGAGTATCCTTCAAAATTTAAAAAGGTGTAAATCGCCTCCAAATTTGATTATATTTGAACAAAATAAATAATAAATATAAAAAAGAGAACGAGACACCTAAATGAAGAAACTTGCTTCTTGTATTTCAACGAAATTCCAATACAAACTTGTGTAATCATCGGATCAACAATCGTGTATGAATTGTAGTGTGGAATGGTGAGCAAGAATTACAAGGGTGAGTGAGTGATGAAAAATGAGAGTGGTGAAGTAAATTGTGTTGTGTGTTTCAAAGTGAATGAGAAAGGGGTTTGTATAGGATTTTTCAATCGAAAATACATAAAAATTCACCCATAAAATCCCAAAATTTGGGTGAAATTAATCCCCTAATTTCCTTGATTCAATTCCAATTGTCATGTTCTTCAATTTGACCAAATTTGATGATATATTTCCTTCCTTTTTTAGATTGATTTGAGGCTGATTTGTGGCTAATTTTTTCGTGCATTTTTTCATATTCAAATCTGATTTCTTTTTTGGGGGGTAAAATTCAGTGACAACAATCTGGTTTCTTGAAGATTAATTGTGAAGCCTCTTTTGATCATGCTTCCGCCATTATCCGTGATAAAAGGGGTAATGTTGTGGGTTGTACGGTTAAGCAGTTTTGCACCTCCTCTTCTGCTACGGCTGAAGCTTTTGTTCTTCTTCGTAGTACTTTAACAACACTCAACTATGTTTATATAGGATAAATGAATACATAGAGATAAATAAGAGGAAAAAAAAGTAAGTAATTTATCTTAAATAAAATAATAATTTATATATGAATATCCGTAAAAAATATATATATTATTTATAAGATCAGAGGGTTTTTTTTTCTTCTAAAAATATATCAAATCATTAACATAAACAAGTATTTCTCAATCATTACTCAAAACTTAACATTATCCAAGAACATCAATCATTATTCGCAAAAATTTGCAAGCATTTATTGCATAAATGACCAATAATATACTTAACCTATCTAAATATAAACAGCTGAATACAATCTGCATATTAGAAAAGCAAAGTTTTTAGACACTTACCTCCAACAGATTTAAAATTACTTCATTTTTATATACCAACTTCAAAATTTCTTGACTCTATGGATACCATCAATACTTCAAAATTTCTCATTCTCTACATGTAACAATGAGATCAACTTTGTTCTTCGTAAATTACCAACCACTTATGCTGTTTGGTCTAAAATAATAATGAAGAGAGTAAATGTTTTGATTCATTCGATATATGTAACGATATAAAAAGGATTAATATATTAAAAATTATAACTCTTTAAAAATGAATCGACACGCATAAGTCATGCATGTAATCGAATAAAATTAGTTAGATTTAATGCATTAAGCGTTATAGAACGATTCACGTATTTATTTATTATATCAAACATAAATAAATTAATTTATATTTATATTTTAAAAATTCATAAACAAAAATAAATGCATTTTCTAATATAGTTGCAAAATTGAATAGCCTTAATGCACATATAACATGCAAACAAAGTGATTTGAACTCATGTCTTTTAGAATAAATATCATCTGTTTTTCCACTAAGACTACTTGTTAAGTTAATGTTACTATATAACTTTATGTGTTTTGTTTTTCTCATCTAGGTATGTTTAGAAGGTAATGATGAAGTGATGGTAACATTCCATATTTTCTTTGTTATATGTATAAATATATATATATATCGCATTTTTCATATAACTTTTCATAATGAATAATTTTTAAAATAGTGAATGAATTAATATTTATAACTATAAATTCATATGATAGACAAAGGGAAACTTTTATACTTATATTTACAAAATGTATTCATATAAATTCAATTATAAAAATAAATAACTATTAATAAAATAATATTTTAATTTATTAAAAACTTTAAAATTGAGATTTTAATATAGATTAAACTCGGGCAAAGAATATTTTTTTACTATTCAAGTTTAATTCAATTTAAATCCACTAAAAGATATACAAAAAACCTAACTCATCTCATCAACTTGAGATAAATTAATCAGTTTAGCATGAACTCCCACCATTCCCATCCATATCTATACATATAATATTATTCTGCATATTTAAGGTATCTAACCAATTCCTAATTGCCCATAGAATTGATGCCCCCGGTCTATGAAACGAGGGATCGAGTTATTAAAGAAATGAAAGAGATTTATGTCTCTTTGAATTATTTTTTTACCGACGATTAAAGTTTTTGTTAGTTTGGTCTTTTCTATCTAAAATTTTGGATTAAATACTTACTAAGTTTCGATAAATTTTGAAGTTAAATGATTTTGTCTCTTCCATTGTCTAATTCTAACTCTGTCCTTGTTTGAAATTTGAATTTTTCTTGAAATTTAATTATCTAAATGGTTATAATAAATGTGGAAATATTTAATCTACCAAGGGTGGGTGCTTTTCACAAGAAAATATAAATGCAATAGCTTGCTGGTGTAGTGTAAAAAATAAAAAGAAAAAGTGTACATTTTTTTCCACAAAATATAAGAATTCGGAATTTGTCGAGGCATTTTTTAGAATTTTAAATAATATTAAAAGTTTTACAATATTATCTATCATTTAATAAATGGATTATTATCCCATAACAAGCGGCGAACTTTTTTTGTTTTCACAAGCTCCTCAATTTTAGGGTTTAGAGTTTAAGATTTTTATTGTATGTGTTTAGAATTTAGGGTTTATAGTTAGAATTTAAGGTTTAGGGTTAGGATTTAGGGGTTGGCGTTAAGGTTTAGGTTTTAGGGTAATATGATTAGGGATTTAGGTTTTAACATATAAACCCTAAATTTTAACCCTAAACTCAAAATTCTATCAATAGCTCCTAAATTCAAAACTACTACACTTAAATCCTTAAACCCTAAACAAAGTCCCTAGACCCTAAAACTAAGGCACTTGTATACACGAAGTTTTCACAAAGCGCTTGTGCATAGAATAATTACCGATAATAAAATACCATATTAATAATATCTAAATTAATTTTAATAAATAATTTATAACAAAATTGTTAAACAATACTATATATAATCATTACAAAATTTGATGGTTGACGCAGTACTTAAATCTTGGTAAAAAGAATATCAACGTATAACATTGTCGAGAGGTTATGCTTTTTTAATTTATGTTAGAATTAGTCACACCGTTTTGTAGGTAAAAAAGGTCATTCTTCAAATAATATTATTTATAAAAATATTTTTTTTGAAAGAAAAGTAAATCAAAATTTTAAAAAATATTTGGAGAAAAGACAAAATTATTTGTCTTTTAATTTTTTCCCACAATATGATAGAACCTAGTTTATTTCCTAAAATATTATACTTTCTACATTATTTTTAAAGATATACTAAAATGCACCGTCTATGAACATTGTTTTTATTCTTCGAATTAAAACAATCAAAGACGGAACCAAATGGCATAGTCTATAAATAGTGGAAATAAGAAGATGATTCCAGCACCTTCCGTCTTCAAACAGTCGCCACTGTGCCACGTGGCGCGCAACCAACCGCGCGGGCCCTGTTCAAAGACTGTAGCATTTGACACCGACTTTAAACAGTGCTCGCATATACTGCGGCCTGCATGGCAACTTTGGTTAGCATGGCAGTGTGCGGGGACAGCTTTACAATTTTTTTATGTTTGAATGCATGCATGGCTAAAAAAATGGGTGTATAGGGTGTTTTTAAAATGTATAGGGGTAGATGTTAAAATTTATTAGTGTTATTAAAGGAGGGGTAGGGGTAGTTAAGGGGAAAATTGTAATTTTTTGTGTTAAATAGGTAAGGTTGAAAGGAAAATTTTGAGTGAAGAAGAAGAAGAAATTATTGTAAGTAGATTCGATTATTTTAAAGTTTTGTTTTTAAGTTTTATTTTAGTTTGTTCATTTTATTTTGTATGTTTGATATAATTTAAATTTTATGCATGTAGTTTGGATATCTTGAGAAAAAATAAGGGAGATTTGGTGAAATTTTTTGGAGCCAACAAGCAAGTAACTTGATAAAGTTTTTAAATTTTAAATTATGTATTCATCTTCCATTTTAAGTTGTTGTTTAGAATTTAGTAATTTTTAGTATATTTTTACCAATTAGTATATTTTAAAAATTAGAATTGAAAAAATATATTCGAAATATAGTTAAAATAAAGGCAACAATAATTTTGTATATTAAAAAATATATTCAAAATATATTTAAAAAATTAATTTAGTATATTTATAAAAAATATATATTCAAAAATAACTCGTCCCCAATGTTAGTAACAGTAATTTAAAATTTAGTATGTTCATTTTGATTTCTGTATTCTGATTGAAAATGTATATTGTTTTGAACATGCAGAAAAAATGAGCAAGAACAGATTTATGACGATCGCCCATTACAATGGACAAATGGTGAAAAGTGATGCTGGGGTTGTATTTGAATCTAAAAGCATTACGAAGATGAGATTTGAAAAGGAAATCACGCTTCGAGAAATGAAAGAGAATATATCTGAGAAAATTGGATCTAAGATTCATGGTTTGCAGTACCTGTGGTTGACATGTCACAATCCAGCCAGATATTTTGCAATCACTCTCCAAGATAATATTGATGTTGGAATAATGATTACAAAGCATGAATCTTTGGACATTCGAAATATCCAGTTGTTTGCTGAGGTACGTGATGTTCCCGACCCATCCAGAAATGTAGTTGGAGAATCTGGTCAAATGGGTTTTGATAATGAGATTGATATATCTGGAGGCGGTTTTGTTGCAATATTGGCAAGTGGAATATAGAGTGCATTTCATCCAGCTGGGCCTTCGACATATGCATCATCATATGGGCCAACTGTTGATCCGACTATTGATGCTAATATGAAAAATCTACGAGGTCGATAGGGAGAAACACTTGAAGATTCTAGCAAAGATGAAGATATTAGAGATCTTGATTTGTTCCCTAATGACGTTGGTGATGCCCCTTATTTCGGTGTTGGAGAATTTATTTTGATCGGGGATGACATTATATTGTATGAACCTCCTTCTCACATGAGCTTAGTAGATTTCGATGTGATGAGGGTGTCTCAATTCCCAGATATTCCCCAATTAACTTCGAGTCAGCATGGTGAATTATCTGTTGGGCTTCAATTTAATGAAAAGAATAAAGCTACATTGGCAGTTAAAGAGTATAACATCAAGAAGCATGTAGATTACGTTATTGTAGAATCCAACCATAGGACTTTCATTGCCAAGTGTGTGAAATATAGACAAGAGTGCAATTGGAAGATCTGAGTGTCAAAGATTCAGAGAAAAAAATTCTTTGAAGGTCACAAAGTATAATAGCGATCACACATGTTTATGAACTTCTATCGACCAAGACCACCGCAAATTGGACTCGAATGTAATAAGCCATCACGAGATGAAGTTGGTTGAAGCAATTTCCAAGGGTTCACATTTCAGTGATTTAGGCAACCATTTCGCAGCAGTTTAGATATTAGATAAAATACAAGAAGGGGTGGCATATAAGGGATAAGGCAAAGCAGTTGATATATAGTGATTATGATAAGTCGTACAATGAGCTACCAGCTTTAATACTAGCAATGACACATTTCATCCCAGGAATTATAGTGAGGTATCAAAGCATAGATGTATACGACCGAAAAGGCCAACTTGTTAAAGGGCATAAATTTTTCCATCGACTTTTCTAGGCGTTCAAGCCATGAATTGAAGGCTTTCCATATTGCAAGCGTATGGTCCAAGTCGATGACACATGGTTGTACGAGAGATACTCTCATATACTGTTGATTGCCGTTGCGCAAGATGGTGATAACAATGTCTTTCTGGTTACATTCACAATTGTTGAGCAAGAAACGACGAAAGCTTGGAATTTTTTTGAGCAATTTACGTGAGTATGTCATCCGAGAAGATAAGGTTTGCATTATATTCGATTGAGGGACAATTATCAAATCAGTAATTAATCGAGACAAAAGTCGTTGGACATCTTCGTATGCATATCCTATATATTGTGGTCGTCACATTGGTAAGAATAGTTACGAACAGTTCAAAAACCAATACATTTGTAATGAGATTTTAAGCATGGGTAAGTATCATTTTTCAAACTCCATTATATATACATACCCAATTATGTGTTTTGATTTTTCTTGATACTAGGAACATATATTATGACACAGGATATCTACTACTGCAGCCAGATTTTGAGAGGAAGGTGGACAATTTAATGAATTACAACGAGTGCATTTGGAGTTGGATAAATAATATCGAGGGGAAAGATGGGCCAATCGTATGATGAAGGTGGTAGACGATACGAGAAAATGACAACCAACCTTGTGGAGTGCATAAATGGAGTACTAAAAGGATTACGTCATATCCCAATAGCAAGCTTGGTGAAAGAGACATACTACAAGTTGGCTAAAGTTTGGACCGTTAAAGGGAAGCAACTCGAGTCCTTAATAAATAAGGGGAAAATTTGGGCTCCCGAGCTTGTGAGGAAAATGCAATATAATATGAAGATTGTGTTAAGATATTTATTTTGATATAACAAAGTGAAAAATGTTTTTGGACTTGAACAAATATTGCAAAAACAATTCAAAGAACATTTAATTTGAAAAATATGTTTAAAAACTTTTAAAATTGTTTTTGACTCAAACAAATATTTTCAAGTAATTTAAAAGTCCTCAACGGCTAGTTTTTAACGGCTAGTTATCCAACTGCTAGTTTTTCATTCCACACTATAAATACAAGCCAAAGACACTTGAAGAAGAAAATGATGGACATCCAAGCTTAAAGATCAAGAGAGTTGAGTTCTTCATTGTATATTTTGTAATCTCTTGTAATTTAGTCTAATCCCAGTAAGCCAAAATGTGTAAACACCCACCTAGACAGGTAATTAGTTTACAATGTCAAGACCTCATTGTTGAGGGATAGCCATTGAAAAGATAGGGATGTAAAGTTGCCCCTTGAACCCTGAAAAAAGGGAAGAATTCATTGTTAGTGAATTGGAAAATCCTTAGTGTGGATTCTAAGGTAGTGGATGTAGACCTTGGTTAGAAGGTCGAACCACTCTAAAATCGATCATGTCAAATTGTCATTTCTTTTTCAGTTTTTGTTTTCCCAATTTCAAAAGAAACTTCTACACCCTTCATCGACGCTAATTTTGATTGAATACATCGAGCCTTTTAGAATGCAACGTCGATGAATGTTCATGGGTTTGATCGAATTAATCAGACTTTTGATGTTTTCAGTTCTAGACGCAACAACAAAGCAGAGCACTCAAATGTATTTTGAGTTGATTTCGAATGTAGGTGGTGTGACTGTGGCGCATTTCAGGCATGGCGATATCCATGTGCTCATGTAGTTGCAGCATGTATAGCTGTAGGGGTTGACTCGTACACCTATTTTAATGAATGCGCTTTAATCTCCATATGATGGTCAACATTTACAAAATTGAGTTCCCACCGATCGCGAATTTAAAGTATTGGCTGTCAGTAGAGCATGAAAATGGTTATCGGATCTTAAACTCCGTAGATCTCCAATTGGCCGACCTAGATTGACTCGTATTTATACTAGTATGGATCTTCATCATAGAGAGAGATGACAACAAAAGAGATGTATCATATGTAGGGCTGAAGGACATTCGAGATCAAATTGTCCAAATAAACCAATATACTTTCATATGCCTTAGTGATTTCTATTTGTATTCAAAAATATTCTACTTTTTACCAGTATTAATTATTTGTTTATAATTTTATATTTTTACTACTATTATATTGCTTAACTTTGATTTAATAATTATGGACCAAATTGCTAAGTATTCAAAGTTTAAGGACTAATCTATAAATTTCTAAATGTTTCAAGGACCAACGAAAATTTGCATATAATAGTAGGAAATATTTTTAATTTCATGTTCATCATAAAACTTGAACTTAAAACAGTGACGATTGAATCGGAGTTCAATTGAAAAAGTTATGAGATAATGACCAAAACATAAAAATTTCAATAATTTAGGTAACTTAATTCCCGATCTTAAGTTACTTCATTACTAATTAATGAATTCAAACAGTTGAATTTAAAAAGCGATTCACTAATTACTGAAGATAATTAGATTAGGAGAATAATAAAAAATAGTGAAAAATAAAAAACAATAATATTCAAACTCAAATGTATTACACAAAATGACAAAAAGACAAAAAAAAAATTCTTATGTAATGTCTGCCCATGACGGGGTGTGGTCGAATAATAATGCCACGACGCTCGTCGATCAAGTTGTGGCCTCTGTGGTACCTCGGGATCCTCTTCAGCATCCTCTTTAGTGTTGCTCACCTCCTCAGTCACCGAGGGCATATGAGGCAGTGTTGTGAACAAATCCATGTAAATGCTCTGCTATCCCATAATCTCTAGTGAATACAAGAAATTTTGCATTTCTTGAAATCCATGTTCTCACCAAAGTTCGAGTATATGAGTGACTGTGGCGGATAAAACTCGGGTTTGTATAAATCAGCATCATCAAACCCTTGATTAACTAAGGAGCTCGGGCCCACTTCTGGTTATACACATGTAGAAGGCGGTTCTCTTTCCCATATAGTTGTCAACGTTATCGTGCTCATATCTACCTCACATGTGGTTGTCCAACCTTCAGGGTTTCTACTCCAAATGTTTCTACTCTTAGATGCGCCCGCTGCAGTCTTCGATAATACACCTTTGCCACCATATTTTTTCTTATACTCCAGCATTTTTCTCGTCCTTCGAGAGTAGTTAAGTACGGTTTTCCATTACTACGATAGTAGATCATGTACTCTGAACTATCAAAATCAAAATCGTCAGCTTGTATTGGACTGTAATACGACAACGATGAAGCTTTATCGTTCCACATATTAAGGTACTTGGCATGTGTGACTTCTCAATCCACATCTGGCTTGTCGCGTTCATCAAAGTCGTGAAGAAAGTAATGATCGACTGGAATACGTGGAATGGACTGGTGGAAGCCAAATTGCTTCAGCACCCTATCTCCAAAGTGGAACTCGACAGTAGCAAACTGGATTAGCGGTGTAATACTACACCATAAAGCATAATATTTCATCAAATATTTCGGTACAAATATGCGGTCATCATTGTAAGTCATCCAAATAAACTGCAAAAAATATGATTATTATAATAATGCATCTAACTAAAATGTAAATAATACATTTAACCAAATAAACTTTCCATTAAAATGTCTGATCTTGACAATACGAATCAATCTAAGATCTACATACTCTAACGTTGTTATGTGCCAATCCGTCTGATGTTTTTCCTCGCACCATCTACATACAAATCACAATAATATTTTAAAAACAAGTAAATTTAATTTAAACATTCAACTTAAAATCTGAATATTTACCTTGCAATAAGAGGAAACTGTATCTGTGTTCGAGTAATTGGTGTAAAAAAGAAAAGTCGCTGCCACACGCTTGCAACAACAACAGACATTCACCAATACCCCTTACCTTCTAACCATTTTCTAGTTAGTGCCCTTCCACAACTCACGATACAAGCACGCTAATATGGACGATCCCCAACTATATTACAACCAGCTTCCCAAGGAGTATCCAACAAATGTAGATACCATGTATGAACTAGATTGCCAGATTTATCCGACATCAGTATCCCTCCAATCATCTGCAAAATATATGTTCGACTTGTCTTGTAAATCTCATCAACCGTACTATACTAATTGAGTCCAAATTCACTTTGCAACTAACTCAATTTGACATGAGACCCTTTCACATTAGTTCCACATAGCACATTCCCGAGGTACTTTTGGAAAATTTCAGCAGTTGAACCTCGAGTACGCTCGGTCAATGGTTTTTTCATTTATTGGGACCCTGATAAGAAAAACCACGTCTTCTAGAGCGATCGTGCATTCTCCACAAAGCATGTGGAATGTATAAGTTTCTGGTCTCCAACGTTCAATTAGAGCGGTAATCAAACTGGGAACCAATTTGTACCCACGAAGGAATATCGCATGATAAAATCAAGCTATATGCAAGAAATACATGATTCTATCATCTAAGGGAGTTTCTGCCATGCTCCAATGATGTTTAAATGTATCATCCATATCTTGTAATTAACGCATTATTTAAACATAATTATTAACAAAAATACATAAGTGATTGATTTCATAATAAATAAATTATTAAAAAATTGTACCATCTCATTAACCCTAAGACTAGTAATGTGTCGATCCTGTAAATGCAACAGAGGAGCTTGATCAGCCATCCTACATGAAAAGTAAGAAAATATTAGTAATTCGGGACTAAATCTAATACGTTAAAAAAATAATCATAATCAAATAAAAAATAACCCGGGACAATTCTTTACTCAATTTTCACACAAAAATTCTTCTTCTGCTTCTTCTTTTTCTTTACTCAATTTTCACACAAAATTTCTTCTACAAAATTTTCACCTTCAACGACCTATTTAACACAAAAATATTCATAACATCAAACATTAAACTTATATTAATAATCATCAATACTAAGTTAAAAAATATAAATCAAATTTTCGTACTAAATTAAAAAAATAATATTAAACTACACCATACAATTTAAAAATTAAAATTAAAGTTATTAATATTACTAAATAAAAAAATACACATCTCATATCCTTACAATATTTCTCCAAATCTTCTTCTTCTTTACTCTATCTTCTCAAAAAAATTCTTCAACAATGTCTCACCTTCAACCACCTATTTAACATAAAAATATTTAAAACATCAAACATTAAACTTATATTAATCATCATCAACACTAAGTTAAAAATATATAAATCAAATTTTCGTACTAAATTAAAAAAATAATATTAAACTACAACATACAATTTAAAAATTAAAATTAAAGTTATTAATATTACTAAATTAAAAAAAAATAAATACACATCTAAAATACTTACAATATTTTTCCAAATCTTTTTCTTCTTTACTATATCTTCTCAAAAATTTTCTTCAACAATATTTCTTACCTTCAACCACCTATTTAACACAAAAATATTCAAAACATCAAACATTAAACTTATATTAATCATCATTAACACTAAGTTAAAAAATAAATCAATTTCTGTACTAAATTAAAAAAATAATATTAAACTACAACATACAATTTAAAAACTAAAATTAAAGTTATTAATATTACTAAATTAAAAAAATTAAACATCTCATATACTTACATTATTTCTCTAAATCTTCTTCTTCTTTACTCTATCTTCTCAAAACTTTTCTTCAACAATATTTTTCACATTCAACCTTCAACCCCTATTTAATACACCAAAATTAAAACTCAACCATTCAACTCACCAACTCACCCTCCAATCATAAAACCTACCCTTCCCAAGGCTTTTTTTTTCCAGAGATGCTACCACCATTGCTTCATGCATTGCAAAACCATGCATATTTAGTTGTCAAAGCTGCCCCTGCCACCCGACAACATAAATGCTAAAGACGGGGCAGGAGGCTCTGTCCTTAAACAGGGCTCGTGCGGCTGGTTACGCGCCACGTGACACAGTGATCATTGTTTGAAGACAGAAAGTGCTGGAATCATCTTCTTATTTTCATTGTTTATAGACGATGCCATTTGGTAGCGTCTTTGATTTTTTAATTAAAAGAATGAAAATACTGTTCATAGATTGTGCCTTTTGGTATTATCTTCAAAAATATTGTAGAGAGTGTAATATTTTAAGAAATAAACTGATTTCTACCATATTGTGGAAAAAATTAAAAGACAATATTTTTGTCTTTTCTTCAAAATATTTCAAGTGAATGTTTTTTTTAATTAAAAGAATAATCTTCTCAAGTGAACGGTTATTTTTATTGGGGTAATTAGTACAAATAAAAAACTGAGTCAAAAATTCTGTCATTATAAAAGGAACCAGTATTCTCATTTGATAAGTTTACACCAAACATCTGCCAACCATTATAAATAGTATAAGGATAAGTCTAGCACGGGCGTCGCACACCACTGAACATCACTAATGTTGAACACCGCTGAACACTATTATTTTTTAAAAAAAATTTAAAATCTCAAGAACTCAAATTATAATTAATTGTTTTTTTAAAATATAAATTAAATTAAATAAACATTTAATATTTTATTTTATTATTATTATAATTAAAATATTAAAATAAAATATCAGCCCTAATTCTTTAGAATTAGGAATTTTACGCGATTTATCTTCTACAGAATTTTAACACGAGAAACCCTACTTCTCCCAGCCGTTGCCGTCGCATCCGATATCGTCGTCGCCACCGCTTCTAGTTTCCGGCGAGATTTGTCTGCCGTCTTTTACTATAACCCAGCACCGATGGAGTGCTACTTAACTCGTGTTTCAGCCTTTACCGTCGTGGTTTTGAGCGTTCGCGGCTTGACTCGTCATTCGCCGCTTGACTTGCCGTTCGCTGTGCATCCGTCTGTTGTTTTAACAAGGTAAGATGCTGTCTTTTTTACTTGTCGATGGGTAGAATAGGTGGTTGACAATTGTTTATCAGATTTATGTAACTAAATCTAAAATTCTTAGTTTTAACTGTTGACTTAGTTTTAAAGATGGCACTAAAACCAGATAATTACCTAAAATTCTTAATTTTAACTGTTGAATGCCCAAATTATGTATAAAATTCTTCTGTGGATTATTTTATTTTTTATTTATTCTTTTTTAACTTTTGGGATATGTATAGTTGTTGAAGAATCGATCAGCTCCTCGCCAAACTAAAAACCTTTATTTATTTTTGAGAAGATAATTATATATGCAGAAAATAGTTAATATATATGCAGAAAATGTTAATATGCAATGTAGAAAATGTATATGCAGTGCATAAAATAGTTAATACATATGCAGAAATGTTAATATGCAGTGCAGCAAATGTATATACTGTGCAGAAAATATTAATATGCAGTGCAGAAAAGGTATATGCATATGCAGTTAATAAGAACAGTTTATATATATGCAGAATATATGCAGTGCAGGAAATGTTAATATGTAGTTAATAAGAACGGTTTATGTATATGCAGAAAATGTTAATATATATATATATATATATATGCAGTTAATAAGAACAGTTTATATATATGCAGTTAATAAAAACAGTTTATATGTATGCAGAAAATGTTTATATGCAGTGCAGAAAATGTTAATATATATGCAGAAAATAGTTAATATATATGCAGAAAATGTATATGCAGTGCAGAAAATGTTAATATGCAGTGCAGCAAATATATATGCATATGCAGTTAATAAGAACAGTTTAGATATATGCAGTTTATATATATATGCAGAATACACACTGCAATTATTCAATTGGTATTTTATATAATGCTTGGTCAAAGTTAATTTGAGTTGGTTTTATATTTTTGCAATTTTATAATTTTACAAGCTTATAGGTTTAGTTTGTTTTGGTCAATGTTAATTTGAGTTGGATTATTTAGAGTTTTAAAAATTGGATTAGTATGTTTTAATTGAACGGAACTATATACACAATTTTATAGACTTCTCGATTGAATCTGTTTTAATAATAATGGATTCGGTGGTGGTGGAGTCCAGTGACCATTGACCAACTTAACCATGTATTGGATATTAGACAGTCCCAAATAATGATATGCTAACTTTGGTAAAATATACCTAGAACTTGGTTTGTCATTTGTCTTAAATGCATGCTGTTCGAATAAGATTTATTAATCTACACATGTTGTTTATATTTTGTTAGTGAGCAAACTTTTGTACGATACAATGACAATAGTTCTCCTTTATTTTCGAATGAAATGATTCCTTTGTATACGATTCTATTGTCTTGAAAATAAGGTTTGCTGTTATGTTTGATATATATATATATATATATATATATATATATATATATATATATATATCATCCTATGTGTCATTTCGAATATATGTATAGATTTGCTACCTCACTGAGCTAAAAAGGCTTAATTAGTTCATTTGTATGTCTTTTCAGGAAATACAAATTAGTAGTTGTTGAATCGTGTCTTTCTGGAAGCGACAAGTCACTCTCCTTGAGCATTTTGTGTAAGTTGTCTAGACTAAAACTCCTATGGGTGGCATATGTTTGCATAACGTAGTTTTCTAATGTTTTGAATAATTTCGGTATGTATAGTCTTTAGTTGATTAGAAGTTTGAATCTTTTGGATTCTAATGTGATATGGTGCTCATAATGGAATGCTTATATATGATATGTTTAGACTTAATTGGTTTGATCCATAATGTAAGAAAACCAATTATGCTTAAATTGTTACTTTGTGAAGTTAATTTTGAAAATTTTTTGCTACATATTGCAATTGTGTCTAGGCGACATCTTATACTAGGTTTTGTTTTGATGGGTGAAGTGTTGTTGAGTTTAGTTTTTTGTCAAAATGAATTCTTGTGAGCAATACTTTATTATGCCTTAGTATAGGATCGGCTATACCGTAGTTATAGACTAATGATTTAAGGATTCCCAATTAGAATAGAATATCAAGATTTGGAAATTCTTGGAAGCCCCTTGAACTTATAAGTTATTTAAATTCTGATTTTATTTTGAAAATATAGTTTTTTCTAAGAAATTTTCAAGTTAGTCCATGAACTAATTGAATCATGCTATTTAGTCACCACATTTTAAAAAATTCACATCTTAGTCCTTTTTGTTTTCAATTATGTATAAAATATAGGGTTTGGCCATTACTACTTTGATTTGTCTGTAATATGCTTTGGGATTCGAATGTTTTGTTAATAAATTTATTGTGGTAACATCTCTCGAACTGGCTTATCTTTAAGACCAGGTAAGAGATGTTACAAGCAATTACATATTTGAAATAAATCATAATTCTTATATGATTCTGTGGAAATGGACATGTGCGTAAAAGTTATAGTCTGTGTTGTTTTTTCTTGATTGTTTTGGATTCTTTGTTCAAGGATTACTTATTTTGGTTTTAAATGAGGTGTTTTGGCTTTGTTTCTCTAACATTGTAGCTATCACACTTACTATCAATAGGTATCAATCAAAAAGAGCAATACAATAAATCAAGACATATTAATATCAATACATGCATATCCTTACTACGAACGTTGCATTGATTTTGTAAAAAGCCATTTCTTTGTATATGATTCTATTGTCTTGAAAATAAGGTTTGTTGTTATGTTTGATAAATGAGTATAAAATTAATTATTTCTTTTTAAGTGCATGCAGGCTTAGATTTTATCTCTTAAACTAGTCGATGGATCTAAACTTAACTCCTTCAAAACAAGTTAAGATGATGGAGTGTAAGTGTCATATCAACATGAATTCGGAGAAGACAGATAACGAGGTACATTCATTATAATTAACTAAAATTTTAATAACAATGTTGAATTTATTTTTGTCGGTATATTATATTTAATATTATTATTCAATTTTTTATTTATTTTATTTATATATAGGGAAAAGCTGAAGTTATACATGAGGAAAAGACAAGAACTCATTATTATAGTGATCAGAAGTTAGAGATATTCATTCATTCGGTGCAAAAAATTAAAAAAGAATTTATTAAAAGGACTGGTCAATTTGAAAATTTTAATGGTCAATTTGAAAAACTAAATGGTCAATTTGAAAAATTATTGACCATAGTAACACTGAATAATGTTAAAGGTTCAATACAAGATGGTGATTCATTGAAAGAGGAAGATATACATAGCAAACCATTTAAGGATGCATGCTTACATAGCAAATCACACGGTGATAGTTTATATGATGATTCAATGAATGAGAATGGTTTATATAGTCGATCATTAAAGGATGATGCTTTAAATAATAGATAGAGAGAGACTAATTTACATAGTGGTTCATTGAAAGATGGGGGTTTAGAAAATAAATCACACAAGGAAGAAAGATTAAGTGCCGCATCAATGAAGGAAGAAACTGTGAGTCTTACTAGAAATTTGAGTTTTTCTCTATTTATAAATTGTGATCTTGATTATTCTTCTCACTCATTACAACCTATGGATAAAAGAAAATTTGAAGTTAATTCTGAAGACAGCATCAAGGTTGACACGTATGGTCTCCCGAAAATTCCTACTGAGGTTTTTAACTTTTAATTTCGTCACCATTGATTTCCTAGTCAATTAATTACAATGAAGGAAACTCCAATGATTACAAAAATGGGGCCTAAAATGTCAAACGGTCCTAAGGCTTTGTCAAAGAGTAAAGACTCTCAACATAAAAAGAGTGTGAGATGTTCAACTGCACGTTCTGAATTTACTGATAATTCAAAGTCGAAAGATATGACATCGAAAAAGAGAGCTCGGACTTATGAAGTGAATACAATGGTAAATCATTCTTTATTGGTTACATTTCATATTATACTTTTATATTATTTGTTTGCTTAAAACTAATATTTGCTATATGATATGTAAATACAGAAAACATCCACAAAAGTCCATGATAATAGAGAAAAATCGAAGGTTGAATGTGCTGAAAAAATGAGGTAGTAACATGATTAGAAAATATTTTTTTGTAGTTGGGTGAAAATTTGTAATTAATATTGTACAAATATTTCATTTGAATTGATTGTATGATCAATTACTTTATGATTGTGCAGGTTGAAAAAGAAAACAAGATTTGTAATTTTGAGATTGAACTCGAATTGCAAGATTTATTCGCACAAGCTCAGATCAAATGTAAGACAAAAAAGGTATAAACTATAAATATATATTTTAAATATTTAAATTTATTATTATTATTATTTTTATTTCAAGAGTTGTATGTTTTTATGTAGGATAAATATGAGGCAGGTGACTTGTTATCAACAAATTTCAAAGAAACTAGTATGTTAACTGATGCATACAAGCAATATTTGAAGTACCTAACGCCCGAAGAACGCATAATTTTTCTGAATGTTGCTACTTGGAAGAATACATCTAACACTCTTTACATAGCCAAAAATAATTTTCTGGACGTTGCCAATGCTCGTACTATTTTTTCAGGAAAATGGTTATCTGATTGGGTATTATAGATTTAATTATTAAATATTTTTACATGTTCAATATTTGTTTGTTTGCTTGATATTAATGTAAGTGTTTATATTGTTTTTAAATATTAAACAATTTATCGATTATTTTGTGTACGATTTGCACTTGAGATAAGAGCCTATGCCAAAGAAGTTATATATGCCTCTGTCTTTTCAGGTAAAAATTATTTTATGGGCTAGCGAGCACATTATTTTTAATTTATAATTTCATGACATTTTCAAATTTAACATTTGTCTCAGAGTATAATTTTCGAATATTTCACACATGCTCAGAAGACTGGAAAAAATACTAGCATTTTCAAATTTCATTCCCGGTGGATAGAGAACTTTATGCCTACTGATAGTAGTAATGTTGAACAGGTATATTTATAATTTGTTGTTTGTTTGTATGTAGATGATAGTAATTTATAACTTACATGATTTAGCAGATATATGTGCATTTACATGATGAAGAAGGCAAATATTGGTTTATATTAGTTGTTGATGTTGTGGAGCGACATAATTATGTTTTAGACTCTCTTGGCGTCAATGAAATGCGTAAAAACATTACACAAGATTTAGTAAGTTATTTCTTCATTTATGAGAACTAATAGAATTAGTCTAGTTTTAAATTAATCATTTTTTAATTCTGTTGTGACTCATAATAACAGTTGATTAAAGCTCCACTTATGTATAAGAGACATGCTCATTTGGGTAGATTATTTAAAGATGTTGCAGAATTTGTAATCTATTTTCTTGAATTACCAAAGTAGCCAAATTCATACGTAATTTAAATTTAAAATAAAAGTTTGTCCTATGTTTGTGAATTTCTTTATAATAACTTAATGTATTATATTAGATTCAGGATGATTGTGGCATGTTCGTATTGAAGTATATAGAAGTCGATAAAAAAAGTGATTGGTTGAAGATTTTTTTCACGGTAAAGTATACCATGTAGTTTCGTTTAGTTATTGTGTGATATTGAATAACGTGATATATTTATTGTGTAGACGCAAGAAATGGGAGTTGAAAGACTGAAAATTTTGACAAAACTTGTTACAAGCAACCACAATGAAACTAATCTTTTCAATCATCGTGATCTGTCCATACATGATTCAGAAGTTGAGGAAAGGAATGGGTTAAAGAGAGCTGATATAGCACATGACAAAAATAATTAATTGCATTTTCTAGTTAAATCATATTTGTATCTTTCCATGATCAAAAAATGGATTGAGTTATATATATGGGGTTTCATTATTTATAGAAATTTTAGATGTTATTTTATCCGTTTTTGGACGATTCATAATCATTTTATGTTGACAATGACATAATGATGATGATTATTAGCTTAAATTTACCTTTGTTAATAAATTTAGGCCACCCTTTAAATTTCCTTTTTATCTTATCTTTATACTTGTTTGAAGAAAGAATGGTCAGTAATCCTACATGAGTTATTACAACATATACATATATAATATCACCTCATTTTTTGTTTAATAATATTCGAATTATTCGATTTATTCGAATTATATTAGATGAGTATAATTGTGAGTCATGATATTCGAGTTATTTGAATTATATAAGATGAGTATAATTTTGAGTCACGATATTCAAGTTGGCCCATTCATATTCTGACACATGGCAATTTTTAAAAAAATTCCCCCCTTTCTCTTTTTTTCTTTTTCACGTGTTAAATAGAAACATTCTTTTACTATTATACCATTCTCTCTTTTCATTAAATTGAAAACAATTCTACAGAGAGTTTGAAAGAAACATTGAAGCTATTTTAGCTTCATTTAGGGTGTCAATTTAATTTTTTGTGTTTTATTTTAGGGTTTCGTTCAATTTTTTTGAATTACAGTCGAAATAAAATAAAAGTCAGCAAAAGGTATGTACAAATCCATCCACACTTCCCAATATTAAGCATTTCATTACTATTAGGTATTTACACCAGTATAAGTACAGTTAACTAAACTAATATCTAACTATAACATATTCACATCTATGAAAGGTCATTTAAAATTATAGTTAGATGTACTTATACCGGTGTAAAAACGTTATAGTTATATATTAGTTTAGTTAACTGTACTTACACCGGTGTAAATACCTTATAGTTAACTAAACTAATGGAGTACATTTAAAATGTAGTTAACATCCATCTATGAAAGATCATTTAGAATTATAGTACAAGATTGCCTTGCTTTTTGCTTCATTTTTGGTGTAATGTACTCCATTAGTAATGGTTAGGAAAATAAGGAGTTTAGACACTAATTTACAGAAGAATAAGAATTGAACCTACAATCTACACAAGAATAAGAATAAAACATGAATAAAACCATCCATGAGTAAATACGTTATAACTTTAAATACCATTAGTTTAGTTAGATGTACTTATAGCGGTGTACTTATACCGGTGTGAATACTTCCATCCATGAGTAAATACGTTATAGTTTTAAAATTCGGTTAACAACATCAGATGCTCTCATGAGAGCATTACGTAACTGCATTCCAATCCAAAAACAGCATTTTCAGCATACAAAAACACCATATATATTAACTGCACTGCATATATATTTTCTGCACTGCATATTAACTGTTATTATTAACTGCATATATATTTTCTGCACTGCATATACATTTTATGCATACATATTAACTATTTTCTGCATATACATTTTCTGCACTGTATATATATTTTCAGCATATATATTAACTATTTTCTGCATATATATTTTCTGTACTGCATATATATTTGGTAAAGAAATAATTACTTGGAAATACAGATCATCAAATTTTGGAGTTTTAGGGTACAAATGGGAATAAAAACAAATCTAATCAATAGTATAACTAGAATATTATACCTAAAATAAGTAGTATAATTTTTAGACGAGACCACACACTACCAATCCTTATTTGGTTGCCAATCCAAAACAACTGGATCTTTTTCCATATTTTTCAATTCATTAGTATATGCAGCCTGCAAAAAAATGGTATCAATATACATAACAATAAAGAGTAATTATTATTCTATTTCATATTTAATTACCTCAGATATGTCGTCTTTTTTGTATGTGTCGGGCATGTATCCAGCTAATTTTGATATTTGAAGTGCATTAGTATGACTCGTATCCTGATTAGAAGGCTTGTTCAGAGACGGTTCAAAGTTTTTATGCAAGTCCAACGTTACATATTCATCATATGAAACATGTGTTGGGTTGGACGATGAAGCTTGGCGCTTAGTTCTCATGGGTTTTCCTCTTCATGTTTCAAGAACTATAAGATCACCAATTCCAAAAAGATCTAGACTTTTAGTGGTTCTCTTTTTATATCCCACTTTCACCGCTTGCAGTTTGAGACTCATTTTTGCAAATTGATCTTTAACCTCATTGAAAGTTTTAAATGTCTGTAATGCACGGTGACATATAGTCATACAATAAGAGGCTAGAGTGGAATACCTGGCTTGAATTATTGTTGGATTATTATCTTCGACATATTCATTCTTCTTTTGTAATCCAACATCTTTCTTCGCATAAATAGTCCATCGTTTCATTATACATCCTTCAGGTATTTCATTTTCCTTTTCATATTTCAACACGGCAAACATATGACGACACAAAATCCAACAGACTCCAACTTCATACAACAACAGTACATGGTGTCACGTGTGATATCTTTAAGTACAAGATACAACTTCTCATTTTCAACATGCTCTAACCAATAACACATGCACTCATTTTGTACCTCAATTTTCTTAACCAAATAATAACCCTCATAGGACATTTCTTTGCACAATATAGCAAAAGCATTTCCCGTATATACTTGGGCTGCATTATTTTTTAAAGTTGCCAACACACCATCACAATACGATTGTTCATCCATTGTTTTGTAGTCTTGATGACCTTCCTCCTATCTTAGAGATTGCAGTTGTTTATGATAGTTCTCAACAAATCGATACATCACCTTTTTGTCCAACCAAGTTTTAAGTGTTCTATTCATTAACTCACATCGTTGAGTCGTCCTCATTGCTGCACATCAAAATGTTTAATAATTTTTTAAATACAGTAAATAAAAATAATATAAAATACAATTAAAGTTTATATAATGTTACATGCATAAAAATATCCTTGCAAATATGCTTCTGCCTATTTCTCTTTATCTTCATATAATTCTTGTACCCATCTCATTCATTCAACTTTGTATTTGTCCACTAATTCTTTCCAAGCCCTTTCAAAATCTGATGGCGTTCTACACTTGTCATCGCATCTCATAAACCCATCGAGAAAACTGTGATGAGCTTTAGACTGCACGTTCCTCATAATATGCCATAAACACAGTCTATGTTTTGTCTCGGGTAGTACTTGAGAAATGGCATTTTCCATGGCCTTATCTCTATCAGTGGCATTTGCCATGGCCTTATCTCTATCAGTAATAACAGTAAGTGGTCTATAGCCATCTCCAGCTTCAATTAATTGTTGTAACACCCACACATAGGTATTATCTTTTTCGCTCACCACCAATGCACATCCAAATGGCACTGTGTTTCGATGATAATTGACACCAACCAAAACAACGAACAGCTTGTTGTATGCGTTGCACTTGTAAGTCGTATCAAATGTAAGTACATGACCAAATTCTTTATAGTTGGCGCGTGATATACCATCGCACCAGAACAACTTCTCTAAGTTTCCGAGTTTATCTCTCGTGTGTCTCACAAAAAAGGGATCAGATTATTGCTTTCCATATAAATATGCCATCACCGTTTCAGCATCACCATCTTGCACTTCTTCTCGTTTGATTCCATGTAGATAGTTGTACAAATCTTTCGGGAGAAATTCAACATTCTCAATTGAACCAGCTTCATTCACAAAATTTCGCATCATTTTACTTGGAGCAATTCCAGAGTTGTGCATGTTCTTAATTTTCATTTTGTCTAACTCACTAATCTTCCGAAATGACCTACAAAATAAATCATTAAATATCATTATATATATAAGCTAGAAGTTAGTATGTAACAATTTACTTATTGATGAATTACATACCTGATGTAAGCAACTTGTGTTGGCTGAACCATTTTATGGTTATGTTCCGAGCAGAATTTAGCAACTTTCCAATATTGATATCGTCCGTCCAATTTGAATTTAATAAGTGCTCTACATCCAACTCGGTTGACCGGTCTTTGTTCACGTTTTCTGTTTCGCATGTTAATCCACCTTTTTTTCTCTATATCCTTCCTTACACACTAGTTTCTTTGAAATTATGTGGCCACCATTTCGACTAGTCACTGTCTGGCTCATTCGAACTCCAAAACCCTTCACTTTTGCATAGGTTAAATAAAACTCAATGCAATCATCTAAAGTCTTCCACTTTAGCATATCCATATCATTCTCATCAGTCTTTTAAATCTTTCCCAATATTGTCCCATATACTCTCGTCAATGAAGTAGTCAATTGTCTTCTCATCATCTATATGTTTTCTATCATCAACATTACATTCAATTTGTTGTTCTTCAGCATAAGTTTCACAATCTGATTCATTGTTGTAGCCATCCTCATCAATATTATAGCCACCTTCATCCTGATTATAACACTCCAACTCCGTATTTTCATTTTTGGTATCTTCATTATCGACCATCTCTAACAATTCTGTAATTTAAATAAAAAATACAAAATTACAAATTATTACAATGGTGAATCAAATAACAATCCTAAATAAACAAAATGGCTTTTGGTTATTTGATACTGTAAACATGTGGGAACTTCTCTAGATCCTAACAGTTCGTTCCAAAACAAGAGAAGCTACTAAAAGATAAGGTTCTTAGAAAATCTAAGATCCAATATACATAAATAAATGGCTGCTCTACCCAAATAACATGCGGTAAAGATTAGAAAACATATCTATTTCAACTTACCAGAAATGTGGCTTTGCTTTCCACTTGAAGTCATAGTCTCACGTTTGTTCACTGAGAAACATGGGTATATGAGTAAAAAACAAAATTAAATCCACCGACACTTTAAAATCATAAACTTGATACATTGTAAATTTAAAACAATAAAAAAACAACACAGACTATAACTTTTACGTACCTGTCCATTTCCATATAATCATATAAGAATTATGATTTATTTCAAATATGTAATTGCTTGTAACATCTCTTACCCGATCTTAAAGATAAGCTGGTTCGAGATATGTTACCACAATAAATTTATCAACAAAACATTCGAATCCCAAAGCATATTACAGACAAATCAAAGTAGTAATGGTCAAACCCTAGATTTTATACATAATTGAAAACAAAAAGGACAAATATGTGAATTTTCTAAAATGTGGTGACTAAATAGCATGATTTCATTAGTTCATAGACTAACTTGAAAATTTCTTAGAAAAGAACTACATTTTCAGAATAAAATCAGAATTTAAATAACTTATAAGTTCAAGGGGCTTCCTAGAATTTCCAAATCTTGATATTCTATTCTAATTGGGAGTCCTTAAATCATTAGTCTATAACTAGGGTATAACCGATCCTATACTAAGTCATAATCAAGCATTGCTCACAAGAATTCATTTTGACAAAAAACTAAACTCAACAACACTTCACCCATCAAAACAAAACCTAGTATAACATGTCACCTAGACACAATTGCAATCTATAGCAAAATTTTTTCAAAATTAACTTCACAAAGTAACCATTTAAGCATAATTGGTTTTCTTACATTATGGATCAAACCAATTAAGTCTAAACATATCATATATAAGCATTCCATTACGAGCACCATATCACATTAGAATCCAAAAGATTCGAACTTCTAATCAACTAAAGACTATACATACCGAAATTATTAAAAACATTAGAAAACTACGTTATGCAAACATATGCCACCCATAGGAGTTTTAGTCTGACAACTTACACAAAATGCTCAAAGAGAGTGACTTGCAGCTTCCAGAAAGACATGATTCAACAACTACTAATTTGTATTTCCTGAAAAGACATACAAATGAACTAATTAAGCCTTTTTAGCTCAATGAGGGAGCAAATCTATACATATATTCTAAATGACACATAGGATGATAAATATATATATATATCAAACATAACAACAAACCTTATTTTCAAGACAATAGAATTGTATACAAAGGAATCGTTTCATTCGAAAATAAAGGAGAACTATTGTCATTGTATCGTACAAAAGTTTGCTCACTAACAAAATATAAACAACATGTGTAGATTAATAAATCTCATTCGAACAACATGCATTTAAGACAAATGACAAACCAAGTTCTAGGTATATTTTACCAAAGTTAGCATATCATTATTTGGGACTGTCTAATATCCAATACATGGTTAAGTTGGTCAATGGTCACTGGACTCCACCACCACCGAATCCATTGTTATTAAAACAGATTCAATCGAGAAGTCTATAAAATTGTGTATATAGTTCCGTTCAATTAAAACATACTAATCCAGTTTTTAAAACTCTAAATAATCCAACTGAAATTAACTTTGACCAAAACAAACTAAACCTATAAGCTTGTAAAATTATAAAATTGAAAAAATATAAAATCAACTCAAATTAACTTTGACCAAGCATTGTATAAAATACCAATTGAATAATTGCAGTGTGTATTCTGCATATATATAAACTGCATATATATTTTCTGCATATATATAAACTGTTATTATTAACTGCATATGCATATACCTTTTCTGCACTGCATATTAACATTTTTTGCATATACACTAACATTTTCTGCGCTGCATATTAATATTTTCTGCATATATATAAACTGTTCTTATTAATTGCATATTAACATTTTCTGCACTGCATAGATTCTGCATATATATATAAACTGTTCTTATTAACTGCATATTAACATTTTCTGCACTGCATATATTCTGCATATATATAAATTGTTCTTATTAACTGCATATGCATATACCTTTTCTGCATTGCATATGCATATACCTTTTCTGCACAATATATACATTTGTTGCACTGCATATTAACTATTTTCTGCTTATGTATTAACATTTTCTGCACTGCATATACATTTTCTACACTGCATATTAACATTTTCTGCATATATATTAACTATTTTCTGCATATATAATTATCTTCTCAGAAATAAATAAAGGTTTTTAGTTTGGCGAGAAGCTGATCAATTCTTCAATAACTATACATATCCCAAAAGTTAAAAAAGAATAAATAAAAAATAAAACAATCCACAGAAGAATTTTATACATAATTTGGGCATTCAACAGTTAAAATTAAGAATTTTAGGTAATTATCTGGTTTTAGTGTCATCTTTAAAACTAAATCATCAGTTAAAACTAAGAATTTTAGATTTAGTTACATGAATCTGATAAACAATTGTCAACCACCTATTCTACCCATCGACAAGTAAAAGAGACAGCATCTTACCTTGTTAAAACAACGGACGGATGCACGGCGAACGGCAAGTCAAGCGGCGAACGACGAATCAAGCCTCGAACGCTCAAAACCACTACGGCAGAGGCTGAAACACGAGTCCAGCAGCACTCCGTCGGTGCTGTGTTATAGCAAACGACGACAAACGAAACTCGTCGGAAATTAGAGGCGGTGGCGACGACGATATCGGATGTGACTGCGGCGGCTGGGAGAAGTAGGATTTCTCGGGTTAAATTTTTGTAGAAGATAAACCGTGTAAAATTCCTAATTCTAAAGAATTAGAGCTGATCTTTTATTTTAATATTTTAATTATAATAATAATAAAATAAAATATTAAAGGTTTATTTAATTTAATTTTTATTTAAAAAAATAATTATAATTCGAGTCCTTGAGATTTTAAATTTTTTTTTAAAAAAATTAATAGTGTTCAGCGTTAGTGGTGTTCAGCGGTGTGCGACGCTTGTTGTAGAATTTTCGATAGTATAAATATAGGTATAGAATATTCGAAGAGAATTGACCAAAAACAAGAGAATAGTAGAAGAGAAATGGTAAATTCCCCAAAAGCATATATAATTTTTAGGGTAAAATTTTGATACACATGTTGTACATGTTGTGTAAAACTAATTTTAGACAAGTCTTCATATTTACATTATAAAACTCAAATCTTAAATTTTTAACCCTAATCCTAAAAAACTAAACCTTAAACCATATACTATAAATTATAAGCACTAACCTTAAATTCTAAACCCTACAACCCAAACCCCTAACTTTAAACCCTAAATTAAAACTCTAACCCCTAATTAAAAGGCACGTGTAAACTAAAGTTTATACGGCCTATGTATCAAAGTTTTTTTTCCTAATTTTTAATCATTTTATTCAAATCATGCAACTTAATTAATCTTTTAGGGAACAGAGTCAACAATCTATCTAAATACTAAATATTCATTTTAATAATTCTATTTTTTTATTTTTATAAAAATAATTGTCTTTTTAGAAAACTATGTAACCTTATTTAAATATAGAGGCAACGAATTTATATTGGAGTAAAGTACACGTTTCTCATGAAAACGATATTATAAATTAATTATAGATTAATTTAATTAATTATATCACCTTTCAGTTTAATATTAAATGATCGTTCAACTTTTAAAAATTTTATATTGTTAATAAAATTTTAATTAGTTTTGTCAGAAAATTATCATAGTTCTATTTTAAGTTGATTCGACGGTTAACAGTGACAAATTAAAAATTTTAACTTTTAATTTTTGTTTGACCGCCGTCTCTTTTCACTGACATTTATATCGTTGTTTAGTAGTTTCTCCAGATGAAAAAATCACAAAACTTCTTTTCTTCTTTGTCTCTTTCTTTCATTTAATTCAAATTCATCGAAAAATCATCAATCTGCTCAAATTTCAATTGGAACTAAAAGTTATTTTTTTTAATTGTAACTATCAACTTTCAGATTAATTTAAAACTAAACTATGTTAATCTATTGGCCAAAACGGATCCTTTTTCTCGTAGGGATTGATCAAAATCAGCTCCATTCATCGTAAAATTGGCTTTGACGAAGCTGTAAATTTGGAACTTTATGGTTTTTTTTTAGAAAACTTTAATGTGTAATGTTAATTTTGTAATGACAGTTAACGACCGTAACCGTAATGAAAGTAAATTAAAAATTTATTGTGTGGTGCAAATTTTAAAACTTTAAAGACCAAAGTGAAAACATATTAAAAGATCAATGACTGCTAATGTAGTTTATTTTTCCTTAAAAAAAACCATAACAGTTAAGTATAGAGATGGTAAAAGAGAAAAAGGATAATACGGGGAAATGGAATTAAAGTTGTTTTTCAGTTATGAAATGGAAAGGCAAAATTAGTGCAAAAAAGGGTATGTAGCATTAGAAACTAGGGTGGGCAAGACCGGGTACTCGGTCAGTTTGCCCAAAATTGATTATGGTCCCGGTAGCCATTAATTCTTGAAAACTAGAATCAATTTCGGTCAGACTAGGTCTCAGATTTTAGGAACTGATCCCAATGCTAGTGAGAATCGATATCAGTACTAGATACCCGGTGAATTAATTTACTATTAAGAAAATTTGAGCAGCAAGGGGAAAATTCTAACCACCAATAATAATATTAAATAACAAAATTAGAATATCGTATGCTTGAAGGTTGAAGTCTTAAAACGATTCATACTCATAATATTTATACATAAATTAGAATAGAAAGAAATAAAACTGTAAGAAAATTAGAAGATTGAGTATCAACACTCGGTAGTGATGAAGAAATTTATTTAAGGTTTCAGTATTGTGCCTTTAGGAGTGAACAAAGAATCAGCAAAAGAGTTTTGAGCTTTAATTTTGGGCTAAAGTGATCCTAACAGACCAATACCTGATACTGGTCTCGATCCCATTTGGTACCCATCGGGTGTCAGGTTCAAGAAATCAGGATCTAGTCTCGGTCGCAACCAAGACTTAAATTTTGAATCTGGTCCCGGTCCCACCGAAACTAGTTCTGAGTAAAGATTCACCGGGTCTGACCGGAACCGGGTAACCGGGTTTTTCGCCCACCTCTATTAGAAACAGCTAAGGCAAAGGCAGTAAAGGCATTTACAATGGGATTTTGTTTTTCGTTTTTTAGTTAATTAATTTCTGGCTTTCAAGGCATGCTAATGCAAAGGTTGGCGTTAGGACACGCATAAATACACTCATATTTTTGCTTTTGGCAAAAGTTGCAAGTTGTAGCGTTAGACTTCGTAAAAAGATAACCCAAAAATAAGGTCAAAATAAACCAAAGAACGGTTATAATGGAAAAGGTAATATGTTACTCTTTAAGAGATTCGAGTTCGAGCAGTTTTGTTTGTATGGTGTATGTAAATTTATGAATTAAAGAAATAGATATTAAAAATATTAGAAAATTAAGGCCAAAATGTTGGGTAGCAAAAACAAAAAAACAAAAAAGAAAAAAAAAACAGGGAGCTTGTTCTTGTTTTAGTCTGGTTCCAAATTCATACAAAAAGCTGCAAACTTAATCCTCCATACTCATGGGAAACACATGACTAGCACGAAGGTCGAGTGGTAGGAATAATGAGCCTAATTAAGCATTTTTCTATATGTATTTATTTTAATTAATAAAAAACTCAATTTATTCCAAAAAATAGGCAATTTATTCATTTTGAAAGATTTCACGTTAATTCATCGTGAATGAAAAGTGAAAGCGAATAGGCAATTTTCTCCACTTGGCCTGTCAATTTTTATTACTTCCATTTACAAAATTTAAAAAAAATTAGGTGGGATAATTTTTTAATTAAAAGATTGAATATTTGATTATATCATATAGAAGCATGGGTTATCTATTTTGGACGAAACATCGCAGTGTGAGGGATATGGGATGACGTCAATGAAACGGAAAGAAAAGAAAAGAAAATATCCCTCTGCTTTTTGAGGGTGAAAGAGACGAGTTGAGGAGCAAACTAAGGTTTCTTTATACACAATTTTAAGGTTTAAATATATTATGGATTTAAGGAAACTTTCCCCTAATTTAATCATAATGTATGGTTCACTTTTTTAATACAAAAATTGTGAAAATTGGACGGACATGCCTTAATTTTATTCAACAAATTTGACAATTTCCTTTTTTTTAAAAAGACTATTTTTTAACCTAACAAGTGGTTTTTGTAATCACTTATTTGTGTCCGGTTCTTTTTTATTCAAATTGAATAACAATTTAAAATTAAAATACAAAAAAAATTCACACTCAAAAATCCAAAAAAAGTCCATTTTTACAATCCAATGTCCAATTATAATACCCAAATTATTAAACCCATTACCCAAAACCTTTAACCCAATACAACCGGTCCACTTCCTAAACCCATTACAAACAAATCCAAATACCTACCCGGTTCTGCTAACCCAACCCACTACGCAAATTATTCAAATACCCGACAGACCCGAATCCACTACCCGAGAAACCCGGGTATCCCGAAACCCTAGCCAACCCTAACTCCCTAATCCCTCAGCCGCCGCCAACCTTGGCCTTCCAGCTTCAGGCCACGTCACCGACCACCTCGAACCATCTCAGAGCCACATCACTGCCACCTTTGCGCCACACCGGCAAGCATGCCACGATGGATGGTCCCCTCTTCGTTGCTCCCTCTATTCTTGCACCCGGCCAAAAAACTTCACTGGTCTCCCCTTTAGCTCGTACATGCAACAACAACAATATAGCAGATTTTCAGACAACAAACCAATGAAGAACTTTTGATTTTTTTTCTTTTTTTCTTCTTTTAATCAATGTAAATTCGGCTATAAAGCCTGAACATCAGATGGTAAAAACCCGAGAGATAAAAAGACAGAGGATATCCTAAATCAATACAAAGCAAAATTTTCAAAGGTATTCTATTTCTCTTTTATATTTCGAATATCAAAAACCAGCAAGAGTTAGGGTTTACCTTGAGGGTTTGGTGTGCGGAGTCCGCTGCTTCGTTCTTCTCCTCCGTTTAAATCTTCAAACCCAGATTCAGAAAGATTTTTTAGAATATTAGTTTGGTTTTCAAAAACATAAGTTCAGTTCTGTCTTTAGATCTAGGTGAAAGGGTCCTTTTTTTGGAAAATCATGTCTCAATTTGGTGTTTAGAGAACAAAGAAAGGTTTTTTGGTGATTTCGAAGCTGCCGGCCATCGGTTAGCGGTGGCCGACGCGACGACGCAAAACGATTAAGCCCGTCGATTTCTGGGAAGTGAAGGGCGAAAATGGTCGATTTTATGAAATTTTCATAGGAAGCTATGAGTCTTTTTTTCAAATCAGGTTAAAATGATTTTTTTGGTTTTATTTTCTGGTCTTTATAAGCTGCGTTAAACGCAATGTTTCTGCTTATTTTCGTCAAGTGGCTATTTATGTTTTAGTCCCTCGTGTTTTTTTCCCGTAACCACTTTGGTCTTGAGTAAATCCCTTTTCTGATCCCTCCCTTTCTTTTCGTTTTAAAATATCGACCATTTTAAAGCCTGTTTTTATAATCTTGGCCTCAAATTTCCGTTTGTTGCATTTTAACCCTTATATTATTTCTATATATTATTACTTATATTAAATACATACCTTATATTATTATATTATATATATATATTATGTATGTTATATTATATAACTATTTATTATATTTATATTGTATGGTATATATATTATAATCATATATTATATATATTTATACTATGTATTATTATGTATACTATAGTATTTATGTCTTATTTATTTTTCTATTCGAATCGGTCTTACGGTGACCCGCATCAAGGATGACCCGTATTATTATGGCTCATTTAGTGTAGCTTTTAATTTCTCGCATTTATTTTTCGTAATTTAATTTCTCACAATTTACTTTATCGCCTTTAATTTCCTCATTTATTTTACACTTATTTTACTCAATCCGGTCATTTTTCCGGATATTTTAGTTTCCACGTTTATTTATTTTATTCGATTCTTTTTTCCGCATTTATCTTTATTGTTCTTTATTTATTTATTTACAAATTTTGTGACATACTTTAAATTGACATTCATCTAACCCTTAATTTATTTGATTCTACAATGTTAATCAATCTAAATTACAAAAAAATGAGATATTTATTAACTCGATTATTTTGGTCTTAATCTTGGCTTAATGGATATAGACCAAATATTCGAATTGATTCTTATCGCCTGAAGGTAAATATTAAAATAGGTAAAATTTTGACAACTCATAACATCATTTTTAACTGTATGCATCATGCATAAAGGTAATGTACTTGATTCAAACCGTAAATTAACACGACAGTTGGTCTTATTCGATGTCGGGTTAATCTACGGTCTGATGTACAATCACCCTTATTAATTAAACGGATAATTAATTCAAACCCACCAAATTGTTAAAGCCCGTTCAATTAAAGCTTATGTTCGATTAAGAACGGTTAATTAAATCCAATTTAATTTTTAATAATTTCCATCGATTAAAAGCAACGTATAATTTGGTATCGATTCAAGGCGTGATGGGGGTGCTAATCATTCCCCACACGTAACTAACTCTCGAACCCGTTTTCAAAAGAATCTCTGGTTTTAATGGTGTCCGGCCTACCCAAGTGGCCTGTGGCGACTCCAAGTCTTTATTTTCAAACAAAAAAAACAAAATTTTAAAATCATATCCCAAAAATTCAATTCACCCCAATCTATTCCAAATTTTCAAAATTTTTCAACAAAAACGAAAAACAAACAAAAATATTTTTCATAGCCACGTTCGATTTTTTGAAAGAAAAAGGTCGCTACAGTCTCAAAGAAAAATAAGATGATGTTCATCATAGGAGATTTAGGTTCGAGCAATTTTGTCTACATGATATATGCATTATTAAAGGGTTAAGTAAAATTATGAACATATAATAACTTGTGATCACCTTAAAACTATTAAAAACGACTATTTTTGACAAATCCTAATTCTTATCTTAATCCTACGTAAAGTGGAGGGAAAGATATACTCTAAGAGAAGGAAGAATGCGCTTCTAGTGTGTCTAAAATCAACTATTTTTAGTCTAACTAAAAGCTATTCTCTTAATTACGTCATTTATTAACGTTAGATATAAAATTTTTTTTTTTCATCAAATTAAGTACCTAATGTTTTATGTTGTAACTATTTCCGTCAGACCTGTTAGTTCCATCAATACCAATGACAATTACCACTAGTAGAGTGCGTAAAAATATTTGATCTGATCCGTTTATCCGTTGATTCGATCCGAAAATATAGATAATCGATATGTTTTATATTTTTGAATCAAATATTTGATTCATTTTTTTTTGGATCAGATACAAATCACAATATTTTAAGTTTCATATTATCCGAAAATAAAATTTTATGGATACGAATCTTCTTATATTTAACAATTTGTTGTTTGTTATATTAGAAAATTCAAAATTTCCAAAGATTTAGACCACCAAATATGAAAAAAAAAAATTAAACCAAATCATATATTCGGATATTCAAACATTTGATATCCGAATAAGCAAATATTCGATTTTTTGAATAGGATATAGATCACTATTTTACTGACATGAAATCTAATAGATTTGATTTTTTTTCAGATCGAATCGGATCCGACATCCAAAAATGCACACCCTAATCACCAGAACAAGACATATGAAAAATTCAAATAATTATAAAACAATCAGATGAGACTAGAATGGGTGACACATACCGCTGAACACACTAACCCAATACACCATTGAACACCATTAATTTTTTATTGAATTTTAAATAATTATTAAAAATCTCAAAGATTCGACATGCAATTAATCATATTTCAAAATAAAATTAAAAGAAATTATTTCATGAACCATTCTCACATCTCATTCATGGTCCTAACCAATTAAATAAACCCACATCATTTCTATTTTCCATATAATATTTTCTTATAAATTAAAATTTACATAATGAATTTACAGTTGACTAACATTTTTCATCCGCAGAGGGGCCATTTTGACTCAAATTAATCGTTCAAGGTTAAATTGCTACAAAAAAAGAATATGAGCAAAAATGACTATCCAGTCAAACGTTAAGACATTTTTTGATATTATGCCAATTCTAAATTTTAAAGTTTAAACATTAAATTCTAAACTTAAACATCAAATTACAAGTCTTAAACCTTAAATAAACCCTAAAACTAACAGACTTCCATTTATACAATATGTATATGAAAATATTTTCTTTTTATTATTATATTTTTCTTTTTGATTTGTGTGTTTTACTTTCTAATTTTATTTAGATTATGTTCGTAAATTTAAAATAAATTAAAATTATTTAATTATTTTTTCGATATAAAAACTTAGTTATTAAATATATTTTATTGACATCATTTTTTTAATAATGTTGACGTCATTCTTAACAAACATAAAACAGGGTATAAATATTTAAATTTTATTTTTTTAAAAAAATATTTATATGTATTGATCATATATAATTTCACAGTGAGCCATATTTTAAAATATAATCATAAATGAACTCAGTTGATTTAAAAAAAAATTAATGACGATTTAGTTCACTTATAGTATATAAATTTATAAACATTATTAAAGGTGTACTTTTTTTCTCAAAAACTATCAAGAAGGTAAATGTGAGCATTCGATTGAGATGAGTCGAATAGAGTAAAAATATTTCGAGTTAGTTGAGTTGATAGGATATTTTTTATCATTCATACTTTATTTGAAATTTTTTCAAGTCGAATTGAGTTTATAAAATTTGAGTCAAGTTATTCGAGCTTCTATATAAATTTAATTGTATTAGCTATAATATTCTAGTATGAATTGATTCCAATTTAAACAATTTTTTTTAACCATATAAGATAAACATATATATTTCTTTGTATAACTTTTTCACATGTGTCTCATTAAACTATGAGTCTCATTAACAGGGACGAAATCATGTGCAGCTTGGGAGGGGCAAGATTTTCGGTACAATTACATCTAAGGTATTTTTACTTTAAATAGTAAAAAATAAGATTTTTGCCCTCCTAATTTTTTAATTTAAAGGCTTAATAGACCGTTGCCCTCCTAATGTTTGATTCTAGCTCCTTCCCTGCTCATTAAAAACCTCTTTATCTATGTTAAGTCGGGACGATATCAAAGACAACGAAAGGAGAAAATGATTGCTCTTAATAACTAAATCGAATAAGAGCTCGATAGAGTTTACAAAATTCAAGAACATCACAAGTTGAAAAAAAATCAATGAAAACAAAGTGATAAAAATCCAAAAAGCACATTGCAACAAACTTCTTCTTGAGTTTTCGAATTACATTTTTGAATACCTTAAGCTTCTTCTTCTTTGTACATCGTCGACAATTTTGTAAAAGCTTTTTATTTTTGGGTATTTTTGATAAATCTAACATATTCTAAAAATAAATATGCCAGTTAAATTATAAATAAATTACTTAAATAATTTAACTTTATTTTTTTTTGTTGCCATTTCGATTTTCAAGTTTTGCCCTGATTATTTCAAACTGACCCACGTCATACACCTAATTTTGGTGGGTGGGTCTCACAACTGAAATTTTCTACATACACAACGCCTTGAACTCGAGATCTACTTAAGCGATACCAAACTGTTTACCACTTTGACCGACTTAGTTGGTCCCCAACATACTAATCAACATCTCATCAAAATTAAATATTATCAAATTTTAAAAATTCACTATCCATACATCATATAATTTTCATATATATACATATATACACATAAAAAGTTTGAATAAGTGAAAAATATATCGAAACAAGAAAGAAAAAGTAGGAATTTGTGAAAAGATAATAAGACAAGAAAGAATGGAGAAATTGTTTGCTGCGGAGTAGGAGCCATGTATGATTATGGAAGCTCTCGTATTTGGTTATGGCAGTGCCTAAATTGTCCCCACTGCCCATATTTCTCCCTTAACAAACCATCACTATTTTTACGTGCTTTCATTTTCTTCTTTCCAAATATGAGCTTCACTTGATGATCTACCAATATACTTCACTTTGGTTTGGTTTGGTTCTTATTTAAAAATTTAAAATTATTTGAAAGCATATTTGGCCTGCTGGTCAAGCCTTCATATTCTTTAGGTCATGAGTTCTAGACCTACCAAGATCACATTCTTCCTTTCCCCTAGAGTCCCCTTCCCTTTCCCTCTAGGTAGCATTATGATTAAAATTAGGATTTGTCAAAAAAAAAAACCAGTTCAAAATACTAACATGGGTTGGCTCATTACCTGGAGATACAGAGTCATGATTTGGGGTTGGGAGGCAAAACATAAATGTCTAGGGGGAATTTATAAATAACTCAATTTTTAAAAGAATTTATATGTAGAACCAAAGGTGAAAACCCCACCCCACATAGTTCCGTAACTGATTACCTTGTTTACAAATTAAATGAGCTTCACTTGATTATTCAAAGTGTCGAAACGATTTCTAAGCTTAACGATTATTCCGAGATCAATACCATTTTTAAACGTATCACTCGAATTTTAGAAAAAAATGATGAACGTCAAAGGTCTTGAGATGACTAAGGCTTCATGATAATTGATTTTCAATTGATTGTAACTTTTAACTTGTGTACTTTTGTTTTTTTATGTGTCATGTTTGGCTTTTTGTTTTCGTGTTAGTGTCTTTGCTATTGTAAGGTGTTCTTTTATTTAGGTTTTGTTGTATTTTAATTAATTTATTATCTACAGTAATTTATTTTTAATTTTCTAATAAAGATAAACTTTGTCGAGAAACAAAATGATAGTCCCCTACTTTGTAAAGTTAATGAAGATCACACTTTCACAATTTATGAGACAACTTCACAAATCACCGTCACAAAAGAGAATATCCTTGTATTTAATAAAAAATGATATATGTAATAGTAAAATTAAAGAATAAATATTTGTAATATGGTAAGAAAATATATAAATATAACTATATCAAATATAATAATTATATATTATAATATACAGAGGGGTTCTGGACAGGCGCGATAGGAGCGACCGCACAATGCCCCCGAGAGAAGGGCCCCAAAATAGAGAATTTAAGTTAAATAGTTGTAAAAAAATTATAAATTTGTATATATAATTATGTGTATATATATAACAATTATATAAAACTTTAAACATGCAAAAAGAATGACAACTTTTAAGTGAAAATGTTTGATTTTTAGATGTTTATAAGTCAATTTTTTGTTGCTCAAGAGAATAATATAATAATATTTTTCTATTAAGGTAGTTTTTTGGAAGAAAATTTTTTATATCTCTTATCCGTTATAAATTAAGGGCTGCATTTTAAAAATTGCACAGGACCCCCAAAATCTTTGAACAGCACCTGATAATATATATTACTTTCAAAAAATTATTATAATATATATTGAAGTAATGACATGCAATAAAACATATACAATATATAATATTAAGGTTAATAAAATATATAATGTGGTACTAATATCTAATATAGATATAACAAAATATACTTTAATAAAGAGTTTTTTTTTTGAATAATTTTTACTTAGATGGAGGGGAAAGAGATTTTACTTCTTATGAGTTTCGAACCCATAATCTAGAGGAGAGGAGAAGATGTCAACTCAGAGCTTTAACCCTTACCCTAGAAATAAAACATGATAATATTTAGATACAAATATATGCCATATATATACAAAATATAATATAATATTTAAAATATGATAATATATGAAAAAAAAACTTTAGGATACAAATATATGTCATATATCTACGAAATATAATATAATATTTAAAATAAATAATATACAAATGTAGTATAAGATAAGGCATGATATATAGAGGTGTAAAAAATTGACCTGACCAGGAAACCCGACTGAAATCGACCCAAGTCTTAACTGGTTGGACCTGAGGTGACGATGACCCGAACTCAACCGAATTCGACCTGATGTTAACCCGATGATTTTGGATCCGAACCTAACCTGTACCCGACTTGAGAACGACCCGAACCCGAATTAAACCCGATAATGTGATAACCGAACCTGACCTGCACCCGACCTGATATGAGCCCTAACCCAAAAATAATCCGACAAATATCTGATATAACTCGACTTGAAACGACCCAAGATCCAATTTGACCTAACTTGTTATAGACCCGGCCTGCTACAAACCTGACTTGTTACAGACCTGACATGTTACAAACCCGACCTAACATCATTCTAGTTATTCGAATTAAGAGCGGCCATCAAAGTTAAACAAAATAACTAGACATTTAAAACTAAAAGTCAGCAGACCAATCAATAAATTCCAAAAACCAATAAGAAATCCATTAAAAAGCAATAAAAAACATTAGTAACAAACAATATCAATCATTATTGAAGTAAATATATAAAAATAGCACATACAAGATTATTAATAATTAAACTAGAAGTGATTTTTCTTCTAAATCAGAAACTGAATAATCTTTAACCACACGAAGATACTCTTCATCACTTTCCTCCGGTTCAAAATCATACAACCAATTATGAGGATGTTAAGTACATTACGTGGAACTTCCATTGTGGGAGAGGGTGACTGTAGAAAAAAATGAGAAAATGGAAAGGTTGTCGTATTTGGTAAGATTTTAAATTTAAAAGATTATTTACATAAATTTTAAAATTTTTAATATAATTATATATATACACTCATTGAATTAAGATTTTAAATTTAATTTTTTAAAGATTAATCAGGTAATTTTTTAAAAATTTGTAATGTTATTTAATAATTTTTAAAGATTATTCATATAATTTTTAAATTTTTAATATAATTATATATATACTCAATTAATTAATATTTTAAAATTTTATATTTTTTAAAAATTATCAATATAACCAATAAGGGTTGGGTGCAATGGAAAGGCACATTGCTCTCCCAATGAGAAAACCCGAGCTCGACCCTTGGAGAAGACGTTGTTGGGAGGGAAAGCCACGAATCCCGAACATGAACTATAAAATAGACATGTACTTTACCAAAAAAGTATCAATATAATTTTTTAAAGATTTATACTATTATTTAAATTTTTTTAAAGAATATCCATATATATACTCATTAAATTAAGATTTTAAATTTTAAAAATTTATAATTATAAATATTATTCATAAAATTTTTAAATTTTAATTTTTAACATAATTTTTTATATATACTAATTGAATGAAGATTTTAAATTTTCATATTTTTAAAATTTTAAAGATTATTCATATAATTTTTTAAAGATCTGTAATGTTATTTAATAATTTTTACAGATTATTTATATATATACTCATTGAATTAAGATTTTTAAATTTTTAAATATTATTCACATTTTTTTAAAATATGTGTAATGTTATTTAATAATTTTTAAAGATTATTCATATGATTTTTATTTTTTTAATTTTAATAGAATTATATATATTCATTGTATGAAGATTTTAAATTTTAAAATTTTTAAAGTTATATGATTTGTAATGCTATTTAATAATTTTTAAAGATTATTCATATCTATACTCATTGAATTAAGATTTTAAACTTAAAATTTTTAAAATTTTAAAGATTATTCATATAATTTTTTAAAGATTTGTAATGTTATTTAATAAATTTTAAAGATTATTCATATATATATACTCATTGAATTAAGATTTTAATTTTAAAAATTTTAAAGATAATTCATAAATATTTTTAAAGATGTGCAATGTGATTTAATATTTTTTAAAGATTATTCATATAATTTTTAAAATTTTAATTTTTTAATATATATATATATATATACATATATATACTCATTGAATTTTATCCAAAACTAACATGAATTAACCTGACTCGATGTCCATCCGAAACCGGATTAACCTGACCTGAATTTTACCTAAGCCGACGTGACCCGACCTGAACTTGACCTGATATCTGGAATGACCCAACCCAAATTCCATCTGAACTCGAATTAACCCGATAATTAATTGCTTGGACCCAAACCGTTTTGAACCGAACTTGGTATTGACCCGACCTAAAATTGACCCAATCCGAACCGAGTCTGAGTTGGGATCAACCCGACATTGACTCGAACCCGAGTCAACCTGGATCCGACCCGAGTCGAACCATTGACTTGACCCGACATAACTCAAATTCGATCTAACCCAACCTGAAACCCGACCGATTACCCGAATTTACATCCCTAATGATATATATATATATACATAATATTTAAAACAAAATATCATAGATATAATATAGAGTAAAACATAATATGCATATAGATGTATATTTAATATATATTAATATATTAAGTAAACTATAATATATATTATAGCATATAGTAAATATATTATAATATAATATGATATGTAATATAATATAATATAATATAATATAATATAATATAATATAATATATAAAAGGGTGAAAATGCATGAAAAAGAAATTAAAGGGACTAAAATGAGATGAAATAAACAAAAAAATGTATGAAATTGAAATAATTAATTAAAGTGGAGGGAGTTAAAATGAAATAGTCTCATTAATAAAAGCGTAAATTACATAATTTATCACTGAACTTTCTTCGCACTCATATATTGGTCATTGAAATTTAAAAATTTTCACTTTAATAACTGAGTTTTAGACATTGAACTTTTTCAGTTGCTCCTCCATTTTCACAACTATTGTCTGGTGATGTGACTTATTTTAATAATTTTTTCAACCACATAGATATCAACTCAGATTCCGATCATTGCTTGTCATGACCAGTCACAATGCCGACAACTGAAAATAGAAACAAAATGAAGAAAAATAATTTTCTCAACAACATACTTCATCATCATTTTTTTTCATCACTTTACAAAGCCCACCAACGTAATAGATTAGCATGTATATATGAAATATATAGAAAGCTTAAAACTAATTGTAGCGACCGAAATTAGAAAAAGAAAAACCAAAAAGAGAATTAAAATGAAAAGAAGATCCCTGATGATACGAGCTTCTATTTGAAGATCCTAACGGTGGAGAAACTACTCTTAGAGTAGGTAGCAACATATATTCATTTAGACTCCACCAAACGGTGGAGGACGGAGGTAAAAAAAAAGAAATTGAAGCATTCAAATCTAGATTCGTGGATTTTAGGGTGTTTTCCATTTAAACGAACACCGAATTCGTATTCAGAAAGGAGAAACGAGTTTGATAAGGAATTTTGGGGCTCATCAGCTGTCATCGACAAAAGTCAGCGATGGCCAAAATTTGGTCAAATGAGAGAAAAAGAGAGGAAGAAAAAAGAAGAAACAGGGGGAAAAAATGAAAAAAAATGAGTGAAATTTTGCTTTTATATGACCTAAAAATAACGACGTTTAAGTGAAAATTTGGATTTTTCAAAATGACATTGCTTTGATGTCTCCTGTCAGGTCATAACAGCATTAACTAGTTAAGGACAATGATTAAAATAGGAGTAATTCTAAATTTTAGTGATTAAATTTAAAAAAATTAAACTTCAGTGACTAAATATGAGTGAAGAAATTTTCGTGATGGATTTTGTAATTTACCCTTAATAAAAGTGCACATATCCTTCATGGTTTCAGCTCACCGAGCATATATTAGTAGTTTCAGTTCGAATCATTTCATGTCTAACTACATTCAGTTTAAATTCGAGTCGGGTCGATTTTGGTCTAGTTCGATTTTAGTTCGGGTCTATGGTAATTTTAGTTCGGGTATAGGGTTAGGTCGGTTTACTTTCGGTTCGGTTAATATCAGGTTGGTTATTTTCGAGTTGGGTCAAATTCGGGTTAATAGGAGATCGATCAGTTTTAATCGGGTTTACAGGCCATGTTAGGTTTTTACACCCTATATATAACTTTATATAGCCTGTATATTTGGCTTTTTGGTAAGTTGTGCGACAGTTCTGTAGCGACTAATTTTCCAAGTCGCTACGAAAATTAAGAAATCGTGTATGGGGTGTTTCCCCTTTTTATTGAAAAAAATGAGAATTTTAGGAAAACTCGTATTAAAAAAACATGGAGTCGCCACAGTTCACTTGGATAAGATAGAACGGACACCGTAAAAACAAAAACCATAGATTTTGAAAACTTGGGTTCGGGAGTCAATTACAGATAGGGAAGGGTTAGCACCTCCACACCGCCCAAAATTAGTACCTAACGGGTTCGTATCGTAATTATTAAGAAAAATACAAAATTCAATTTAATTTAAAAATTAATTCCTAAAATGCATGAATACATAACAAGATAAACTTTTGCCTTGATATCCAGTGTACCAAAGGAGATGGCACCTAGAGATCCGGGACGACACTCCCAATAGAATACTAGAACAAAAGGCCTATCACTATATGTAACAAGTATATGTATGAATGAACTATATATTAAATAAATATGCACGAGCAATATATTCAAAACAATAATATTAAATTACAACGACAATATACAAACGAATCTAAAAACAATATCAAAATATAAACATAAACATATTTTACATCATTTGATATATTATATTCGAACATATTATTATACTATATACTAAAATAATTATAAGCATACTATACATAATATAATAATGTAACAATAACATACAAAAAATACAATATAACGATAAAATATATTAGAAATTAAAAAGTAAAAACAGAACTGAAGGGTCTAATTTTAAAATTGTTTTAGGGATTAAAATAAAATAAAAACAAATTAAAGGGGCCAAATCAAAAGTTAAAAATCAAAATGCAAAGCTGTTGAAGGCAATAAGGACCATTTGCGCAAATATGCCATGCGGCAGGGCAAGAATGCAAACAATTTTAGGGCGGAGGTCCTTTTAATGTAATTCTGCCACTTAATTAAACTACCCAGATTAAATTGAAACAAAACAAAATTGTGAAAATTAAAATAAAATAAAAAAGACGAAATTGTAACATTTGGAAAACTTTCAATGACCAGGGGTGTAATTTGAAAAGTGGAAGGTAGAAGAAAATACATAGGGGCGGAGGGACAAAAATGCGATTTTACTATTTTTAAAATTAAAAATACTATATATAGGCTATTTCAGATTCCTTCAACCTTTTTTGCCATTTGAAATTTTAACCCTAAATAATATCCTCTCTCTTCTCTTTATTTTGAAACCGGCCACCCTCTTCATTCAAACATTTCCCAAAAATGCCCCAAAACCCAGATTTTGGTGGCGGTCAGCCACTCGATTTCGTCTATCACTGTCGGCCGCCGTCACCGGCACCCCCAAATATCAACCTTTCGAAAGCATTTTTGTTTTCGAAAAACCAAAAATCCAGCATTGTTTCCTAAAAATCTGAACCGATATCCCTTTTTATAAAAACAAAGCCTTATTTTTTTTTACTTTAAACTGATTTGAAACCCTAAAAAAAGAATGGAAGGAATGATGTTGTTCATCGGCGCATCTCCCTCCACCGTTACCAACTATGGTGACCGAGAAAGGTATACTCTTCTCTTTTTTGTTATTATTTTCTTTTGTTTCTAATATGAATGCAAGAGATATTACCTTATGAAATTCTTTCTTTTTTATTGAAATCTGAGAATTTGAGTACATTGGGTTGAGATTATTACATATATATCCGATTTTTTACCTCAGATTTGTCTTTGCTTACAAAAATAAGTAAACATTAAATGAAATCCCTGTTGTTGATGCTTAATTTTGATTGATATCCCCATTTTTTATGATTCCTGGCATGTCCGAGTTGATGAGGGGATCGTGCGGCGGAAGTGGAATATTCGGCGGTGAAGCCACGTGGACGGAGGCCGATGAAGATGAAGAGACTATTGATCAGATTCATTTCAGGCCTTTGGATCAGATCTGATCAAACGATCGAGATTTCTCGAAGGTGGATGACTCTGATGCAATTTGGAGAGTTGACATGGCATCCTATGATCTTACCACGTGTATCCCACACGCGCGTGGGAGGCTAACGGTCCGGGCGTGTGATACACGTGGCCAGCTGGAGGGTTTCATCTTGTTAATCAGGACCAGTTGCGCGTAGAAGATGAGATGATATTAGATTAGGGAAAATTGGGTTCGAGGGTTTTAGTTATTTGGGTTTGGCAGTTTGAGCCTATGTAATTAATATTTTGGGTTTGTAATTTGACTTAGGATATTTTAATAAAAGTATTTGGGTTTTAATATTTTCAGATCTATTTCATATATGATATATTTTCATAATAATAATAATAATAATAATAATAATAATAATACATCTAATACATGCAATGTAATATACATATATACTATACACACATACAATACATCTAAATAATATGCACATACAAACATACACTTATACATGCAATACATATATATATAATAAACACACATATATATTCATACTATAATAACCCATACATACACATAATAATTTAAACATACACATATAATAATAGTATTAACTATGCATGCATACACATACTAAGTAATATTTAACATTAATAATAATAAGTAATATACTAATATATTAACAAAATCAGACAAAAATGAGTGATTACAAGTTCACATCTCATCTTTCTTTACTTATTTTAATATCCTTCCTTTATGTCGGATTGCCTTCGGTTTGGGTCTATTCGGTTTGGTTGAAAACTGGTTCAGATATATTTTCGGGTCAACTAAAATTCAGGTCAGTTTCGATTTGGTTCGGTTTATTTCAGGCTTCGGATTAAATTTGAGTCACCCTGTTCGGGTTAATTTTAGGTCTCAATTCAGGCCTCGTTTTTCAGGTCTAGATATTAACGTCCAAAATGATGATGTTTTGGGCGTTGGAAATTGCCCCCAAATAACAATATCCTGTTGATCCTATAAGTACCCAAAAATTTATCGATGAATATCCGTCCCAATGATTGTCGAATATCGATTTTGACTTTCGCTCATCGACGTCAAAAAGTTTAAAGTCTTGAATTTTCCAAACCATTTCTTTTATCTAAACCCAAATTCCCCTTAGTTTTACCTAAAGAGCTCCTAGGTCTTAGACCTGGAACAAAAAATTTTTTTGGGACTACCTTCTCTGAATGCTAGAATTTGATAGTCAAATTTCTCCAATTTCAAAAAGTATTTTCACTATAGATTGAAGGATTTTGCACCACTTTGGTAAACCTCTTTCCAAAAGAACAGAGAAGCCCTTTCGATTTTTCTTAGATTTTTACTTCGGTTGTTCTTTGCAGACTAAACTCAATTCTTCTATGTCTTTACAAGTCTTTATAAGCGTGGGTGTAGACTCTCTAGGTGAAATGCTGGAAAAAGTGGCAGAGAATATGTCTTGGGAAATATAAGAATATGCTAAAAAGAGTCTTTTGCGTGCAAGTATACACGGTCTGCAAGTAATACAGCTAGTAAGGTGAGTATCGATCCCACAGAGATTGACTTGGAATTCAATTGCCTTGATTGTTACTTGCCTTAAGAAAAAGGTTGATTTGATTTGAAATCGGTTTTGGAAAATAATTAAAAGCAAAGGAATGAAAGTAAAGTAAATCCGTTGGCAAGGAATGTGTTTTAATGAATGATGAGCGTTGGCGGGGAATGCCTGGTTTTCACATTGTTCATGCCATGTCAGCCTTTAACAACAACTTGTCTTGGCATTGTTTGTCGAGCAGATTCGCAATTGGCAAAGCCTCTCTCGATGGTCATTTCCCTAAATTGATCATGTAAAAACCCATATATCTCTATAGTGTTTGTTTTTAAATAAAACAATTTGATTAAGATCCAATCTATACTCCTAAGGGGTAGATTTCACTCCCGAAGTAAGTTCATCTACTTGAACGACTTCTCTCGAAACTTCTCTCCTCAGTATTCAACAACTTATTCGTTGCCACCCAAGTCTGTTAAGATATTGAGGTACAATAGGCCAACAGTGCCAGCTCTCGCTTGGCAGAGTATTTAGGAAACATTAAAGTATGCCGAATAGATAAAACCGTGCCAAGGCATATTTGTTATTAAAAACTAAAGCATGAAAATAACATAAAACCCAAACATCCCCCACCAACTATTAAATTAGTTCATGGTGAGGGATTTAACCAACAATCCACAAACGTTTTCAAGATACATCATCCTTAAAAACAAAATGAAATAACTTGAAAGAAAAAATGGGCTAGAAGGGGTCTCTCGATACAGCCATTCAAGATCCAGGCTTCTCGGCCAAGTTGGTTGGACCACCCTTCCACGGTGTAGCCAGTTGTCAATCGTCACACACCAACTCCTCACGATTCAATCTTCTCTCCTTATCTTCCAAGTCTAGCTTGGTTGGTGTTTAAATAGGCGTGCGAGGAAGGGATAGGACTAGGTCTTCAAATTTTAAATTTCAACTGCCCAAAGGATAAGGGATTATCTTCTCATCCAAATTTAAATGAGAGCTGACCAGGCTAAGGCTGACGTCATTCTGCTGATACTACCCTGGCATCCAAGCTTGGCATGAATCTGCCAACAAATCTTGGCACCACCTTATCCGCTATTTTTTCGGAGATTATTCCAATTGCTATCTTTTCGGAGCCTGGTCATTTCCTATTTTTTAGGGGTCCAACAGCTTCTTGGCGTGGCATCAAGTTCACTTTTCTGCCAACCGGTGCTTGGCATTGTCTGGTCTATCTGTGCCAACAACACTCGACATTCTCTCTGGCATTCCTTCCTGAGGTGCTTTCCTGGGCTAAATCCTATGCCAAACCTACAAAATTGCCAACAAAGCAATCCTTCACACTAGCATAGATAGAACTCTAAACTCCTTATGCAAATGCATGATTCTAACATCCTAATGCAACTAAATGCAACTAATAACAAGCAAAAGCATTGTAAGATTGGCATTAAAAACAGTACTTTTAGAGATGTAACACACCCCCAAACCTAACTCATTGCTTGTCCTTAAGTAATGCAATCAAAATAAAAACAAAAACTGTGAAAAAGTTACCTCGACAAAATTTTGGTTGAATGTCAACACGTGCTGGCAAGCAGACTTTGGCTCTATTTCTGTCCTCAGTATCTCAGTGCAATAATGCCAAGCAGATAGTAATTCAAGTGCAGCAATATAACTCTATTCTAAGTTCATGAAGTGTGCATGAGTGTAGGTAATATGCATCCAGTTTCCTTTCACTCCTTTAGACAAATTTTACTATCTAAACTCAGATATATTTTTTTCATCATTTTTTTCTTTGCCAAGGGTTTCTTGCTGGCATTCATTTAAGCTTGCTTCGTGACACTATTTAGCGTGAGAGATAAGAGGGAACATACCACAAATCCCCACCTTAATCTAGACATCACTAGGCTTTCTCTTCAACTCATACCCTAAAGTTTTGGAGTTGAGAACTAAGAGGGAGCAAACCACGAAGCCCCAAGTATCTTATTATCCCTAAGGTAGATTAGAGTTCTATTTTTTTTCTTGCCTTGGCAAAACATTGTTGCCTTATTTACTTCTTTTTACCCTGGCATCATCATTTTTTTTCATATCTGAGCTTAGTTTCAAAAAGTCTAAGTTTGCTAAGGGACTAGATACATACTACATGTTAAGTGAAAGTTTAATTCCCTAAACTAGAGATCAATTGCCAATCTAACCTGGCATACTACCCTGCTGGCATGGCATGACAACTAAAGGTTAAAGTTTCCTCATTGGACAAATACCTAGATCAAATTAAACTTGCCTAACAAATGTTAACATTTTTTCAGAATTGAATCGAGGCAAAATTTTCTTTTTTTAGTGGTTCGGTATGCATCTATCCTAAATGACCTAAATGGCATGGCAACAGAAAATTTAACATGAAATGCATGGCATAAATGTGAAATGTGAAGAAATGCACACCCTCAAACCCAAGATGTGCATTGTCTTCAATGCATGAAACAACACATATATACAAGAAAAACAGCAAAAATAAAAATGCATGATCATGTAATGCAGTGTAATGAAATGTAAAAGGAGTTTAGGAAGAAGAAGACTCCCTTTCAGAGACTAGTTGTCGTGCGGCACGAGTATTTCTTCTCACATACGGCCCACGATCAGGGGCCATATGCTTTTTTCTTTTCAGGCTCGGTTTTAAAGCGGCAGGGGAGGCTCTAACTTCCTCATTTTCCTTGGCAGGCTCTGATGCGGTAGGAGTAGCGGTGGCATCGGACTGAGCAGGCTTCACTAGTGGCGTGGTAGACTTTGCTTTGGCAGACTTGGTTTTGGGTTCCTTTGATTCAATCTCTAAGTCAAAATTGGCCAACTCGACTTTAACTAGAGACAACGAGACTGTGGCATCGGACGAGGTATGAGATGGACTAGCCGGCATAACCGGACTAGCTATACTAGCTGGCACAACCTAACCAGCTGAACTGGCTGGCATGGCTTCTTCACTGGTAATGGGCTCGACAGGGAAATTTGGGAACTCTGGTACAACATTAGGGGATATTTTCTTGAAAGCTTCCCTGATTATCACATCCCTGGCCTGTATGTAGTGTCGTAGCTTGACATTAATCTCCTCAGCCTTTTCTATCTTGCTGAGTATAATCTCCTAGCGGTGGTAGATTTGAGACAACATTGCCACTGAACCTTCTGGAAAAATCTTAGACATTGTGTCTGGCACAGCTTTTGACATCTTTGGCTTAGGCGTGGCCATTTTTGCTTTTCCCTTGGCCTTGCCCTTTGGCTCGACTGCAGTGAGGTTTTTCCATATGACAATAGTAATTGTTGTTCCTTTTGTTATCTGGCCTTGCTCTTCATCAAGCCTAGACACATCATGGCGTATGCAAATGTTAGAAATAAGCAAAGGGAAAAACAAACTACCTTTACCTCTCACAGCACACTTATAAATTTCGTCGATGATAATCTTCCCAATGTTGATCTTGCGCCCCTTAATGATAGAGTGCAACAAAATCAGCATTTCTTCTGAGACTGTCTCATTGTGCGATGTAGGCAATAGGTTTGCCTTGATGAAGTGATTCCAGCCTCTCACTTGTGGCTTCAACGCCAGTCTCTTCACCATCTGGTGACCCGTTGATGAGACTGTCCAAGTCGTGCCAGATTCGTACAAATCCGTCAGCAGTTTTTTCCTCTTGGTAGCATTCATTGAATCAACATACTCAAAATACTCATCTCCTGCACCATCCAACTCAAACATATTATTAATATATCCTTCATCAAAATGCACACACTTACCCCTATTCATTAGGAAAGGCGAATCCTTGGTCACAAGGTGCGCGTAGAATTCTTGAACGATGGTGGCATAAATTTCCCCTTTTGCTGGCAGAATAGATTCCACTTGTGCAAGTTAATCGTAGCCATGACTTCTGGAGGGAAGTCGTTCGTTGTCTCCGATATAAACTCGAAGTGCTTCTCGTAGCAGAAACTTCTCGAGGCAAAATTTGTTTCGAACTTTTTCTTGATCTCCTCGTTGAAGAATTGCTTGAAGGGAATAGAGGACGAAGCCATTAAAGTTTACTGAAGGAACCTGAAATGATGTTGAAAGATGAAGACAAAGAACGATTGGGGTTTGTACTTGCTTATCGAAAAGAAAGTAAAAAGTGATAGAGATGTTTGGTTTATTTAACCGGTAAAGGTGAGAAAGTGTAAGGTTTTGGGTTGGTTGAGTTTTAATGAGAGTAGTAATTAGGGATAATGATGAGGAATAAAAAGAATTAATTTAAAAATCGGTGGAGTGATAAGGTTGAAGTGATAAGGTGATGGGTGATAAGATAGGGTAAGGATTGGAGTGATAAGGTGATTGATTTGAAATTTAATTTCCAACTAAAATTTTAGGCGGATATGGTTTAAAGTCAAAAAACTCTTTCTTATTTTATTGGGCCAATAAAACTAGGGTTTTTTCCTTCTATCTTTTGCACCGCTGCATGCTAAGCTGCTCTGGCGCTGCGTCTGGCAGATGTTTCTATTGACGCATTAGCCGTTGCCAGCGATCCTAGTAGTGTTCCTGGCATAATGATTCTGCATAACTCAAAGGAAACCTTTCAAAACATTAAAGGAATAAAAACATGAAATTTAAAAAGAACGAAAAACAATTAAAAACCTAAAACCCTAAAAAACAAAGAAAAACACTAACCTAATATTTACAAAAAGCTCAAACCTGGCGGTGTTTTCATGTTACCTCTGCCAAGAGGATCACCTCTTTGGCATTGTTCTGATCACCTTCCATGTAGTGCTTCAAACATTGGCCATTCACCTTAAAGATTTCTCCCGTCTTCAAGTTCTTAATGTCCACAGCTCCATGAGCATAGGGCTTCACAATTTCATAAGGGCCCGTCCATCTTGATATGAGTTTCCCTGGAAACAACTTAAGCCATGAGTTAAATAACAAAACACGTTGGCATACCTCAAACTGTCTTGGCATTATCCTACTGTCATGTCAACGTTTTGCTTTTTCCTTATAGATCCTGGTGTTCTCATATGCTTGTGTTCTGAATTTCTCCAACTCATTTAGGTCTAGTAACCTCTTTTCTTCAGCAGCTCTCCATGCCATGCCAAGTGTTCTGATAGCCAAGTAAGCTTTATGCTCAAGCTCCACTGGCAGATGTCATGGTTTTTTGAAAATAAGTCTAAACGGTAAAGTACCCAAAAGAGTTTTAAATGCAGTCCTGTAAGCCCACAAGGACTCATCTAGTCTCAAGGACCAGTCCTTCCTTGATGGATTAACAGTCTTCTCTAAGATGTTTTTGATCTCCTTATTTGAAATCTCAGCTTGCACATTTGTTTATGGATGATACGTCGTGGCAATTCTCTGCTATATACCATACCTGCACAAGGCTTTAGAAATTAGATTACACTTAAAATGAGTGCCCTCATCATGAATAATCACTATAGGGGTGCCAAATCTAGTAAAGATATGCTTATGTAAGAACTTGGCAACAACCTTGGCATCGTTCGTTGGCAGAGCAACAACTTATACCCACTTAGATACGTAGTCAACAGCCACAAGAATGTATACTTTACCAAATGAGGGTGGAAAATGACCCATAAAGTCTATCCCCCATACATCAAATAAATCCAAATGCATAATGTTTTGAAGTGGTAGTTGGTGTCTTCCAAAGATGTTTTCTATCCGTTGGCATCGATCACATGCCTTGGCATACTCGTGGGCATCCTTATATAGTGTGGGCCAAAAGAATCCTGACTGCAGTACCTTGGCAACAGTCTTTACCCCAACAAAGTGACCTCCATATGGTGTAGCATGACATAGATGCAATATGTTATGCTGCTCATCCTCGGGCACACACCGGCAGATCACTTGGTTGGCACACTGTTTGAACAATATTGGCTCGTCCCAATAGTATTGCCTGACTTCCTGGAAGAACATTTTCTTGGCATTGTATGCCAAGTCTGGTGGCAGAATGTTACTTGCCAAGTAGTTGACAATATCGGCATACCATGGCATGACATTAACTGCAAGCAAATACTCGTCAGGAAATTCATCTCTTATAAAATTGGCCTTACCATCTTCAAGATGATGCTCCAAATGTGAGAGATGGTCAGCTACTAGGTTTTCACTGCCCTTTTTGTCTCGGATCTCAAGGTCGAATTCTTAAAGTATGAGCGTTCATCGAATTAGTCTGGGTTTGGCATCCTTCTTTGCCAAGAGATACTTCAATGCCGAATGATCTGTAAAAACCACAACTTTGTTACCAATTAAATAAGATCTAAATTTGTCAAAAGCAAATACAACCGCAAGAAATTCTTTCTTGGTCGTAGAGTAATTCAGTTGTGCTTTGTTCAATGTTCGGCTGGCATAGTAGATGGCGTGGAAAACCTTACCATGCCTTTGTCCCAAGACTGCTCCAACGCCATAGTCGATGGCATCACACATGAGCTCGAAGGGCTCATTCCAATCCGGTTCCACAACTATATGGGAATTGATCAACTTTTCTTTAAGCTCCTAAAATGCTCTCAAACAAGAATCGTTAAACGCAAAAGTAGCATTATGTTCTAACAACAAGCATAAAGGTTTGGCAATTTTTGAAAAATCTTTAATAAAGCGCCGATAAAAATCGACATGTCCTAAAAAACTCCTTATACCTTTGACATTTGTTGGAGGCGGTAGCTACTTAATTACCTCAACTTTTGCTTGATCCACTTTTAACCCTCTCTCAGTTACCTTGTGTCTGAGAATAATGCACTCCTTCACCATGAAGTGGTATTTTTCCCAGTTCAACACTAGGTTTGTCTCTATGCATCGCTTCAAGACTTGCTCCAAACTCTGAAGACATTCCTCAAATATTTTTCCAAACACTGAGAAATCATCCATGAACACTTCCATGTTGTGCTCGATCATATCGGAAAAATGGACATTATGCAACGTTGAAACGTTGCCGGTGCATTACATAGGCCGAATGGCATCCTCCTAAACACAAACGTCCTATATGGGCACGTGAACATAGTATTCTCTTGATCATCAGGGGCGATGGCAATCTGATTATAACCTGAATAACCATCCAAAAAATAATAGAAAGCTTTACCTGCCAACCTGTCTAGCATCTGATCAATGAATGGCAGTGGGAAGTGATCATTCCTCATGGCATTGTTCAGCCTCCTATAGTCCATGCACACTCTTCATCCTATGATAGTTCTAGAGGGGATTAACTCAGCTTCACTGTTTTGTACCACGGTCATGCCACCCTTCTTTGGCACGCATTGCACCGGGTTAACCCAAGAGCTATCAGAAATAGGATATATAATCCCGGCATCAAGCCATTTTATGATCTTTTTTTACTACCTCTTTCATACTTGGGTTTAGCCTTCTTTGGCCTTTAATGGTCTTGCCATGGTACTCCTCTAAGATAATCTTATGCATACAGATGGTTGGGCTAATACCTCTGATGTTTGCCAAAGTTCACCCTAATGCCTACTTATAGTCACGTAATATTAACAACAATCTTTCCTCCTGATCATTAGTGAGACCAGTGGCAATGATCACTGGCAGAGTTGAGTGTTCGCCTAAATAAGCATACTTAAAGTGATTTAGAAGTGGTTTCAGTTCCAACGCTGGTGGCTCCTCAATTGATGGTTTAGGTGCCTTGATTTCTCTCCGGCCAACTGTAATGGCTCAAAATAACTCGCCTCTTCAGCCTCCAAGACTGGTTCTTCTGGTTCCTCAAATAGATCAACTATGCCATCTAAATTGTTGGCATCAAATTCTATATCCTGATATAACTGTGCCGTGTCCAAAGTGTAAATGGACTCTATCATCTCCTCTATTTGGCACTCATCAGGTTCATCTGCACATTTCAAAGCTTGAAACACATTAAATGTAACATGTTGGTCATTCATGCGCATTGTTAGTTCCCCTTTATGAACATCAATCAAAGCCCTACCCGTGGCAAAAAAATGTCTCCCCAAAATAATTAGGACATTAATATCAGCCTCATAATCCAAAATGATAAAATCAGCTGGAAAAATAAATTTATCTACCTTTACCAACACATCATCAATCTTACCCTTGGGGTGTGCATAGGATTGGTCTGCCAGCTGAAGTGTCATTGTGGTAGGTCTTGCTCTTGTGCCAAGCTTCTGAAAAACTGACATTGGCATCAAGTTGATGCTGGCTCCTAGGTCGCACAGTGCCTTGCCCATGAATTTGTTGCCAATGGTACAGGGAATAGTAAAACTTTCTTGATCTTTCAACTTTGGTGGCAAACGGTTTAGGATCATGGCACTGTATCCTTCGGTCAGAGCAATAATTTCAAAGTCTCACAACTTTCTCTTTTTGGGCAGAATATCCTTCATAAATTTGACATAGTTGGGCATTTGTTCAAGGGCTTCTACCAATGGAATGTTGATTTGTAATTGCTTAAGAACCTCCAAGAAGCGCTTGAACTGGTGATCTTGCTTATGCTTTTGAAGTCTTGCTGGAAATGGTGGTGGCAGATAAATATATACCGGCGCGGCTGGCTTTGCCAGGGCAGTGCTGGTATCAGTCTGTTTGGCATTGGTGCTGGCATCAGTTTTGGCATCGGTTTTGGCACAATCTACTTTTGTTTTCTCTTTCTCTGCTTCCCTAGGATTATCTGCCGGCACAGGCTTCTCATCTTGGCAATTAATTGGCTGCTTATCAACCTTCTTCATCTCGCACTGCTTACCACTTCGTAGAGTTATAGCTTTACACTGCTCATTATCTTTGTACCGAGCATCTTCTGTGTCACTTGGCAATGCTCCTTAGGGTCGATTGCTGAGTGCACTGACAATCTGCCCAAGCTGGACTTCCAAGTTTCTCATTGATGCTGCCAAACTCTGAACTGTGGCATCATTCCTCTCCATGTACTCTATGAGAGTGCCTCATTGGTTGAGTCTCTGCCCTTGCTAAAAATTGTTTTGGGCTTTGCGTGGCATGGTATTCTAATAGAATGCTGGCATGGCATTGTTATTACGCCTCTAAGTATTCTGGCGCTGGACATTGTACTAGTTACCTCATTGATTTCCCCAAGCTAAATTAGGGTGTTGTCTCCAACCTTCATTATAAGAATTGGAGTTAGGATTATAGTAATGGTTAACATTGCCAACAAAATTTACCGATTCAGGGTTGGCAGGGCATTCATCCACATGATGATTCTCTTCACAGATTGTACATAATGGGTCTAATGCTTTGACTTCTTGGGACTCGTTGTTCTTTTGCAATGTTCTTACCATGATAGTAAGATTGGAAATCTCGGTAGGAATGAATGTTAGTTCATCCACCTAAAATTTCCTATTGGTTTTAATTCTGGCCCCAAGTCTCGCAACAGGATATTCAAAATCATTGATTGCAATCCTCTCTAGAATGTCAACATCCTCAGTATATGTCTTATCAAGCAATGAACTGGCTGCTGAAGCATCAACAACAGTCATAGTTTGTGCATTTAATCCATTGTAAAAGGTTTGGATCTAAGTCCAATTTAGGAATCCATGCATAGGACACCTCCTCAACAGGTCTTTGAATCTTTCCCAGGCATCATATAAGGTCTCATCCTCAGCCTGCCTGAATGTAATATTCTCACCCTACAGCTTGGCAGTAAGTGTTGGCAGCTGTAATCTTGTCAATAACTTCTAGCATAGGTCTACCCGTGAAGTAACTGAACCAGGTGGCAAGGAGTTAAGCCAAGCCTTTGCTCTGTCTCTCAAAGAGAAAGTAAATAATTTCAGCTTCACAGTATCTTCAGGTACTCCATTTTGTTGGAATAACTAACAAATCTCCATGAACTGTTTTAGATGTTGCCTCAGATCTCTAGTGAGTACTCCATCAAACTATTCTACATTCAAAAGAGTTTGAATCATTACCAGCTTAAGTTTGAAATTGACAGCGTTTACCTCTGTGCCAACAAGTCCTAGCATCAAATTGTCAATGGTTGGTGCCGAATGTTCTCTAGTAGGTCTCTCATTAATAACTGGGACAACAGGTGGTGTTGGTATCTCATTGTTAAGTGGATTTCCTCCATTTTCACCACACCATTCCCTCCATTACCTTGGTTCATCTCTCGAAATCTTCTTTTTAACCGTCGCAAGGTTTTCTCAATTTTTGGATGGTATGGCCACTTGTCCACCACAAGATGGCTTCTGGTCATACACCGACAAAAGTAAAAGGTAAAAACAAAAACAAAAGGAAGACACGTAAAAATTTAAGAACAATCAATTCCGTTGCAATCTCCGGCAACGACGTCAAAAACATGTAGACTCTCTAGGTGAAATGCTGGCAAAAGTGGCAGAGAATATGTCTTGGGAAATATAAGAATATCCCAAAAGGAGTATTTTGCGTGCAAGTATACACGGTCTGCAAGTAATACAACGGGTAAGCTGAGTATCGATCCCACAGAGATTGACTTAGAATTCAATTGCCTTGATTGTTACTTGCCTTAAGAAAAATATTGATTTGATTTGAGATCGGTTTTGGAAAATAATTAAAAGTAAAGGAATGAAAGTAAAGTAAAGTCGTTGGCAAGGAATGTGTTTTAATGAATGATGAGCGTTGGCAGGGAATGTCTGGTTTTCACGTTGTTCATGCCATGCCAGCCTTTAACAACAACCTGTCTTGGCATTGTTTGCCAAGCAGATTCACAATTGGCAAAGCCTCTCTCGATGGTCATTTCCCTAAATTGATCATGTAAAAACCCCTATATCTCTATAGTGTTTGTTTTTAAATAAACCAATTTGATTAAGCTCAAATCTATACTCCTAAAGGGTAGATTTCACTCCCGAAGTAAGCTCATCTACTTGAACGACTTCTCTCGAAGCTTCTCTCCTCAATATTCAACAACTTATTCATTGTCACCCCAAGTCTGTTAAGATATTGAGGTACAATAGGCCAACAGTGCCAGCTCTCGCTTGGCAGAGTATTTAAGAAACATTAAAGTATGCCGAATAGATAAAACCGTGCCAAGGCAGATTTGTTATTAAAAACTAAAGCATGAAAATAACATAAAACCCAAACATCCCCCATCAACTATTAAATTAGTTCATGGTGAGGTATTTAACCAACAATCCACAAACGTTTTCGAGACACATCATCCTTAAAAACAAAATAAAATAACTTGAAAGAGAAAATGAGCTAGAAGGGGTCTCTCGATGCAGCCCTTCAAGATCCAGGCTTCTCAGCCAAGTTGGTCGGACCACCCTTCCACGGTGTAGCCGGTTGTCAATCGTCACACACCAACTCCTCACGATCCAATCTTCTCTCCTCCTCTTCCAAGTCTAGCTTGGTTGGTGTTTAAATAGGCGTGCGAGGAAGGGATATGACTAGCTCTTCAAATTTTGAATTTCAACTGCCCAAGGGATAAAGGATTATCTTCTTATCCAAATTTGAATAAGAGCTGATCAGGCTAAGACTGACGTTATCCTGTCGATGCTGCCCTGGCATCTAAGCTTTGCATGAATCTGCCAACAAGTCTTAGCACCACCTTATCCGCTATTTTTTCGGAGATTGTTCCAATTGCTATCTTTTCGGAGCTTGATCATTTCCTATTTTTTCAGGGTCCAATAGCTTCTTGGCGTGGGATCAAGTTCACTTCTCTGCCAACCGGTGCTTGGCGTTGTCTGGTCCATCTGTGCCAACAACACTCGGCATTCTCTCTGGCATTCTTTCCTGAGGTGCTTTCCTGGGCCAAATTCTATGTCAAACCTGCAAAATTGCCAACAAAACAACCCTTCACACTGGCATAGATAGAACTCTAAACTCCTTATGCAAATGCATGATTCTAACATCCTAATGCAACTAAATGCACCTAAAAACAAGCAAAAAACATTGTAAGATTGACATTAAAAATAGTACTTTTGGAGAGGTAACAGTGAGGCTGGAAGTGTTCACCAATGAATAGTAATTAGGGAACAAGGAAAGGTTCTGATTAGGCGAAAAATGACTTCAAATTAAAATAGGTTCTACATGACACTTTTTTGCCCTTTCTTAACCGAAATCTCCTCGTGTCACTGTAAATTCAATAGTTCTTCACTGTAATTTAGAGATGAAACATGGCGACATGGATTTTTGACCGTCCTGGTCTGACCTTGACTTGAAATTTAGGTATTCTAATCAGACCTTGATTTTGTTATAATTCAATCTGACATAATAAAAACATAATTTGACCTTAAAATTTTATATAAAAAAAACTCTACCATACCCACCTGAAAAAATAATAAAAACATTAAATATACTGTACAAGAATAATTATAAAATAAAAAGGTTAATTAAGTGAATATATTGAGACAGAGCTCATCTAAACCCAACCTGACCTTAAAAATTTTAATCAAAACACCGATCCGCCTTGATTTCTGATTAAAATAAAGAAAAATTGACCCCAATCAAGTAAGGTTAAGACCCGTCAAGGTTGGGGAAATTGTCGTCCTTACTGTAATTGGTTATGGTTGTTGATTTTGTTGTAAATTCTCCTATAAACAGATTATAATCACTTTAAATCCCCCTACAAATTTCCTGGTAAAAATCCATTGACGATGAGGATGACAGGGGAGGAGACCATGTTAACTAGGGGTGTGCAGAACTATCCGATCTGAATTTTAGATACCCGATCTAAAATTTCCCCCGAATAATTCAGATCGAATATCCTATAAAAATTTTGGATATACGAATAAGAAAAATCTCATTTTTGGATTATTCAAATATTCGAAAATTTGGCCTTTAAGCCCTAGGCCCAATAGCCCTATCATTCACGTGTAGCTTTCCCAAATTTCAGCCTGCAATATTTATTCTCCACAGCATTTCACCAGAAATTTATCCCAAAGCTTATCTTCTTCAATCTCTATTGTTCACCCTCTATGGGAAATTTGGGGAAGTAGCCAAATAAATTTAATTAAAAATAAAAAAATAAAATCTTCATCTTCTTTGTGAGCAGGGTTTTAAAAATCATTAAACTAATCCAAACTTAAAAAGCTCAAGGATGATTAAACTAATATAAAATTCAAATTATACTAAACTAAAAATAAATTGAATCAAACTCAGTTGAAATTCAAACCTAATAAGCTCGGGTATACACATGAAATATTGAATTTACAAGTAAAAAGCTACTAAATTGAACACTCAACTTAAAAAATATAAACTTAATTACATGTGTCAAATGACCCACGTACACTTGATCTCAGCCAAAAAGCCAAGACTAAATTGCTTTTTTGTTTCAACGGCTAAGCGTCTATTTATAGACTACTTTCTATTCTTGCTTTTATGTATCTTAAGGATGTGGGATATTGGGTGTGTATTGTATTTGTAACATGTTTTAACGCTTCTTCACTCAAGCTTTAAATAGGGATAGATAAATATCCATTTCAGCCATGTCATCTTTTAATTTTATTATTTTAGTCCTTGATTTTCTCTAAATTTAGAATGTAAAGTTAAATTTTCATTCAATTTAGTTAATCTAAGTGTTAGAAAGTAATTTAAAAATCATTAGAAGTGAATTTAAATAAATATAATTATAATTATTGTTTAGTACAATTATAATTTTAGTCCTTATTGTATTATGAATTTTAATTTTTTATATATATATATATATATATTAAATTTTATTTTATATTTGCCGTACTTTTACCGTACTCGTGCCCTGTAATTTTGGAAATTATCGTTTCCTTCCCCATACCTATTCCCGTACCCTTCCCCGTATCCGTATTTGTGCAACTTAGATGTAAGTTATATATTTTTGCTTTTCTTTACAATTTTGAATTTATATCTAACTTTTTAATACTTGATAATCATTTTGTTGTAAGCTGTTGTTGTTTGCCATATTAAATATATCTGAGATGTTTATCTCAGTATTCCTAGAAGCAACAAATCTTTCAAGGGTCAGACTTATGATAATATGTCCCAAGACTTATGTTCTCCCTTTGATGAGGTCTTTGATGGTCAGATTTTGTACCATGTATTCAAATGGTCTGTTTTTGTGCTGAACTTGTTTTCAAATTCAAGTAACTAAATAATGAACATAATATGATTATGCGATAATAACACCATACCAAAAAAATACGACAAACTATGGACCTAGATTGAACTTCTCTACTTGTTTGCTTGTTTCATTTGACAGAAAAAGAAAATATAAAAAAAATCAAAAGGAAAATAAGAACTATGTATTCCTTGCAAATGCATTGAATATATACATATAGATACATATCTTTACTCAATTAGTTGCATTCTCCTTTTGTCATTGAATTTTTTCAACCAAATCTTGAGCTAAAAGTCTTGTAGTTTACCAAATCTTGAATTTTCTTTTGTCATTCATTCATTATTGATTATTATTTGTAGTTATTTTCTATTCAAGACTCCTTTCTTTCAATAATTTCTTTACTTTACTTGCTTTACTTGAAATGAGTTTGATTTTTTTTATTCTTTATAGAAATGAATATGATTTTTTTATTACTTTACAGTTTATATAAATGAATCTAATTTTTTTATTGTTTGCTTGCAGAATATTTCATCGTCTCTTGATAACAATGAAGATACTAGTTTTGCATTTTTTGATTCGATGATGGATGATTCTAAAAAGGAAGAAAGATAAACATCAAGAAAGAGAAAAGAAGAAGAAGAAAGTTCGAGCAACAACCGATAAGAAAAATAAAAAAGGTCCAAGTGGTGGGCTCATTTAACGGATAATGGGGAGAATCTCACTTTTGCTTCTTGTAAGTGTTGTCAACAACTTATTGATTGTAAGACTAAAAATGGCAACACACCCTTAGCAAATCACATTAGTAGGTGCAAAAAGTATCCCCAAATTTAAGTAAGAAGCAAAAGTTAATTGATTTTGAAACTAAAACACTAGTAAGTGAAGACAGAACTATTGAAATAGTTTGTGTTCGAAAATTGTAGAAATTTGATCAAGAATTTAGTAGGAAGGAGCTTGCTAAATTGCTTATTGTGCATAAATTACCTTTTGTTTTTGTTGAACGTGAAGGCTTTATTGAATTCTGCCAGGCATTAAATCCCCGTTTTAGTCTTTTTTTCTCGTACCACCTCCACTAGATATTGTTATGCTCTCTTAATTAAACAAAGAAACAAGCTATTTTTTTTAATTTTGAATTCTAGGGTTTCTCTAACCACAGACACTTGGACATCGGGTCAAAATTTAAGCTATATGTGTTTGACTGCTCATTTTATTGATGATGATTGAAATTTGCATAAGAGGATAATTAAGTTTTGTCCAATTGCAGGTCATTTCGGGCAATTTATTAGTAGAGTGGTTGAAAAATGCTTAAATGAATGGGAATTAAAAAAATATTATGACTGTGACCGTAGACAATACTAGCTCAAATAATTTAGTAGTTGATTACTTAAGGAAAAGACCTACCATTTGGGAGTCTAGTTTGTTGGGGGGTAAATATTTGTATATGAGATGTGCGTCTCATTTTTTGAATTTAATTGTACGAGAGTGATTGAAAGAATTTGATTTGTCAATTATGAAAGTTCGAGCTCTTGTGAGGTATGTTAGGTCTTCTCTCGCAAGGCTTCAAAAGTTTAAAAATTATACTGATGAGGAGAAATAACATAGTAAAAGTCTGGTTACTTTAGATGTTGAGACAAGGTGGAACTTGACCTTTTTAATGCTTGAATCTGTTATTAAGTTTAAAAAGGCATTTGCAAGGTTATACATAAAGATTCTTCTTATTCCAAGAAATTTAGAAAGCTTGGTGGTGCTCCCAATGAAGATGATTGGAAGAGGGTGAGCATTTTATTTACCTTTGTTGAGTATTTTTTATGATGCAACATTGAGATTATCTGGTTTCCGCTATGTGACTTGCAACTCAAATGCCCATGAGATTTACGGGACTAGATTCATGAATTCATACAATATAAATGATGATGACGAGGGTGTTAGAAAAATGGTAGCCCAAATGATGTCTAACTATGAAAAATATTATGAGAATATTGATAATATCAATGTTTTGGTGTTTTTGATTGTGATCCTTGACCCTAAGCACAAATTGAATTATGTTGAGTGGATTGTTTGAGATTCTTATGATGAAACAAAAGTCAATCTTTTGTGTCTCAATATTAAGATGGTTTTGCAATCTATATTTGACTGAATGCTTCTTTCAAATACAAGTGACACTTCTTCCTTCACTTCTACCTTTTTCTTCACTTTCACTCAAAGTGAACGTAAGGTTGACCTTCAATAACTCATGACTTCAAAATATCAAAGGAATACATGTTGTTTATTAACTAATGCCAATAAAAGTGAGTTGGAGAAGTATTTAGAAGATGCTTGTGAGTCTCATGTTTCAAGTTTTAAAATCTTGCAATAGTGGAAAGATCAACAAAAAAGATATCCCATTCTTTATAAGATGACTAAAGATGGTTTTGCCATACCCATTTTGACTATAGCTTCCGAGTCGGCTTTTAGTACGGGGGTCGTGTCCTTGATTCTTTTCTTACTTCATTGACTCCAAAATGGTTGAAGCACTTGTTTGCACTCAAGATTGGCTATGCACCTTTTGGTCACCTATTATAATAGAGGAAAACTTGCTTGCCTTGGACGAATTGGAGGAAGGTTAGTTTTAGTTTTAATTGCTTTATTTTTTGTTTACTTGATAGTTAAACGTAAATGCATGTTTTAACTTTATTTTATTTTATTTCATATGTTGTAGTCATGAAGAATCTAATTTTGGAGCAACCAGACATCGTAATTGATGAAACAATTAATACTTTAGATAATTTCTAAAATTTGGAACCTGAAACTTTAAAGTAATTTTTTAGTGGTCTTACTATTTATTTTATTGTGTTGTTAAGACTATTTTAGACTTATAATATTTATTTTGGACCTCTTGAGCATTGGACTTAAGAATTAGGATATTTTATTGTGTTGGTTTTATTATGTTCTTGACTTGAGACTTTTGTAGACATATATTCTGTGAAGTGTTAAGGTTGTGTTATGTTAGTTATCATGCGTTAAAGTTGTGTTATGTTAGTTCTAATATGTTAATGTTGTGAGTGATATATTGACTCATGCTTTGAGTAAAAAATTTGTCTGAAATTTTAAAGCGGGCAACAACATACTTTGGTTTTAAAAGCAAATTGACATTTGTTATAGCCCGAATGTCTTTTTAAAAATTTTTATTTTGAAACTCGAATTTTCTAAATTAATTGTTTATTTAAAACTATTGAGTGTTTTAAATCTTGTATTAGAATATTGTCTAGATATCTTCTCCAAAATAAGATTAATTTTAAGTAAAATATTTGACATGTTCAGATCAGATCACAAATTCGAATTTCGGATATCTGATTTTTTGGATCGGATCAGATTCGATATCCGAATTTGCACACCCCTAATGTTGATGTGACAATGTCGGAGGTGACGAAGATAGATGCCAATGGAATATAGGATTTAGAATGTTTAAGGATTGTTGATAGTGTTTAGGGTTTTGAGCTTGTGTTGTTGGACCCGTTGGAGTTGCGGGCAAATATGTATTGGGTTTATGGGTCCAACTGGCTTAGGCATTGGATTAATGGCATTGCTTTTAAAAGATACTTTTAAAAGAGTTTTTGAAAAGTTCTGATTAAAATTTAATTGTTTGAGACTACTATTAAAAATTGTTTATGAGGAGATAAAATGATAATTTTAGACATGTTATTGTAAAATTTAAATTTTGTCGATTTAAATTCACTAATATTATTATACATGATATATTTCAAATTACATCCATTAATATTTAAAATTTATGTAAATTTTTATTAGCTAAACCATTTACAAATTAATAAAAAAATTAAGAATAAAATAATTCAATTACCATTTAATTTTTTCTCTTTATAACCAAAAATATTTATATAACGATAAATTTTTATTTTTATTCATAATAAAACCATCAAAATGATTCCATACCAATGATTAAATAAGCTTAACAAGAATCTATATCATATCACACTTGGGGCACAAAGGAAAAAGAAGGTTAAAGTTAAAATCTCATAAACAAAAATAAAAAATAAAGAAAGAAAATATACCATCAGACTGCGGAAATAAAACTGATCTAATAATAAGTGTGAGGGTAAAGCTGTCCTTTTATTTTAAACGAGCTTATAGAACACAACTGAAAAAATTAGTTTAGATTAAAAACACAATTTTAAAAGCACTTTTAATGATAAAAATAAAATGGTTGGCATTGTTTCTGCTCTCAATAAGTGTTTTTGACAACCTAAAAACATTGTCAAACACAATTAAGAGTGCTAAATGAGTTGAGCATATCGCAAACAATTCGAGCTCGATTTGGTTAAAACTTAGTTAACGCTCAACTCGAGTTCGAGTTCGACTCGATATCTTAGCGAATCGAGTAAAGCAAGGTCCAACTCGACTCGACAAGTTCGTGGAGAGCTCGTTATTTATTTTACAAAAAATTTTATGATATTTTGGTGGTTACCTTAAAAAATTTATGTTCCAAGAAGTTTAAATGATAGTTGAAAATTCTAGAAAAGTTCAGTGACATGTTAGATAATTTACCCATGAAATATTTTTTTCCACATTTCCAAAACTTTTTATGTTTTCCGAGAACTCGAAAATTTAATTGTATTAATAACAAATTAAATTATAATAATTAGCTTTTCTTTTTTATTAAAGTATTTTTTTTATAATTATTTTATGATAAAAAGTAAAAAAAGGGAAAAGTTTTCGATTCTAAAAGATAAAACTCATAAATTCCTAAGATCTTCTCTCGTTTGTTGTTTATCGAAGATTGTTGAAAAACTAAAAAGAGCCTCACACTCGAATATCGACTCCATCTCTAACTCGATCATGTTTTTTTTAACTTGTATGTTTATATTAAACTCTAATAGTATTACTATATTTTTTATATTTAAAGAACACGGTAAAAAATTTGGAGAGCTTAACGAACAACAAAATTTTTTAACGAACACGAGTCACGCAAAATTTTATCGAGCTTAACGATCAACGATTCGAATCGAGCAACAAAATTTTTAACGAGCACTAATTAAGCACTACTCAACTTGCAATCGACTTCTCGATAAGCACCCCTAATCACAACCTTAGATGCTCGGGTATTGGGTAATGATCTGTAATAATGGGTAAGAGTTGGGGCATTTTGTAAGCGGGTCCAAATGTTGGCTGCGACGGCCATAATTCAGGCAAAATATGGTGTCAACGCAAATTTTGATCATACTAAAATGGCTGTGTTGCTGCTGTCGAATATCCATTTGTTGTTGGGCGGTTTCTACAAATGCTAACCGGCAAATTGATTGTTCAAAATTTCAATTACCCTCTAAGTTATAGATTCAGGTGCTCTTTATTAAATTGAAATTTTAATTTTATAATTTTGAATTTATATTAGAAAATTGTTTAGTGAATTAATAAAAATTAATTATTGAGTATAGTTATTTTGTTTTATAAATATATCTATTTTTTAAAAAAATTATTTATTTCTAAAATTAATGTTATCAAATAATATTTTATATTTTTTGTATAGTTTCGAGTAAAACTAAATATAACATTAATTTTAAAAAACAAAAAGGGTTAAAAGTATCAATCATGCTATGAATATTTTTAATGTGTAGATCCACTATTATTAAAACTTCGGGCTTTGTTTTTTTTCGGCGAAGTCGGGCTTTGATTTTTAAGATCCATTAAAATTAAGGTTTTTTTTATTATATATACCTTTTAATCTCAACCATATCCTACTGAATGTAAAACTCGTAGTTCTAAACGTCTTTCGAATCGTTGGATAGAGGAACTGAATGACTAAGACTAACTATTTAATTTTTTTAAGTAATAATCCCTACATATCCTACTGTTAATCTTAACCATTCGTTTCTTTTATTCTAACGATCTAAAAAACATGTAAAATTTAAAAACTCTTACGCTGTATAAACATATTTTATCCCTACTTTTTATGTCTATAAATATAAATTTGAAAGAAAAAAATGTTACTCCACGTTCCATACTAAAAAATAATACAATTGATAGTTTGTATTTGAAAATAAAAATAAAAATTTAGAGTCGATCCAACTTAAATCACTAAGCTTTAAAATCAACCTATATGTTAATTATAATTTAAGACTGCCAACTTGAACCATACTTGGTCTATATTAAACCTAGGAACAAAGTCAAGATAAAACTATAAAAATATTAGAGAGATCAAAATTACAGAAACGATGAAGCTCACAAACCAAGTATTTCAATAATTAAAATTGAAAATTTCCAAGGTGCCAGGGCCCAAAACCCCTACCTACCCCTAACTATTCCAATTCATATAATTTTTTCATCCATACCCTCTTTATCCTATAATCTTAAAACAACTCCAAACCTCTCCCATGGTTTACAGTAAACCCTAGGTTGTTTTTTTCTCTTTATCCTTGTTAAGCAAAAAACTAGACAGTACAAACAAATACTAGTAGTTTTTAAACGTTAATTCATACATACTCCGTTAAACAAGCAGTGGAAAGCAGTCAAACAGATTCAAAGGGACAATACACTATGGGCTTTTGTTTCAAGCTACATCTTGATCGGCAACATTGGTAGGATTAGGATACTCTGATTCTGACCAAGACGATAGGTGTTCAACAGCTACTCATTACAGGTGAAAATCCTGTTGCTGGGGTAGAATTCAGAAGTTTAGCTAATGCTACGTGCGAAACAATGTGGATCAAATCTATTCTAACTGAACTTGGTCTATCTTCTCCTATTATATGGTGTAGCATTACGAATGCAATTGCACATGCGGAAATGAAGCATATCGAGTTAGGTTTATGTTTCGTGAGAGAAAAGGTGATGAATGTATCAAGAAAGGTCAATTATGTTTTAGCTATGAACCAATTTCAGTTTACTATTCTTTGTGCTTTACTTTTTGTGATCCTTACTATACTAGAAAAAAAATTCATGTATACTTATATCCGAGACTCTCACACCCAAATCCTTGTAATATAAGATTATAGATACAAATTATACACTTGTTCTTGGTGCTGTTTTTGGCTGATCATGAAATGAAAGAGGGCTGTCGTTCTTGCAATTCAGAAGCAATTCCAATTCCATCATAAAACAGTCTAGAAAGCTCATCATCAGTGCCCGCTAATTGTTTGTCCTTGGGTTCATCATCTTCATCTGTACTGCATCTTTCAGCTTCAGCCACGTTCACAACATTCTTTTCAATCAGTTCTCGAAATACGGAGGATCGAAGGAGCAAGCCCAGCGCAGTAGTTGATGAACACTCGTTTGACTTCATTACATGGATTTTGCTGCTTCCAAGAAATTCTTTATTTGATGAAGAGTCCAAGTAATCTGCAGCAAAGAAGTGGTTGAACCAGGGCTTATTATATTCCTCTCTTGGGGTACTGCATTGGCTTGGTAATGTGACTGGCTCAGGTTCTGCCGCCATTGGCATTGATTCATTAGGCTTTAACCATCTGACGTAATTACTTAAATCAAACTGCATTCATCCCTCTGTATTCAATTGCTGCAATGCCGTATGCTCGAGCCGCCTCTTCTTGGGGTGCCTATAAATGACACAAACTCTTTTAATGTGTCGGATATGGGACACGGCGTGTCAAGAAAAATGAAATGTCGGAAAGTATGAAACTTACTGTAAGTGCCAAGGTAGAGTTATTTGTTTCCAAAGATTCTCCCTATTCTTGCCTCCCATCTTCCATTGTTGTGGTGCCTGCATGTTGAGGTTGAAAGAAATCTTCAGTTGGCATTAAAAGTAAACCTAAGAATCCAGACATTGATAACCGGACTGTGAAGAAAAGTACCTTGCTACTCCCCTATACTTGGATACACCTCTTGAGAACCCACTGCTCTTTCTGCAACAACCGAATTCCAATTGATTTTGTTCAGTTAAATAACTGTGGGAGAAGATTTAGATTCTAAAAGCGAAATTAGAGTGAATAAAAGAACTAATTTAGAAAAAAAGAAAGAGATATATGATTTTTTTCGTAATCTTGTTTACAGAGTTAAAAGATAAAGACTCACCTTCTTAATGAGGCCAAGTACTCCTCTTTTGTGAGGGTTTGCATTATTTCAATCTCTTGTTCATAACCTGATCTGCAGACATCATCAAGTGAGCTAGATTAGTTGTTTATTTACTAATCTTATTTAATACTAAGTAAAGTTCGTTGAATTTAGATGTGAATATCATATACGACTATGTGTTTTACGTACGATCAAATGTTTTTATTTTTTCATCTATTTTAAGTTCTTTGAAGGTTCATATATCCATACTCATTTTAAATGAGCAAATGATATATATATATATATATATATGAAAAAAACTTTGATACATAGGCCGTGTAAACTTTAGTTTACACGTGCCTTTTAGTTTTAGGGGTTAGGGTTTTAGTTTAGGGTTTAAGGTTTAGGGGTTTAGAATTTAAGGTTAGTGTTTAGAATTTAGTGTATAAGGTTTAAGGTTTAGGGTTTGGTTTTTTAGGGTTAGAGTTAGAAATTTATGATTTAGGTTTTATAGTGTAAATACACAGGTATGTGTAAAATTAATTTTACACAGCTTGTGTATCAAAGTTTTACCCTATATATATATATATATATATATATAAACTATACATACAGGAAAATTGGTGAAAGTGGAAGTCCCCCAATACTTAAGTGCAGCTAAATCATAAGCTCTTGCAGCAGCTTCTTCATCATCATAAGCTCCTGTAAACAAAAGCGAGAGAATGTTTTCATTTTTATCTACTAGTATAAAAAAAGATAATTGAAACTTGAATTAGCAGTTAAGTGGCAAGTACTCACCAAGATAAACTTCATGATCGATCCCAAAGAGTCGTTTCCACCATGAAACATGTATTAGATATATGCAATTGTAATAAATCTAATACATCTTAGTACACAACATCAAAATGTACCAAAGATTGAATCAAATAGTGTCAGGGTATTCAATTTTTGAGTAGAAACCACAGTTTAATTACCTTGTTTGCCTCTCTTCTTCTGTGTAACATTCCAAGAGAGCTTATCCCACAGATGGGCTTCATATCGACCAGTCCATCGATGCCTGCTCGTTTTCATATCAATGAAATTACTTCGTCTAAGGGATATGAGAACAATATATCTCCAAATCCAATCTAAATTTTAATAACTGAAGTATTTCCAATCACATCAGAAAAGTTACCACGACTGACTGTAGGTATGAATGTATGTTATTACCTGATTAATTTGCAGTGCCTACCTGCTGACTCCACGAAACCTTGAACTTCTTTTCACAGTGGTGGCACTAACAGCGCCATTGCCTTGATCATTTTGTCGATGAGTACCGTTTAGATTGTCGATATCAATCAAAGCTGGTGGATCTCTCCGCCTTCTTTTGGCACACCTTACGGTTTCGACTTGGACGTTCTTACTGTCAATGGAACACCTTCGGCGGCCTAGCCCTAGGTATTGTTCATCGTTAACCATCATCATTTCCATATCCATCTCTCTTAACCTTGATTAATTGTTTGAATTTCTTCTTCTCTTTTTTTTTTCTTTCTTTTTATGGTTGCTTCACCTATAGGGAATCAGTAAGAAGTCTTCATATATATATAAAGTGCTAATCAATTTTGGACTTATCATGTTTTGTCATAGAGTTGTATAGTATATATTATTATGTGATTTAAAGCAAGTGTGTCGATTATCTCTATGAGCAATTAATAAGAAAAATCTGCAATACGTGGGTACAAATTTTAGGAGGTTCATATTCTGTTTCCCAACCTATATGCAAGTGTATAAAATTGGTTTGTTTATTTCAAATTTGCGTCACGAAGTCGGTTTGGTCATTAGAGAAAGGCTATTATCTTTAACTTATTGCGTATATGAAAATGACTGAATCCATGAAAAATAAAAAATCGAAAAAAAAAGTTAATTGAAAAAATAATTGAAAGTATAATAATGGTATTAAAAAATGTGTTAATCGGAAGAAGTGGCAGTCAATTTGTTTCATAAAATATTAATTAATTTTGGCCTCTGGGTCATTAACAGGCTTTATTTGAATATATTTGTCCATTTTTTTTTTATAATTATTAGTATTCGATTTATTACCTGATTAATTCAGATTAAGTACTGTATAGGTTTATTATGGGATGACTCTTTCCTACTTTTAATTTTTTTACATGGTTTATTAGATTTGGTAAAATTCATTTCAAATTGTCCTGAAACATGTCTGAATGAAGACCAAAGCACATTTGGTTGCTCAAGCTGTTCATCTTTGTTCCCTTATTTTCTTTAGGTCATAGGTTTTAAACCCACCAAAAACACCTCTTTTCTTCCCCTAGAGTTTTCCCTTCCCTTCTCCTCTAAGTAAGTTTAGGATTAGAATTAAAATTAGAATTAAAATTTATCAAAAAAAAATATTAAACTCTTAAATATGTTTGATTTGACGCCCTTTCATATATTATGACGATAATAACATCAACTACATTAAGACTCGATCAAACATATATAGCCTTTTCATATTGACTTGTGCTATTTGATTAGTGGTGGGTAATCTGTGGGCAGGATGGGAGTTTGCTCCCCCTGCAAAGCTATAATTGACTGAGTTTCCTATGGAATCAACCACCAAAATATTCTTGTACACAACTGTAAACTATATTATTTTAATTTAAAGCTGGAGAGTAAAGCAAGAAGTTCACTCTGGATTCTATTTCCAGTAAACAAAAATAATTAAATAAAAAATACAAATACTTGTTTGTTTTAACTTCTCAATTCTCTGGCTCTGGCTGTCTACTTTTGTCCGAAAGTTTATTCATGGCATTCATTGACTCATGGTTAATTTTTCTTCCCTCATCATCAGTGGCATTTGGCGGGGAGCAACATGAGCCATCGTTCGTGGCTCCATTTTCTATTTTTATAATTTTATAGATTTTTTAATTGATAATTTAGTAAGTTAGTGATTGTTCTTTATTTTTTTAATTATATTTGTGGTGATTTTTACAATGGTAACTGAATTTTATTAAAAAATTATAAAAGATATCACAAATACAACACATTCAGGAAGGAGAACAATGAGACTAATCCACCAAAATTTCATACAAAAACCAAAAGTACAAAAAAAAGTAAATATTTCCATAGAGATTAATATACCGTCAAAATTTAAATGTCTTCTTGAATCATTGTCTCTTCCAAACGAGACGTATTATAGGGTGAAAAAGAAATGGTGAGCAAACCAAATTATCAGACAAATTGCTCCGCTACCAGGATTGATTACATCAACAAATAGCCATCAACCGATTAAGGATCTTTCTTTCTATGATCATCGACAGAATGATAATCAGAAACTAGCGACGTGAAGATCTCTATACAAGCACCAAACAACACTAAGGTATGTTGAAATCATGTTAAAACGACAGATGAAACGAAACTACAAAAATAAAGAAAAAGCATGCCAAACAAGCAGAGAAAAAAGTACCATAAAAGCAATTTTTTTTATTAAAAATATGAAAAAATAAGAAAATAATAGACTCGGTGGTCGACAACCAATACTAAGACTGATTGCTGACCATCGGTTAAGGAAACAAAAGAAAAAAAGAAAGATGCGATTGTAGTGTTTTTTGACAAAACAATAAAAGTACGGTGTTTGGTACATTTAATCATATTTTGTGGCTTATTAATGAAATATTATTGTTGACCACCGGTTAAGGAAACAAAAGAAAAAAAGATGTGATTGTAGTGTTTTTTGACAAAACAATAAAAGTACCGTGTTTGATACATTTAATCATGTTTTTTGGCTTATTAATAAAATATTAAATTAATCGTTTAAAATAATAAACTATATTTTTATTCTATAATGATCATTTTTTAGTTTTTACTTAGGACTCCGAAAATGTCTGTGACAGTTCTACTTATCATGAATTATTTGAAATTATGCCGTTAAACAAAACATATTAACTTCAAAATTTACGCAATGTTGCCAGGTTATTTGTGTTAAATTCAACCTTTTTCTTTCTAATTTGAATTCAGAAAATCAAAACATCTATATTACCTGAATTATGCCTTAGCCTTCTGCATTAGTTATAACAATTATATTTGATACGATCTATGTTTGCAACTCGAACGTGATTAATCAATAAATTTAACTCAACTTTTAAATTATTTGAAAATAAAAGATACTTAAAATAATAAAAGGGTTAAAACCCTTTATTTTTTTCACAAAAATTAAAGTAGATTTTAGGTTTTTGTAGTGATCTCTTTTCTGCGTGGTGTTTCGCTAAAAACGGGTCTCAAGGTGTTTGGGGTCTTTTGGGTATTTAGAAATATTTATTCTGTGGGGTTTTAGACAAACCAGGTTGTATTAAAAAATGGAGTCGTTACCAGCCACTAAGGTAGGCCGGACAACATAAAACCAGAGATTTTAAAAACGTTGGGTTCGGGAGTCGGTTACGGATGGAGAATGATTAGCACCCCACACCGCCCAAAATTGGTACTTTAATAATTACCGCTTTATTAATATTAAATTTTCCGTATTAAAATGACGATTAAATTAAAATTTATTTACGAGTGCAAGTAGATTTTAAGTGCCCGTTATTCGAGAGTAAACCAACAGACCACCATCACTGCGCTTGATACTGGCCACGTTTACGCTCGAATAAAAGGGCACTGCATTGACAATTAATATTCCGTTGTGCAATCTTAGCGAATATTAAAAACACATCTAAATTAACATGATAGTAATAAAAGAATAAAAAACATAAACATGAGGACACAAAGACATAAACACGACCATAGGCGTAAACACAAACCTAGATACCATAAGGCTAAAACAGATTAAAACATGAAAATGAAAGGGAAACAATATCTTTCAAAATTAAAATAGCCCATATCTAACATACTTAAACATATTAAAATTACAAAATAACATGTATGCATGACATGAGAAAAAAACACAACACTAAACTAGCAAATCAGCATTACCACAAAATTGTACCAAAACTATGTCACATGACATAATATGCATACATAACAAAACATATAACAAACTTATCATCTATTCCTTACATAGATCTAAGATACACAAAAAAATAGAGATACATGACATACGTACATATACCGAGATATTAACATGTAATCAAAATCACCACACCACCATCTATCCTAAAATGCAAAATGGACTTAGAACACATGCCACAAAAATATACATACCATGAACCAAATCCCACTACATGACATGTTAGTATGGTAACACCAAAAAAAACATAAATACACATACTAAAAAAACATAAAAAATAAAGAATAAAAAAACAACATGCTAAAAAACATGAATACACAAACTAAATAATATGTTAACATAATGATACACATAAAAACTTAAAAAAGTGCAGCAAATATACATATAATACATATATGATATCATCACAAATCATGCTTAACACACAAATAAACATTAAAACATGGCTATTAAAAAAATGCACGAGAGAAAAAAAACCAATAAAGGACTGGAATAAAAAAACAAAATAGAATACCGAAATCAAGAGCAATAAAAAAACAATTCGGGGACAAGATTGCAAGCTGGGCAAAACTTTAAAGGACTAATGTTGTAATATACTCATGCGGCACTCTTGAAATGAAAATTTCAAAAACACGGAGGTGCTTAGGGTGTAATTTCGCCATTACAAAACATATTTGGTTTAATTTATGGACAAAATTGGAAGATTTTAAAAGACAAGAGGGGCCAGATTTGCAATTATACCAAGGGGCAGACTCAGTTTGAAAAAAACAGAAACGCGGGGGTCCTTATGAAGGAATTAGACCATTTTGTTTAGAATCCACATTTATTTAAATACCTAACCAGCCAAAAATTCATCCATTTCTCTTTTTTTTTTGGTTATTCAAAATAAAATCCCCGGATTCTCTGGCTATTCATCCCTTCAGATGAATGCCTAGGGGGTTAAACCCAGAAACTGCCGCGGGCAGGCCGTGCCAGCTACTGCAGACCGTCACCGGCCCCCGCTCACCGACGCTGGTGACATCTCTAAAACCTTCTCTGTTCATTTAAAAAAAAACAAAGTCGAAACCGAAATAAAAACCAACCCCCATTTTTAGAAAGAAATAAAAAAACCTACTCCCTTTATAAGCCGGCATCCCACTCTGACTCACCCCATGCATGGGCTTCTCACCGGAGAAGGGGACGAACTAATAAGGTAAACTCTAAACTCTTTTTGTTTTTATTGTTTTTATTTTTGGTTACGGAAAATGAAGAAGTATGTAAGAGAAAATATGAGAGAAATTACCCTTGAAACTTTTTTTTCTTCATATTTCTGGAAACTGGGAACTGGTTTCTTACAGATTTTTCATACATATATTTTGCTCTCTGACCTTTGTTTTGGTAGAAATAAAATATAGAAATACATATATTTTGTTCGGTTTGGTACTGACAATCCATTGTTTTATGTCTTTTGCACGTTCTGAATGCGGTGATTGAGGGCGGCATGGTGGAGGCAGCATGGTGGTGATGTCCCCTTGGTCAGACGCGTTCTTGGCCATTGGATCAAATCTAATCCAACGGCTGAGATTGCTTGAAAATCAACAGCCTAGATTTGATCTGGTAGAACGAGGTTGCATCAGATGTAGACACGTGGCACGTGGGAGCCGAATAGCTTGGCGAGTACACTACACGCGCACGTGAGAAGCCGAGTGGTTCGAGCTTGCACCACACGCTGTAGATGGGGAGTCTCTCCTGGAGGCATCTGGACCGTTGGATCAGATCTGATCCAACGGCCAGATCTTGTGGCGGCTACAAAAATAAGAACAAAATAGGATTAGATTATCAGATATGTTACTAGGGTTTTTAGGGTTATTGGGTTTAGGCTAACAGATTGGGCCTATGTGTAATTATTTGGGTTTGTAAATGTAAATGGACTTAGACACTTATAATATTTATGGGTTTTTATATTTTATACTGGATCTATTTTAACCCATTTAACATGTTAACAAAATAATAAAATAATAATAATAATAATAATAATAATAATAATAATAATAATAATAATAATAATAATAATAGTAAACACATACATAACATATATACTTATACACACATATATAATTAAACATGCACATAAGTAATACACACATGCATATACGTATACTATAACACATTCACTATTAATGCATATACATAATAAAAATAATGATAATATATATGGAATATAAATACATATATATATAAATATGATATTAATGCATATATATACAACACATACACGCACATTCGTACATGCATAATACAAAATATTCATGCAATATAAAACACATATATAATATATTAATATCTCTAATAAATATTATCAAACCTTAATAACACATACATACTAGACACACATATACGTACATACACATAATATTTATTAGGTATAGGACAATGCCTCTTTACGTCATTTGATTCTCGGGCTTCTCCTAGTCTTGCCTCTGTTCCCTAGGTATCTGCCCCAGATATGCCACCTATCTGTTTCTCGAGATTGATCACAAAAGGTTTCAACTTGTCGTATTTAACAGTGTTGTCTGTCTTAACATTCTGAACATTTTGTTCTACATTCTTATCCTTGATCGATTCTTCTCTAATTTCAACAGACTGCTTACCTTTCATCATAGCATTTATCTTGTTCATCATCTCGGCCATTTTCTCCTTTAACTCTTGTACTCCCCATCGCTCGTTACCAGAACCGATACTGCTTACCGAATCTAACCTAAAGTCTCTGAATGATCCTTCTTCTACTGTCCCCGATCTAGCCTTGGGATGGAACTCCGAAACTAAATCCCCTATCGTCAGGTCAAAGAACCCTTGGTCCATCATGAACAATCTCTATTGTGGGAGAAACCACTCGGGAATCAATACCCTATGTAATGCGAATGCGATGATATATGCAAAAATAAAAATAAAATAAGTCAGTACCGGTTAAAATTAATAAATACATGAATAAAGGGTAAATTAAATATGATAAACAAACAAAACAACCCTATTTGCATCCCATCTAAAACACCTAGGTTATCCGCATGGCTCTAAAAAGGGTGGACTTTTACGTTCTCTACATGCAGTGTTGGTGCTAGGAGGTACCCAAATTGTTCTTGCTGTCCCCTACTAAGGGTAGCAAGCCCCACGATCATCACCCATTATAGGCTCCTTTCAACAGGGTTCAACTCAGGGGGACCCATTCGCTTATGCCCCTACGAAGGAACGATATCCTCACGAAAGCATAAGGTACTCGAGCCCCGAAGGTACTTTTCTAGGCCCATACGGAGGAACGATATCCTCACGAAAGCACTAGCATTTTCCCCCACTTAAAAGGACGAATTTATATGCCAAATTTTAAATGCGTTAAAATAAACGCAAATTATAACCGAATGTTAATTTAATAGTCATTTTAATCAAAACTTCCGATATTAATAAAGCGGTAATTATTTAAAAAGCTTGACTCTCTTTTACTTTTTGAAAAACAAAAAATGTCCCCAAAGTGAGTCACCATCTCAGTAGCAATCTATTTTCTACGTGGTGTTTTGCTAAAAACGCGTCTCAATGTGTTTAGGGTCTTTCGGGTATTTAAAAATATTTATTATAGGGTTTTGTACAAACCAGGTTGTATTAAAAATGGAGTCGCCACCAGCCACTAAGGTAGGCCGGACACCATAAAAACCGTAGATTTTAAAAATGTTGGGTTCGGGACTCGGTTACGGATGAGAAGGATTAGCACCCCACACCACCCAAAATTGGTACTTTAATAATTACCGCTTTATTAATATTAAATTTTCCAGATTAAAGTGACGATTAAATTAAAATTTAGTTACGAATATGAGTAGATTTTAATAGCTCAGTTATTCGAGAGTAAACCGACAGACCACCATCACTGCACTTGGTACTGGCCACGTTTATGCTTGAATAAAAGGGCACCGCATTGACAATTAATATTCTGTTGTGCAATCTTAGAGAATATTAAAAACACATCTAAATTAACATGAAAGTAATAAAAACATAAAAAAACACAAACATGAGGACACAAAGACATAAACACGACCATAGGCGTAAACACAAACCTAAATACCATAAGGCTAAAACAGATTAAAACATGAAAATGAAAGGGAAACAATATCTTTCAAAATTAAACTAGCCCATATCTAACATACTTAAACATATTAAAATTATAAAACAATATGTATGCATGACATGAGAAAAAAAAACACAACACTAAACTAACAAATCAACATTACCAAAAAATTGTACCAAAACTATGTCACATGACATAATATGCATACATAAAAAACATATAACAAACTTATCATCTATTCCTTACATAGATCTAAGATACACAAAAAAAAATAATAGAGATACATGACATACGTACATATACCGAGATATTAACATGTAATCAAAATCACCACACCACCATCTATCCTAAAATGCAAAATGGACTTAGAACACATGGCACAAAAATATACATACCAGGAACCAAATCCCACTACATGACATGTTAGTATTGTAACACCAAAAATACATAAATACACAAACTAAAAAACATAAAAAATGAAGAATAAAAAAACAACATGCTAAAAACATGAATACACAAACTAAATAATATGTTAACATAATGATACACATAAAAACATAAAAAGTGCAACAAATATACATCTAATACATATATGAATATCATCACAAATCATGCTTAACACACAAATAAACATTAAAATATGGCTATAAAAAAAATGCATGAGAGAAAAAAACCAATAAATGACTGGAATAAAAAAACAAAATAGAATACCAAATCAAGAACAATAAAAAACAATTCGGGACAAGATTGCAAGTCGGACAAAACTTTAAAGGACTAATGTTGTAATATACCCATGTGGCACGCTTGAAATGAAAATTTCAAAAACACGGAGGTCTTTAGGGCGTAATTTCGCCATTAAAAATAGATTTAGTTTAATTTAGGGACAAAATTGGAAGATTTTAAAAGACAAGAGGGGCCAGATTTGCAATTATACCAAGGGGCAGACTCAGTTTGAAAAAAACAGAAACGCGGGGGTCCTTATGAAGGAATTAGACCATTTTGTTTAGAATCCACATTTATTTAAAGAACTAACCAGCAAAAATTCATCCATTTCTTTTTCTTTTTTTTGTTATTCAAAATAAAATCCCCGATTCTCTGGGTATTCATCCTTTTAGGTGAACGCCTGGGGGGTTAAACCCAGAAACCGCCGCGGGTAAGCCATGCCAGCCGCCGTAGATCGTCACTGACGGCCGCTCGCCAGCGCCGGTGACATCTCTGAAACCTTTTATGTTCATTTTTTAAAAAAATAAAGTATAAACCGAAATAAAAACCAACCCCATTTTTTAGAAAGAAATAAAAACCTACTCCCTTTATACGCCGGCATCCCACTGACTCACCCATGCATGGGCTTCTCACCGGAGAAGGGGACGAACTAATAAGGTAAACTCTAAACTCTTTTTGTTTTTATTGTTTTTATTTTTGGTTACGGAAAATGAAGATGTATGTAAGAGAATAAAGAGAGAAATTGAAATTACTCTTGAAACTTTTTTTTTGTTTTTTTCATATTTCGAAACTAGAACCGGTTTCTTCTGATTTTTCATACATATATTTTGCTCTCTCGACCTTTGTTTTGGTAGAAATAAAATATAGAAATACATATATTTTGTTCGGTTTGGTACTGACAATCCATTATTTTATGTCTTTTGCACGTTCTGAATGCGGTGATTGAGGGCGGCATGGTGGAGGCAGCATGGTGGTGATGTCCCCTTGGTCAGACGCGTTCTTGGCCGTTGGATCAGATTTAATCCAATGGCTGAGATTGCTTGAAAATCAACAGCCTAGATTTGATCTGGTAGAACGAGGCTGCATCAGATGTAGACACATGGCACGCGGGTGCCGAATAGCTTGGCGAGTACACTACACGCGCACGTGAGAAGCCGAGTGGTTCGAGCATGCACCACACACAGTAGATGGGGAGTCTCTCTTGGAAGCATCCGGACCGTTGGATTAGATCTGATCCAACGGTCAGATCTTGTGGCGGCTACAAAAATAAGAACAAAATAGGATTAGATTATCGATATATTACTAGGGTTTTTAGGGTTATTGGGTTTAGGCTAATGATTGGGCCTATGTGTAATTATTTGGGTTTGTAAATGTAAATGGACTTAGACACTTATAATATTTATGGGTTTTTATATTTTATACTGGATCTATTTTAACCCATTTAACATGTTAACAAAATAATAAAATAATAATAATAATAATAATAATAATAATAATAATAATAATAATAATAATAATAATAGTAAACACATACATAACATATATACTTATACACACATATATAATTAAACATGCACATAAGTAATACACACATGCATATACGTATACTATAACACATTCACTATTAATGCATATACATAATAAAAATAATGATAATATATATGGAATATAAATACATATATATATAAATATGATATTAATGCATATATATACAACACATACACGCACATTCGTACATGCATAATACAAAATATTCATGCAATATAAAACACATATATAATATATTAATATCTCTAATAAATATTATCAAACCTTAATAACACATACATACTAGACACACATATACGTGCACATACACATAATATTTATTAGGTATAGGACAATGCCTCTTTACGTCATTTGATTCTCGGCTTCTCCTAGTCTTGCCTCTGCTCCTAGGGTATCCGCCCCTGATATGCCACCTATCTGCTTCTCGAGATTGATCACAAAAAAGTTTCAACTTGTCGTATTTAATGTTGTTGTCCTGTCTTAACATTCTCGAACATTTTGTTCTACATTCTTATCCTTGATCGATTCTTCTCTAATTTCAACAGATCGCTTACCTTTCATCATAGCATTTATCTTGTTCATCATCTCGCCATTTTCTCCTTTAACTCTTGTACTCCCCATCGCTGTTACGTAACCGATATCGCTTACCGAATCTAACCTAAAGTCTCTCGAATGATCCTTCTTCTACTGTCCCGATCTAGCCTTGGGATGGAACTCCAAAACTAAATCCCTATCGTCAGTCAAAGAACCCTTGGTCCATCATGAACAATCTCTATTGTGGGAGAAACCACTTTCGAATCAATACCCTATGTAATGCGAATGCGATGATATATGCAAAAATAAAAATAAAATAAGTCAAGACCGGTTAAAATTAATAAATACATGAATAAAGGGTAAATTAAATATGATAAACAAACAAAACAACCCTATTTGCATCCCATCTAAAACACCTAGGTTATCCGCATGGCTCTAAAAAGGGTGGACTTTTACGTTCTCTACATGCAGTGTTGGTGCTAGGAGGTACCCAAATTGTTCTTGCTGTCCCCTACTAAGGGTAGCAAGCCCCACGATCATCACCCATTATAGGCTCCTTTCAACAGGGTTCAACTCAGGGGGACCCATTCGCTTATGCCCCTACGAAGGAACGATATCCTCACGAAAGCATAAGGTACTCGAGCCCCGAAGGTACTTTTCTAGGCCCATACGGAGGAACGATATCCTCACGAAAGCACTAGCATTTTCCCCCACTTAAAAGGACGAATTTATATGCCAAATTTTAAATGCGTTAAAATAAACGCGCAATTATAACCGAATGTTAATTTAATAGTCATTTTAATCTGAAACTTCCGATATTAATAAAGCGGTAATTATTTAAAAAGCTTGACTCTCTTTTACTTTTTTGAAAAACAAAAAATGTCCCCAGTGGAGTCACCATCTGTAGCAATCTATTTTCTACGTGGTGTTTTGCTAAAAACGCGTCTCAATGTGTTTAGGGTCTTTCGGGTATTTAAAAATATTTATTATAGGGTTTTGTACAAACCAGGTTGTATTAAAAAATGGAGTCGCCACCAGCCACTAAGGTAGGCCGGACACCATAAAACCAGAGATTTTAAAAATGTTGGGTTCGGGACTCGGTTACGGATGAGGAAGGATTAGCACCCCCACACCACCCAAAATTGGTACTTTAATAATTACCGCTTTATTAATATTAAATTTTCCAGATTAAAGTGACGATTAAATTAAAATTTAGTTACGAATATGAGTAGATTTTAATAGCTCAGTTATTCGAGAGTAAACCGACAGACCACCATCACTGCACTTGGTACTGGCCACGTTTATGCTTGAATAAAAGGGCACCGCATTGACAATTAATATTCTGTTGTGCAATCTTAGAGAATATTAAAAACACATCTAAATTAACATGAAAGTAATAAAAACATAAAAAAACACAAACATGAGGACACAAAGACATAAACACGACCATAGGCGTAAACACAAACCTAAATACCATAAGGCTAAAACAGATTAAAACATGAAAATGAAAGGGAAACAATATCTTTCAAAATTAAACTAGCCCATATCTAACATACTTAAACATATTAAAATTATAAAACAATATGTATGCATGACATGAGAAAAAAAAACACAACACTAAACTAACAAATCAACATTACCAAAAAATTGTACCAAAACTATGTCACATGACATAATATGCATACATAAAAAACATATAACAAACTTATCATCTATTCCTTACATAGATCTAAGATACACAAAAAAAAATAATAGAGATACATGACATACGTACATATACCGAGATATTAACATGTAATCAAAATCACCACACCACCATCTATCCTAAAATGCAAAATGGACTTAGAACACATGGCACAAAAATATACATACCAGGAACCAAATCCCACTACATGACATGTTAGTATTGTAACACCAAAAATACATAAATACACAAACTAAAAAACATAAAAAATGAAGAATAAAAAAACAACATGCTAAAAAACATGAATACACAAACTAAATAATATGTTAACATAATGATACACATAAAAACATAAAAAGGGCAACAAATATACATCTAATACATATATGAATATCATCACAAATCATGCTTAACACACAAATAAACATTAAAATATGGCTATAAAAAAATGCATGAGAGAAAAAAACCAATAAATGACTGGAATAAAAAAAACAAAACAGAATACCGAAATCAAGAACAATAAAAAACAATTCGGGGACAAGATTGCAAGCTGGACAAAACTTTAAAGGACTAATGTTGTAATATACCCATGTGGCACGCTTGAAATGAAAATTTCAAAAACACGGAGGTCTTTAGGGCGTAATTTCGCCATTAAAAATAGATTTAGTTTAATTTAGGGACAAAATTGGAAGATTTTAAAAGACAAGAGGGGCCAGATTTGCAATTATACCAAGGGGCAGACTCAGTTTGAAAAAAACAGAAACGCGGGGGTCCTTATGAAGGAATTAGACCATTTTGTTTAGAATCCACATTTATTTAAAGAACTAACCGGGCAAAAATTCATCCCTTTCTATTTCTTTTGTTATTCAAAATAAAATCCCCAGATTCTCTGGGTATTCATCCTTTTAGGTGAACGCCTGGGGGGTTAAACCCAGAAACCGCCGCGGGTAAGCCATGCCAGCCGCCGTAGATCGTCACTGACGGCCGCTCGCCAGCGCCGGTGACATCTCTGAAACCTTTTATGTTCATTTTTTAAAAAAATAAAGTATAAACCGAAATAAAAACCAACCCTCTTTTTAGAAAGAAACAAAAAGACCTACTCCCTTTAAACGTCGGCATCCCACTCTGACTCACCCATGCATGGGCTTCTCACCGGAGAAGGGGACAGACTACCAAGGTAAACTCTAAACTCTTTTTGTTTTTAGTGTTTTTATTTTTGGTTGCGGAAAATGAAGATGTATGTAAGAGAATAAAGAGAGAAATTGCCCCTAAAACTCTCTGAGTTTTTTTTTGTTTTTTTCGTATTTCTGGAAACTAGGAACTGGTTTCTTACAGATTTTTCATACATATATTTTGCTCTCTGACCTTTGTTTTGGTAGAAATAAAATATAGAAATACATATATTTTGTTCGGTTTGGTACTGACAATCCATTATTTTATGTCTTTTGCACGTTCTGAATGCGGTGATTGAGGGCGGCATGGTGGAGGCAGCATGGTGGTGATGTCCCCTTGGTCAGACGCGTTCTTGGCCGTTGGATCAGATTTAATCCAATGGCTGAGATTGCTTGAAAATCAACAGCCTAGATTTGATCTGGTAGAACGAGGCTGCATCAGATGTAGACACATGGCACGCGGGTGCCGAATAGCTTGGCGAGTACACTACACGCGCACGTGAGAAGCCGAGTGGTTCGAGCATGCACCACACACAGTAGATGGGGAGTCTCTCTTGGAAGCATCCGGACCGTTGGATTAGATCTGATCCAACGGTCAGATCTTGTGGCGGCTACAAAAATAAGAACAAAATAGGATTAGATTATCAGATATATTACTTGGGTTTTTAGGGTTATTGGGTTTAGGCTAACAGATTGGGCCTATGTGTTAATTATTTGGGTTTGTAAATGTAAATGGACTTAGACACTTATAATATTTATGGGTTTTTATATTTTATACTGGATCTATTTTAACCCATTTAACATGTTAACAAAATAATAATAATAATAATAATAGTAAACACATACATAACATATATACTTATACACACATATATAATTAAACATGCACATAAGTAATACACACATGCATATACGTATACTATAACACATTCACTATTAATGCATATACATAATAATAATAATGATAATATATATGGAATATAAATACATATACATATAAATATGATATTAATGCATATATATACAACACATACACGCACATTCGTACATGCATAATACAAAATATTCATGCAATATAAAATACATATATAATATATTAATATCTCTAATAAATATTAGCAAACCTTAATAACACATACATACTAGACACACATATACGTACATACACATAATATTTTAATAACATACATACACCTAATCACGGAGGCAGCAACAAAATAATCAACTTCTAGCCCCAATAGAAGGCCAATTACGCAGAAAATCTCTAAACATCAAGATAACAACAATAAAATTTTGAACCATTACTGATTTATGTTTTCTTTCGTGTTTAAGTCATGACTTCCAGCCATAAAGTGGCGAAGCCGATTTCTTTCAATTTTGCCTCTATCAGTGCTAGGTTGAATTCTGTCTCTTCCTCAGAATTAAAGTTGGATCAAACATAAGAATCTTCACATTCCGATCCCTTCTCTTTGTAAGAATGGTGGCTAGATTAGAGCGATTTGGGCAAGTCCAATAAAAATGTTGGCACAACATGCTTAAACACGGTAAAGTTTAAGATAATGGATAATTCAAATGTCCATCAAAAATCTATTTTTACGAATGGTCGAAGAAAAGTAAATCCTTCAAGAAAATCCAATGTCATGATTGGTACAAACTGATTGTACCTAGGGGAATGGTACAACTAGCCCAGAGCAAACGTCTACCGGTAAAGGCAACTCAAAACCGTTGATCCCTGTGCATTTGGGAAAAATGCAAAAGAAATCTAATGGCATAATCAAATGTTTAAAACCTTCATTCGACCCCTCTTCGTTAGTGTAGCAGCTGGAACAAATATCAAGACCTTCATCTTTCAATCCTATCTCTATGACAGTATGGCGGCTGGATCGGAGCCATTTTGACAAGTCCAATAGAAATGTTGGCGCAACGTGCTTAAACACGGTAAAGTTTAAGACAATGGAAAATTCAAATGTCCATCGAAAATCCATTTTTACGAATGGTCGAAGGAAGATAAATCATTTGAGAAAATCCAATGTCATAATTGGTATAAACTGATTGTACCCAAGGGAATGGTACAGCTAGCCCGGAGCAAACGGCTACCGGTAAAGGCAAATCAAAACCGTTGATCCCTGTGCATTTGGGAAAAATGCAAAAGAAATCAAACCGAAGAATCATATGCTCAAACCTTCAATAGACTTTGCCTTTGTGTTAATGTTGCAGCTAAGTTAATCTTTCTCCAAATTTTGCTTACAAGAACAACAAAGAAGATCAAGAAGCCCAAAGAAGAAATGGTGGTCATAACAAGAACCCTTACCCTAGACCAGACCATTTTACTTTAGAAGATTAAAGTGTCAACTTTCTTTGGAACATCAAGATGAAATACAAGAAAAATTCACAGCTCGAAGATTACACCTCTGGTATTGATGAAAGTTTCATATAGGAAGAACTTTCAACCCTACTTCTGGTTTTGATGAGAGTGAAGGACTCTCAGCCTTACATCTCCGGCTTTGATGAGGATTTTATACAGGAAGAATTCTCAACCCTATCTCTAGCATTGATGAAGATTCTATGCAGGAAGAACTTTCTAGTCTCAAAGCAAATTACATTTTGATGTCAAGACGGTCAGAACCTGGGGCATCCTTCAAGTTTTTCCATTTTTTACCTTTTATGAAAGCAGCAAAAACTTTCCGGTAATCTTGTAACGAGATACCCTTTTATGCCTATGACGATCAGAAATCAGAGTATGAACTTTAGTCTTCGGCTTTTATGGAAGCAGTGAAAATCATTTGGTAGTTTCGAAGCAAGTTACACTTTGATATCAAGACGGTCAGAACCTGGGGCATCCTTTCAATTTTCCAGTTTTCAACTTTCACGAGAGCATCAAAAATTTTCTAATAGTCTTACAGCGAGATGTCATCTTAATGTCAAGACGGTCAGAACCCGGGGAATCCTTTTGATTTTCCAATCTTTGGTTTTCAGGGAAAGCGGTAAAATCATGTGGCAATCTCAAAGTGAGATACTCTTTTGTGCCTATGACGGTCAGAAACTGGGGCACACCATCTAGAGATTTTGCAAGCTTTGGCTTTCAGGGAAGTAGCAGAAATCTTTTAATCTTGTTGTGACAAGATATTCTTTTGTGCCTATGACGGTCAGAAACCGGGGTACACCATCTAGAGATTTTGCAAGCTTTGGCTTTCAGGGAAGTAGCAGAAATCCTCTAGTCGTCTTGTGACAAGTTACTCTTTCGTACCTATGACGGTCAAAAACTGGGGCACACCATCTAGGGATTTTGTAAGCTTTAACATTCGGTGAAGTAGCAAAAATCTTCTAGTCATCTTGCAACAAGATACCATTTCATGTCTATGATGATCAAAAATTGGGGTATGATCTTTCAGTTTTCCCGTCTTTAGCTTTCATTGGAAGCAGTGAAAACTTTTCGATAATCTTGTAGCGAGATACCCTTTCATGCCTATGACGATCAGAAATCGAGGCATGATCTTATAATTTTCTAGTCCTCAGCATTCTGGGAAACAGTGAAGATCTTCCGAAAACGGTATATCATACCTATGACGATCAAAAATCGGGGTATGATCTTTAATTTTTTCGGTCTTCAACAGGAGAGAAGACTAGTGGAGTGCTCCCAACTCTAGGATTTTATCTTCTCAACAAAACATTCCATTTTGAAGAATTCAAGGGCAATCGAGCAAATCGATGCAGAAGATCAAGAGAGCGGGCGGTACCCTCAACCTACCCAGACCAAAATAGTCACTATTTTGTCTTTGCTCTATCCCTATTACACAGTGGTTAGCAAAGAGGGGTAGCTGTTGTAACCCGTTTTTGTTCAGGTTAGACCCAAAATAAGCCCAATATCCCTACCTATTATGCCCGATTAAAAAAAACCCTTTATCCAGTCCAAGATGCCGCATTTTACAGACTCGAAAAGCAGGAAACAAGACGCTATCACCCGAGAATTTTCGATCTGTAAATCAACGTATTCACTATTTTTAGGTATTTAATACCCTAAAATTTTTGTATAGGAGAACTCTTATCGAATGAAATTAAATAAAAAAGGTAAAAAGGTTAAAAAACACACAAAAATTGCGCGGCTCAAATTGAGCCACGTCTACCCCCTTTCCCACTGCCCATTTGCCTATAAATAGGCATGGAGAGCTGCCCAAATCTCACAAGCAAATTGAAAGCCAATTTTGGATAATTAATTGGCTCTCCAAATTGAGAGCCATGGCCGGCCGAGAGGCTGGCCAGGGGTTGGGGCAGTGCCCTCGGCCCTAGTTGGTTTGATCCAACATTTGATCGGGGTTCCTTCTGTGGTCTGATCTAGTTAAATTTTTAGGCCGTGTCGAGGTGGCATCGAGATCTTGGTGGGGGTTGGTCAAATTTTTCATTCGAGCTCTTAGTGGGGTAAAATTCGGTCTTTATCTTTGTATTTATTTATATAATAATATATAATTTTGTCGATTATGTTTTTTATATTGGCATGTTTTTTATATTATTTTACTTTTAATTTTTCATTGTTTTATTCTCTTTAATTTTAGTTCTTTTTATATTCGATGCATGTTATTTTATTTGTGTATATATATATTTATATGTGTAATATATATTATATTTATGATATGTATATAGTATAATATTTGCTTTATATAGTATTTGTATAATATATTTATGTATAAGATATGTATAAAATATTATTTATGTATTTATGCATATTAAGATATATTAAATATTATATAGTATTTTATTTTATTACTTTACATTATTTATATTAACTTTATGTTATTTATTATTTTACATAACTATCGTGCCCAACCTCATTATTTCGATATTTCTGCTAGGAGTGTCATCCCGACCTCCGGGTGTCATCTCCTTTGAATGTCGTGAATAGCAAGGCAAATTTAAACTGTTGTGTATGCATCTAGGAAATTAATTATTAAATTGAATTGAATTTTTCATTTTCCTTAATAAATATAATGCGAACCTGTAGGTACCAATTTTGGGCGTAGTGGGGGTGCTAATCCTTCCCCACTTATAACCAACTCCTGAACACATCTCCGGTTGACTTTTCGGTGTCCGGTCTACCTTATCCAAGTGACCGGTGGCGACTCTATTTTTTATTATTATTTATTTAAAACATGTGGCTACAGTCTCACTTGAGTGACCCATTTCTGTGTTACCCGAACCTTGGACTGGGTATTGGCCCTTCTTCAACTTTACCCCTCGGGCAAAGGCTAGCTCATTGTAGAATCGAGGTTGTCTGTCTTCGAAACCTAAAACTCTCATCCTGTTAAGATCTTGAACTATGTTCTTCATGGCTCTGCATTTCTCAGTGTGATGACCTGAACCCTCTATGTAGTAGCTGCACCCGATACGACTATTGTAACCCTTCAGGCAATGAGGTCTCTTTGGTATAGACTTCACTGGTATGATAAGATTCATTTCAATGAGTAATGGAAACAGCTCGGTGTATCTCATAGGTACAGGACAATGCCTCTTTACGTCATTTGATTCTCGGGCTTCTCCTAGTCTTGCCTCTGTTCCCTGGGTATTTACCCCAGATATGCCACCTATCTGTTTCTCGAGATTGATCAAAAAAGGTTTTAACTTGTCGTATTTAACAGTGTTGTCTGTCTTAACATTCTGACCATTCTGTTCTACATTCTGATCCTTGATCGATTATTCTCTAATTTCAACAGACTGCTTACCTTTCATCATATCATTTATCTTGTTCATCATCTCGGCCATTTGCTACTTTAACTCTTGTACTCCCCATCGCTCGTTACCAGAACCGATACTGCTTGCCAAATCTGACCTAAAGTCTCTGAATGATCCTTCTTCTACTGTCCCCGATCTAGCCTTGGGATGGAACTCCGAAACTAAATCCCCTATCGTCAGGTCAAAGAACCCTTGGTCCATCATGAACAATCTCTACTGTGGGAGAAACCACTCGGGAATCAATACCCTATGTAATGCAAATGCGATGATATATTCAAAAATAAAAAGAAAAAAGAAAATAAGTCAGTACCGGTTAAAATCAATAAATACATGAATAAAGGGTAAATTAAATACGATAAACAAACAAAATAACCCTATTTGCATCTCGTCTAAAACACCTAGGTTATCCGCATGGCTCTAAAAAGTGTGGACTTTTATGTTCTCTACATGCAGTGTTGGTGCTAGGAGGTACCCGAATTGTCCTTGTTGTCCCCTACTAAGGGTAGCAAGCCCCCCGATCATCACCCATTATAGGCTCCTTTCAACCGGGTTCAACTCAGGGGGACCCATTCGCTTATGCCCCTACGAAGGAACGATATCCTCACAAAAGCATAAGGTACTCGATCCCCGAAGGTACTTTGCTAGGCCCATACGGAGGAACGATATCCTCACGAAAGCACTAGCATTTTCCCCCACTTAAAAGGACGAATTTATATGCCAAATTTTAAATGCGTTAAAATAAACGCACAATTATAACCGAATGTTAATTTAATAGTCACTTTAATCTGAAACTTCCGATATTAATAAAGCGGTAATTATTTAAAAAGCTTGACTCTCTTTTGTTTTCTTGAAAAACAAAAAATGTCCCCAGTGGAGTCACCATCAGTAGCAATCTCTTTTCTACGTGGTGTTTCGCTAAAAACGGCTCTCAAGGTGTTTAGGGTCTTTCAGGTATTTAAAAATATTTATTATGGGGTTTTGGACAAACCGGGTTGTATTAAAAAATGGAGTCGCCACCAGCCACTAAGGTAGGCCGGACACCATAAAACCAAAGATTTTAAAAATGCTAGGTTCGGGACTTGGTTACGGATGGGGAATGATTAGCACCCCCACACCACCCAAAATTGGTACTTTAATAATTACCGCTTTATTAATATTAAATTTTCTAGATTAAAGTGATGATTAAATTAAAATTTAGTTACGAATATGAGTAGATTTTAAGAGCTTCATTATTCGAGAGTAAACCGACAGACCACCATCACTGCGCTTGATACTGGCCACGTTTATGCTCGAATAAAAGGGCACCGCATTGACAATTAATATTTTGTTGTGCAATCTTAGCGAATATTAAAAACACATCTAAATTAACATGAAAATAATAAAAGCATAAAAAAACATAAACATGAGGACACAAAGACATAAACACGACCGTAGGCGTAAACATAAACCTAGATACCATAAGGCTAAAACAGATTAAAACATGAAAATGAAAGGGAAACAATATCTTTCAAAATTTAACTAGCCCATATCTAACATACTTAAACATATTAAAATTACAAAACAATATGTATGCATGACATGAGAAAAAAAACACAACACTAAACTAACAAATCAACATTACCACAAAATTGTACCAAAACTATGTCATATGACATAATATGCATACCTAAAAAACATATAACAAACTTATCATCTATTCCTTACATAGATCTAAGATACACAAAAAAACAATAGAGATACATGACATACGTACATATACCAAGATATTAACATGTAATCAAAATCACCACACCACCATCTATCCTAAAATGCAAAATGGACTTAGAACACATGCCACAAAAATATACATACCATGAACCAAATCCCACTACATGACATGTTAGTATTGTAACACCAAAAATACATAAATACGCATACTAAAAAAACATAAAAAATGAAGAATAAAAAAACAACATGCTAAAAAACATGAATACACAAACTAAATAATATGTTAACATAATGATACACATAAAAACATAAAAAAGGGCAAAAAATATACATATAATACATATATGAATATCATCACAAATCATGCTTAACACACAAATAAACATTAAAATATGGCTATTAAAAAATGCATGAGAGAAAAAAAACCAGTAAAAGACTCGAATAAAAAAACAAAACAGAATACCGAAATCAAGAACAATAAAAAAACAATTCGGGGACAAGATTGCAAGCTGGACAAAACTTTAAAGGACTAATGTTGTAATATACCCATGCGACACGCTTGAAATGAAAATTTCAAAAACATGGAGGTCCTTAGGGTGTAATTTCGCCATTAAAAATAGATTTGGTTTAATTTAGGGACAAAATTGGAAGATTTAAAAGACAAGAGGGGCAGATTTGCAATTATACCAAGGGACAGACTCAGTTTGAAAAAAACAGAAATTCAGGGGTCCTTATGAAGGAATTAGACCATTTTGTTTAGAATCCACATTTATTTAAAGAACTAACCGGCCAAAAATTCATCCCTTTCTCTTTTTTTTTGTTATTCAAAATAAAATCCCCAGATTCTCTAGGTATTCATCCTTTTAGGTGAACGCCTGGGGGTTAAACCCAGAAACCGCCGCGGGCAGGTCGTGCCAGCCGCCGTAGATCGTCACTGACCGCCGCTCGCCGGCGCCGGTGACATCTCTGAAACCTTCTATGTTCATTTTTAAAAAAAAACAAAGTATAAACCAAAATAAAAACCAACCCCCCTTTTTAGAAAGAAACGAAAAGACCTACTCCCTTTAAACGTCGGCATCCCACTCCGACTCACCCATGCATGAGCTTCTCGCCGGAGAAGGGGACAGACTACCAAGGTAAACTCTAAACTCTTTCTGTTTTTATTGTTTTTATTTTTGGTTGCGGAAAATAAAGATGTATGTAAGAGAAAAAAAAGAGAAATTGCCCCTAAAACTCTCTGAGTTTTTTTTGTTTTTTTTCGTATTTCTGGAAACTGGGAACTGGTTTCTTACAGATTTTTCATACATATATTCTGCTCTCTGAACTTTGTTTCGGTAGAAATAAAATATAGAAATACATATATTTTGTTCGGTTTGGTACTGACAATCTAATGTTTTCTGTCTTTTGCACGTTCTGAACGCGGTGGTTGAGGGCGGCATGGTGGTGATATCCTCTTGGTCAGACGCGTTCTTGGCTGTTGGATCAGATCCGATCCAACGGCCGAGATTGCTTGAAAATCAACGGCCTGGATTTGATCTGGTAGAACGAGGCTACATCAGATGTAGACACGTAGCACGTGGGAGCCGAATAGCCTGGCGCGTACCCTACACGGGCGCGTGAGAAGCCGAGTAGTCCGAGCGTGCACCACACGCGATAGATGGGGAGTCTCTCTTGGAGGCATCTGGACCGTTGGATCAGAATTGATCCAACGGCCAGATCTTGTGGCGGCTATAAAAATAAGAACAAAATAGGATTAGGTTATTAGATATGTTACTAGGGTTTTTAGGGTTATTGGATTTAGGTTAACAGATTGGGCCTATGTATTAATTATTTGGGTTTGTAAATGTAAATAGACTTAGACACTTATAATATTTATGGGTTTTTATATTTTATATTGGATCTATTTTAACTCATTTAACATGTTAACAAAATAATAATATTAATAGTAAACACATACATAACATATATACTTATACACACATATATAATTAAACATGCACATAAGTAATACACACATGCATATACGTATACTATAACACATTCAATATTAATGCATATACATAATAATAATGATAATATATATGGAATATAAATACATATACATATAAATATGATACTAATGCATATATATACAACACATACACGCACATTCGTACATGCATAATACAAAACATTCATGCAATATAAAACACGTATATAATATATTAATATCTCTAATAAATATTATCAAACCTTAATAACACATACATACTAGACACACATATACGTACATACACATAATATTTTAATAACATACATATACAAACATAGCTATTCATATACGGACGCGTACGTAATATATTACTATGCCCATATACAACACGCGTTCATACATACACGCATACACTTTAAACACACGAGCACAACATATATAAATATAATATTGATAAACATATTTATATACCACGTATTTATATTAACATGCACATAGACTTACACATATAATAGTTGCCATAATTAATTAATATACTATAATATTTACAACCCGAACAAAAATGAGTGATTACAGTTTTATACTTTAAAGACTTTAATAAAATCACATTTGTCGAGCCAAAAAAACTCCTCCAAGTACTTGAAGTGATCTTTATGCTTTTAAAATACATTAAATAAACTTTTTGACGAAAAATTATATCATGAGTCTAGTTTACCACATCAGCATGGTCTCATTCAATGAAAACCACCCAGTTTACCATTATTTTCCATGTCATTAATCCAATAATATAATAGCTTTCAGAAAACTGATTTTTAAATGACATGGAAAAACATGAGTTGAGATTCATTGGTTGAAAAAAATGATGAGAAAAAAATAACGGTGAAGTGGGTGATTTTCATGTCATTTAAAAAATAATTTCTTTAAAAGTTATTATATTATTATATTAATGACATAAAAAATAATAGTGAAATAAATGATTTTCATAGGATGGGACAAAAACTGATACAGTAAACTAAACCCATGATATAATTTTTCTTTTTGACGGACAGATTTCATCTTTGATCGCTATTGCTTTTAATTCCTGTCCATATGAATGTTAACAGATTCTAGCTTACGCATCTTCACTAGGTAACAGTCCATTTGATTAATGACGTGGAAAAATTGTTTTTTTCTCCTCCATTTTATAAATTATTTAATTGAAATTTACACGAAGGTATAATAGTGAAGAGTTGAGAACCTAAGCCTATTATCCCAAAAAAGTCTACTTCTATTTTTTTTCTTCATCTTCAGGTTCTCATCTTCATCACAGGTTTCACCATGAGGTTCTCGTCTTTATGAAATTTCTGAAATGTTCATTTATTTTTTATTATATTTAAATAAGTTATGTCTTATATTTGTTCCGTCTAAATTATTTTTTGTTTCCTCAAACTATGAACCTCATTTTACATTGTCCCGTAAACTTTCAAATATTTCAATTTCATCCTCAAATTATGACTTTTATTTTAAATTAGTCCCCAAACTTTTGAACGTTCTAATTTCACCTCTAAATTATCAATATATATGAATCATATCATATGTTAATAAAATTGTTATACAAGTACTATTGTCATGTAAACACTGATGTGTATTGTATAATGATATGCTGCGACATAAACGTAATTTGAGGATGAGATTGGAACGTTCAAAATTTAGTGATCAATTTAGGATGATAGTCATAGTTGAGGATAAATTTGGAACATTCAAAAGTTTGAGGACCAATTTGGAATGAATTTTTGGATAAAATTGAAACATTCAAAAGTTTAGAGACTAATTTTAAATAAGGGTCACAATTTAGGGATGAATGGTGAAATTAACTCAGCTTAATTTGATACTTAATTTCTTTTATCTATTTAGGTATTTGAACTGAGTCTTGAGGTTTGAATTTGGTATTTATTTATTTTATCTAATTATGTACTTGAACTATTTTTTTTTTTGCTCAAGTTGATACATGAACTTGACTTAATGGTTCAAATAAGTCATTTATCGTACGTACATATTTGGGCCATATTTGAATAAAAAAAGTCAAATTCAAGTACTTAATTGGACAAAGAAAAACTTTAGGTATTAAATTGAACCTTAATGTCAAGCTCATGTAACTAATTGGACAAAATAAAGCTTAGATACTAAATTAAGCTTTGAAGCCAGGTTCAAGCACAAAAACGTATATTTACCCAACTTTTAATGAGATTAAACTAAAATTCTATCATTTTTTAGGAGACAAATATTACTTTAATTTTATAGCTTCATATTATAAAGTGATTCAGTTAAAATTTTAGGGATCAAGGCCTTACCAACCCGACCTGCGCTTGACCTATTGTGTTTACCACAATAATACGTGGCTTCTATGGTGCCCACGTATATCAAGCGCACATGTTTTTTTAGCTTAATGCGGTTAAGTACTACTTGTCCCAATCTTTACTTTATTTTTAGTGTTCAAATGTTAAGTGCACTATCGGTAGAAATAAAAAGTTTTCGCAAGTACTTTGGTCTGAGAGTTTAGGGATTTTGTTTGAGGTTTAGGGTTTATGGGGTTTAAGTTTAGGGGTTATAATTAGAATTTAGTGTTTAAGATTAACATTTAGAGTTTATAAGTTAAACCTTACCATCTAAACCCTAAACCCTAGCTCTAAATTCTAAACTTCTAATCCTAAACCTAAACACCAAACGAAATCCTTAAACCCTAAAATCAAGGTGATTAGTTGCATTAGAATGTAAAAATATGGGTATTTGTTGGACTCAAGCAAATAAGATCCCCATGTGTGATTTAGACTTGTCCAAGAGTTAGGCAAGGTGTTTTACTTTGAGACTGTCATCTTCATAACTGCTTGCATGTAACATCAAGTAAGCAACCATTGTTGACTGTCTGCACATCTCACATTTAACCTTCCATCTGGATGTTCCAATTGGTTGTCTTTCTCTGTCGGTGTTGTAAACATGGTGAATCAATGCAGGATGAGGACTTTCTTTATTGACAAAGACGATGGAGGCTCACACCAATGCACTGATTCTGAGAGCGACCAAGAATCCGATGCTTAATTTACCAAAGTGGAGAAGAGAAAGAGGCATTTCAGTTTGTTCTGTCACACGCTTTATTCAAATTCCCAGACAACTTCTATCTTTGGGTATCTTCTTCTCTGGTTTCATGGTTTTCTCACAAAATAAATCGCTCGTATTCTCCATTTTATTTGAAATACTTGTGTCCGACATTCTTGTCGGGCGTATGTTTATTCGTTACGATGCGACTCTCTAAATACTACTACGTCAGTCATTTCTTGGGGAAATCTTAAAAAAGGTATAATATATAGGGAAAACTACATATTTAGTACCCAACTATGCACACGTTACTGTTTTGGTACCTCAACTATTATTTTTGGCAAAATGGTACTTAACGTTATGTATTGTTCTGTTTTGGCACCCGGCCGTTAAAAACTAACGGAGATGATGACGTGGCTTGGTATAGTCACAGTTTTAGTCCAAAACATTTATAGATATTATCAATTTAGTCCAAAATTCATCAATTTAAAACACCATCTTAATTTTGATAAAATTTTGTCTCGTCCCTTTCCCACCCCTCGTATTCTCGCTGGTATCCCACTCGTGGAGTTCGGGTCCTCTAATGGACCCTCATTGATCTTTAAATCCTAAAGTTTTGATTGTCCTAGCGTGTTTCTTAAACTACAAAACCCAAAAAAGTGTTCGACTGGAAGAAGAAGAAGAAAAATGGGAAATTTATCATTTTAATCCAAAAATTAAAATAATGCTTAAATTGATAGATTTTATAAGTTTTTAGACTAAAACTGTTATTAACCCAAGCCACGTCACCTTTCCGTTAGTTTTAAACGGCGGAGGTACCAAAACAGAACAAAAATGTAAAGTTAAGTACCATTTTATCAAAAATAAAATAATAGTTAGGGTACCAAAATAGTAACACGGGCATACTTAGGGTACGAAATATGTAGTTTTTCCTAATATATATGTGATGAGAGACAGACATTGATGAAAGGTTACATCAAAAGCTTCCAACAGGGAAGTTGTTGTTCCCTATATACACGTTGTTAATACAGAAATGAAACCAAATACAACTCCCCCAACTGAAAAATAGACGGAAAGGTTGAGGATCTTTGCCACTTTCGGCATTCAATCAGCAATTTGCAACATCTTTGTGGGAATCAAATATTAATGTTGCTGGTGGAGGGAAAGAACTTGTCAGACATCAAGCCATAGTGTGATCTTCAAAATTGAGTCAAAAAAGAGAGAAAATTATGTTATAAGCGTGGCTTTAATTAGTCAGAACATTTTATTTTGTTTTTACAAAAAGGAATTTTAAAATGAAATTAAGAGAAGATTCGTAAATGTTGAAATTCAGATATAATAAACATTAGGGTAAAGTTCACAAATGGTCACTAAACTATATCTAAAAATACAAAATGGTCATCAAACTTTCAAATGTTACATAATGGGCATTAAACTTTAGTTTCTATTACAAAATGGTCACTAAACTTTCAAATGTTATATAATGGGCATTAAATCTTACTTGTGTATGTGGATGACCTACTGATAACAGGAAATGATGTTGGAATGATCAAAGAATTGAAGGGTCTTTTGAATCAGAATTTTAAAATGAAAGATTTGGGTGACTTCAAATTTTTCCTTGGGATTGAAGTGCTGCGAGCAGAAAAAGAGATACTACTAAATCAAAGGAAGTATGCCTTAGAACTTATAAATGATACATGTTTAGAGGGAGCTAAATGTGCATCGACTCCCTTGAAACAAAATTTGAAGCTTACTGCTGTTGAGTTTGATGAAGGTATTGGAGGTAGTAATGGAGATGGACTATTACCAAACAAGTCCATTTTTTGGAGGTTAATTAGTAGATTAATCTATCTAACACATACACGGCTAGACATAACCTTTGCAGTTCATTATCTTAGTCAGATCATGCAGAATCCGAAAGATTTTCACATGAAAGATTCAGGGAAAGGATTATTGTTTAAAGCTTTAGGAGACTATAAAATTGAAGCTTTTTGTGATGCAGATAGGGCAACATGCCCAATGTCAATAAGGTCAGTTACTGGTTTCTGCATTAAGATTGGGGAATCTCTGGTGTCATAGAAATCCAAGAAACAAAGCACCATAACCAGGTCATCAGCAGAGGCAGAATACAAGAGCATGGCAGTGACAGTTTCTGAATGGTTTGGTTAAGAGGGCTTGTTAGAGAACTTGGAGCTAGAGAAACAGGGTCAGTGTTGTTGTATTGTGGAGTTTGTGACAATAAAGCAGCGTTGCAAATAGCTGCAAATCCAGTTTACCATGAACACACCAAACATATTGTCTTAATTGTCACTTTATAAGATAAAAGATTCAAGAGGGACTTGTGCAGGCTGAATTTGTGTCTTCTGCAGATTAGTTGGCAGATATAATGACCAAGGCCTTGGGTACAAGCAACATGAGAGATTGATGGCCAAGTTGGGAATGAAAAGTATTTTTCATCCTCCAACTTGAGGGGGAGTGTTGAAAGTAGAAGTTAGAAATTATTTAGTGAGTTGTTAATTAGTTGGTCAATGTAAATAAATCAATTAGTTTTTTGGTTGTTAGCTTATTTGTATGAATACCTTTACCTGGAAGTTAAATATGTGGCAATATACAAAGAATTTTAGTTACCCATTCTTAACAGTAAGATGCTATAAATGTGGGATCGTATGTTCATTACATTAAGATATTAAAGCCAGACTCCAAATACCATGCATCAATGGTCTACAAAAATACTATAACCTTGCAGTTCTTGGTCCATCGTGCACAACAAGCGCATGCCCAAGACATAAGCGGCTCTCAGTCACTAGGCCTCTGTCAAAAAATACTTGCAGAAACTGCAGACCACCTTCAAGGTCCAACCACGTACCGCCAAAACATTTTGTCATCCCCCTCGATACAATGCATGAGAATTTTTCGCCATTATCGCAATTGTCATGATAAACATGTAGGGTCGAGCAAGTAGTTAGTTGTGCAAGGAATTCGTCACAATTATGACCTTACTTTTTGAGGCATACCAATATGACCTACGAAATTTCATTGAAAACAAAAATAAATATGGATAATATGAATTTATATAATTTTTTATTGACGGCCCTTAACACCGCATATGTCAAAACCTCTTAATTTAAAATCATTCCTTATAAATATGTATATGATATATACCCCTGCATTGGAGATGAGACAAGATGCCCACTAAAATTGAAGTTTGGGACCCTTTTTGTTAGATTGAAAATTTTCTCTTAACTCTGCTTTACATAAAAGCCCTTTTAATGGATTTGCAATGCTTATACTAATCGGTCCATTCCTTGGCATTCCTTTCTCCACGTACTGGGTTTGACTAACAAAAGATTCATGGGGCCAATACATGAAACGGGGCGTTTACTGTTTTTTAATAGAATGATACCTATATGTCAAATATAGGTATATATTCGATATAAATATATTTTAAAAAATTAACATCTTGTGTGATCTCATAATAGCATACGTTTATTTTTTCAGCTCTTTTATAAAATACACTTTACAGACAAATTACTTGAATTTACGTCTCTTAAAGATAACAATATTTTTTTTCACTAAGATCATTCGAAAAATTCAAACATATTTAATTTTTAAAATTTTCGACGGCTATATTTTAAATATATATATATATTTTTTTGGAAAAACTTTAAATCTCTCAATTTTTCATTGTGAATTTATACATAAAATTTCTTAAACACTTATGAAATCTAAATGCAAAATTAATTCTTGTTTAAACTTCAAATTTTATTATTTTCGCTTACAATAAAATATCACAATTATAAGCCAAAACATCAACCTGGACTAGTTTCTACATTCACACAAAGAAATAACACAGGAAGCAGACATTTCATATTACCTTATGGATTGAAGTTTGTATTACTATTGAAAACAAGACAAATGAACTTTAAGTAAAAATATGATTTTTTTAAAGCTAGTTTATTTGAATCAAGAATGATTGCACAATACATTAATCATACAATCTAACATATAAAAAAAGCAAAAGATACATGCACCAAACAAATTTGCAATGCTACAACAATGACTTCAAGCCATGGTCAAAGGCATACAAATAGAAAAAAAAAAAACATTATGAACCCTTACTAATTTTACATTTAGATTTCACAAGTTTTTAAGAAATTTCACATAAAAATTCATAAAACAAATAAAATAATAAATCATTATAAAAAAAACAAATTTAGTTAGAATTTTTAGATTTGGAGTGAGAGAAAATGTTTTAATTGAAAAATGGAAAAAACATTAATTTTTTTTTTAAGTTCACCCCTTCACAGTTGGACATATGTCATGTACTAACGGAAAAATTAATGTTGTCATAGTTTGTTCTTATTTTGCTCACTTTCGAAATATATATCAATTATAATACTCTTTTAGAGGGACCAATTTGCTCAACTTCAAATTGACGGAAGCCTAAATGGTGTTTAAACCAACATATATAAGCCAACTAATTATAACATTAATGTTTTGGAGCAAAATATTAACTTCTCAAATGTTGAAAATTAAAATGTCCCTTGTATAGAAGATGGAAATGAACTTTTTAATGTAGTACAGAGACTTGTAGTAAACTTTAATCGATTTTAACATTAATAGTTTAAATCTTGACTTGTAGTAAACTTTAATCGATTTCAACATTAGTAGTTTAAATCTCGACTTGTAGTAAACTTTAATCGATTTTCAACATTAGTAGTTGATATTAACTTTAATCGATTTCAAAATTAATATCCAATAAATCTTGACTTGATTTTGAAATATAGTAAATAACTCTAAGTTTAAATTTCAACATTAGTAGTTTTCCCGTGCTTCCAAACTTTGAAGATTCCATCATACCAACAGTAAAGAAAAATAAAAGAGATTAGATATAAATGGGAAGGCCTTGAGACAAAGATATTACCAGAATTTAGAAATGACCCCGTGGCATTGAACTCTGCTTTTTGTTTTCCCAAATTGATTAACAATAGCATGAAGAAAGAGACAATATGAGTTTTTATGGCAAATTTTCACATTTTAAAAAGTGGTTTCATCACAACACTTATTCCCACACTTTTAACTACAATTAGAAAAAAAATGCCTCTGTCATTTGTACTTGCAATTACTTCCCTTGCAATTCACTTCTTTATTCCTTCTTCCAAAAAATTCCATGAAGCAATCTAAACCCTAAGCTAAGAATACAAATCCCTCAAGGCTGTTTCTGACTTTTTCACTTGCAAAGACTGTGTTAAATTTATTTTATACAATTTTGATTATTTTGATAACAACGGTCAAATTTAAGGTTTAGGGTTTAAGATTTATAATTTATCGTTCAAATAGAATGAACTGTGTAATTTTACACAGTTTGTGTACCAAATAATTACTCACATACAAATTGATTCATTTTCTTGTATGATATTCAAAATGTAATTTGTTGTGTTCATTAAAAAAAGTGTTGTTGAGAAAAAATAGTATTTGATCTTTCAGAACATACAACAGTGTAATCCTTTTTAGTGTCCATCTTTGTTATGCCCAAACCACCCTTTAACCTTTAATTTATTCTTAAAATAAATCAAAACATTATTTAAAATAAATACTTATTGAACTAAACAACTTACTTGAAGTATAAAAAATGGATTTGTTTAAGAAAAAAAAATAAAGATAACTCAGAGACTTTTACAAGGTTTGCATGGGTTTAAAAGATAACCCTTTGTGTGATTTCTATGATCCAAGAATCATTTGTTTAGATTTAGCTTAGAAAATTTCTTTGATTTTCTCAAGATGTTTTATATATTTAGTAAAGAATTGTCATTTTCCATTTCTTTTATGAGCTTTAATATCTTAAAAATAAGAATATTTTAAGGAAATGAATTTTGGTTTGTTCTTTGAGATTGAATTCATGAAAAAATCGAAAGCCTAGTGCTATGATATTGTTTTTCTTTTTTAGGGTTTAGCCTATATGTCTAAGCCCTCCCCTCCTTTCCATAAAGAAGTGTCGAACCAGTAAAACTTAACCACAAGGAAAATGGAATCTACCTTTCGGATCCATGATGACAAAAATACCCCGACTTTCTGTTCATAATAAAGCCAACTAAATAAATACATGTAAAGAAAATAATAATAATAATAATAATACGTTCTAAAAACATACAGCTAATTTCTGTGAAAAAAGAAATGAATAATATTCGATGCATTGACGGTGTTTAATTCTATATATTAGCAGTAAATAAAAGATAATGATCACCATCAAATTTTATAATTAAATTACCAACAAGTGTTGAGTGCATTAGTAAGACATATTATACTTTTAAAGTGAGGATGCGAAGTTAAACTTTGAAGACGATATTGTTGAGATGGATAATCTTGCACCCCGAATATGAATCATACGATAGACATGCATATTACCAAAAATATTATAATTAAATTTACTATTGATGATGTCACGTCGTTTAATTTATTGATAGTTTTATAGTATTGTATAACATATTTGTGCCTCAAATATTCATAAAAAATATTCTTTTATTTTTTAATACAAAAGACTAAATAGGTCTTTCGTGGAATGCTCTTACTTCGAATCTATTAAATACAATGAGTATATGAACTAAGTTAAGTTCTGATTTTAAACTAATCTTGATTTGTAACTTGGCACATCCTAATTAAACCTTGATATCATTTTGGGGAAATGGGTTAAAGAAATATTTTCATTAATATTGTATATTAATGAGTGCATCAATCAATCGGACAAAGTTTTGAGTTTGATATGATTAAAGTTTTATGTCTGACACATTATTATCAACTCTTAAGGATAGTATTTTTTATATAAATTTTTTTTCTAAGGATAGTAAGTTTAGAGTAGGGATAGTCATGGGATGGGATGGGATGGGTTTGGTCAGGATTTTGGTCGATTTTTATTTTATTCAAAAAATTTAACACATTCACCAATCTAAATTTAACTCGAATTTTAGAATAAAAATCTGAATCCGATTCGACTTGACCCTGCATAAATAAAAAATATTTTTTTATTTTTATTCCATAAAATATGGAATTAATTGAAAAAAAACAAATAAAGAGGGGGCTTTATAATAATTATTCTATTTTCAGTAGACAAAACAAGGAGAAAATTGAAATATATATATATATATATAAAGAGAGAGGCATTATAGTAATTATACCTAAATATTTAGAATAAAATTAAACTATTATTTTTGAGTCGGGTCGAATATTTTTTACCTTAAACTCAAACCTGACCCTATTTAAGTCTATTTATTTAAAAAAAAACCCAACTTTGTAGGGTCGGGTTCAAATCTGGGTCAAATGATCATGGATTGGTAGGGGTGTGCATTATTCCGTTTTAACCGAATTAACCGACCGAACTGAATTTTTTTCGGTTAATTTTAGGTTAGTTCGGTTAACGGTTAATTTTTTTTGGGATATTCGGTTATCAGTTAATTCGGTTTGAAATCAGTTAATTAACCGAAATTATTATATATTAAATATTATATATATTATATTTATTTATTTTTGGTCATTGAACTTTTAAAAATTATAAAATGATCATTAAATTTTTTGATATATTATAAAATGTTTATTAAACTTTTATCAAATTAGTATAAAATGAAAGTTCAGTGACTAAAAAGGTTATTTTACCATAATTTAGTGATCAATTGTGTAATTTACCCAAAATTTTATACCAAATTTCGGTTAATTCGAAAACCGACCGAATTAACCGAAATAATTTCGGTTCGATTAATTCGGTTAAGGCTAATTTGGTTCGGTTAACGGTTAAAGTTCTAAAAATTTTGATTAATTCGGTTATGGCTAATTCGGTTCGGCCACCGACCGAATTAACCGAATGCACACCCCTATGGATTGAAGTTCAAAATAGTGGAAATTTGTAACTTGAAACAGTCTAATTAAACCCTAAGGCCATTTTGGGGAATAAGTTGAAGGAAACTTTTTCATCAAGCTTCTTCTTCAAGAACTGATCTGTCCTCACTTTTCTTTCTTTTTATAAATCTGGCAAAAGAAGACCAAGAGAGCATGCATAAACATTTCCAAGGTGGTTATTAAAAAAGACAAAAGAAGGGGAAAAAAACATTCTTGTTCCTCGGTCATGATTTCCCTGGCAGATGTTTATCATGTGGTAGCCGCCACTGTCCCTCTATACTTCGCCATGATTTTAGCCTACGTATCTGTGAAATGGATGAAGCTGTTCACACCAGAACAATGCGCAGGCATCAACAAGTTCGTGGCTAAATTCTCAATCCCACTCCTCTCTTTCCAAGTAATCTCCGAGAACAACCCTTACAAGATGAACCTCAAACTCATTCTTGCCGACTTCCTGCAAAAGCTACTGGCTTTCCTTGTTCTGTGTGCTGTCACCAAGCTCACCTCCCGGGGCGGCTTGCCGACGATCATAACCGGCCTCTCTTTATCGACGATGCCCAACACTCTAATCCTCGGAATCCCACTGTTGAGGGCCATGTATGGAGATAAATCCGCCACCCTCTTGGCTCAGATTGTTGTTCTACAAAGCTTAATTTGGTATAATTTGCTCTTGCTTTTGTTCGAGCTAAATGCTACGAAAACTGCCCCTGAGACCGTAGCTGCAGTTTCACAAGACTCAGGTACATTCTCATTCAAAGTTGTGTTAATTTACATAAAATCAGGGGTTGTTTGAATATCAAGCTACTTTCAGTCAACTTTAGTATCAAAAGATAAATCAAGTGGGTCCAAATTTCATATGGGTTTCTCTGTTTTATAATCAGGTTTCTGTAACAATCTATGCCTTCTTTTCTATGCCTTCTTTTTTCAGTTCCTCTTGCACGTGTATCAAGTAAGGATATGTTTTCTATGTCCAACACATATCTATGCTCACAGTCACATTCGAATCCAAGTAACATAGATAACTAAACATATAATATTTGTAACATAGAATAATGCATTTAAATCATGATTTAGATATCTGGTAACATATATAGTTAATTTCTTAAATATTTATATATTATGAAAAAAAGGGGACGAAGAGGCCCCTGAAGAAGCACAAGGGAAAGAGGGGGGAGAAGAGGGACAAACCAGAGCAAAGAAATCCAAAGCAAAGCAGATATTCATGACCGTGGGGAAGAAGCTAATGACGAATCCAAATACACATGCAACCGTACTGGGTCTTATTTGGGCAAGCATTCAGTTCAGGTTGGCCTAAACATATGATTATTTTCATCTTCAATATTACATAAATTTTGATGAACTGAAATCTGTTGTAGGTGGGACATTAAATTCCCTGCCATTGTTGAAAAATCAATAGCAATATTATCAAGTGGAGGACTTGGGATGGCAATGTTCAGCCTAGGTATGAATTATGCTATTTCGAGTTCGACTCTCTCCACGATAACATATATGAACTCCGCAAATGCTGTAAACACGATCTAATTGATATTTCTTTGTTGCCGTCACATAATAGGTCTGTTCATGGCATCACGGCCAAGCATAATAGCTTGTGGTATTCGAATGGCAGCAGTAGCCATGGCCATGAAATTCATGGCCGGTCCAGCTCTAATGGCAGCAGCGTCTGCCACCCTCGGACTTAAAGGCAGATTATTGAGAGTGGCAATCGTGCAGGTCAGTATTTGTTACGTCCGCAACTGCAACTACAACCATTCTAAATTATTTTTTCACCATAATCAACCAATCTACAATATTGCAGGCTGCTCTCCCTCAAGGAGTTGTTCCATTTGTTTTCGCCAAAGAGTACAATATTCATCCTGATATACTAAGCACAGGGTAACCATAATAGACAGTTCTTCAAACATCTTTTAAAAAAATAAATTGAATTGAATAACGACGTTTGATTTGGTGTTTTTTTTTTTCAGGGTAATCTTCGGTATGCTCATTGCCTTACCTGTAGCATTGGTCTACTATCTTCTTTTAGGATTTTGAAAAATTTTCCTGGAAAATGCTGCAAATTTTTTTCCAGAATCAGTAACCTGACATCAATTTCTGGGAAAGTTTCATAGATGGACATGATATATTTATAGATGTCCAATTCAGTTTTCTGAAATTTCTTTGACAGTGTTGATTGTTTCCTGGGAAAAAAATCATACGATTTACTACATTAAATAGAACAGAAAGTAGAACTGCTGAATTTGTCCAATATATTACCGTAATTATGTCCCGGTATGTATCCATAATGAACCTCTATTCTTTTATTATATTTTCTTTCCAAGATTCGTATAGATTAAATCTGTAAAAGAAAATGCTTAAATATTTTCATATTCTGTGCACCAAATCATGTGGCCGACTACTCTCCACTCTCCATGCATGTGATTGCTAAAAGCATCAGATTTTCATTTTTTCCCTCTCTTTTCTGCCCCCATATTTTCATGAATTAATATTCGTCGGTGTAACCAATGATAACAATTCATTATAAAATTTTAAAATTAAAATTCACTTATATTCTTTTTTGATGTCGTGTTATCATCATATTCACTAATAGTACATAAAATTATATAGCATTAATACATTAAATAATCTTTTTTTTTCTCATTGAGGTTTCAGAATATATTCATCAAACAACTATCATTCATGTCTCAGAATTTCGGATTTGACTTATCCTATTCATATACATCTATTTTAAAACCAATAAAACATTCATTAATTTTAATGTTAAGTTACGCAGATTAATATAATTCTATACAAAAACAATATAATAAATAAATATTTCCCAAAATTATATATAATTAATTTTAAAAATAAAATAATTTATTATGTTAAATGATAACATTTTGTTAGTACCTACAAATATTTACCGCCACGTGTCAAAGCCATACAACCCAAGACGGAGAAACGAGGTTGCAAACGGATTCACACAGAGAATGCCCAACGATCGCATGAGATAGCACCTTACATAGCACAGGGCAAACAAGTAAGATCGCAAACAACATCCCGCCCAGCAATCACGTGACAATGTATGAGATCGCTGGGCATAACAATATGAACTTACGATGTCACATCATAGCCAGTCCAATCAACGCGCCACGATTACCTGGTCGTAACACCTGTCCCCGCAGTATAAAGGGGACATGCAACGAGAGAAACGAGGGGGATAAGACATAAGATACACTATCAATCACTAGAGAAGGTCAACAGATACCCTCTCGCTAAGAACCACCATCCGAACTACCATCGGAGCGTCATCTCTGATCCTTGTTGACTTTGACCATCAACAATTGGTGCGGTGAGTGTGAAGCGAACATGTGACCCAAAGGCCCGAATATGGAAGAGGATAACCGAGAGCACCCGAAGAAAAATATGACAGAAGAGCGCACAGCGATGACTCATCCGGTAATAGTAACTGAAGAAGATGTCATTACGAGGGAGAAACCGACGGTGACTGCCTCACAACAACTTCAACAGAGCTTTCGGCAGCAGTTCTGGGATCAACCTCCCCCGTGGTTTACAACAAGAACGGACATGAAGCAAATGATAGGAGCATCTCAGTCGGAGGGCAGCAACCAACAATTTTTGGAGATGCAATAAAAGATAAAGAGCATGAAGGAAGCCTTATTGCTCTCAAAGCAGCAACTCGAGTAGCAGGAAAATTTCATACAAGAGTGGGCTGAGCAGCATAAAGTCGTGGAGGAGAAAAATGAAAAAATGGTTAAACAACTGTTCAAAAAGGTTAGAGGTAAGACGACTCAAGAGGAACAAGATTCTCCCCAGAAGGATGTTAAGGGAGAATAACCTCAAGAGCTAGAAAAAGATTACGAGGATTCAGAGGACAAGGACTACAACCCCATGGAGGACGGTGAACAACAGACGTTAAAAGCAAAGATAGAGCAGTTAGAGAAGAATTTCCAGAGTATTCAGATCCTTAGATAGGATGATTCTTCTCAGAATCCCTCGAAGGTACAAAAACAAGCCCTTATCTGAGGACATCCTAGAACACCATGTATCCATGTCCTTTAAAGTCCCAAAGTTAATGTATAATGGCGGGGTGACCCTCATGATCACCTGTCGCATTTTTTGAATCACATGGATTTGTTTGGCACCTCCGACCAGGTTAAGTGTTAGACATTTTCAATGACCCTCAATGATTCAGCTCAAGCAAGGTATCTCTAGCTCCCAGCGAATTTGATTTCCAATTTTGATCAGTTGGAAGAGCTATTCATGAGCTAGTTTTTGGCAAATAAGGTATTGAAGAGATCATCAGCGTACCTTATATCAGTCATCTAGAAATCAGATGAATCTTTGCTCGAATTTGTCCAACAATTTTATGTTGCGACCATGCTAAAGAGACATCCAATGAGTTCACCATTTCTGCTTTTATTAATGGTACTTCCTACCAGCACTTAAAGTACAATTTGCTGGACCAGCTACCTGCAACCTTATCAGAACTGTATGAGAATGTTTAACTGTATATTGAAAATGAAAAGGCAAATAGTATGAAGGTTCACAACACAAGAATTAGAGACAAGATGATCGGGACCCTAAACGTGGTAGACCTCTTATCTATCAGAAAATTGGTAAAGGAAACCCACAAGTCTGGCGCTAACCACAATATTTTTAGGGTAGCGATCTCTTGCAACAGCATCCAAAAGATGATCACCATCGTGAGACAGCTAAAGAAAAGTTACCCGCATACAGAACGTATCATGAATTAACATAGTTTCCTTCACAAATACTACATCAGATCGAGCATATAGAAATCTTAAGACCACCACCGCCAATGAGAGAGAGGCACCATAGAGAGCGTTCTGGACGGTGATACGAATTTCATAAAGCTCAGGGTCACTCTACTGATGATTGACCACACTTGAGGAATGCAATTGAATCTATAGTAAGGAAAAGACAGTTGGAGAGGTTTTTAGTTTCCCATTATAGACAAGCTGAGGGTAACAGGGAGATTCGGCAGCTAGAGTCGTAAGCAGATAGAAGAAATAACCCAAATAGCATGGGCACCATACATATGATAATCAGAGTTGATAAAAAATGAAATCAATCAAGCTCTAAACGCAGGGCACATGTGTAAGGAGTAATGTCAATTTTAGCATGAATAGTGAAGAGACCAAGGCAGAGAGATCCGTAGTGAGTTTTTTTCTCGAAAAGAAACAAAAATACTATTTTTGATTAAGAAGGTAGCGACCCCATTATTTTCACACCATAGATAGCAGGTTTTGCTGTGAAAAGAATCTTGGTAGACACATGTAGTGTTGTAGAAGTGTTGAGCTGGAATGCCTTCAACCAAATGGGAATTTTAAAGTTAGAATTAAAGCCAGCTAGTCCTGCGTATGGGTTCAGTAATCAGCTTATCAAAGTGAAAAGCTCTATTATACTTCTCGTAACTATATGAGATAATAAGCATGGAGTTACACAAATGGTCAATTTTTTGGTCATCGACAATCCCTTCGCATTCAATGCTATTTTTGGAGGCTTTTGATGAGAAAGGCCAGAATGGTGGCAACCCTTTTTTGTATACAGGTCAAGTTTCCTACGCCCACAGGAGAGGACTTTATACAAGCTGACCAAAAGATAGCAAGGCAATTTCACGTGCTTTCGCTACAACTTGCCCAAAAGCAGAAGAACCACAATCACGTAAGTGGGGATGTCTAATCTCAACAAGGAACATCTGTAGTTCTTGTTCTGAGCAAAACCGTGATGCTTCTAATTAGTTTAATCCTAGGTGAGAGGACTCAACAATTCAAGTAAGACGTGCAGACAAGGATGATGGGCGACAATGGAGTAGGTACAAACTTTAAGGATAGGGGGATCTTCAGACCTCACGATACTTCCTACATATTTCGAGGTTTATTTCTTCACCTCCTACTTTTGATCTTGTTTTTGTTCTTTTCTCTTTTTATCCATGGTCCACATATTCTCTATATATGCAAAATTAAAAGAAATACAAGTCCACAACAAATTTATTGCCTAAAAAATATAACACTTTTAATAAATGAGAAAAGAATACAACGCTTTTAAGAAGCAAAAAAAGAATACAACGCTTTTAAGAAGCGCAACAAAAAATACAATGCTTTTAAGAAGTGCAACAAAGAATACAACACTTTTAAAAAGTGAGAAATAATACATCGCTTTTAAGAAGCAAGAAAAGAATACAACGTTTTTAAGAAGTATAGCTAAGAATACAACGCTTTTAAGAAGCGCAGCTATGAATACAATGCTTTTAAGAAATGAGAAAAGAATACAATGCTTTTAAGAAGCAAGAAAAGAATACAACATTTTTAAGAAGCGCAGCTAAGAATACAATACTTTTAAGAAGAGTAGTAAAGAATACAATGCTTTTAAGAAGCGAGAAAAGAATACAACGCTTTTAAGAAGCGCAGCAAAGAATACAACGCTTTTAAGAAGCGAGAAAAGAATACAACACTTTTAAGAAGTGCAGCAAAGAATACAACGCTTTTAAGAAGTGAGGAAAAAACATAACACTTTTAAAAAGCGCAAAAAACACAAGGGATTATTTTGGGCACTGCTATTTTTAAGAAGCGTGCATAGTGGAATCAGATCATAACTCAATATTAATATGGCTTCGCCATACATTGGGTAAAATAAAAATCACTTACGACTTCGACTAGCGACTTAAGTAAACATCCCAAGTGGCGATCAGAAGACATGCACTATTATGAGCATTGACGAACGACAAACCCCCGAAACAATCAAACTCTACTATTAAGACAATAATGCATTAAGATAATGAAAATTCTTAAAATTCTGAACAAGCATGCAAGAATACATGTCAACGGTTCCAACGAATAATTATCTTAACTAGGGGCAAGATTTTTTGTGTCTACAAAATGATACCAGAATATATAAGCACGCATAAACATATAAATCCCTTCATAAGTTTATGATATTTGTAAGTCATTTTTATATATAATACTCCCATAGGGAAATATTTAAGAGTTTCATACTAAGTATAACAAACGATTATAGCCATTCATATTTGAAGTCACCAATTACTGAAGATAAAGTTTGCTAGCCATTTCTAAAGATTTATTTAATCCATACAAAGCTCATCATCACTCGGGGGTAAGAATTCACTTTTAATATCAATATGCGTAAACTCTTTTATTCACCTCAAAACCATAAATATGAGAAATACACAAACTAAAATACATATTTTCTTCCAAAGTTTCATCCGTAAATTTAGGAAACTAAAATTTATAATGCAAATCAACAAAGGGGGCAAGCAATCGTTGACCATATATATTATCAGTTCACAATTCTTCACAGGTTTTTAATTTCCAAAAGGAACACTCGGAATGTCACACATATCCATCCTACTTCTTCACATATCTAACATTGAGCACATGTATATATACGATAACTGCTCCGAGCTAGACATCGTGGGCATACTACGCCGACTCTAAAAGGGTACACAGATCTCCTTAACGAACTCGTTGAAGATAACCACAAAACCCTCATAGGGCAAAAGTAGGCTTTTAATGTAGCAAGCAAAATACATGGAGATGGCAAACGCCTCTCTCATTTTTGACTCCAAAAAACTTCTGATTTGCACCAAGAGAAAAACAGACAAATTTTAACATGAATTAACCGCATTGGCAATGTGCCCCTCCCTATACCGCCTCCCCTTATTGTAGCAGTAAAAGCCAACAAGCAATAGTGCTCAGAAAACCTCACAACTAAGATCTTTCGAATACATTGTCTGTTGGCATTCCTTGCTACAGACGACTACTTATAGCCTTCCAAGTACCATTGTCTGTTGATTTAGGCGCTTGAACTTCAAAACTAACACTCCCTTAGGATCTATGTGGCGCATTTTTTGCCCACTCTCCTTTCCTATAAACATGTTTTCTTTTCCCTTTCTCAAAAAGAAACAAGCTTAGATATGATTAAGGGGGCATAAAACATGAGTAGATCACTCATAAACCACAATATGAAAATACAAGCCCATGAACTCCTAATTATAAAACCCAAGGGGAATTTCAAGCGATGACATTTTATATTCTTATCTCAAAACTTACACACATTAACGTTTATTCCCCAGACCTCGAAATCTTAGGTGAATAACTAAAATTACGCAACTTTCAAGATTCCCATCAATAACTACGTAGATAAGGGCATGCATCTATCACCACCGCTCAAAGGCCCTCTTTGACATCATAATCTATTTTGAATTGTCTAACTCACTACTACAATCCAATAATCACTAAGCACCGAAAAGCTACACCAATAACGAATAAGCAAAGAGGCAACCTACAGTATTTTGCTTCTTCATCTATCTTGTCTGGCACAATTTTTCCCAATACTGGTCCCTCTATACAAGGGAACACGTGGATGGATACAATATTTCCTAAAGCAAAATGCATTCTTTCGTTGTGTCAAATACAACCAATAACATGATGTATACATATATATATATACATGTCATAGAAATAGCCATAGTATAAGGTATTTCACCCAGATACACGATAGTAATTGCCTACACTAAGTCATACAACCCTCATTTTTTCATACAACTAAACCATCTTATAATTTACCTTGAAAGATATTACACAAAGAGGACATACACAGAACATTTTCCTAAAACATAATAGAAGAATAAAATAGTCCATCAGTTACAGTACACGAAGACGTTCTCCTCATCACCTAAGCGAAGGCATCCCAACTATTATTAAAAGCAAAAACAAAATCCATAAACATATAATAACGCTTCATGATAACACCAAAGTACATTACAAAATACGTAGCAGATGGCAACATATCTAAAATAACCCACAAGAACAAAAAGTAATTAACAATACCAATTATATCATTAACATCCTTATCTAGAATAACAATATCATCATATTTATCTGTAACACCACAGCGATCACCCAAAGGCGTAATACCCATCGAGTCAACGGTATGAGAGACCATTTTATCTTTATATTATGCAATAAAATTTTCCCAATAGGGCCCAACAAGATTCCTCACATCAAAGTTTACACTTACTTCACAAAGGGTGTCACAATTTACACCCATAACATCTAGAGGACCATGAGCCAACTGAAGATTGAGAATGGCGGCATCTCGCGATTTCTCTAGTCCTTCAATCATCAAAGTTGAGGTGGAATCTATAGCTACCTTAACCTTTTTCGCTATATCGACATCACGAGTAGCTTCTAACACCATAATTTCATTCTTATGTGGTTCTTTCAGCTCTGTTAATTTTCTTGAAAAGTTTGCTAAGCTTTCATCCGCGGCATTTTTGGCCTCCTCTAATTTCTTTTTGAGATCCTGAATCTTACTTTTAAAACTTTGTTTCGTAGCAGCGAGCAGTTTATTCTTAATCCTCAAAGCGCGGTCTACCTTGATCTCTTTTTTAGACATTTTCTCTGCATGCCTCCTACGTAACTCCTCTAGCCATCCTCTGATGTCCACCTTTTCTTTTTCCTGTAGCTCCTTTAAATGACTAGCATAACCCTCTACCTGCGAACGCAATCGCTTATTTTTTTCAACAAGGCCAGTGTAGCTTTTTACTTGTAAGTGCAACCTCAAATTTTCTTCCACCAGAGTATTCGCGGTTTTCTCTATGTTAAACTGAATGTAACCAAGTTCCTGAATAAGACCTTAGCATCCCTTAACAGCCCTCTTAATATTATCGTAGGTCTTGCAGAGCCAGGACTATCTAAATATAGTTTGAATAGCCATTGGGAGGCAAATTTAGGATAAAACCAATTCTCTATATTTGGAAATTTCCTCTAAGGGTAGAACGCATCCCATAGAGCTACAATCTCACAGCTCATATCAGAGGAGGTATCAGCATGTGCAACTACGAGAGACTCATATACAAGTGGCCAACCAAATTAAAATTTTGTTATCAAGTTGAGCAATCATATTAGAAAAATCAAAGTTCAAGATGAAAGCATCTTACCTACGGCATCGAAGGATGCATGAAAAATATACAAGACATTAGCCAAGCTCTTGGAACCAGTAATCCTAGCAGCACCACTCGTAACTACATTCAGAGAGTCGTTGGGCTCGAATAAAATGGATGAGACAACATAGCTCAACTCAGATGAACCCCAGGTAGGCCCAATTATCCATTGGCCTTTTCTCTAACATTTTTTCCTTCCTATCCAAAAGATGCCTCCTCGAGCCATAAGCCCTCATTTGCCTTGCCACACTTTCTCGTGTGGCCTCATAATGTCCTCTAAAATCCCACTAGATATGTTTTGAGTACCATGCAAAACCTTCATTTAATGACCAGTAGATATCGCACCTAATGGGGATAACATTGTAACGGTTGAAGTTAGTGCGCACGATGCACTCATTTTTATATTCCCCGAAGTCTCTAAACTCATCATATCTATCATCCCTTGTGAACTCAAAGTATTACTATTTGGTCAGTCACTAATATTTCTGGTGCACAAACCCTCATTTCTAAAGCGTTACCAACAGATCATATAGGAAGCATTAATACCCCTGTAACACATAAATGTAATAAGGACGCAAATGATAATAATACTAGCTAGTACAGCATATCAACAATACACAAAAGTATATGTTCGGCTAATCCCCTTCTTCAGGATTCTAACTAACCAATACATGTATCTATTCGCCTTCTTGACCTACGTTCTAATGGCAGCCCACTTGTAACCCTATTGACCTAGTCTGGACACCAGACTGAATTGAGCGAGCTACATTGGGTTTAATGAGAAAAACTCGAAGATTTTACTTAGAAAACGATCATTTTTTATATTGTCTAAATATATAGTTAAGTCCTAAGGTGATCATGCTGGCAGTGGTAAAACTTACAATCGAATTGGGTGTCAATTTGACATCCAATTGATCGGATAATCATTTTAGAGACCAAATTGTAATTTTGGAAAATTAAGAGGACTTTATTAAATCCAATGTTACCAAACCTCAATTAGTCAGATTACATGCATTCTGGTTAAATCTCAACTTAAAATAAGCATCCAAACTTATTTAATTGCATGATCAATAAACAAGGACTAAACTGTAAAGATTTACACTTCAGAAAACATATTACCAGAATTAACTGATAGCGTACCGATATAACCCTATCATGTATCAATATGGGTACATTTTGTAAAGGGTATCGGTACGGTCCTCAAGCATACCGATACGGTTGCTCGATATCAAAAATAGGGGTTTCTAGTAGCTAAAGGGCGTATCAATACGGTTGCCCGTGTACTGACACCTAGTGTAATTTTTTGCTATATGTACCGATATGGTTAGTTGGAGTACCGATACACATGTGCAATTTTGCACTATATTGAGCCAAGACAGAGCTCGCATACTGATCCTTAAGGACCGTACCGGTACGAATTAGCGTGTAATGACCTCTTGGTCAAACATATGGCACTTTGGCTCAATCTAATATGCTTCAAACATCATACAACATTATTATCAACATTTCCACTACCAAATGAACATACTAGGAGATCATACGAACCATCACAAATTCAATCAAAGGTCAAATAGGCATGATCTTTATCCAAGCATGCATTTTGTATCCCATCCCCTCAAAACAAGTCTCAAAACCTCATACATGTCCAAAATACCAATCAAAACATGCTCAAACAGGGAATAACCAAAACAACCATCCCAATTACAACTTGGTCACATTGTCTCTTATTACTACAAAGCATTTATAAAACCATAATTGAAATAGCCCAATACTTGGATTGTTTCTTGCTTGTTTGCTGTCTGAAATGTTTACTTTTCTGCATTGATGAGAAATGGGAGCGTAAGCTTATAAAGCATAGTGAGGGTTTCTCAAAAACACTCATCAATGCATTTAAAATCATTTGTTTACAAACAAGTATGGAATCTCATGCCAAAACATCTCATGCTTCTATTGTCTTTCCAAACATATGGACATTTAAATATTTACAACACATGTATCATGAATTTCTAGCATAAACCTCAATTTAAGCTTTCTCATGCTAAAACATCAAAATAACAAGCTTAAAGAGAACCACATGTATAAACCATATTATACAAAACATAATCCATTTCTCATTATACATTAAATCATATATTGGCATTCAAGTGACCCAAAAACCAGTTTCATTCTATTTATAAAAACACATCGGATACATGGATTTCCTAAGTGGTTCCTTCAACCACTTCACATACATCCTTGAATCGAAGCATGGCACTATTACCCCTCAATGGGTATGATGTATAAATCCATCAGCGGGAGAATTGGCATACTCTTGACCCCTCAAAACACATGAGGCAACTTATTATAGTGTACTTTAAACCCTATGGCATGCCAACTATATCCGATAACATTTAATCATTGCCACTTGCAAATATATTCTATTAAAACATATTACCTCACTGTTTTACATATGCATTAAACCAAATACTCTTCAATGCAATAAACCATGCATTTCTCATTTTAAAAATCCTTTTTTATAAATCATTTGACCAATTCATATAGCAAAAATATATGATTATCTATATCATATTTCAATTCAAAACATGCATATAACAGTAGGTAATTCAAATCATAAACATGTGCATGAGATCATATTTTGCAAAACTGAAAACTGAGAGCGAGAACGTCCAATACTTACTTTTGAGCTAGGACAAGTGTTTCAAACTTAATCTAAACTCCCAAAATCACTTACAAAACCTTTGTAAAATAGTAAACCATGTTTCCACTCACCAACAACACAAAGCTCCTCTTTCCGATGCGAAATTAACCTTCTGAAGCCTCCAAAACCTCTCCAAATGATGAAGAACCCGTCTCCTCTACTTTACCCACACAAAATAGAGGATTAATGCATTACTTATGCATCTCTAATCCCAGCAACATCCGTTCACCACTTCGCCTCACTAAAAACCATAATCACCTTCCAAGAACAACCAAAAACACCTCCAACTCATCCTAAATAAAGCCCAGCCAAAACCTAACAATTTTACCATCTTAACAACATCAATTAACATCCAAAAACATCAATATAACCACCTTATTGCTCCAGCAACCTTTTAACACCAAGAACACTTCATAATCTAACTATTTACAACCTAGAAAATTAGCAATTCACTTAGCTTCGGGATTCCCTTTTATTAATCTCTTTTCACAACATTAAAACATGTCTCAAATGTAATCTAAATCAATTAGAATCAACACAAATCAGATCTATTATCTTGATCTTCCAAATTTCTTAATAAATTCAATTAAAACCTTTTTAATCATGATTTATTCACAAAACATTACAAAAAATAATTGTAAAGAATCAAGAACTTGGGAATTTCAGTAAAGAACCTTTAATTAGAGGAGAGAGATGAAAATCACCTCTAATTGCTGACTTCTCCCTTAATTGGCAAGATTTGAGTGAAATCTCCAAGAAAGCAAATGGGATTTGATGTAGAAATCAAGGGAATCAATTAAGAAATCAAAAGGAAATCAAAAGGAAATGATTCATGGATATTTTAGAGTAAAATTGATAGTTTGAATGCTGAGAAAGTTGAGAGAAAAATTGAGAGCAAAAGTAGTTACGTAAGAAAATGAATTTGGTTAAAAGAAATCCCTTTTAATTAAATCTATTTTATTTTTATTAAATATACATTTTCAAAATATTTAAAAATATCCTAAATTAAGGAAAAATTTTGATTAAAAACTTTGGTAAATTAGCTCCTTAAAGACTCTAAGTTTTGACCATTTTACGATTTAGTCACCAAAATAGTTTTGAAAACTTTACATTTCAGTCACCAAACCAAAATGTCCCCAAATCCGATTTTATTTATTCTTCAAAACCATTAATACATCAATTAAACATTTTCTAATATTTTTCCAAATTTCATTTTAGCCAAAAACAATTTATTGTGAATTTAATCTCGAAACTAGCTCCAATCGCCTAATCTGGTTTCCCTGAACCGTCTAACCTAGCTAGCTACCGACTAGGCCCAAATTCGAGGCGTTACACCACTTCTTTCACCCTCCGAGTCAGATGCAACAAGTGAAGACAAAATTACACATTTTTTTTTACTTTCTTCACCACAATCATAACTAGGTAGGCCAATGTTAACACCAGGAACAACTTTCCTGCTACCCTCTCCCGATGAGACATCCTCTTCATGACATCTCTAGGAGAGCCTACAAATACTTGTATATTCAAAAAAGAAATTCTCTGGCTCATCTTCATCACCCAAAAGAATCTCCACTACTCGTTTGTTACCCCTTTCACCAAAAGGCCAAGCCTCCGCGCAAGTAGGCACGTTAGCCAACAATCCATCCAGAAATACATCAAAATCTATTTCGTCCTAACCATCGGGGCTTTTCTCCTCTAGACAATGCACCCAAATATTTCTGAGAGTGCATATTTCTTTGAAATATGATGGTGAATCACTTTCTAGTTTTCTTAGATGCTTTATTTCAACAATTGACATTTTTTCTACATCTGGCAGCACAACCTTATCCTTGGCTAGACGACGCCACACAATAGGAAAATTTTCTGACGGTACACTCCATTTTCAAGTATTTTGACTTATCCTAGAAAAGATTATCAGTACCATTACTCATTGCCAACTCCATTCCCTTACGATGACTAATAGTTATAAAATATCTCACTTTCTCATTGTGTTCTGCCACAACACTATAAAAAAATGAAGCACACCAATAAAATGCTCGTCCCCGAGAATTTTGCAAGTTAAGAATAGTGTAACCAAGGTTGCCCAACTGCTCTCACTAAGTTGACCTGGCGCAACATCAAACCAATTTAGCCACTTTACAAAAAAAATATGCAGTGGTAAATGAAACCCAGCCGCAAAAGCAGAAAGAGGAATCAAACATCATGGCCTCCCCTCATCAGAGCATGCGCTCAGACGAAAGACCCTTTTTGGCAAACTAAAATGGTATCGAAAGTGATTAACAATGATAATTTCCCAGAATTCCAACATTCTCAATAACTCATCAGAATCAGTCGTGCAACGAAACTCGCCGCTCACTACCATAGACGAACCAACCATTATGACAAAAACAATTGCTTTTTTTTCTTCTTCTTTCTTGTTGTTTTTGTTCCAACTTTCAATCAACCGATAAAATAAAAAAATTAAAGATACCGATAAAACATATTTATAGTCAAGAGTCGTGTCTTATTCAACATGTTTCATCAGCGAACGGATTTGTCATATGACGCTTTACATGCACCAGTTTATTCTTGAAACAACACTAACCTGTCTCTTACTACGACCCACTATGTGACCTTTCATATAATCCTTTGAAATTCACATGTAATGATTTATTTTCCAAAATAACAATAACAATAATAATTTTAAAATAGTTGCTACAAAATTGCCCTGCAAACACAGCCTTTCCAGCTTCCTCAAGCTCGCCAAGGTCACTTTATAACCTCACCTCGCCTGGGGGAAATTTTTAGTACCTATAAATATCTACCGCCATGTGTTAAAGCCATACAGCTCAAGATGGACAAACGAGGTTGCAAACGGACTCACACAAAGGATGTCCAACAATCGCATGTTGTAGCACCTTACATAGCACATGGCGAACGAGTAAGATCGCAAACATCCCGCCTAGTGATCATGTGACAATGTATAAGATCTCTGGGCATAAAAATATGAACCTACAATGTCATATCATAGATAGTCTAATCAACGCGTCACGACTTCCTAGTCGTGACACCTATCCCCGAAGTGTAAAGGCCACATGCATTGAGAGAAACGAGGGGGCCAAGACACAAGATACACTATCAATCACTAGAGAAAGTCAACAGAGGCCCTTTCGCTAAGAACCACCATCGAACCGCCGTCTTCAATCCTTGTTGACTTTGACCATCAACACATTTTATGCTACTTCGAAACAAGATTTTATTATTTGATCAACTTAATTAATTAAAGTCTTTCAAAAATAGTAATTTTCAATTAAGTTTAGCTCGATTGGTATGTTATTTATACAATATACAAGAGAATGTGTATAGCTGTATCAAATTGTATGTTAAAAAATTAAACTAATTTATTATGTTTTTTTAATGGCGCACGTTAGTAGAACTAATGTGGGCTGAGAATTGCTTGGTTGCGTTCTTATTTTTGACTCGATTTTGCTCTTGATTTTGCTCCAATAGCTTTATTCTTCATTAGATTGTGCGATTTTGCTGATAATGACTTCTTCTTCGAAGATTGATTAGAAGAAATTGTTCACGGGAGATGAGGAACACACTTTAGGGTTCTCCCCTATTCCATCATAGGATAAACCAGCTCCGGTTAAGCCATCTAAGAAGGTTTTTGCTACTGGAATTGAGGACTGGAAGCACGCGCTGGTGGATTAGTTCATTGGCTCGGCACCTAGTTTCAGTACTATGCAGAATTAACTGAGATGCTTTGGGGTAAGTCTGTTGTTAAAATCAGTTTGGCTGGCCCTAACTTGTATATGTTTAAGTTTGCTAATGCGGATGCTCGAGACTGGGTTTTAGACAATGGCCCTTGGCATATGCAGAACAAACTGTTGATCTTGAGGAGGTGGACGCTAACCTTCATAAGCTTGATTTTAATTTATTGCGAATGTCAGTGTGGGTTCAGCTCTATAATGTCCCTCTAGAGCTTTATTCAAAGGGTGGATTGAGTTACATTGCAAGTGCCATAGGGATCCCTCTTTATATGGATTCAGTCACTGCAAAGCAAGAGAGGCTGGAGTTTGCAAAGGTATGCGTTGAAATTTTAGTAGATACAATGATACCTAAGATTGTAAAAATTCTAATGTCGGATGATTCTATGGTGCATGTCAGAGTTATTGTGCCCTAGCTTCCCCATAGTGGTTCTAAATGTAAGATTTATGGGCATTTTGATAAAACATGCACTAAGGTAGATGCTAAGCCCAAGGCAGAGACAAAGGTTTGGAGGCAAAAAGACGTGGTCAATACTGATGAATATGAAAATGTGCCTGGTTCTATCCCAGAGGTGGAGAAATCATCTGGATCTGGATCTCAACCTGACACTGTAGTACAAGATCCTGTTGGAAAATTGGTCAGTGCATCTGTCAAGGATGTAATACAGAATCTAGAGTAGCTTGATGCTGATGATCAGGTACCAAAGAAGGATATGCTAGTTGAAGGTGCAATTGAGCAGCATGCTAGTGAGCTGGTTACTTCAGCTGAAGGATCAGTTGACACGTCATGCAGGCTATCGAAGAGGCTAACAATAAAGAGTTTCCCCCTTCAGAAATCTATATCTCAAAAGCAGAAGAAGAAGGGGAGAGGCAGGCCACCAAAGGAAAAGGCTATGTCTGGTTTTACTATGATTGCAGATAAGTTCCAGGATTCTAAAGGGGTTACAACACTGTTTAATGATGTTAAAGACAAGAAAAAGAAGAACATGGCTAAGTAGGTAGCAGATTCCAAGGCTGCTGGAAGTATAATTTCTTCAAATTTGCAATGACATTTTGCTTTTAGAACATAAGGGGATTTAACAATCCTTAGAAACATGTTAGAGTTTTCCAAAGAATTAGAAAGTTGGACATTGATATTGTTTTCTTATTGGAGACTAGAGTTCGTGAGAATAAGGCTGCTTATATTGTTGCAAAATTTCAATATGATTGGTGTTTTTGTTCTAATTACTCCACAGTTGAGAATGGCCGAATCTGTGTGTTTTGAAAGAAAGAGTTGCACTTTTCTGTTTTGCATATCTTTGATTAATCCATTACCATTCAGGGTGAGTTAGGTGGTAAGAAAGTGGTTCTAACATGGATTAATGGCAATAATGATGGGTTTAATTAGTAAGGAAAGGGTTTTGGGAGCAGTTGCAAATGGTTGAGTAAAGTGTCCTTAATGCAGCTTGGATTTTGGGGGGAGATTTTAACACTTGTGTCTCTCCCTCAGAGAGTTCTAAATTTGATAGACTGGGCCACTATGTCACGAGTGATATGATGGATTTGCAAGATTGCCTAGAGAATCTAGAGGTGTTTGATCATCCTTACAATGGTCCTGTTTTTACTTGGTTCAACAAATAAGAGGACACATTCTTAGCCAGAAAGATTGATCGTGTATTAGCCAATGCAGCTTGGGTACAAACTTTTCCAGTATCTTTTGTAGAGTTTCTGGCTCGGAGAGAGTCTGACCATTGCCCAGGGGTTGTCTGAACTTTTAAAGAGAATTAAGCCAATCGACTTAAGCCATTCAGATTCTTTAATTTCTGGTTGCAGCACTTTGATTTCATCTCAATGGTGAAAAGATCATGCTAGAAGAAGGTTCAGGGTGATCCAATGTTGACATTGTTTCTTAAACTGGAGAAACTGAAGAGTAAATTGAGAGAGTTTAATAAGGCTAATTTCATTGAGATCTCAAGAAGAGTAGGGGGCTAAAAGGAAGCAGTTAGAGATCAACAGCTGCTAAACTTGTCCACTTTTGTTTAGAAGGATGTGGAAGTTGAGAAGAGATTGTAGTCTAAATTATAGAAGTTGGAGAAGGCTGAGGATTCATTTTTTCAACAGAAGTCCAGGGTGATGTGGCGACAAGATAGTGATCAAGGGACTAAATTTTTCCATAATATTGTGAATACCAAAAAAATATATTAGAATGTTACTAGATGAGCAGGGTAGGAGGTTGGAGGACTTTGATGGGATGTCATCTGAAATGGTGGCTTTTTTCACTCAGCTAATTGGGAGAAAGGATCCTAAAATTGTTGAATGCTCTATGGAAACTTTGAGAGACTTGCTTCAGATAAACTCTTTTACTGTTGAAGTTGTGGATCTGGGTAGAGAAGTGACTCCTGAGAAAATGAAGTATGCTTTATTTAAAATGGGAAAGGACAAGAGCCCAGGTCTTGATGGTTATATGGCTGACTTTTTCAGGGCAACCTGGAATATAGTGGAAACTGATTTTATTGTAAGTTATCCAAGAAGTGTTAGAGCTTGAGGGGAATGTAAGTTGACGAGAAGTGTTAGAGTTTAATTTAATGTGTAATTAGAGTTTATTTCTAAGTCAGTAGTTTAAATTTATTAGAAGTCTTATTTAAATTATGGATAAATATTATTTAAATTATATATAAAAGTATAATTTTAGTTATATTAAAACTCTGTAATTGCCTATTTAAAGGCTCACCTTATACACATTTGATGAAGAAGAATAAGAGAAAATACAGAGAAACACATTGTTCTCTGTTGAAAATATTATTTTTGTTCTATCGTTAAATTGTAACTTTTATATTTTATTGTTCATTGTTCACCGGCGTTCATCTTCTTCGGCCACCATGGCCCCTTTCTCACATTTATTTGGTATGTCAAGTTCTTTTTCTCCACTACTAGTCTTCTGCCAGCTTTTAATGCAACTTCTATTGCCTTGATTCCCAAGGTCCCAAATGCGTGCAAAGTTAAAGAGTTTCGACCAATTTCTTGTTGTACAGTGGTTTATAAGACCATAACCAAGATATTGGTCAATAGAATGATAGACCTTTTTTCCTCCTTGTTTTTTTGAACCAGTCTACATTTATTAAGGGTAGATACATCTCTGATAACACCCTGCTGGCACAAAAAATAGTTCGTGGTTATTCTAGGAGCACCATGTCTCTTCGTTGTGTGCTGAAGGTTGATTTGTGAAAGGCTTTTGATTTCATTAACTGGGATTTCTTTTTGAATGTTTTAGAAGTAATGGGGTGTCTGCTGTCTTTAAAGGATGGATTCGCGCATATGTCACTAGCTCTAGGTTTTCCATCTCCTTTAATGGAAGTCTTGAGGGGTTTTTTAAAGGGAAAGAGGGGTTAGGCAAGGTGACCCTCTGTCACCCTATTTGTTTGTGTTTGTAATGAATGTACTCTCATCACTGTTGAATATTAAAGCTGAAAAGGGGATCTACAGCTATCACCCCAAGTGTAAGAAAACTCATCTCACACATTTGAGCTTTTCTGTAATCTCTTGATTTTCTGTAAAGGGACGCTAGATTTTGTGATGAGGGTGAAGAGCCTGCTGAAAGCTTTCTACTATATGTCTAGGCTTAAACTGAATGCGGCAAAGACAGAGCTATTTGCCTCAGGAGTACTGATTGTTTGAACAGGATCAAGGATAGCACTAGTTTTTAGGTTGGATCATTGCCAGTTCGATATTTGAAGGTACCTCTGATGACCAGAAAACTAACAATTAAGGACTGCTCCCCTCTCATCAAGAAGATTAAAGGCAAATTATGACAATGGTAAGCAAAGAAGCTCAGCTACGGAGGCAGATTGCAGTTGATACAAGCAATTACTACAGCATTGTTAATTATTGGAACAGGCGGCTTATTCTTTCCAAGACTGTGATATTGAGAATTGAACAATTATGCTCTCGGTTCTTCTAGAAAGTTAGTGATACAGCAGCTCAGGGAGCCCGTGTGGCCTGAAATCACATCTATTCTCTTAAGGCTGAGGGAGGCTTGGGGCTTAAGAATGTTGGAAGTTAGAACAAAGCATGTATGATGCAGCTAATGAGGGATATACTTATTGGGGAAGGTTCTTTGTGGGTGGCCTGGATTAAGGAATATTTTATAAAAGAGCAAGACTTCTGACTAATGAAGCTTAAGCCTCACTATAGTTGGATTGTTGGAAAACTGTTAAATTGAGAGTTGCGAGAGCGACTCTATTCCATTCTAACATGAATTAGACTGTGATTAAGCCTAGGTGGATTTGAGAAAGAATTCTGGAAGATAAGCCTAGGGTGATTTGGCATAAATTAGTTTGGTTCCCTTTGCATGTTCCTAAACATGCAATTATCGCTTGGATGGCTCTGCTTGATAGATTACCAATACAGGATCGACTGAAAAGGATGGAGATATTGGTGGATGGTAACTGTCTCCTTTGTGGAAGGGTTAGTGAAACTAGAGACCACATTTTCTTTGCGTGTGTTCTCTAAAATGATTTGGGCAGCAGTCCTGAGCCTCTGTGGGATTAATAGAGAAGTGAAGGGTTAGGAGGAGGAACTGAGCTGGGCGGTTAAGAGTTTAAAGGGTAAGTCGTTGATTGTGGTCATTTTACTAATTGCATGGAGTGCTTATGTGTATAGTGTCTGGCAGGAGAGAAACGCAAGGCATTTCAAGGGGGTGGGCATCTGATTTAATTCATTCTTTGAAACATATTATTCGAATTCGATTGCATAGCAAATGTATAGATAGGGCTGATGATGTAAATGTGAAATTGTGTACAGATTGAGAGTTGATTTAACTTCCAGTACGAGTGTATGTTTTTTTTGGTAGCAGTCTTATCTGCTTCTTGGAGATTAAAAGCTCAATTTATGCCAAAAAAATGATTTATTATGTTAAATGCTTAAAAATATTAAGCTTTATAGAACTCTAAAACAATATTTTATTACTTGATCAACTTTTTTTTTGAACGTTATTACTTGATCAACTTAATTAATTAGTATTTATAAAATTAAAATAGAGTAAACTACATTAAATGATGATTCAATTTCAAATAAATTTATATTCTAATGACCAATGTTTGAAAAGTTACATTTTGATTAATTGGATTAGTTTCGAGCTAATGGACTATATTATTGTGAGTTCAAAGTATAAAAGGATTATCTGATAACTTTTTGTATTAAATAGCTAAATAGAAAAGTAAAAGACATTTACGTCAAAACACAAAATCCCCCATTCCATTTTTCTTTTGTCCTTGCATTAAGAAGGAAAGTGAAAATTAATTAAGCCACTAATAGCCCTAGAAAAAGAAAGAAAATCAGAGAAAACCGATTTTAAACTTTCTTGTCAAAAAAAGAATGTTATATATGATGCAATTTGAAGATTTTTAATCTCTTAAATCTAAATTAAAATGAAACCACTTAACCAAAAGCATATGTATTTAATATTTAAAACTCATTTAATATTTAAATAATTCTTTTTAGTTACACCATATAGTTCAAGTTTCAACTACTCGGACTAATCAAACTAACTGAACCGGCAACCAAAGACCTCACCGGGTTAGCCAATTTTTAAACATAAAACAACACTTTTAAAGGTACAAGCTAGAATTACAACAGCCATTGGACTTGTTAACTGAAGCTCCATTGTTACAAATGGAATGAAATTGAGAATTTTGCAGGTAGAATCTGGGTTTGGGGATGAACTTGAACTGTAACAATAATTTGATCGAAAGAATGTTCAAGTTTCAAGCCAAGTCAAGGTTCCCATAATAAGATATTTGCTCGGCAATTCCCCAGCTGATGGTGCAAGGTATGTAATTTTCTTCCTGCAATCCACAAATTGTGACTCAGAAGCGTAAAAGAAGCTATAATTAAAGTGATTATCAAAGTTCAGGATTCCAACCTCTGGATATCAATGTCAGTGATGTAAATAAAGCCAGCAACATTACTGCAACAAACAAGCAATCCGATCATTAGTAGGTTGCTCATCAATCAATTTGTAGTCGTGTAAACTAACAGTGTATTATTTTACACATGAAAAAATGATCCTTGGAGGATCATAACCCTGTATTCGTTTGCATCAAACAAGGGTGCCGGACATGGGTACTTCAAGGGAAATGAAGAGTCGGAATAACATAGTATGGTACTGAGGTTAGATTTATGTAACAGGTTGAAAGTAGTGGTTGTGACAGCAGTCCAATTTGAACACTCAAAAACAGTATAAACCTTAAGTATTTATCTCAATGACTGATTGAAAACTAGAAATTTATAAAATTGCCAAGTTGATACTTTCTGTACTTGCCTAGAGAAAATTTGCTCATTCTCGGACGTTAAGAATAATAGTAAAATTGATCTGAGCCTTATCACTTATACGGGGTAGATAATATATCTAAAATATCACTCATCCTGACTAATCAGACATTAAAGAAAAACAACAAACCTTGACAAAATTTGATCAGGCTCCTTGGCATATGAAACAGCAAGAACCATATGAAGCAAATCCTGGTCAACATTCACAGGTGTTACCCTTAGAGGGTTAGTAACAGGGTCTGCACCAATTGGTAAAGCCGATCTTGGTGCCTGTGGACCACCGCCAATTCGATAGACAAGCAGATCACTGAAGTTTGCAATATTAGAATGTGGGGAAAGATCATTTGCGAGGCCGTAGAAGTACTCCTGGAAAAATTGACAGTGTGTACTTGCTTTGTCAGGAGGATGAAAATAAAATGTAAAGTATAAGAAATCAAGAGAAATGCCCCTTCTAAATGAAGGAACAAATTATAGAAAATAGAGGGAAACTAGCTTTCAAGGCATCAATGAACTGGACTATCACGATGCAATTAAAACAATGTATAAAATTTGGTTGTCTAAACGCAGATACTTGAAACAAAAACTATAATTCATTTTATTTGTGATGTCAACAAAAGTCGAAGTTGTCCATTTTATCATTCTTCATGCTTAATATTTGTTTTCACTTGACAAGGTATGTCACAACTCTCAAGCATGAATGAAACAATGAATTTCAAGTGAAATAAAAACGGAAGGAAACTATGATAAAAATATGAAAGAATCTATCCACAGACAAGTGTAGCAGTTACCCTTATCTTGTAACCCCTAGCCTTCTGACGAAATTTTGCATTCCTTGATACAACACCCCCCGACTTCTGAAGCTTCACAACATCCACATTAGGCTTACTTTTTGCAACAGCCTTGAGCATGCTGAAAAGTTTTTCCTACGAAGAGACTAGAAAGATTACTTCATAAACAAACACAACTAGGAAACAAGAAAGATCCATATATTCTTAATTTAGGAATTATCCCGGGAACAATGATACCGTTTGTATTGAAATCTACGAATAGGGAAGTTTAAAACAACACATAACCATAAAAGAAAAGATGATGTGGTTAAGAAGAAAAATAGCAGTAAAATAGTATAATTATGACTGAAATACAAATAGGAAAGAAATTGGAACTCAAGAGAACTTAGGGTTATGGGAAACCTCTACTTTTTTCCATTAATTCAAAGAAAATAATAATAATAATAATGAGGCTGTAACTGTTTTACAGCTTCTTTATACTAGGCTTACAAAGAAAGTTTTTTTAATCCTAGACCTAGATTTAAAACATAAAGGAAACTTATAATCCTAGCCATCCAAAATATCTCTAATATTTAAAAAATGAAATAAATAAATATAATAATAAGCTCCTGAAACATTGAAGCAATGCTTCAAGAACTGCTCAGTTTGGATGAGTAGAAAGGATAATGTTGTTCATTACCTGACCCAAAACCAAGACGACATTGGCCTTGAATGTATCAATTGCATGAAGAAGCAACTGCAGTAATATACGTTACATCAATTCCATTTGGAAACACCAAAAGGGAAGGAGAGAGACAATAATACTTTTTATATCAATCACTTTATCGACATTCACATCTTTAGAAGGTTCAGATTTCATTACCTCATAGCCTGTACCTTCTATCCAACCCATAGTATTGATAACCATGCCGGCAGCTCGAGATTCAGCATTACGAGCAAATTGAGTCTCCAGCATTTGAGCAAACTCATTCACAAGTGTTTTATACAAATCTACATTATTACTGCAGAACAGCAAGGGCCATGAATGGCATAATTAGTAATGACATTTGAATCTAACAAAAAGCATTTGGCCAGAGAAAATTTCTCATTTGTATCAATCAGTCTGTCTTTAATCCAAAGAAAGTATATGACTAAAAGAAACAATAAAAATTACTTACCTAGGAGTTGTATGGCCGTAAAAATAAACAAGAGGCATCTCAAGAGGAATTCCTTCCACTGGATCAATGGGCAGCTCAATTGGCGTAGCGGCAATGGATCCAGGAGCTGTTATAGATCCTTGGCCTATATCTAAATCCACAAAGGTAGGCTTCCAACCTTGTTTAGCTGCCCAACTAAGAAGCATCCTCGATAAGGTGCTCTTCCCAGAATCTGTAGGCCCCACAACAATCACTCTGGGTCCCTGGACCACCAAAATAATCACATTGAGATAAAATAAACAAAGTTGTGCATTAGTGTTCACATGGAGCTGTAATAAAATGCTATTATCTTACATAGAATGAAACACGGAGTTACCAAAGCAAAAGGAGAAATAAAGGAACAAAAAATAAATCCTTTAAAGGTATTATTAATACCAAATATGGTCAGTATAAGGGTAATAGATAATAGTAGCCTATAAAATTGATGATTTAGTCAAGAAAGATAAACCCCTTCCAAAGCAGCAATGTCTTAACTTAAAACCAAATCTCATACTTGTTAAAGCTACATGTGAAAAAGCATGCTACCCGAACTTTTCATTTTCTCTAAAACACGCATCTTTTGTAGCTATTGTCGACAAATCATTGAACCTGGGTGCTAAGTATGGATCCTACGCACACACACATATATAACTAAAGGGGAAATTAAGTATACCCATGTCGAGCATATAGCCATAGCCATATCTGACACTCACTCTCAACCCTAGAGTTAGACTATTCTTTTCAAGTATTCTGTTATAAGAAAGAAATGATAAAATACCTGAGATGCCTCAGAATCATTTGGTGACGAAGCTTTAGCACGGTTTCTCCGTCCTTCTAGTACAGCATGTACATTCACGTAACTGACCATAGGTGTCTGCAAATCAGCCATTGCAACAGCATCAGAAATTACTATGTACCAGTAGAAAACTAACGGTCGTTTTGCATTACAACAAAGTATCTATCTATATATAAATGTATGTATTACAAACCCAGGATTCTAGCATTGAAGAAATAGATACCTCATCTGCCGTATAATCAGTTTCAGTAGCGCCATCCATCTCAATTGTAGCACCATACCAAGTGAAAACCTATAAATGAACAAATTCTCCTTAATACCACACTGTATAAACAAATCAACAATGCATGAAAAGAAGCCACACGTTGTAATACAACTCCCTCAATTTGAATAAAGCAATTGAAAAAACCAAAAACACATTGAAATAAAGATTAAATAACAAAGAAAGTTTTTGATTTTTTACTTTAATTCCTTCTTAATTAAATTATTTGCAGAACAATAATCCTAACAATAACTGCATTATCATTAACTTACAAAATTTGACAATTTCGAACTTTGATACTAAACAAGAATAAGATTGCATACTAAAACTCTAAAACATATATATTGCGGCTAAAGATTCGTTCTTTCTTTCCTTGGGAAAAGAATGTTTGAAACATACGGCGAATTTGAAGCGGGGAGGGAAAGCGAGCCACGTCTCAGGAGCCAATTCGGAGCCGAAAATCTCCGCCGAGCCGTTAAGTAATCGAAGTTTGAGAGGCGTTTCATTACCCACCTCGATTCTGAGCTCGCTTTCTCTCTCCAACTTCACTTGCTTTATCGACGACGCCGAGGCGGAGCTACCAATCGCCGCCGGTGCCGTCATGGTCGCAGCACCTCCGTAAGACATGGTTTGTTGGCAGATTAAAATATCGGAGTACCGGACCTTGATTTATTTGTGGTTTTATTACATAGGGTTTTAATGACCCGACCCGTTTGAGGTAATTGAACTTGATTTATTGGTTCAATTTGGTACATAAAATTTTGCATTTTGATTTAAGGGTAAACTACATAAATGGTCACCAAACTTTTAGGGAAGATTCATTTTGGTCACCGTACTTTTAAAATATTCGATAAGGTCACCCAACTTTTAGTTTGATTTCAATATAGTCATTGAACTTTCAGGCAGATTCATTTTGGTCACCATACTTTTAAAATATTCGACAAGGTCATCCAACTTTTAGTTCAATTTCAATATAGTCACCGAACTTTTAGTTCGCTTTCAATATAGTCTCTCCCGTTACATTCCGTTAAAAGTTGACGTTAGTTTTTGTTTTTCCTTAATAAAAAAATGGGCAAACTGCACCAATCATCACTCAACATTCTTCCCACTCCTATTTTGGTCACTAGAGTTAAAAAAAATTCAATTTAATAACTTAACTTTTGAATCGTTCATATTTGGTCACTCTCAAATGACATGGTTATATAAATAGAAATTTTTTATTAATCCTTAAAAAAATCCGGGTAATGATTTTTTACTTTGCTTATTAAATTTACCGTATTACCATATTTGATATTTTAATAAGCAAAGTAAAAAAATTATTACTCGAATCAAATATTCCAATTAATCGGTCAATCGATTATCTAATTTAATTGGTACAATATAAGATTGATAATCGAATAATTAGAATTTAGCAATTAACCAAAATAAATTTTAAGGATTAATTGAACTATTTCGATTCGATTACGGTTCACAGTTTTAAGCAAAATTGATTAACTGATCTGATCTAGTATATATAATATTTCTAAATTTTATGCATTACAATATCTTATAGTCTAATGATTTTGATACCTTCTGATTTTTTTAAGTTTTGGCTATGGGTAGAATTAATAGGTGTAAACTTTCAATTTTTGACTTTCTAGTTGTTTTTACACTTTTATCACAACCAAAAATTTATTAAATTTACCATATTATCATATTTGATATTTTAATAAACAAAGTAAAAAATTATTTCCAGAATCAAATATTTCAGTTAACTAGTTAATCGATTATCTGATTTAATTAATACAATATAAGATCGAAAATTGAATAATCTAAATTTACCAATTAACTAAAATAAATATTTTAAGGATTAATCGAATTTTTCTATTTGTATAAACATGCCATTTGAGAGTGGCCAAAATATGAACAATTCGAAAGTTAAGTTATTAAATTGAATTTTTTTAACTCTAGTGACCAAAATATTTTAACGAAAACTAACGCCATCTTTTAATGGAAGGTAACGGGAGGGACCATATTGAAAGTGAAGTAAAAGTTCGGTGACTATATTGAAATTGAACTAAAAGTTTGGTGACCTTATCGAATATTTTAAAAGTACGGTGACCAAAATCAATTCGCCCTAAAAGGTCGGTGACCTTATCGAATATTTTAAAAGTATGGTGACCAAAATGAATTTGCCCAATTTGTACCAAGCAATTAAGTTCAGATACTTAATTGGACCAAGAAATAAAAAAATAAATCATGAACCAAAATTTAAATTAATTTGACTAAAAAGCAGGGATGGGTGCGGGTAGGGTAGAATTTTTGCCCACCCAATTCCGACCCAAAATAAAAACATTAAACTCGAACCCGACTCGAACGTATGCTTTTAAAAATTTGACCCGACCCAAAAAAATTCTAAACCGGACCCCGACCCGACTTATAGAAAATAATAATTTTAGGGACTTAATTGTAAAAAAATAAATTTAGGGGACTTAATTGTAAAAAAATAATTTTAAGGACTAAATTATAAATAAAAATTCAATTTCAAGGAGTTAATTATAAAAAAATATATAAAGAGGGGTATTATTATAAATATCCCTAAAAATTTAAGGAAAATTACACAATTAATCCTGGGTAGGGTCAGTTCAGATATTTCTCACCCTAAACCCGAATCCGACACGACCCAACTCAACCCTTGATAAAAACCCAACCCGATCGGACCGGGTCGGGTAAAATGTTCATCCCTACTAAAAAGATTTAAATACTAAATTGAGTCTTAAAACCAAATTCATGTGCCAAAATATTTATTTACAATAAACTAAACATAAAATAAAGGCGAAAATAAGATTTCGAAAAGTCTATTGACTAAAATTGTAAAAAAAAAAAAGATAGATTTTTATTGGAGGAAAAATAGACAAACCAAAGTAGAAGGCCGGAAAGATAAATACTCTAAAAGTAAAATAACAAATTTAGTGAAAACTTTAGGGTAAAATACACTAGAGATCACTTAGTTATTAGTTTAGTAACAAACATGTCATTCTTCTTTTAAATGTAACAATTGAGTCACTCAATTATAGATTAGGAACAAAAAAGTCATTTTTCTTCTAAAAGATAACAACTCAATTATAAGTTTAGGAACAAAAATGCCACTCAATTAAATTTTGTGACAACAAAGTTACTTTTTCTTTAAAATTGAAAGAAATGCTTGGTATAATCACAATTTTAGTCCCTGAAACTTATGCATTCTATTAATTTGATCATAATTCAAAATAATTCAATAAACTTAACCCTTCATATTAAAAAAATTCAACACCGCTCCATCCCGACACACTCTCCGACCACTTACCACACTCCATGCTATTGTCCATCAGTCAGATAATCAACAAATGTGATAGCTCAATTGACATAATTACTTCACTAATGAACAACTGGCATTCTACTAGAATAGACTCATTATGACTTTAATATCACATGCTAGTAGACACAATCACTTAATTGATGGAATTTTTTAATATGAATGATTAAGTTTATTGAATTATTTTGAATTAGGACCAAATTAATAGAATGCATAAGTTTCAATGATTAAAATTGTGATTATACCAAGCTCTTATTTCAATTTTAATGACAATGACTTCTTTATCACAAAATTTTAATCGAGTGATATGTTTGTTCCTAAACTTATAATTGAGTGACTAAATTGTTACTTTTAGAAGAAAAATGACTTGTTTGTTCCTAAGTTTATAATTGAATGACTTAATTGTTACTTTTAGAAAAAGAGTGACCTATTTGTTACTAAACTTATAACTAAGTGACTTGTGGTGTAGTTTACTCAAAAAATGAATACTAGTATAGATCCTACGATGTACTTATCATCTGGCGACTTCGCCCATCTCAGCTTCCGTCGCATTTCAAAAGGAAGAAAATAAGCAAAACAGTCTTTTTCCTGGCGTTTGACAGTTTTGAGCGACAAAAATGCTGAGGAAATTGCTGTTTCAACATACTCCCAAAGCTTATCGATTCCTGTCTACCCAGTCAACACTTCCTTCACTCAACAAATGCTCTGTTTTCTCATATTGTTCATCGTCGCAACCCGAAACCCCTCCTAGTAATTCCATCGAACAGCTTCAAGACCAACCCGAGAACACCATTTCCATTGACCGTTCTGGACTCTACAATCTTCTGGTAACTTTTCCACCTTCTCTCTATCTCTGTATTCCCATCATTTCACACTTTTTTTTGTTAATTCTTTTTTGCTTTTTTTGGCGGGGATGTTTTAGAGCGTTCTCATGAACCTTCCTCACTCTGAACTCGTTAAGCATCTCAAAGGAATTATTAAGGTTAGTAAAATGGGTCTTTTTTGATGTTATAAATTATGGGTTTTTGTTACTTTGTAGTTAAGAAACATCGTCAGTTTAATGCATTGAAATCGTCCAGATTACCTGTCAACTGTTGCATTTTAATTGCAGTATCATTAGGACACTCGTTAGCAAAAATCCATGAGCCTTTTAGTACTTGAAACTGTGCCTTCTGTGCTTTGAAACATTGGGTTTTACTGCTTGTGAAATCTTGTCAGTTTCGTGGTGGGCCGATATCTGTGGCGGAATATATGGAAGAAGTCTTAACAAATCCCAAGGCTGGGTTCTATATCAACCGGGATGTCTTTGGAGCTGAAGGTGATTTCATAACATCTCCTGAAGTAAACCAGATGTTTGGAGAGGTAACTCAGTTTCTACTGAATTTGTGGATGTGAAGGAATATTCAAGGACACAATTAATTCAATTATTTTTTCCCCATTGGCATAATTTCAGATGGTTGGTGTTTGGGCTATGTGTTTATGGGAACAAATGGGACAACCAAAGAGGATAAACTTGGTTGAGCTTGGCCCTGGCCGAGGAACTCTAATGGCCGATCTTCTTCAGGTATGATAGTCACTTGCATTTCTCAGTCAAGTTTGCTTCTAGATGTAAAAGATATGCAAATTAGTGCTTTGGAGTTTTTATTTTGTTAGTTTTGTAAGGACTTTATTTGGCTTATTTTTAAATGAGTTTTGGTTTATTTCTCCTATAGGGTGCATCAAAATTTGAAAATTTTACGTAGTCATTGCATATACACATGGTAGAATGTAGCCCAACACTGCAAAAACTTCAGCACCGAAGCTTGAAATGTGTGGATGAAGATAGTACCTCTGAAGATGTTGATAAAAGGTCTCGAAGCACACTGTCTGGGACACGTGTATCGTGGCATGCAACACTGGAACAAGTTCCAACAGGATGTATGGCATTAACTTCTAGTGTTTTCCCCCTCTGGAAACAAATAACTAGATAGCTTTTGTTTATGAAAGCAGTTCGAATTTTATATCCCAAATAGTTTATGGATGCTTAGCACAACGGAAAAATAGAGTTTACAGATTGTGTTAAACAATAACTTGCTATGTTCCTCCCTTGATGTTTTTTCATTTACTTGCATATGTTGCTGTGCCTACCATAATTATTGCCCATGAATTCTATGATGCACTGCCAGTTCATCAATTTCAGGTCTGTCTTTGTCCATTCAAATACTCGGGGCTCTGTGAGTATCTGTTGTTTCTGTTTCCCTGTGCTAGCTGTTCCTTGCACCATAGAACTTTAAAAAGTTGACATATTTTAACATTAGAGAGCCTTCATTGGGTTAGTGTCATTATACGAAGTTTCTGCCTTTCTGGTATAATTTGCAGCTTACTTGATTACACATCTGCTTTCATGTTTATGAATATTGTAAGAGACATTACATTTCTTATCCTGTCTTATTACTGATAATATGAGATCATGAATAGATCCATGGCGCTTTGAAGATTGTACTACATAATATACATCTAGTCATGTAAGACATGGGCGAGTTAATGAGTTATGCTTTGAACAATTGTTGAGAACCAGGTATAGAAATTGTCAAATTGTTTTGTAGTCAGGAGTTGCTGTCTTCCTCTTTAAGTTAGACAAGTTTGAATGCTTGTAATTTTGAAGTTTCTGTACTGTCATCTGATTTGCATTGCTTTAGTTAAGAAGTTCTTTGCAGAGGGGTTCGCGTGGCTGGTGTGAGAAAATGATAGATGTCACGGATGATTCATTGTAAGAATTTGGCATATGCTCTTACCATAGCAATCACCTTCCTAGCTTACAGAACTTTGTTGTTTGATACTTTCTTGTATATGGGTTTAGGTTCCGTTTTGTTCTATCCCCGCAGCCTACGCCTGCAACTCTTTACCTGATGAAGTGCTGCAAATGGGCTGTGCCCGAAGAAGTAGATAAGCTTAATCAAATTGAGGTTTGCCCCAAAGCAATGGACTTAACTTTTACACTCGCGAAGAGAATAGGTGTTGATGGAGGTGGAGCACTTATTATTGATTATGGCCTGAATGGAGTAGTGTCTGATAGTCTGCAGGTATAGGTGCCTTATTATTCATCAATGATACAATGAAATCTTGGGCAATTAACTGATTTTAGCTTTTTGTCACTTTAAGAGTTATAAAATCACCTTTTTATTTCCCTCTTCTGCATCATTTTCTTAACCACTAAATATGTGCAGGCAATTCGGAAGCACAAGTTCGTTAACATACTAGACAACCCTGGGAGTGCTGATCTTAGTGCATATGTCGATTTTCCATCCATCAAGCACTCTGCAGAGGAAGCTTCAGGTTTGCGTCTCTGTTTTATTTGTTGAATTGTTATCCAGTTGTACTCGGCATATTTCATTCCAAAATGAGTCTGAATGAAATCTGTGAAAGAAGAAAATGACTAATTTCATGATGATTCCCACATTTCTTTTAGATGATGTATCAGTTCATGGCCCTATTACTCAGTCCCAGTTCCTTAGAATAAATTTCCAAGTTGAAGCTCTGCTACAAAACTGCACAGAACAAGCTGAATCTCTAAGGACCGGATACTGGCGTTTGGTTGGCGATGGTGAAGCCCCCTTTTGGGAGGGGCCAGAGGATCAAGCACCGATCGGTATGGGAACCCGTTACATGGCAATGGCCATTGTTAACAAGAAGCAAGGCATCCCAATTCCATTTCAATGAAGTTTTAAACAGCAATGTTACATTATGTTTTCCTGTTACAATTTAATAAAGCAAGATTTTCTGTTGTCTGAATTTTCATTCAAGTTCCATCTATGATGATATAATACATTTAATACTATAATTTTTTGTTCTTTGGAGTTAGACATTCCCTTTTGCTTAGACGATATTGTCAAAAGAATTGCCCGGACAAATGCACTGATGGATGGTTTCTTGTGATCGAAGTAGTCGGTAGAGGTGTCCTTCTTACTCCTATTTTGATATGTATCGGAATTGGTATGTTTCGTTACATTGTTTAAAAATTTGTTCATGTATTTATAGTTTAATTTCAAGTTTTTAATAAAATATATTAATACATTTGTATGCATAGTGTACGTGCAAAAATATAAATGTTAAAAATATAAATGTTAAAATTATAAATACGGGAACCAAGCTTGAAGGAGAAGATTGGACCATATTTACCGTGGCTAATTCAATTTTTTTAAACAATTCTAATGCAGGGGAGGGAAGTCGGGAAGGGGAAATTTTGCTCCTAAAGGAGAGGAGAGGAAAGAATATTAATGGAGAGCTTTAATCACATGCTTTAGAGATTGACTAATTTAAAATTGAAATAGTTTGATTAATAATTTAATAGTATGACATTTACTTATCATGTTTTGTTTGTGAACGTTGAATTTTGAGTAAGGTAAGAATATCTAACTATTTATTTGATATTAAAAACTTTCAATTATTTTGATATTAAAAACTTTCGATTATTTTGAGGTTTCAAATCACCGAATATGGCATTTTTCGAATTGATACGATAAAAATATCAACTTTATGAGCATGATAAAGATTTTATATACCAATCAATCTTATTACCATGTACTCCAACTAACCCAAGTAAATATTAAAGCTATTGCAGCAAGCTTTGAGTGTGTATATTTCTGGTATCATCTGCCTCCTTCACCGAGACTTGGATCAACAGTTACTAGAGCAAAACATAATTTGGAGTATGCTCGGAAGGCCCATATTTGAATGAAATGACCCTCCTTGAGGCCATTCTCTTTTGCGACTGAATTCCACCCTCTTGTGAACACATACAGCACTGAGCTTGGTTTCCCTTTCTGCTTCTTCATCTCCCATCGTTTTAAGCTCACCTCCCTCCTCCTCAAACATGGCTCGATCATCAACGCTTCTATGCCCTGCTTGCTGCCTCCTTCCAGCACGCTCTTCTCTTCATCGGTAAGAAACTCGGCCTTCACCTGATTCAGAGGCACCGAGAGACGACCATGATGATCGCTCAAATCAGTAGAGTACAATCTCTTTTGTATGATGAATTTCATCTCACTTCCTTCCATGCCTCTGATCATCTCTTCGAACGCTTCAGGCAAATCAGGTACTGGTTGATGTTGATGGCCACAAGCTGTATCTTTCTGTCTCCGCTTCTTTGCTCTACTGCACCTGCATTCGCCCGACTATAAACCACGTTTACGATCATCAACCCTTTCTTCAACTTTCCTTACTTGTTCGTCAGCTTCGGATTCCTCGGGGCAAATTATATGTGTTCCGAATAGTTTGACAACTCGAACTTTTTCCCTCATCGGCAGCAGTTAGGGTTTTGGGCTGTTCATCGGCTGCCGGAGAATGCTAATGGCTTGTTGTTGTTCGCAGGGTTTTCAGTCTTCAACAACTTGTCTTGGGCGTCCGCCTCTAAGCCTTTTTCCCTGGAGGCAGCCACTTCCACTGCCGCATCTGCTAATAACAGGAAAGGAGGCCAATCCCTTAGAAAATCCACCTTCTTCGGTTGAGTTATTCTTCTTTTCTTTTCTTTTCTTTTCTTTTCCGACTAAAACCTTTGAAGATTTGTTTCTAACAATAATGTAGGTGTAGGTGTAGGTGTATGGGAATGGATTTATAAGTAGTGAAATGAACCCCACGTATATTATTTCTCTCGAAGGCTATTCCTATTTCATTTGAAGTTCAAACTTAAGTGATTTCCTCCTATACTTGTACAGATTTGGATTTGATTTTCTAGCAGTCTTTTTTTGCTAACCTTATAATGAATTTTAGAAAACAAACAAAAAATATATGTTGTTGTCCGAGTTCTACACTAATTAAGATATTCAGAAGATAAAATTGTTTTTGATTAGCAGGACTTGAAAATTTGTTTTATATTATAATCAAGGGTTAAAATTATACCATTAGTCAATAAATTAAATTTGATGAAAAAAATATAAATACATTTCTATTTTTAATTATTGAACTATTTTTCTGCAAATTTAATCATTAATGTTACATTTTTTTACTTTGGTCACTGACAGCTGAATTTTAAGGGAAATGGTAATCCGACTTAGTATAATAATAGTTTTAGTTCTAAATTTATATATTCTATCGATTTAGTCTTATCTCGAAAAATAAATTAATTTAACCCTCTCAAATGGCGACACATATTTTTTTCTTATTTATTAATAATAAAAAAGTTCTCTAAGCGGGGATACATAATCATAACATACACTCCTCATAATCAGTAAACAAAAATCACCAAGACCTTTTATAATTACAACACATGTCATCTTATTAGTAAAAATTAAAGAAAATTGAATGGGATTTAGGGGAGCAAACTTACAATCTGATAAGGACAACACTTAACCACCATACCGAACTTAACATTTGTTATAAGTTGGCAAAACTAATATTTAGGTTAATTTTTTATTAAAATATTTAGGTTAAATTGTCATTAAAATTAATTACTAAGAAAATTTTGTATGGATTTAGAGGGGATCAAACCTGACTTAAGATAAAGCAAACATTTAACCACTTGGACAAGCTTTACAATTATTACATGATTAACAAAAATAATATTAAAATTAAACTGTGGTTGGAAATTATCATATTTTAATTAATAACGAAGAAAGTAATAACATTAAAATAAATTATCATATTTTATATTCAACAATTAAATCATTACTATAAATTTATAACAGAAATATCTAATGATTTTTTAAAAATAAATCTCAAATTAATAATAATATATATTATATGTAGAATCGAAAATATTTTCAACATGATTATAAATCAATAACATACCATGTGCTTTATGGTACCAGTGAGCATTAACAATGGTGAGATTATTGATTCGGGTTTTATTGACATTTTTAAATAAATATATATAGTTTAATTTCTAATTTCTTAAGAAAATACACTTCAATTAGATATGTAGAAATATATTTATATACGAATATAAAATTTAAAAAATAATAATTAGGTTTAAAAATTAATTCACATATTATATATATGTAATTATAAAAATAAAATATGTAAAGATCTATAATGGCACATTGAATCGTTGAAGCGACCAACAAATTCAAGGTCGATCATTCCTTACCAAATTTTCAAAATATTTCCATAAACAAATTAGACGAGGTCAAGATCATAAACATTTAAGCTTAAAAGCATTTCATACAAAATCAGAGATCCACTAATTTAACTCAGATACAAGAAAAATCATAATTCAAGCTCACTAAGATTTCATACTATAATGCTCATTAGAAAAAATAAATATTGTACTAAAAAAGACCCCAATTAAGGCTATAAGTTGCTTCTTTCTGATCATAGATAAGATGTTTATATTTTATTTATTTATTTTATTTATTTTATACTGCTGCTTGAATTTCCAGTTTGTATATTTTCCTTCATTAATAATTTCGCATAAAACAATGCTGGAAACATTGATGAGAGAAAAGCTATACGATTTTAAACATTCGTCCAACATTTTATGCAAAAACAAATAAATAAATAATTCACCCAAACTAAGAGCTCAAGACCTCTCTTGGCTGTCATTTTAACCAGAGGTAAAAAAAAAAATGATGCATCAATTGCAAAACAAAAGAATGGGAAAAGCAGGTTCAAAGGATGGGAATGGAGAACTAACTTGCTACTTCCCATTGGTATGAGCATTCTTATGGAAAGGCCATAGATTAACCAGACGCTCAAGCACCAATGCACTTCTCAAGAAGTAGCCAGAAAATCCGGCTGGGGTAGACGGAGGAGGGAAGTCTTCTGCCGGCATCGCAAACGGCCGAATCATCTTTTCCATTTTCTCTAATGTGAGATAGGATGCCACGTCTTGCAGCCTTTCTGGACCCATTATAGGCACTGTATGCTCCTGCTTCAGTGAAGCATCATTGTCGTCGTTCCTCTGTCAAAGCAAAAGATCAATGCCGACATGTCAATTGCATCAAGATAAATTATGAATTTGATTCGGCAAAAATCAAAGCCAGCAACATGGGTGATATATCCTACCATGATCCCAAGCTATGTTACTCTGACTCGGGTGCAAGTGTCAAACACAGGTACATATCCAACACGAGTATAGCTAGACTTATCTAAATTTTCAATATAATCATATCCTCTTAGTGTCAACCACAAGAAAAACATGAAAAATAAAGAGTCTGAACAACATAGATCTCAAGTAACTGAAGAATGGATCTAAAATCATACATTCAAACAACCAGCGCCAATCTGAACCCATGATAAGCATTAATCTCCCAATAAAGAATATTAAAGAATTAATGAAGCACATTGCATCATTTGCAGTTTCATGCACCAGGAAAGAAGCAAAAACGAAAAAAGAAAAAAGAGGTGGGGAAGGGATAACCAAAAAATTTTGATAAACATTTTATAATTTAGGTTTGCGTTATTATGTTTGATATTAACTTCCATTGTTGATCATTCTTCCATAATAGCTATTCTTTGTACATATCATAGTATTAGTATTACCTCCAATGGGGATGAATCTGCACCATGGCTGAATGTCAATTCAATGCGGAACCGTCGTGGGTCTTCTAAAGCAACCTGTAATTTCAATTCCATATTCAATGGTCAAGAACTGACAGGGAAAGCCACCAAGGACCAGATTAACATGGTTGGATCTACCATCCTTAACTCAAAAAACTTGACCTTGGGCTATCTGAGAAAAGACCGCTGGATAATAGCGTGGAAGTTCCTATCTTGGACACTTCAATAAAACTAAAAAAGAGGAGGGCTCTACCTCTGTGTTTTCAAACATTCTTATCACAATGTGACTCATGTAGTCAAGCTCCTTTGTTTTATACAAATGCTGCAAAGCGTTCCGGGAAACGAGACCAGCTTCTCCCTGAAGAGATTCGTCTAGGTTACAGAACCGAATTACGTTCATGAGGGAATGGATATGCGATTCCTGTCAGAGAGTTGATGCCGAGTAATGTAACATTGTAAGTAAATATGTAGCAAATTTAGAAAGCCAGGCAAGTCAAGGCTGAATCATAGAAAGAGAAAGGTTTGCTAGTTCTTTTACAGTTTAGACTTACCGATGTGAAGTAAAGTCGTGTTCGTACATGGCGCTCAGGTGTCATGACATTTGCATACCTAATGGAAAATCAGTAAAATGTAAGATAAATTAAAAATATAGAGAATGAGGCACTAAAAAGGTTTATACACACGAACTTTGGGTCCAAACGGTATTTGGTCTCTTTATTATCATTATCGTCTTGATCAATTGACATTTCACTTGTGGAATGAGATCTTCTCATGTCATCAATCTTGATGGAAAAATGTTGTCGAAACTCTTGATTAGCCGCCTTTGCAGCCTTGGCTGAGTTTGGGCAGTTATCTTGATTACTCTTTAAGTCAGCAACATGAAGGGCTTCTTCACGAGTATTCCTCAGATCAATCAAAATTTTGCCCAACAAACGGCGTGCAATCTAAAGGGACAGAATAAAAATTAGGACGTCTTTTCTCACATATCAGTACTGAAAGTACTTCATTTGCATTTATGAAGGCTGAAAATGTACATTGTTGAATCAATCAAAATTTTGCCCAACAAACAGCGTGCAATCTAAAGGGTCAGAATAAAAATTAGGACGTCTTTTCTCACATATCAGTGCTGAAAGTACTTCATTTGCATTTATGAAGGCTGAAAATGCACATTGTTGAAAGGGGAAACAATAGTTATGCGAAGACATTTTATCCCTAATAAATTAGTTGTATCCCTATTCAAATTTAGGCTTTGATTTAGTTTAGTTAATCAGTAAACATATTAAATACAATCTTTGGTTCAAAACCTTTCTAACTTGAATGAGACATGCTGCAAGGAATCACCTTTGAACCAATTTTTAGCTTTTGCTTTGGATTAATCCCATATTCATTAGGAATGACACCATCTGCCAGAAGCTGCAAGAACAATAGCACAGCAGAGATTAGGAAAGTGATCTAGTAGTCAACAAGAAGGAAGCATGTTTGATAAGAAGTCTATTCCACTTCCCCGCAATCCCAACACTCTAAACTCTGCAACTTTTACTTGTCTTTGCTTGGTACGAAGGATGGAAAATTAGTTAATCAAATGGTCTTACTTTGAATCTTAACCATTTGATTAACTAATTTTCCATCCTTCATACCAAGCAAGGCATAAAGGTGGGAAAGCCAATTTAAAAAGCAGTATGATGTCATCAAAATAAGCAAATGAGATAATGTAGACAAAGAGGTAGAAGATCAAAGACAAAGTACAGCTAGATGAGATTAAATACGATCAAAATGCTATTACGACTATTATGAAAGATCAACATAAATGTCTCTATGGTCGTAAATGTTTTGTACCTGGGCAACTTTGAAGAGCTCATCCAAATCTTCAAGATTAAGATGAGCATTATGCAGAAGATCATATCTGTCAAAAATTAGATTAACCGGAAAAGCACATAAGCAATCAGAAAGAAAAGAAGAAGCATTTTAAAACTTTTAAAAACCAAGGCCTTTTGATATTATGAATGTTTTAAAATTTTATAATCAGGACATAGGAACATGTTTCAGTTTTTGGAGATTTTCATAACAAGTTGTCAAGAAACATTAAAACTCTTGTTATGTGGTATTATGCATATATCTAATGCAGCAATAATGCAAGCCCCACACCCTCCATAAGAGGCTACAGCATCATCATTGAGGGGTCAAACGATGGAGTGCATTTCAACTTTGATAATTGGTGTTGGAATGGCAATTAAATCCATGCAACAAACTCCTCAAAATAAAATTAATGGAGGATTTTCTGTTTAACAAATTCAAAGGAATAGAGCAAAGAATATAGAAGGAGAAAGCTAAGTTTTGAGTATGAAAACAGGAGGCAACGTGCAAAGATAAATTCTTAAACCAGGAATAAAGGATATTTCCACATATGCTTTCTGAATCATAAAATTTGTTGGGCACAGGGTAGCTATTCTAACAAAATTGTATTAATAGAATAAACAATAACTCACTTGCAAGAGTAAGGCTTTGCTTGGTTGAGTGGGAAAATGGAAAGATGGAAGAGGAAGTGGAAAAGTGGGAAGAAATAAATTATTAGTGTGCTTAGCAGGAAAGAGAAGTGATAGGAAAGAAAATTAGAGGGATTATCATTTTCCATCCTTGTGTAAAAATAAATCATTCCAATTTGGAAGGAAAAAGGAGATCGGGGAGAAAATGTGAGAGAGATGTGAGTTAATTCAAAATTATGTATTTTTTTTCAAAACGGTATTCTTTCCTCTCATTTTTAAACTCTACCAAGCAATGAATGGAAAGAAATTTGCATTTTCTTTCAATTTCATCCTTCCTATCATGCACAACAATGGAAAGGAAAAATACATTTTTTCTATTGTTCAACTTTTCTACCCCTTTAATTTTTCACCCTTCCAATTTTCTTTCCACTCCACCAAGCAAAGCCTAAGAGTCACATGGTAACTATTCTAACTAAATTGTATTAATAGAATGAAACAATTACTCACTTGCAAGAGTCGTAAACATCAGGAATTTGAGTTATATCAAAACGTCTGCACAAAAGTCTATATTAGTTAAGCCAAAACTTAATAGGGACACCATTAAAACAATAAGACTTTCAAGATACTACATGGACAATTTGAATAGCTTAAAAATGATAAAGCCCTCCATAGAATCTAAATGATAGGAAATATGATAGAACTAACAATATTTAGAGACTTCCACCACAACTAGGATCAAGAAGAAAGGAAGATACTAACTCTTTACGTTCATTATACAAATCTCTTGCAAGTTTTTTCCACCGAGCAAACATCAAAAGGAATCCCTCGCTACCACAAGGCAATCCGGCAGCAATACGATCAATATCGATATTTGTCTTACCAAGTGCCTTTGCTTGGTCATATGGGAGAATCACATCATACGGGCTTGTCTCGGCAAGATTCTCATCTTCATCCTTGGCAAGTGTTCTGACTTGTTCAGTAACCTTCTTAGTCAATGTTACCTGCATATAAGAGGTACAAAATGAAAAAGGCGAACAAAAAAATAAAATGGCTTGGCAAATCAATCTTGACTAAGGCAATAAAATTTTGTAATGTTCCCTCTAACACCTAGAAATGTGCTAGAACTGTTACGTCACGAGAACTAAGGAAGTCAATACAGTGTCAAATATTTACTCGATATGGTAAATTACCAGTTTGGGAAGTAGCTCAGAAGCATTAGAAGGCAATCCAGCTCCATCAGCCATCCAAGGACACTCAGATGTTACATTACTATGAGTTGTCCTCACACCAGAAGTAATAATTTCATTCAGCCTAGCCTGCGAAACGGAAAAGATAGTTTGAAGTAGTACTCAAAAGGATTTGCATATTGTTAAACATGAAACAGTAGTTTTACCACCTTGCATGACCATTCATGTCTATCTTTATACCGCTGTTCTAGGGGGAAGTGCAGTAACTTATGGGACCCACACACGGAGAAGATATTACAAAGTACTACATAGAATAAGATGTTAAAGATGATAACTAATAACCACAACTAAATAACATGCCCGATAGAAACCATTATTAAGCACACACCTAGAACTTAGAACTCTTGGGTTGTTCTTGAACATTGTATCAAAGTCTCTTTAATGAATTGATTCAGAATTTCTACATCAGACACATTTAATCGAATCAAATTTGACCACAAGGTATCAACGGGGGTTGGTTCAAGTGGTAAGCAGCTTGATATCACTTAAGCAGGTCTCGAGTTTGAGTCCTTGTGTATGCAGAAAATCCCGGCTGGGAGACTCACCCACCAAAGTCAGGTGTGTGATGCGGATCGATTTGGATTAGTCAGGGCGAAGCCCTGGAAACCGAAAGGGCAACCAAAAAAAAAATTTGACCACAAGGTAGATGATAGGTTTGTGCTTGCATATGAAGGGGCATGTTAGTAAAGGGAAACATAACCCAAAATTGGACCTCAGCGCCTCACTTACGGCTTAAAGATTTTAGGAGTTATATAGATTCTTAAATTCAATTCAGGAACAAATGCATTAACATGGACAGTAGCATTAACAATCTTAGGGATGAACTCCTAATTGGGCTGAATTCACGAATTGGCCCCTGAATTATACATGTTTTCCCAATTTAGTACCAAAACTTTTTTGGCCCACTTTCGTACCTAAACTATCAATTCATCCCATTTAACCCTAAAAGTTAACGGCACCCAATAAGAACAGGCCATATGCCATACACTTATTGGCTGTCATTTTGGGGGGTAATATGGTAAAAACGGTAGATTAGGTACCAAAGTGGGCCAAAATAAGTTTAGGTGTCAAAGTGGGAAAACGGGTATAGTTCAAGGGCCAAATCTTGAATTAAGCCTTTAAGTTGCCCAAACCTATAAAAACATGCTCGTGTTCTTTATCCTTTTTTTCTGTATAGTCATGCACCTTTTAATGGCTGTAAGTAAGAGTATAGAATGTGTCAAAGTCAGGTTTCCAACTTTGAACTCTAACATTCACATGGAATTTCCCATGCTTCCTCTTACTTTTGTAACTTTTCATCCCTAGTGCCTGAGAAAACCTATTTTGCTCATCAATATTAAAAGAAAACTTTATGTTAGTTCTCAATCGACACTAAACTAATAGTAAAAATAAATTATTGATAGTATAATACAAGGTCAAAATTTCAAAAGGTCCATGAGGAAACTTAGTCGATCCTATTCAAGAACATACATAAACCTCTTCAAAGCTCTCCTTTGATCCAACCATACTTAAAAAATCAAGTTATACAAGTGAGTAGTCTTTGTACTGAATAGATAGGATATCAATCCATTTTCCAAGCTAAGAATTCTAATTTATTGAATTATATGATACAAAAACAGCTAGTCAAATCAAGGGCAAGAGGAGATACAAACCTTAGCTTCTACCATCTCAATGCTTGCATTCTCGAGTCCATCCAACATAGAGGAGTCCTTGCTAACTAGGGAGACCTTGATAAGATAACAAATTCAGACATGCAAATTCAATATTAAAAGGCAGAATGACATGTTATGGGAACCTTACAAACCAGGATTGGTGTTAGCTGCCCTTCAAGGTCAAGTAAGCCTTTAGCAAAAGCAGCTGCAGACATCTGTTCATTGATTTAATTTAAAAGCCTACTAATGATTCCAAATGGCAATAAGTATTTAGAAACTGAATTCGTAATGAAGAAGTAGCAATTGATCAACAAACCGAGAATAATAAGATCAAATTATATATACTCATTTTCTGCTCAAAGCATACCCACCTGCACACGGCCCTCATCAGAACTGTATATTTTCAGATCATGACGATATGTACTATGAAGGCGAAGCAGGCCAGTGCCTTCACCTGTAATTTTATAACTATTCATCACTAAAAGTTGAATATATCTGAATTTATCATTATTTTAACTACTTGGAATGTATAACATAAATCTATTGAGCTAAGATTAATTTAAGCAATTTCTAAAAAGATCAAAATATCTTAATGAGCACATTCACAAAAAACCATTAACATTCAAAGGACTGATTGTAGTGACCTGGATACATATTATTTCGGAAATATCTACCCAGTTCTTCAGCCTGCATGGAAATGAGAGACAAAAAATTATCAAATAGAAAAGAAAAGGGGAATCAAACAAATGAAGTGTGAGAGATTTAATTAAAAAAAATTATTATCCCTCTTCCTAACGAATTTCCTTCCTTCCAAACCTTAGACGTCTTAAAACTAATGTCCACGTTAAATTCACTATGCCCTTCTCATTTTTAGCTTTTCAATACTATCCTTACTTTAAATTGAAATAATTTTCTTAACTTTAGAGTATAGTTTAGCACCTCAAGTGAAAAGCGACTTTATAACTATAAAATAATTTGAATAGGTTGAGAGCTGAGTTATTACCTGTTTCCTCCCAGCATGTGTAAGAACACCCCCATATTTAAGAACCATCAGAGCTTCAACAGGCCGTTCTTCTTCACCTTCACCATTACTTTTTTGAACTTTAACCCACTTAAGGGGCTTTAATTGAACCTTTCTATAGATACCAGAAAAATGCCCCCCCTGGAAACCAAATAATTTATCACGTGACAAGCAGCCCAGATTAACAACTAAAAGAAAAGGGAGAAAATAGTTATATATGTGTCTGTTAAGTGTATAAAGAAATATTGTGTACGATATGAAAGGAATGAGGAATCATGAGTTTGTATATCCACAACACAGAGATCTTTAGAAGAGCAAAGTAATGAGAAAAATAAAATGAATATCCTAGAGCTAATACATTGAAAAAGCAAGTGATTTCAAGATAAGATAGATAACCTCCTCAAGTACGGCCTTAACTTGGCGAAGCTTTTCAGCATGTTCAAGATCTTCAGCTTCATTATCACTTCCAACGCCTGGTCTATTTCACATAAATAATCCACATTGAATCATTATCAATCCTCAAAATAAATTCAAAAGCACCATTTGGTATGTACTTTTCTTATTAAAAATAAATAACATATGCAGATATTTCTTCAGGTAGTATACATCCTCCCATACACTTCCACAAGAAAACAAGAAAGAAGGCCTTCAAAGGTACTATAACATAACAGAACGACAGCTAAACTCCTTTCTTTTTTCAGCTCTCAAAATCATGTCTTTCCCCTTCTAAACTAACCAAGAAGCATTTATTGCCTTCTTAGCTTCTCTTATCCAGTTAAACCATAAAATCACTAGTTTGCACCCACGATATAGCCAAAATTTTCATTGAAAGTAGACCCCAAAAACTATCCTACTAAATTTGTTGCAAATCCTCTTCCTGTCTGGTAACATGGAACGGCTACAAAACATTTGTTTTCATTCCTTTTGATTTTGAGTTGCAGGGAGGAGAATATTTGAAAGTGATTCTGCTAGATCAAAAAGAAAGTATGAAATATGACCTGGGTACAAGCATCCTTGTAGCATCTAACAGATCTTGCAACTCAACAGCACTTTTAAGTTTTGTCTGGAAAATGAAAAAAATAAATAGATGCTTAGGCAATACAATTGCCTATGGAATAAAAATATGAGACAAAAGAAAGTGAAATATTCACCTCGGATCTGGGTCGTCCCCCATTGTACTTTAGCATCAAGTTTAGCAGATTTTCCTCAGTAACCTTCAATTTTACTTTCTGCTTGGGAGTTCTATCACCACTACTCATTGAGGAAAGTTAATTTAAGAATGAAAAGTTGAGAGTACTAACAAACCTAAAACATAAAGGAAAATGTAGTAACATACTGGCGAATAACAACTATGACACAGCGTAGCTCCTCAGACTGTCCAAATGAGCCAATAACTCCACTTCCTTGGCGAGTAAGTCTTTCAGAAGGCAGGGTTGGTTCATTTACTTTCCATGGTAATGTTGGTGGTATTACTGAAGAAAGATGAGGAGCTTTTGCTTCTAAAAACATCTTCCTCAACACACAAGCAGCATCATCGTAATACCTGTATTATAAAAGAGAAAGTATGCCTTGTTCATAACAAATAGAAAACAGAGGATGCGACATTAGTAAGTTTAGAACAAAAGGAAAATCCTGTCAAAAGAAATTAAATAAACTTTTAAAAACTAAATGAAGATAAGCTTTAAATAACCTTGTTTTTCCCATCATATATAAGGAGAGACAAGATTTTGGAAAAAAAATTTATCTTCCTAATCATTGGTTTCACCAAATTCTATGGTTGGCTTGTAGCAATTACCATTAACACCTTGAATACATTACTTTATATCAAAAGTGGAATCTAGCTTAAATAACATATTTGTAAGAATTTCTTTATAAAAGTTCAAATAATTGATGAGCATGTTATATTGCAGTTAGTTCTGTTGATTGATAATATTAGCTAAGTTCCATTGGAGACATAACAAAGACACAGTGAATAGACAAGAAAAGAAAACAGAAAACCAAGATCAAGCATGTACTCTTTGCTAGGTAGGAAGAATGTAGAGGGGTAAGTACGGAAAATTTGTTAATCCAATGGTTAAGTTTCATAATTATACTTTGTAGCTTAACCATTGGATTGACAGTTTTTCCATCTTTATCACTTTTCATCATACTGTGCAATGCATATAGGCATCATTATATTCAGGGCCAGCATGCACATCGATTTTTTTGTTCCTCCTCTTTCCGTTTATGATACATGATATAATGATAATTAAGTTAATTAACAAAGACGCCAAATCAATTTACGCAAGCACATACAGATACAGAGAATAATAATTGTGATATTGCATTCAATACAATATGTAGCATGATCAAATGGAAAATATCGATATGATCAACACCATGTATAATCACAAGACTAAAGAGAAACTCGTACTTGTAAGAATTTTTCACAAAACTCCATCCATTCACATCACAAACATATGAACTACCCTCGGAACGCAAAAGATCAAATCCACACACCTGCAAGAAATCAAACTGGTTACTAAACTGATATGCCAGATAAACCGTTATAAATTGAAACGGTAAGCATCCAACCTAAAATCTATTGGTAATAGGTGAAGGGGCCAAACATTAATATAAAACCACGGGAAACCTAAACTTAACAAATGTTGGATAACATCAGTTAAACACTTCCTCTCACATGTAGCTCACAAGGCCTACACATGGACAGCCTAACCAGGGATCATCAACCTCACGAGGAGTTATCTAGGAAGAACAACATAACAAAATATGGGCTATGATACCACCTTAAGCATCCAACCTAAAACCAATTAGTAACAGGCAATGCGGCCCAACTTTAATATAAGACCACAGAAAATCTAATACTTAACAGTGAAAAAAAAAATCTTGAGTTAGGTTAGGCATTTCTGTCAAAGCCAGAAAATCAGATAGCTCTTAATAAACCCATCTTTCTAGATTTAATTAAAAAGAAAAGGTGGTGCTATGTGCAGTTATTTCTGCAAGCCTGCAAAATCATTTAGACAATATATATATGTGTGTGTGTGCACGAGCGTGTTTCTTCCTACAATTGCATGAAATCAGTCTTCATAAACCAAATATATAGTAACTGTTAACATGCAAAGAGATCTTTTAATCCCATGATTTAAAGATTAATTGGAAAAGGAACTACTAAAATTTTAATATGAAGAAAAAATCTAAGAGCTAGAAATGATGGTAAAATATATAACAAAGCAATAGGTACAAATAATATCCCAAGAATGTAATATGTAGGATAATACGACTTGTATATTATGTAAAAGACTTGTATATTATGTAAAAGACTGGGAGTTATCTGTTAGTAGAGTTAGAAGTCTTTTATTATTAGGATTCCTAGTTAGAGATAAATTCTTAAGGACTCTATAAAAGAGTTCTATGTTGTAACCTATTTGAAGTGGAATAACAGGATCCTCTTTCTTCTATTTTCACTAATTTCTACATGGTATCAGAGTGGGTTTCGATTTTTTTAAATAAAAAACCCAAGTCGATGGCCACCTCTTCTTCTTCTCATACTTCTTCTACTGAAATCACCTCTTCACCAGAGATTATTTATGGTTCTGACGATCTCAATGACTCTTCCAGTCTTGTTATTACCTGTCACAGATTGAATGGAAATAATTATTTGGAATGATCTCAATCTGTCCAGATTTTTATTTCGGGGCGAGGCAAATTGGGCTATCTCACAGGGGATGTTGAAAAGCCTGCGGCTACTACTGCTGGATATGCCAAATAGATGCAGGAAAATAGCCGTGTGATGTCTTGGTTGCTCAATTCTATGGCTCCCAGTGTAGGCAGAAATTTTCTCCTTTATCAAACGGCGGCTGAAATCTGGAGTGCTGTCCAAGAAACCTATTCCAGTACAGACAACATCTCTGAGTTGTATGGGATTGAAGGTCAGGCATCGGTTCTCAAACAAGAAGGAATGTCCGTCACCCTATACTATAATACCCTCAATGCTCTTTGGCAGCAGATAGACCTTTATGAGCAAAATGAATGGGAGACACCAACTGATGCTGCCTTGTACAGGAAAATCACTACACAACGCAAAATTTTCCAATTCCTTCATGGGTTGAATAAAGAGTTAGATGAGGTTCGTGGTAGAATTCTTGGCAGCTCCCCTCTTCCTTCTATTCGAGAAGTTTTTTCTACAGTTAGGAAAGAGGAAAGCAGGCGAACAATGATGCTTCTTGAACCGTCTTCCCATGAAGGATCTGCTCTCCTCACTCAGACAAAATCTAGTTCTAATAAAAAAGGTTGACCCTGGTGTGATCATAGCAAGAAACCAGGCCATTCCAAGGAGAAGTGCTGGAAGCTTCATGGCAAACCAGTCGATTGGAAGCCAAGGTCCTCTAGAGATGCACAGTCCCATTTAGCTTCTGCCTCTAGTGTTACTAGTTTCACTAACAGATTGAAGATCTTCAAAAATTGTTTGGAAAACTTGCATGTCCTAGTGAGGGAATTTGGCCATGAAAGAGACCGAAGGTGCCTCCTTCCCTACAGCCCTTTTATCTGCACAACTCACTCCAACTTGGATCGACTTTGGGGCTTCTGACCATATGACTGGTAACAGGGAGTTGTTCCTTAAATACCCAGCATCTTTTTCTGGTAGATCTATTAAAACTGCTGATGGCTCCCTTTCTCAAATTCAGGGTTGTGGTTCTATTGTTATTAATGAAAATCTGCTACTCAATGATGTTTTATTTGTCCCAAATCTCGCCTGCAATCTTATCTCTTGTAGCAAGCTTTCCACAGATTTAAAGTGTTCCGCAAATTTTAATGCTTCTGGTTGTGTTTTGCAGGCAACGGACTCGAAGAAGATGATTGGCAATGCTAGCTTGCACAATGGCCTCTATGTTCTTCATGGCACTCCACCCTCTTCTACCTCTCAATCTCCTTGCTCATTTACGGCTTTAGGACAAACTAATAACGTTTTATTGTGGCATTTTAGGTTAGATCATCCTAGTTTTCAATATCTTGCAAAATTGTACCCTTCTTTATTTATAAATAAAAAGTCAAGTTTATTTAAATGTCATATCTGTCCTCTTGCTAAACAAACCAAAGCATCCTACTTGCCATCTACTTATAAACCATCTCACCCTTTTTCTTTGATCCATAGTGATATTTGGGGCCCTTCTAGAGTGAAGAATGTTGATGGTTGTACATGGTTTATTACATTTATTGATGACCATAATAGGACTACTTGGACATATTTGATGAAGGAAAAGCCTGAAAACGAAAGCATTTTTGAGAGATTTTATACCATGGTTCTTGCCCAATTCCATACTAAAATCCAACTGTTTAAATCTGACAATGGTAGTAAATTTTTTGTTAGGTCTTTGGGTGATTCTTTTCGAAAAAAGGGAATAGTTCAGATTAGTTCCTGTGTTGATACTCCACAACAGAATGGAGTTGCAGAGAGAAAAAATCGACACCTTCTTGAGGTCACTCGATCCCTTTTATTTACCAGTAATGTCCCTAAGTACTTGTGAGGAGAGGCATTGTTAACTTCCACATATTTGATCAATTGCATGCCCAGTAAGATTTTGAAATTTAAAGCCCCTCAATCCATTTTCTTGGAAAGTTATCCCCATTTTAAGCCTCTTTCCTGTATATCACCTCTTAAAATTTTTGGTTGTACAGCTTTTATTCATAATTAAGCCACTAATAGGTCCAAGCTAGATCCTAGATCTGTAAAGTGTGTGCTAGTGGGGCATTCTTCACTTAAGAAGGGCTATAAATGCTATCACCCCCATTTCGAAATTTTTTTGTTACTATGGATCTTACCTTTTTTGAACAAGACCCTTATTTTATTAAGGCTGCAATTCAGGGGAGACTTGGGATGATTTTCAGCCTTCTCACCAACACCAGGTAACTTCTCCTATTTTTCATTTTATACCTGCAGACTTCTCATTCACTCACTCCACAAATCCACCTTTGTTGCCTACACCACCTTCAAATTTATCACCTATATCTTCTTTACCAACCCCTTCAAAAACACCTACAACTTCTCAAGACCCTTCCAAAACACCTACTCCTCCCAAACAACTTTTGACCTATACAAGGAAAAAGAAAACCATACCCGAGGCCATTTTGCAATCTGACACTTGCCGAGAATTGGATTCGAGTCCAATTGCCAATATGGAAGATGAAGGTAATATTATCAGTGAGTCTACTACTCCTAATCTTGATGATTTTCATGTTGCTATTAGAAAAGGAGTTAGACAGTGCACTAAACATCCTATTCAGAAATTTGCTGCTTACAGTTCTTTGATACCATCTTTCAAAGCCTTTACAGCAAGTTTAGATGAAGAAGATATCCTTTCAACTGTTGATGAGGCACTAAAGCATCCTAAGTGGAGAAGGGCTGTTGAAGAAGAGATCAGTGCACTTGAGAAAAATGATACCTGGACAATAACAGATCTTCCCCAAGGTAAAAAACCTGTTGGTTGTAAATGAGTTTTTTCTGTGAATATAACTCTGATGGCAGTGTGCAGAGATATAAAGCAAGGCTAGTGGCTAAAGGGTATACACAGACCTATGAGATTAATTAGGCAAAACTCAATACTGTTCGGGTTCTATTAAGTCTTGCTATCAACTATGATTGGAACCTGCACCAACTTGATGTCAAGAATGCATTTCTTAATGGAAAGTTAGATGAGGAAGTTTATATGAAAGTTCCACCTGGTTTGAAATCAGTTGAAGGAAATCAGAAAGTTTGTAAGCTCAACAGGTCACTTTATGGTCTAAAGCAGTCCCCTCGAGCTTGGTTTGACAGGTTTACTAAAGTTATTTTGAAGAATGGATATAGGCAATCACTAGCTGATCACACACTCTTCATTAAGGTAACTTCGAAAAATAAAAGAGTTATCTTGATTGTTTATGTAAATGAAATAATCTTGACAGGGGTGATGATGAAGATATTAGCTGCTTGAAGAATCTTCTGAATAGAGAATTTGAAACAAAGGACTTAGGGAAGCTTAGATACTTTCTTGGCATGAAGGTTGCAAGGTCAAGTAAGGGGCTGGTGATTAATCAAAGGAAGTATGTCCTTGATTTACTAAATGAAGCTGGAATGCTAGGGTGTAAGCCAACAGATACACCAATGGAAGCCGGCTTGAAATTTACTAAGGAAACAGGCTCTTTAGTTGACAAAGACAGGTTTCAGAGATTAGTGGGAAAATTAATCTATTTATCACTAACCAGGCCAAACATTGTTTTTCCAGTAAACGTGATAAGTCAGCATATGACCAATCCTAATGAAGAACACATGGCAGCAGCTAACAGAATCCTTAGGTACTTGAAGAAGACTCCTGGACATGGTTTATTGTTTAAAAACACACAGGACAGATCTGTGAAAGTTTTCACAGACTCTAGCTGGGCAGGAGAACTAACTAAAAGGAGATCAACTAGTGGCTACTGCACTTTTGTTTGGGGAAATCTCGTGACTTAGAGAAGCAAGAAGCAATCAACTGTCTCCAGAAGCAGTGCAGAAGCAGAATTCCGAGCTTTGGCACTAGGAATGTGTGAAGGAATTTGGTTACTCAAGTTGCTTAAGGAGTTGCACACAGACCAAGAAAATAAGTTTGAGGTTCCGTGTGATAACCAATCAGCTATTCAAATTGCTAGGAATCCAGTTCAACATGATAGAACAAAACATGTTGAAATAGACAAACATTTTATTTCAGAAAAAATCAACAATGGGGTAGCTTCGTCATACACCCCTACAGAAGGACATCTAGCAGATGTACTCACAAAAGCCTTACCCAAATCAATTTTTGATGAGTTCTTATCCAAGCTGGGACTATACAACGTATACTCTCCAGCTTGAGGGGGAGTGTAGGATAATACGACTTGTATATTATGTAAAAGACTGGGAGTTATCTGTTAGTAGAGTTAGAAGTCTTTTATTATTAGGATTCCTAGTTAGAGATAAATTCTTAAGAACTATAAAAGAGTTCTATGTTGTAACCTATTTGAAGTGGAATAACAGAATCCTCTTTCTTCTGCTTTCACTAATTTCTACATAATATGAAAGAGACACTCTATGCAAAAAAAAAATTATATGAGCACATTATTCTTTTAAAATAATCATGCTTCAAGCCATGAGAGAACACAAAGATAAAAAGTCAAAGTTGCAAGAAAAGCAAAACAAAGATAAGTAGTAGCGGTAGATATCGTATATCTCAAAATACTTGGCCATAAATCCATAAAGATTAACAAAAAGGGCAATGGAAAATTTCATAAATGTGATTAAACAGACATACCGCTTGCCTAAATGCGATGCAAACTTCCCTTGCCATTTGCTTCTCATTAGGTGTCAGCAACACAGGATATCTGATCTGTCAAATTAGGTAACACAAATATACTTAAACATCATATATTCCACCAACCATGTGAAAATCTAATAGCAATGAATCAATAAGGTAGCTGGTTATGCAATGTGCTAAATTTGCTATGCATCAATAGTAATTAACCTCTGTCACTTTTTGTGAGAAAGGGGCCATGGTGGCCGGAGAAGATGAACGCCGATGAACAATGAACAATAAAATATAAAAGCTAGAATTTAACGATAGAACAAAAATAGTATTTTTAACAGAGAACAATGTGTTTCTTTGTATTTTCTCTTATTCTTAATAATCAAATGTGTATGAGATAAGCCTTTAAATAGGCTGATACAGAGTTTCAGTATAACTAAAATTATATTTTTATTTATAATTTAAATAATATTTATCTCTAATTTAAATAAGACTTCTAGTAAATCTAAACTACTAACTTAGAAATAAACTCTAATTACACATTAAATTAAACTCTAATCCTTATTGTCAACTTACACTCTCCTTCAAGCTCTAACACTTCTTGGATAACTTACACTCCCCCTCAAGCTGGTGAACAAGTGTAGTAGAGCACCAGCTTGGATCTTGGATGTGATGCCCTACTCATATTTCTTTGCTGTATTTTAGGGAAAAAATCTCCCCTTTTTGGGACCCATTGAGTTGAACAGCTAGGACATACTCATGCTATTCTTTGAACGACCATTGTTGAAAATTTGCAAACGATGTTGCCGGTTTTTGCATCCTTCTTGAGATGTCTACCAACTTTACTGTTGTTATTGGTTTTTGCACCCACCTTAGATGTCTTCCAGCTTTCCTCTATCAGTGATGATCTTTTTCAGGTTTTTGCATCTTCTGAGATGTCTTCCAGCTTTTTCTGTCATTCACGGACTAAGTAACTGCTTCCATTCAACAATGATCACAGGAATCTACACTCCCCTCAAGCTGGTAGTTGCACAAACTAGAATTCCAGCTTGGATCTTTGATGTAGAATCCCTTAAAAATATTATCTAGTTTTTAAGGCTAAACTAGAACCTCTTCTCCTATCTTTTATAATTGATGGCTGAAATAGAACCAGATAATTTTTAAGGCTAAACTATAACCTTTCCCTATCTTTTACAATGGATGGCTAAGATAGAACCAAATAGTTTTTAAGGCTAAACTATAACCTTTTCATATTTCTTTTTGATTGGCTAAGATAGAACCATTAAATAGAGAACAAAATAACAAAATTAAACGAGTAGAATTTTCACCATAGATGTAAGATTTCAACGAGAGAGAAGCCAAGGAACGAGCGTGGCCTAATGACAACAGCGGAAAAAAAATAATATGCATCTAAAAAAAATCAGATCGTCAATTTGATTCAGATCAGAGATGGCAGCAGTGGTGACGACATCAGGATCGTTGTTGGCTCATAATACCATGTGAGAAAGGGGTCATGGTGGCCGGAGAAGATGAACGCCGGTGAACAATGAACAATAAAATATAAAAGCTAGAATTTAACTATAGAACAAAAATAGTATTTTTAACAGAGAACAATGTGTTTCTTTGTATTTTCTCTTATTCTTAATAATCAAATGTGTATGAGATAAGCCTTTAAATAGGCTGATACAGAGTTTCAGTATAACTAAAATTATACTTTTATCTATAATTTAAATAATATTTATCCCTAATTTAAATAAGACTTCTAGTAAATCTAAACTACTGACTTAGAAATAAACTCTAATTAAACATTAAATTAAACTCTAACACTTCTTGTCAACTTACACTCTCCCTCAAGCTCTAACACTTCTTGGATAACTTACACTTTTCACTGTGCAATTCATAGAAGTGATTAGCCTCAATGGAAACAAATAAATAAGCACTATAGGGGCAAGGTACACTCAAATTACAACCTTTTGCACATGATTTTGTACCATTATCTTTTTCATATGCATTTCTGCTAAATTATTTACTTCACCATGTATCTTATTTGCCCTTCCACTTGGCAGCACCTTGAAGGTATGATTTAAGTTAATGCACTAGATTAAAACACCTCAAACAATGTGCATCATAAAGAATGTCCTAGTTATGATTATCTTCTTTTATGGTTGTTGTGGATACTTTGACTTTCAATGTATTTTCACCCACTTACCTGACTTTAATCTCTCTAGCATAACAGAATCCAACTGAAACAATCTCCTAATAATTTGAGTCCAACTAAACAAATATTGTTCATCATCCATTTCAACTCCCAAAGATGATAAAAAACACAGTTTTAACTTGAAACGACATGCTAAACATCCTTCTACACTACAGACAAAACATTAATAAAGGACACAAGGTTGCTTGGCTATCAAGAATTGACAAAGAAACAAGTGATTCACAAGGAACCATAATGATCAAATAGTAGGATTTCTGAACAATTACACAAGTATATATCAAATAGAAGTAAAGCATATGTTTTGGATTAATATATTACCAAAGACTTACTTCTTTCCCATCTGGATTTCTCATAACAACACCATCAACAACAGGAGACTTCCTAGCCTCAGCATGAGCGTATTCAGGGCCAACTGTATAGACCTATATTCATTTGACAGGATGATCAGACAAATTTTCCAAGGAGAGAGATGGACAGTTGGAGAGAAAAAAGCAACACGGGTAATGTTAAAAGTTAAAAGAATCTCAAAGAAAGATCCAGCAGAATCATAATAACCTACTGTACGGTCTGCATATGGAATGGTTCTTTCTTCCTAATGCAAATATCAATGCCTAAAAATCAACATTCAATATCTGAACTAATAGTATTAAATTCACGGAAATAGAAAATGTGAGGCTACCCCTTATATGCTGTTTCCCTCCACTCTCATAGCCAAACAGAGTTAAATGCAAAGATTGCACTGTGCACTATTCAGAAAATTTTGCAACAATTACACAATCAGGTTTCATATAAATACCGCTCAAAGTATGCTAAATTAACTACAAATTTTGTACACCAAATTTATAACCTTAACATCAGTTCCTCCAGTTGGCATAAACTCCTCATATATGTAAGAACCTTCGCGTCTTACTCTTCTAACTTCAGGATGGAACTCACTTGATCTGTTTCCAACCTAAAAAGAGAAGTTATACCACATTAGAATTTACATTGTCCAGGAGAATATCAAAATAATGGACAATTAAGCATAATGGCAGCTTCATTTAAAAATAGAATGAGAAACAACAATTTGTCCCTTAAATCATGCAAAAAGTTGACAGTATTCTCCAAATAACGCATGATCTTTATAAAGTTCATATCAGAGCTTCAAAAGTTACAAAAAGGCTGTAGCCAAAAGATCAAGATAGATATTCAGACCTTCCTAAACAATTCTTTCATGCCTCCACCTGCTGAGCTAGGGTAATATATCATTATACTATGATCATCCCCTTCAGAAAAAGAACAAAACAATGCTGTTAGCATACATGCAAACAGGGAAAAGGGTCTAGCAAGAGCTACAGCATAGTGATGAAGTCCAGAGAACAGAAATCCTCCAAGCTTCAGGAATTAGGTTTCAAGACTCAACTCCATGCAGCTTAAATTTGCATAGTTCTCAAGATAGAACCTATTAAACTGAGAAGATAATTTTGAACTTAAAATATGGAAGTGTGGGGATTTGTGGATGCATATTTTGATCATTAATCATTTTTATAAGCTGGGTGGCTGTTATTCAACATATCATAAAATCAATAAGAAGACAATCTTATACATTATATAAATTATGTTATTTTCTTACAAAATTGTTTTACAAGAAACAAAAACAAAATGACAGTCCCTTAAAACTCTATAAATCAAGCCAGTCAATAAATCAATATTATGTAAGAAAACAGTGATCTAATATATTGCACATGCAATAATCGATCCTCATCCGTACTATATACAAACATAAGAACATAATTAAATTTTTGGTGACGAGAATGAAATTAACGAGCAATGGATGAAATGTCCAGTATTTGATCTGGTTACATGACCCAAAATGAAAATATGCTTTAACATACTCTTCGCGTTGCAAGTCAAGTTTTATGTAAACAAGAATGCCACAAAGAACCATGTTAAGTTCATATTCAGAATACTGGCGAGGAACAAACAGATGCAAGAAGATAAAAGTATAAAGACCAAACTCACCATCAACAGGCTTCTCCACAAATGGCTTCCAGAAACGATTTCCATGCACTTCAACATAATCTTCATCTTCACTAAAATAATCCAGCTCCTGGTACGGTGCTTCTCTATTTACAAGGGCATATCTTGGAACAGATATACCGAACATTTTAAGCCGCTTGAATCCCAAAATAACTAAGTTAGTCTTTGTTAATCAACTGCTATAACATTATACATTTCAACAATTTATATAATCAGTTCTCCGACAAGCTCAAAGGATAATTTTTTTCCTCAGAAAAAAAGAATCGGCCAATTATGGTATAGATCTAGCTTTATCTCATATTCAATCAATTTTCAAAAAATTACTATATTATGTTGGGCACAGGAGAACCAAACTACTACTAAGGCGTCGCACCTACACCCCAAAAGAAGTAGGTCAAGATGGATGCTTAGGAAGTATACCTCATATACCTTCCGGCGATCATGAAGAAGGTGTTGTGGTTCCAACTCATTCACAAGGAACGGTCTGAATCACAGAGCAGAAACAGTTGCAAACATATTAATTAATGCACATATTATTTAATGCTTGTTGGGTATAGAAAAGAAGAGAATTGTTATTATTCAAAGAACTAGATCATATAAAATGCAATAAACTAGTAGATATTCTATAGATTAAGAAAATTGCGCAGAAGTTAACTCCCTTCGGTCTTTAAGAGATTGATTCTGCTGATAGAAACATAGTTGAGATGAAAATAATCTGGTTACAGCTTCACTTACATGGATGGGTTGAAATAAGTTAAAATGACTGTAAATAAGGCTAAATTACTACAGGTCTAGACTATAATAAAAGACTCAAATACTAGGACACTAATGAAGACCATGGCACTTAATAAAACAGCCGTAATGCGGCACTTCCCGTTGCAATCATGTGCAAGAACCAAATCTTAGACTTTCCCAACGTAAATTATAGAGAGATTAATGGAACAATCACCTCGAACATGATTATCTTCATGTTTTCAAAATGTAACCCACTGATCTTGAGCATTAACGGATATGCCATGTGGATTGAGACCTACTATATCAATCTATAGAGACCTCATACTTCTCCGTATTGATGGATTGAAGTTCATGCTTGGTAAGTTAGTCCCAGGATCCAATCAGAATTACTATAAACAATTAATTTTCTTACTTTTAATGGACTCTCATTTAAGACCTGTTTTGAAAGAAAATATCAAAGGCTTAATCTCCTATCTTTGATTTTTTTTTTCTAATTATTTGAAAAGTTATTTGACCAACATTTAGCACGTTACTTTAGCAAGATAAGCTTAATTGACAACTCAAATAGTCATAAAGTATCCCAGGAAGATTTATTCCCAGATGTAAAGTATGAGAGTCAAAAGTTATTGAATCCTTATTTTAAGTTTCCCCGTTACAGTTACAATTAAGTAATCATATTAGAATCTAAAATCAGTTAAAATTTCTTGAAATTTGGAAAGGATTTGATTCCCTATTGTGAACATGCAAAAAGAACTTACTTCCTTAAATTAGCATATGCTTCAGCCTTGTCAAGGGGAAATCCAGAGGAGTAGAATGCAATCAAACAATCACAGACTGGCCAGCTGAAACAAGCAAAATTATGAGAAATTATGACCTCTCAAATGAATTAGGTAAGAGAAACAACGAAAATCTTGACCATTAAGAGTTTGATATCAAGAAGTACGTCCACTAGTAACACATACATTGATATCTCTCTCACACATCCTTGGACTTAATTCCCTCTAAAATTCATATAATCATTCAACGAAAGAAGAAAGAGTAGAATATCCGACAATAAGGAACTGATCTCAAATCAGAGAGTCAGTCAGACTCAAACTCTATCTTTCAGAGAAAGATACAAATATTAAAGCACTAAATGAATATGAAGAGAACAGCTAAAAACAAGAAACTTTTCAACATAAGTGAAACCAGTCTATTTACTGTTTTCAACTGGAAATTTAATTTGCAAATCTGTGAGGGAGATCCACACCTCTTGTTTCTTGTTCTCTTTTAAATTTAAAATAAAAAATGATAAAGGCACCAATAATAGCAATCGTAAATAATATAATCAACAATATCATAATGTAAATCTGAGACGATGTGTTTCAATTAAATAGCAAAAAAATGTACCTTTCTATCGGATCTTCAAGAATAACCTTATCGCCAAAATAGAGAATCTACAAAAAGAGAAAAAAAGAATTCTCCACAAGCAATCCATAAGAACAAAATAATGTAACATTACACGCTTTCAAGGCTCATATTTGTTACAAATACTGGCATGGATGCGAGGACATGACCAGTGACGTATCCTCCAAATACATGAACATGAAGAAAAAGAGTTCACAAAAAATTTAGAAAAAAATTGAATATTTAACGTACCCATAACTGACACTCAAACCACAATCAGAGTAACATAGGTACGACTAACATAGGCTGCACTATCACGCGCTTGCAACAGCAAACTTCAGCATAGCACGACAAACAAACCAATAGAATTTACCAAAAAAAGAGTATATTTTTCATCACAGTAAATCATGATTATCCATTTATATTTCCCCTAAACTAATCCATATGAGTACATCAAATTAAACTCAAACATATAATAAAACAATACAAATTCAGATTAATTTAAATTTAAGGTTCGAAAGTTATATATGGTCTACCTCAAATTCGCCAAAAGCCTTAATCCTATCCAGAATCTGTCTCATTGGAGCCGAAAATGCCTGAAAAAGGAAGAGAAAGAATGATTAAAACTTAAAATTTAAGCATTAAAACATAGCAATAAATACTATATAAACTTTATATTACTATATAAACCATGCATTTCTGCCAATAATGCTGTTTTCAAAATATATATATGATTTTCATATATTTATTAGAAAACTCGAGCAAACAAAAGAGACAAGGACCTCGCTTCCGCATTTCACCTTCTTTTCCATGACGCAAACTCCAACAATTATCTTCCCATATGCTTCTCCTCCTCCTTCTCCCATTTCTTTTATCTGAAAGATAAAAAGAAATAATCTCAACGAACAAAAAGAACACCGCGACGGGAAACTCTTCCGCTGCCAAACACCGCCAGGACGCCAATCCGGAGACTTGCAGGTAGGTAAAGGAGATCTAGAAAAAGAAGAAAACGAGGGGAAAACAGGGAACGCGATTGAGCGAAGAAGAAAGGAAACAGGGCGTCGAGTAGTTGGCGAGAAATATTGGAGAGGGAAATGCGACGAAGCGTTTTAAATGCCGAACAGAAATGGAAGAGAAACAGAGGGATTTAATCTCATTTTCTTAGGAAAGAGATTGTATTTATAGATTTCTTTAAAGTATTGGGGGATGCATAGAGACAAAAATATGATGGATTCTGGTATATTCAAGTGGGTCATGACTTTGCTTTGCAAAAGGGACGTGCGAAGTTTAAGGTTTTCCTTCAAGTTTATTAGTGTTTTAGCGGGGGTGCGAACGAGGCAGGGCCGGGCGGGACGGTTTTTGGCCACTCAAACTCGACCCGAAAATTTAAAGTTTTAACTCGATTTAATTTAACCCTAGTGTAATATATTTTTATTCTGATTCGACTCGACTGTACATAATAAAAGTATAACTCGATTCGATTTAACTTTGAAATTTTAATAAAAAACTTGGTTAAACCTAATCCGTCTCGAAGAAAATTAATAAAAATATTAAATTTATAATACATAAAAATGTAATAAATATAAGGGTTATATTTTGATACACAAGTTGTGTAAAAAAAAATTATACAATCCTTCTATAAAATTTAAAACCTAAATCTCAAACCTTAGCACCATAAAACCAAAACTTTAAACCTTAAACCCTAAACTTTAAATTCTAACCATAAACCTTAAATTTTATAACCTACACACTAAACCCCTAAACCTTAAATATAAATATATATTTATAAATAAACCGGGTAGAGGTCGGGTGGGGAATTTCCACTCTAAACTCAAACCTGACCCAACTCAAACTCCTTAAAAATCCAACTCGACCCGTAAATCAAAAATTCCAAAAAAAAATGCCACCTACCAGATCGGATCAGAACTCGTTAAATTTATTTTTGTCATTCTAGAACTTTTAGGAGCCTCTTGGTAGGGAATGTTTTTTTAATTTACGGTGCCATTATAAAATAGCATAGGTTTATTACTACTAATCTTTTAATAAATCACGTTTTAAAAAAATAGGTTTCTCAAAGGGTTCAATAGAACTAGTGAGTTCACTTACTAATCCTTTCGCGTTTTGTTCGTTTATATAGGGGTAGACGCTGGCCACAAGTTTTAAGGTTGCTTTATATCTTCGGCGAAGATCGAACCCTTGACCACGTGGTATATTTTAAAATTCTTTAATTGGTTAAGCGACTAAAATGTTTATTCGCTTTCGATTTTGTATGGTTTTGGATCCTGGTGGTTACATTGGTAACATAAAATATTGTTTTATTATACCAAAAAATAGGATACACATACTACATTTTAAGTAGGTATCAATAAAGTTAATAGGGTGTGCGATTTTTTAAAAAATATATATAATTTAGTGTAATGTTTATACTAAATAGGTATTTTCTTACTCATAAATCAGAAGATATCATGTACTTCTATATATTGTACTAATAATTATATCAATTAAATTAAACTCAAAATTTGTTAATGTAACAAATAGTAACGTTATTCATAGATGAGAACAGTCTAGTGCAGGATTATGTATTACATGATGGAGCTTGGGATTGGAAACGTCTTGCTCTTCATCTTCAGCCCTCGGCCCTTCCCTATATTCGAAGCATTCTCCCCCCACATGTCTTGCTCGGGTTCGTGGCTTTCTCTGGTTAGCTGAGCAGGATAAACTACTTACGAATGTGGTCCGGTTCTCTCGACATCTTTCTCCCTCGGCCATGTGCGATGCTTGCGGTGCTCATGGTGAGTCCCTTTTGTACATTTTGCGTGATTGTCCGATGGTTCGAGCCGTTTGGCAGTCCTTTGATTCCTCCTTCATCAGGCCGGATTTCTTCTCCATGCCCCTTAGCGATTGGATTTTCTATGGTGTTTCGGCAGCAAACTACTATGCATTATCCAAGGGCCCATGGAGTCTTCTATTTATTGCGTTCCTTTGGCAGTGCTGGAAACGGCGCAACATGACTTTTTTTTGTGTTGAATATATAGACAATACTTCCTTACTAAATGCTTGTGTTCACTGGGCCAAAAGTTATGCTTCCTCGATGCACCGCTCTTCTTCCTGACATCCTGCGGTGATTGAATCAATCAATGGCAACCTCCTCGCTCTGGTTGGGCTTGTCTAAACTCTGATGGCGCAGTCTCTCGCTCTTCAGGCCTTGGTTTCATTGGTGGTGTGCTCAGGGACTGTCATGGTACCTTCTTGTCCTCCTATAACAAGTTCATTGGTAAGACAAGCGTTCTTCAAGCAGAACCCTGGGGTGTGTTTGAACGTCTCTCTCTTGCCTGATCCTGCGGCATTGATCGCCTTAGTGTGTATCTTGACAGCGCTGGTGTTCATAGACTTCTCGTTTCCCCCTCAGCCACGAGTCCTTATGTTTTGGTTCGAGTTGTTGCTGATCTCCTTGACAGAGCTTGGTTAGTGGACTTCACTCTTGTCCGCCGCGAGGCTAACATGCCGGCTGATACGATGGCAAAGCTCGACACTCCCCCGAATGGTTCTCTATAGATCTTTTCGGCTCCTCCCTCTGAGATTCTCGATTTACTTCAGAGATATTTTCGGACCCCCTTACACCCAACTAAGGGGAGTCTAATGTATTGGCTCCGCTCCGGCCTCATTATCATTCAAAAAAAAAACTCTAGTACTTTTTTATAACTTATTGACTATATATTTATTGTTAGGGTAATTATTTGATGCGTCTCGTTAGTGAATTTTTTTACCACAAGCGGGCTTCTAAAATTGTCATATATCTTTTTACGGGCCCTAAGCCTTATCTCTTAAATTTTAAACTTTAAATCATAAAATATATTTCTAAATATTAAATCTAACCACAAGCATTAAAACCCTAACCTTAAATCCTAAACCATAACATCTAAACTCTAAAAATTAAGCGCATGTAAAAAAGAGTTTTTCCTCACTAGTGCATAGAATATTTTCCGAGATTTTTATTATAGTTGTTAGACTTAATGCAATATTTAAAGTAGGTGCTGAAAGTATTACTATAATATACTATAAAAGTTAAAGATTCTTTAACGTGAATTGTAAAATTTCTCAAAAATCAAAACTCAAACTTTTGTAACTTCTATAGTAGATATATCGAATGTTAGGAGATTTACCTCATTTGTTAAACTCAATAAAATATTTTGATTATCGCATTATACTCAAAAAGTTAAAGAGCTTTCGACATACAGTCAAAGACGATGTTGATGGCTACTGTTTCCTTACTACGGTTTTCTCCTGGCCTTGGAGATTCTCCTTGTGCTTTGTTCTCTCCGTGCCTGTATGTTTTTGTTTTCAATGTTCTTGTGTGTTTTGATTTTGTTTTGTATTATTCCCCCCTCTCTCTCCTATGTTTTTCTGATACTTATTTTGTTTTTCTTCTTGTATTATGTTTTCTTTGTTGACTGAATGATGCGGGCTTTTAGTTCATAAAAAAAAAAAAAAAACTAAAGGGCCTTAACATAAAATGTAACTACATGTAATGTTATGAGATTTATGTTATTTGTTGGACTCCGTATACTTTTTCAAGTAGATACCGTAAAAGTTATCATGGTGTACTCAAAATGTTAACATTAATTGTAGCTACATGTCATTTTACCTAAATTTCTCAAAGTTTAAAACCTTCAAACTTCCATGACGTTTTAGTAAATAATATATATATATATGTAATTTTACGAGTTTGTATAATTTATTAGACTTGATGCAATATTGTAACGCCCCAAAAATAGGGTCAAGAAATTCAAGGTCCGATCGGATTGGTTCTGAACCGATCGAACCGGGATTGGTCAATTAAGAAGGTTTCGGGAAAATAGGCGTTTTAATTTAAAATAGTGGTGGATTTAAATTGGATTTGGGATTTCTAAAAGGTTTAATGAATTTATTAAATGTTTTAGAAATTTAAAACAAAAGTTGATTAAATCGAATTAATTGACATCTTGATTTTGGTGACTAAAATGTGAGTTTTAGAACTTGTTTTAAAGTGAAGGGCCAAAGCTAAGAATCCTTAGAGAGTTATTATTTCTAAAAATCTTAATTAGGATTACCACCTTGTTTTAACAAATAGTTTTAACGGTTAATTGGTTTCTAAAATTCATTTTCTCACTTTACGTCAATTTTCTCATTACTTTTCTCTCAACTTTCTCTCATTTTCTTGCTAATTTCTTGAACATAGAATTTAGATTTCTAATTGATTTTTGATGGAGATTATATCTCTATATTCCTTTTTCAATCCTTAGTAAAACCTTACAAAAAGATTTGGATAAAGTACACAAATGGTCATTAAACTATCCCAAAAAATACAAAATGGTCACCAAACTTTCAAAAATTACATAATGGGCATTAAACTTTAGTTTTTGTTACAAAATTGTCACTGAGCCGTTAATTGTCGTTCATTGAATGACGTGACAGTTACGAAAATTTGAATAATAACACATTTAATCCTCTATATTTGCACATTCAATCAATTTAGCCCTAATTTAACCCTCATTCTTGATGTCTAAACTGATTGAATGTGAAAATATTGAGGATTGAATGTGTTATTATGCAAAACTTTGTAACTCTAATGTCACCAATTAACAACAGATAATGGTTCAGTGACCATTTTGTAACAAAAACTAAAGTTTAATGCCTATTATGTAATTTTGAAAGTTTAGTGACCATTTTGTATTTTTGGGATAGTTTAGTGGCCATTTGTATACTTTACCCAAAAGATTTCTTAAAATCTTTATTATTTTCTCAACTCTTTTCAAGAAGGAATTTATGTCAAATTTTGGTAGAATCCCTTTTGAAGGTAATTCTTCTTCACTCTCAAAAACTAAGGTTCTTTATTGAAATTCACTAGCATTTGGCTCTTGTTTGATAGTTTATAATGTGATTTTACAATTTAATTGAGAAAATTCTTGTTAATTGATGATTATGGCATTTTGCCTAAATTTTTGATTAGGTTTATGAATGCTGGAGATTTTGATTGGGTTATTTTGTATTTTGATTGTATAAACATAATGTGAGATGACACTTTTGATTAGAATCCCGAAACTACTTAATTGAGTAATTTTTAGGTTGGTTTTTAGCTAGTTTTGGGGTTGTTATAAGTGTTTGATGCTTGCTAATGATATAAGGTTGTGTTGGTTGCATTTTTAGATGTTATATGATGAAGATTAGATGTTAGATTCAAAGGTTTATGGCTGGTTAATGTTTGGATGGAGTTTCAGATTGTTTTTAGCATTTTCGGATAATTGTTGTGGACGTCATTGTTAAGGATGCAGGGGATTGGTGTAGGCTATTGTGAGAATACATTTTGATGCATTTACCCCTTGGTTTTATGTTTTAGAAATAGGGAAAGGTCAAGGAGAATTCACCTCTTAGCTTTCGGATTGTTTCGGACGTTTGTAGCATGACAGCTTTGGAAGTGATCGTGTAGCGGTGAGTGAATATGGTTTTAAAAGAGTGTCAAAGCTTGTGGGCTCTATTTTGGGGACTTAGGGGAAAGTGTGAAAATATTTCCTAAGTTCGAGAGTAAGTTGAAGTGATTTTCACTTGCATACCTTGCTAATTTTGACATTAAGTTACAAATGAATGTTTTGAAATGAAGTTTGATAAATGCATGAGGATGAAACTTGTTGTTACAAAGCGTTTTGAACATGTTTAGCCATGTCTATAAACATGAGATTTGGTTTGGAATGAGTAAACATGAGATGCTACCATTGATATAAATGCTATGAGCATGATTGTGGATAAAATGATGAAACAAGTATGTGTAGCATTAAAAAGTAGTAAGTTCCCATGCATGTATGATCTATATTGGCTAAGTGACATATTAAAAGAAAAGTATTGGGTATAGATGGCTAGCCATAGGTTGAGAGTGCACTATAAGCATAAAGGGGCTTTGATCCTAATCGACCGTCCCTCCGTCTTGAGGTAGTTGAAAGAAACTATTCGGGTTTGAGGTGTCCCTTGACCTTGAGGTAAGTGAAAGAAATTATTTGGGTATAGAGGAGAAAATAGTAATTGAAAGATTATTACCACCGTTGAAAAGGGGGTTGAAAGATTACCCCTACCGTATCCGTGTATTTTATAAAGTTGTTGATAAAAAAGAAGTTTAAAAGGGTCACTATAAATACCAATATAATGATATATGATGGAAAGTAATAGTATGATATGATGCATTGATTTCATTCAAGCATTATTTTTGATTATGTATTTTGCATAAAAGAAAGTTTGAAAATGAAGCATGGTTTATCAATGTTTTTACTTAATTGCATAAATAATAGTGTGATAGCAACCTCACTAAGCTCAGTTAGCTTACGTTCTCTTTCATCCTTGCAGAAAACTAAGGTTTGAAGGCTGCATTTCGAGTGAAGAGAATCCAAGAACGCTATTTTTATTTCGGTATGATGAACTATTTTGATATTCGGTAAATAAGGCAATGTGTCGCCAATATCCTTTAGGGTTTGTAATGGGGTTTTGAGATATTTTCAAGTTGTTTGGAGTTTTAATCTTGATGTTTTGATATTCCCTTAAACATGTTGAAGTTGCTATTTGGATGTATGTTGATGATGACAATATGCACTAGTTTGCTTTGTAGTGCAAGATATGTTTTGGATACCTGTTGTTACCTTCGAATGTTTTGAACAAGTTTATATGTCATTTATATAAATGTTGAATGCCATGTTAGATTTTTTTAGGCCTTGATTTGGTTTTAAGTATGTTGATTGTGAGAGTTTAGGAAGCATGTCTATAGAAGTGAAAAGTGGTTCAATCTTTCTTAAATGTTTCTGATATTGAGGGCTTTTGGCTTGTTTTAGTTCTTGGTTTTATGGTGTATATGTATGTATTTTTTTAAGGCGTGTTTTGGGTACCGATTGGATGTAAAACCAGCTAAATTGGGCATTACAGGTCCAATGGTATCGATACTTGATCCCCAATATTGATACAGGTATGTGCAATTTTGGCCTAGGTATCGATACTCGGGGAGGCATATCTGTATGAGTATGTGCAAATTGGTCTGGGTATCAATAATCGGAGAGGTGTATCGATACGAGTTTTAGCTATTGAAATTTGGGACTTTGGCCATTTTGGTTGGGGCATCGATACTCGAGGACGGGTATCAGTACGACCTTTAAAAATTAGGCCTGGTATCGATACCTTGTCTCGAGTACTGATACCCAAGTCGTTATTTTTGTTAAAGTGGTGCCATGGTTTATATTCTTCCATTTTGGTTCATGTTTCGTATGAATGTAATTTAATTGTTATTGAATGATCGGTTTAAGCTAAAATTGGACATGTATCCATGTAACCTGATTAATTGAGGATTTGTAACTCTAAATTAAAATAAGTCATCGTAATTTTCTAAATTTGCAATTTGGTCCCTAAATTGCAAATAGGCGCAATTGGATATCGATTTGACGCTAAGATTCGGTCAACAATTTAACTACTGCCATTATGCAAACCTAGGATTCTAATATTGCATCTAAAAAAGATAAAAGAAAAAATGGACCAAAATCTTGTTGTTCAGTTCAGGTTTGCTCTAGTAAACCTAATATAACCCTCGTAGTTCGGGTCTAGGGACTAGGCAAGGTCAAAAGGTTGTATTTGGTGGTATCAGAGCCATGTTATGATTATTGGGAGTTGTTATAAAATTGTCCTGATAATGTTATATAATTACTCGTATGACAAGTAATCGTTTTGATGAAATTTTCTATGTTGCAGGGTATTTGGTGTTGGGAAACGTCAGTACACCCTATGGCGCAGCGAAAAAAATTATCCGACGTATTCTGCCAGTGATCTATGTACGAGGTACGAATTCAGGGTGAAAAGGGATGAAACATTACCATAAATAAATCTGAAAAATCGCAGGGAGTTAGGAGAATCCAATTCTTCTAGTACGATATCGAATCCAAGTCGTCACAACAACGTTTCGACCTCTATGCAGTCCACCCGAATGAAACGAATAATATTTTACTTCTTTAACTATTAGAGAGGTTTTTCGCAAAAGGCATATCTTCGACTGCTAGACTTTATACCTTTATATAGCATTCAAAAACCCAATTCTAATTAAATTTGGATTCATTAAATATACAATATATTTAACCGAATATAATTAAATATGTAGAATCTGATTATACTTTAATTAGGTTTCTTTAGAGATATATATTTTAATAGTATTTGATAATTACAATAATTATCTAGTACTAAAATATATATAAACAAGATTATCTATAATTATAATAATTTCGGTTTTTATTTATTACGTGTACAACAAGATTGTACACGTGCTATCTAGTCGATATTTGTTCGTTTCAATCATAAGGTGTGACCCTTGTAGGTTCATGTAACGTTAGCAGTAATATCTAGAACAATTCTAATATTACAAGCAATGAGTGGCATCTAGCAATGCATCATTGCTACTTAAGTTACAGGAAGTCGTGGTTCAACATAAACTTTTTCATGATTAACTCTTTTCATGTATTACATTCTTTTGTCCTCATATCTAGATCAGACACAAGTTATGGAATAGTAACAATTGTATAGTCCATCTAATATTTCTTGATATCTTGAGTAAACTATTATAAACGAATAACTATGATATCTCATATCAATTTATTCAAGCATGGCCATGCATTTTCTAGTCTTACTCAGTCAAGTGGCCTATGATATTACTCCTATTATGTATGAGGGACAAATCCTATTTTGATCAACCATATTCCGCTACATAGATTGCGACATATCCAATACTAGTCTTTATAGTGTAGTAGTTACGACACATGTTTGACCGCATCAAAATATGTCACTCACGATATTGAAATAATGACGATCTCAAGTCTGAGGATCATACATGTAGTTATCACTATGAGCAATGTTGTGATTGTCACATAATAATCCAAGAAACATGCTCATAGCGGGTCAGTCCAGTATGTCGTTCTCTAACACATACTTATGTATTGATTTTGACATCTTCATGTCAATGAAAACACTTTGTCATCAATCAAATACATATTAGTCTTAATATATTATTGTTGTCCATGCCCACAATAATACTCGACTAAAGACATTCAAGAATAACTATATTATTCTAAGGATTTTATTATAATTCAGTTTATTTATAAATGCATATAATAAGACTAAAAAATAATAATGACTTTATATTAATAAAATGATAAAATAAGTATGTCATTTACAACTATCTCATGATTGGTCTTTGGGCATACTCCAACATTTGGGAGACATATTGCATATTACCATTGTTTTTAAACGAAATTGTATAAAGTCTTGGATCCTTCACCGAATGCAGGTCTAACTAAAGTTGTTTTTATATGATTTGATTATTAGCAAGTATAGGCCCAAGAAGCAAGACTCGAGCTAACATGAGTAACGCTTAAAATGATCAGAGTTCTGAGGATGGCATAATTCCTCGTACACAGTTACCTTACCCTCCACCTAACCTATCAGAGGGTGTGGAGACGAGAAATCCCCCTCAAGTTTCACAAGGACCTATCTTTGGGGATATGACACCTCTAATACAAGCAATGACGAGAGTGTTTTAGTTAACTATGGCTGGGGTTCATGTTCAGGCACCAGTACCGGTAGCAGCTGCCAATGTCAGACTACCGTTGAAATGCCTCCGAAGTTTAGGAGGTGTTGAATTTAAAGGATTTGACCTTGAAGCGGTGGAGGAATGGTTTGCTAGCACCGAGCGTATTCTTGGAGAAATAGAGTGTACAGATGCTTAGAAACTTAGATGTACCGTGTCCTTATTGCATGGTGATTCTTATCATTGGTGGATGACCACCATAGCTGGAGTACCTACTGCAGATATAAATTGGGAATTCTTTCAAAGAGCTTTCAATAGGAAGTATCTTGGTCCGCAATACCAGGATGCAAAAAAGGAAATTTATGGCGTTGGTGCAAGGCCAGATGTCTATGGCTGAATATGAAGTAAAGTTTATCCGTTTGAGTCAGTATGCTCCTGAACTAGTTCCAGATGATCGTCAGATATGTGATCGGTTTAGATATGGTCTTGAGAAGGATATCAAGACGTACTTGTTGGCTATTGATTACACCGGTTTGATGTGTTGGTCAATCGAGCTAAGGATATTGAGCAGTCCTTAGGCGTTTCCCTTCGATCAATAAGCACTTATTTGGGAAAGTGAGCGTCAAAGTCTGATTATTATGGAAGACGGAAAGAGAAATCGCGAGACAAGCGATATAGGCCTGATCGTAGGCGAGGTGGTGGTGGATGTGGTCAGAATGTCCAAACTGTTGCCTTTGGAGGAGATTGTAAGCATTGTGGGAGATGTCATCCGGGAGAATGTAGGAAAAAGATTGGAGCATGTTTTCGGTGCGGTTCTCATGAGCATTTTCAATGAGATTATCCACATGCTGCTAAAGACGTGCTAGTTCAGACGGTAGCTACGATAGCTCCTGTTAGAGGTCGTGGCCGTGGTAGGGGAAATTTTTAGAGGCGTAAAGAAGGAAAAAGGATTGTTGCTCATATTGTATCCATTCAACCAAAGAATTGGGAACCAATGAAAGTGTACACACATGCGAGGGCTGTAATGACACCGACGTGATCGTAGGTACATTTACCTTGCAATTTATGTCATTATTTTCTTTGGTTGATTCGGGTTTTACACATTCATACATATTAAGTCAAGCACATTTGTTGGGTATACTTGTTGAGGTTTTGAATGTTGGTGTTTTGGTAACTAGTTCTCTTGGTGAGACAGTTACGGTTAGAAGGTTGTTTAGGAGGTGCTCTTTAATGATTCAAGGTCATGTTTTTGCCATGGATTTAATGGAGTTGCCATTTCATGGTTTTGATGTTATTTTGGGGATGGATTGGTTGTCGGAGCATTGAGTGGTAATAGATTTTGAAACCAAAAGGATTTCGTTAAAGCTTGTCGATGACTATAAGGTGGTAGTGGTAGTGGTAGGTGAGAATGGGAAATTCTTGTTTAATGTTGTTTCGGCAATTCAAGCGGAGAAGATGTTATGAGTGGGTTGCAAAGCCTACTTGGCATTTGTGATGAATCTAGGAGTCGAGGGTACCCAAGTGCAGGATATCCGGACGGTGTGTGATTTTTCAAAAATCTTTCCAAAGGAATTGCATGTTTTACCACCGAATAGGGATGTTGGATTTGGTATCGAGACGTACTCCGGTAGATACCGTAAAAGTTATCATGGTATATTCAAAATGTTAATTGTTCTTTAACATTAATTGTAGCTACATGTCATTTTACCTAAATTTCTCAAAGTTTAAAACCTTCAAACTTCTATAATGTTTTAGTAAATAATATATATGTAATTCTACAAGATTTGTATAATTTATTAGACTTAATGCAATATTTTAGGTATATTTTGAAAATTTTATTGCAATGTGCTGAAAAAGTTAAAGAATTATTTTAATGTGAATAGGGGTAGTCCTGGACATGTGCAATAGGTCTGATCGCACACAGTCCCCGAAAAAATAGATCCCAAAATTAGGTCTCTAGTGTATATATATTATGTCATCTTTTGGAACATCGATACTAAAACTTTAGAGTATTTTATAAATAAATTCAACAAGTAAATAGGACGAAAATCACCAAGAACGAAAATTGCATTCATTCCTTTCGGCAAACGACCCCTCCTCATAAAAAGAGATGAGCACACGGATTATGTCATTTTCCAAGAATGCATATCCTTTCTTAAAAAAAACTTAAATGTAAATTCATCCAGACCTGACACTTTAGATCTATCACAACCCCATACAGCCTTCGAACTTCATCCTCAATAAATTACACCTCTAGATCACGTAATTGTTCCATAGTCAATCATTGGAAACATATATCAGCTCCTACTTGTGAGAAATGTTTTCGAAATTCTTTATAAAAATGATGTTTCAATTTCTTCGGATTCGTCACCCATCTTCTTTCAATATGTAAACCACCAATGTTATTGTGTAAACCTTAAATCTTTATCGATATGTGAAAAAAGCTCATATTTCTATCACCCGGTCGTAACCACAATGCACATGATTTTTGCCTCCAAATAAACTCATGACGCTTCATTAGCCTCTACAAATCGCCAAGAAATTTTTTTCTTTCAGCGTTACACTCCTCATCTACTTCCCTTGCCCCACTCGATCATCTATATCTTCAATAAGATTTGAGGTTTCTTTTATACGTTGATCCACACTCCGAAAAACATCATTGTTCGACACACGCAAGAACTGTCGCATTGCTCGCAGCTTGTGCATGACATTGTTACCCATCTCACGACTAGATAAGCTCAACCATTTTTGTTCCATCATTCGTGCATGCGAATGATTTTCCAACCAACAATTCAAGAAGCAGATCGTGCACGATACCCAGTCTAATTCATCACTAGATAGTCAGAGTGTTGTATGATCTGATAAACTGCGATGAAGATTGTCCTGTGTTAATCTTGCAAACTCATCCACCCACTCCCCCAATATGCGAAAATGATTAAATCGACAAAACCCATTACATGAGCCAAACCACTTAAAACGCTTTTCTATTATCAGTACATCAAACGATCATGCATCCTCAATAAAGCCCACAAACTCAACAATACCCCTTAACCAACTGACACATCTACGTCTCTTCTCCATGGACTTAACCATGTTACTTAAAATCACCTCCTAAACACCAAGAACCCATTTGATTAGTCATCGCCGCATTCAATTCCTCCCATACATATGTTGTATCTCTATTGCACACTGAGCATAAACACTTGCCATCTCGCAATCCCAAACCTCCTCAATCCACTGCCCACATATTACTACAAAATGTTACTTCACCAACGACCTTGACATATGAAAACAAGAAACTTCCTAGATAATCAAATTACCCCTCGACCGACCTTGCGAAGGCGAAAAATGAAACCAAACGTGTAACACCCATATAAATTATAATAATGATCGGAACCAAAAAGGAAAAAAAGAAAGCAAATGAGAAAAAAAATGGGAAAGTGCTGCCAAGGGTGTTGAACCCATGGCCTATACTTGGTAACCCCAAGCCTTAGCTATTTGAGTTACGACCATTTTCTAAGAATGAATTACCCCATCTTAATTTTAAGCTTTGTTAGGTGGATAAATAAAGATTATTAGGGACTAATATAAACAAAAATATCATCATATGAAAATATTGGAGTAAATTATAAAAATTAGAAAGAAATTGAGGTCAATTTCAGCTTAAATAAAGATTTTTAGGACTGAATTGAACAAAAATATAATTCTATTTAAAATATTGGACTAAATTATAAAATTTATAAAAAATAGGCGTCAATACCGGGTTAAATAAAAAGGACTAAAATGAACAAAAATATAATTATTGGGTTACTAGGCAAAGTATGCCTAATGCATTCATTTCTATGCATCATTTTAGGTTTAAGATATTCGAGGACGTGATTGTGGTTCGAGGTTGCAAGTCACTCTCCAAGATTTTTGAGTAATGTATTTGTGTCCCTTATAACTCCTAGAAAGATGGCATATGGCATGTGTATATTTACTTATGTGTAAACATAAGGTATATGTTATAGAATTGTATAAGATAATTAAGATAAGTTTATGAGATGCATAATTATGATATACTAGATTAAAGTAAGGAAACATGTGATTAAATATGGTTGTTGAGGACTTGTATGCATTGATTGGTAAAGAAAACATGAAGACTATGAAGATAAGTTATAAAATGGCTACCTTGATGATATGATGTTAGATATGTGTTACATGATAAAGAATAAGTCTGAAATCATGTATTTTGTGTATATGTATTGCTTACCATGTTGAAAGGGTTAAAATATAAAATATGGCATGTTGATGTTTTGGCAAAATTAGTAAAGTGGCCTAAAACGCTCTAACAAGTGAAAACAAAGTGAATGAATCCATATTGGCATGAAAATAGGCATTCATATAGTTTTGATGTTTATAAGTTTGCTGGTAAAATTTGGTAATAATTGGACAATGTTAAGACCCCTAAAATGAGTAAACACCAGACAAAATCTATCATTACATGTCAGTCCGTACCGGTACAAGTAATGCCGTACGAGTACTAGATAGCATTACTGGTCATAGTTAAAACAGGCATACTGGTACGGGTGGTGTCATACCGGTATTGTAACCCTCTTGTCCCGGCTTAGACGCCCAACCGAACCAAGAAGGCTACATCAAGTTTGTCGTAGCAAACCAAAGAGATACAACCAAACCCGATCCATTTTTTCTTTTTATCTTGTCTAGATGCCAATTATTAACCATACATGTTCATACAAACATCAGGTGCAACCCCAACTCAATCGGACATCATTTTGACATCCAATTGATCACGTATGCAACTTAGGGACCAAATTGCAAATACAAATAATTTTAGGGTTAAAGCTCACTTTTAGATTACCAACCCTTAATTAATCAGGTTCCAATCTTCCATCTCAAAGTTCAGCTCAGTCCGATCATTCTATCACATTTAATTGCATCGTCAAGAATTAGGGACTAAACTGTAAAGAAAGCAAAACTGCCCAAAAGAGACATTCACAGAATAAACGGTCATCCGTATCGAAATGGGTAAGCTCGTACTGATACGGTTTGAAACACCCTATTTCGGTACACCACCAAGCCATATCGATATGCCTAACTGAAATACCGAACTTTTGAAATATTTTAAATTGTACCGATACAGTTTCTCAGGTGTTTCGATACGCGGGTTCAAGTTGCATAGGGGAAATCCAAAGGCTAAAACTCGTATCGAAACACCTATCCCCGTATCGGTACACCAGGCCAAATTTGCCTAGGCGTATCAAAACGCACAAGACCTGTACCGATCCCACAAGCCTAAAATTGCCTAGCCATACCGATACGGTCCCCAGCGTATCGGTACGCCTAGGCCTGTAAGGTCGCATTTGACTGATTTTTCATCCCAAAAGCATACTCAAACAACTCCAACATGCTTTAAACACAATACTAACATACAAGGCATACCTCAAGCATCCAAGCTACACAAACTTAGCATCATAACATGGCATCTTTGCATCAAAGAAAATCTATAGGCATGCATTCCTAGTTTTCATCCAAAACACATATCAAAAAGGTAAACCAGCATCAAAGAGCAACTAAAGGAACATGCTCAAACAGGGAGTTCCACAAAACATCTCCCAAAATACAGCAAGTACCCCACTGTCATTATTCATTATAGTCTAAACCAAAACATACTTTGGAAACAAGTCTTGCCAAGATCCCCTTGCTTCTTGCTGCCTTCCAAGACCTCAATTATCTGCATTGATGGACAACGAGAGCGTAAGCACACAAGGCTTAGTGAGGAGTGTTCAAAAACAAATACCATCAATGCATTTAAAACCATCTACTTAACATCGTCCTTTAAAATATCATTATGCCCCTTTTTAAACATGCACTTTACATCACTAAAACTAGCATATTAAACTATATGCCACATGTAGCATTAATCAACAGCAAGTCACATTGCTAACCCTCCACTTAAGCCTTCCCATGTATTACTACCAAATGCAAATCTTAAGGAGAACATGTATAAATCATATTATACAACAAAGACATCTCAATGATTAATTAACAATTATATTGGCTTTCTAGTGATCATTAACAAATCCATTAACAAAAGAGATCATCTGATACACGGATTCAACAAGTGTTAACCCAACACTTCAAGCCATCTCAACCGGAATAGCGATACAATCATAATCGCGGTACACTAACATCTGGGTACAATATCAACCGGGTACACTTTCAACCCACAGGGACACCAATCCCTCTCATCGGTTAGATGCTTAACCCACTAACGAGAGTATTTGGTACTGTTTAACCCCTCTACTGTTAGGGTACTTGGATGGAGTACTCGGTACGCTGTATAAGCCCCTCAACATCCAAGGTGACTCATTTACAGTGCACTCAATCCTATGGTCGGCCAACTATATCCGATAACAATTTTAAAACCACATCACTTGCCAATATAATTAACCAAATAACATTTTACCTCACTGTTTTTAACAAGCATTAAATCATGCCATTTATCCTAAGCAACAACCATGCTTTAAAACACAAGTATAAACCATACTTACAAGGATCACTTACCATGTGCATCCTTCAACAAAACATGCTTAAAAATAGTATATCAGATACTTTAAAATATGCTTAACAGTAGGTAACATGTAATTAAAACAAGTGCATCAACCGTTTTCTATAAGTACGACCGAGAGAGTAAAACCACATTATACTTACTTTCGAGTCTAGGTAAGCGTTTCAAGCTCTACCTTAATTCCCAAAACTTTGTTCCATAACATCAAACGCTTTAAACCACGTTTTCACTCATCGATACGTGAAACCTCGATTCGCCGATGCAAAATCAAGTATCCAAAGCCTCCAACGCTTCTCCAAACACTTCCGGATCAACCTCCCATGTTTTTACCACAAAACAACATAAGATTAATGCATCATAATGCATTCTAAACACAGCAACTAAAATCCTTCTCGGATTTCCACAACACCTTCATAATTAACCTACCACAATAACCGAAAACATAACCAAAACACTTCGATTCACAACCCAGCCAACATCTATCAAACTAACATCACTTTCAACATCAAAACACATCTAAAAACAAATCCAAATCAACCTACCACCTCCAGCAACCTTACAACCAAAGAAACACCACAAAACCTCAAAACCAACAACCTAAACAAATAAAGATTCTTAAGTTTTGGGATTCCATTGATAAAAATACTTATCAACATTATTAAACATCCAAAATATAAATCAAAGCATCCTTAATTACTGGAAATTAGATCCAATTTGTAAATTAATTCATTTTCCCCAAATAACTCAATTAAACATTAGAGAATCACCAAAATCAGATTAGAAACACAAAAACAAGGATCAAATGCTTGAGAATTGTAGTAAAGAACCATACAATAGAGGATATCTCGGACCTTACCCATATTGTGAAGTTTCTCCCCCAATTGATTTGTACAAAGCTAAGAAAACACAAGATTATTGTAAGATTTTGTGTAAACAACTTTTATAAAACAATTTGAAACAATAAAATCAAGTTAGAAACCACCTTACCTCTGGAATTTTGATGAAAAACTGAGTGTTTGGCTGAGGAGAGGATGGAGAGAAAAAGTTTAGAGAAAATGACGTAATTTTTGTTTTGAAAAAGATAACTAACTTTTTAAAAAAATCCTCTTTAATTACTAATTAAACCACATGTTAAAATAAGTCAAATCAAGGGAGAAATCATCAGAAACAAATTGGTAAATAGCTCCTTAAAGATTCTAAGTATTTGACCTTTTTCATTTTAGTCACTAGAAAATCACAGTTTTCAAAACTTTCATTTTGGTCACTAACCAAAATGTCCATCTTCCAAAACTCATTTTTCAAAATTGATTCCAACATGATTAAATACATAATTAATAATTATTTTAAGCATTTTTCCAACACCAAAAATATACGATCCCGAAAATGACTCGAATCTCTACTCCGGTCTAGCGAACCTTCTAATAACCCTCCAAACAACTAAGCCCTAAAACTGGGGCGTTACAGGTATCGATATGCAAGTTTGATATTGTAAATCAAGGCGTACTGATACTACTACAGTGGTTCCGATACGCAAAATCAACACTGGAATTTTACTGTAGCAAGGGTACCAGTACGAGTGGTGTCGTACCGATTTTCGTTAATGGCTAAAATTTGGGATTTAGGGTTAGCGTACTAGTACGGTAATGGACCCGTATCGATACGAAAAGCATTAAATCATCATACCGGTACAGTATACCGCGTATCGATACTGGATTCAAGTTCGAAAGAATTTATAATAAGTGTGTACCGGTACGGCCTCATGAGTACTGATACGGGCGAGTTAGTTATCTGGTTTTAAGATCTTGAAAAATGGTCACTGGATCTTATATGGATTAATTGAATGTGTAAATGACTTCCAAACCTATTGAAATTTTATACATAAGATAATCAGGCATGGAATTTCACATTGGTAACTCTAAGTATTGATAAAGTCTTGTAATTTATAAAAATTGCAATTTGGTTCCTAAAGTTGTAAAAGTTGTTGAATTACCCTTAATTATGATTTTAAATAAGAACAAATTGATCATTGTTAATCATTGCACTATATTAATAGTTTTGGCTCATTGTTCAACGCATAAGTCATCAAAAAAATTTGGTTCGATCACTGTATTGTTTCCTGATAATGTTTTTCGACCTGGATTCCTACCAGACCGGGAATGGGTGTTACACTTACACAATTTCTTACCTAGTTGGTAAGAATATGTGTAGTAACACAAATTCTTATTTAAGGTAAAATTCAACATAAATTCTTACCAAGTTGGTAAGAATTTCGGTTCTACCTAAATTATTACCCAATTGGTAAGAATTTAGGTTATAACATAAATTCTTACCCAGCTAGTAAGAATTTCGGCTTTACCTAAATTATTACACAGTCTTACATAAATTCTTACCAAAATAATAAAAAATTTATGTTGACCGCATTCCAGCCACATCTTAAGGGTGATGCACCTTAGCATGTCCTCGGGTGGGTGAGGTTGGATCTAATATATAAAATCTTTTTATGTCATGTTTGGCAAGTTTTGCCAATTTGGATCTATCTCCTAATATGTAAAATCTTTTTATGTGATTCTTGTGGCCCAACCCAAGCTAGGCCGGCCTATGGATGATTGCTCTTGAATCCATTTTTGTACCCTGAGGTTACTTGTTTTTCTTGGCTAAACAAGTACCCCGAGATTACTACATCCGAAAGAATGGAGCAATCCTACAGTCATCGGCTACAGTGGCGAATCTAAAAATTCAAGAATAAGAGTTTAGGATATGTATATATTTTTTTCAAATGGGAATGTACTGCAAATTCTCCATGAGTCCCTCAGAAGCCATCTTGAGTCCTCTCCATAATCAGATAAATGTTGAACCTTGAAAACCCCTCTTTTGGACAAGCAAGCTCATAACATATTCGATGACATTACAAGAGATTTTAACAGTGAGATAGTCGTCAATGCTCGAAGCAATCGGCACAAACTAACATGTGTTGGTACAGAAATAAAATGGTTACATTTCAAAGAGATAATTCAAATTAAAATCCCAACCTAAACAATAAAATGATTATAGCACATAAAAGAGAAAAGTGTTCTTATAGCAAGAAGGATAGAGGCCATTTTGTATAGGCTTGATGCATAATTTTCCACTAACGTTTATCATTTTCTCATTTTGGTACTTAACGTATTTTTTGGGCTCATGTGCCCCTAACTTTTGCACTGTTTTTGGTGTATTATTAATGGTAACAAATGTAGGACTAAATTGTAAACTTTAGAAACATATAAGAGTTAATTTCATGTAAAAATAGAGTATTTAGTGACTAAATTGAACAAAAAATAAACCTGATTGACATGACATTTATCCTTTAAATAAAATTAGGCGAGTTGACTTAGATAAAGAGGAGATAACATGATGCGATGTCATTGGTTGAAATTTTTTAACGGTATGAGACAAAATAGGTAACTGTGCAAACGTGTTAGGGGCACATAAACTCAAAAAAATACATTAGGTATTAAGATGAAAAAAATTGTAAACGTTAGGATACAAATTGTGCATTAAACCTTTTGTATATATAAAAAACCAAAGAGGATAGCAGCCGTTCAATTATTGCATTGGATTTGTCTTTAAAGATTGAAAAATATGATTTCTAAATGCAAGTGGCCACGTGTTCAATGCATGATCTAAGGGTTGAAAATACATGACTTGGTATCAATGCCTTCCATTATTATCATGCATGATCCTTTTTAGAAGCATGTAGAAATAAAATAAAAATGCGCATTTCTAGGATCCACTATTGTCATGACTATCATGTCACGTCACCTTGTAGTACATAGTAGGAACCTAGATTACTATATAGAGGGAGAGCGCCTGTAGTTAGTTCAAAATTATCTAATTTAATAACATAATAAATAGTCAGTAAAAAAATGGATCATATTTACTCTAATAAATTCGTGTTTAATCGCTATGTTTATAAGGTATGTACATTGTCAAAAGTTAAGAATATGCACGAGCAGGTACTACCTTATAATCACCTATTCAAAAAAATTATCTAATTGGTCAGTTATCCAAGCTGCTCATCTTTGCTCCTTCATATTCCCTTAGGTCAAGATTTCTAGATTCACTAAGAACACCCTATTCGTTCCTCTTTGAGTCCCTCTTCCCCTTAGGATTAAAATTAATTTTTTCAAAAAAATATTTAATTCAACTCAATTTTTTATAATCAATGATATTTAATTAGTTGACTGACTGATTTGAATTAAATATTTTAGACGTTCACTATAAGGACGACTCTCTATATTCAATTTACTCTATTCACAACATTAAAACTTAAAAACTCTTAATATTGTTTTAAGAAATCTAGTGTTTTATTCTACTAAATCAACTAGTCAGAATAATTCTATTAAATCAACTTGTTGTTAGTTGTTAACTCAACTTTTAATGAATGGTTGTATCCTGTTTCTTAAATTGTTTGCTCTTTAGGTATAGGAATGCAAGCTCATTCTTTTTATAATTAGACTTGAAAACTTCGCATCCTAACCAATAACAGTTATATAATCCAATGTATTTGTTAAAAAGTGTTTTATGGTCAAAATTATTTTTGGAGTCTTAAACAATATTAAATATACAGTTTTTGGAGAAAATGCATTAAAAAGTATTTCCAAATCGAAACGTAGTAGTTAAAATTTACATTTATTTTGCATTTGAGAAGTGATTTTGAAGCCAAAGTTTCAGTTTTAACATTCATTTTGTTATCCTATGATGTATTTGTTTTACAACTTTAAAATGTATAATTCGTATCGATGCATAATTATAGAATTAATAATTTTTTTACGAGTTTTAGAAATTTTTTATCTCTTCATGTCAACATTTTAAATAGAAACCCTTTAAAATTTTATGTAGTTCAAGAAACAGTATAATTATTTAAATTTTATTTATTTTTAATAAAGAACATTTTTATATTTTATGATAATTTAAATTAATATATTTCGTATATTATAATATTAAAAAAATTAAATATTATTCAAATATATACTTTTTTAACCTACAACATCATGTCAAAAATATCATTTATCTTTTAAAAATATTTTCTGACAATAGTATTAAATACTTAAATCTTAAACCGAATAATTTAAAAGAATTTCTTGAAAACGCTCTTTAAAGAAAATTTTCACCACGTAACTAGTCACCATCTAACGTGTACTTCATACTTGCTAATTAAGAACCCTAAAGCCATGATGAAGCTAAAGCCTTTGTTTAATCAGGTCATGAATGTCATAATATTTAGTCTTAAAGATTAAAGGGTAAAGTATACAAATGATCACTAAATTATCTCTAAAACTACAAAATGGTCATCAAACTTTCAAATGTTACATAATGGGCATTAAACTTTAGTTTTTGTTACAAAATGGTCACTGAGCCGTTAACTTTCGTTAATTGGGTGATGTGACAATTACAGAAATTTAAGTAATATAACATTTAATCCTCCATTTTGACACATTTAATAATTTATTCCTAATTTAACTCTCATTATTGATGTTTAAATTGATTGAATGTGTAAATATCGAGGATTAAATATGTTATTATACAAATTTTCTTAACTGCTACGTCTCCCAGTTAACAACAGTTAACAGCCTAGTGACCATTTTTAATAAAAACTAAATTTGAATGACCATTATATAATTTTTGAAAGTTTGCTGATCGTTTTATATTTTTAGGGATAGTTTAGTGACCATTTGTGTACTTTACCCAAGATTAAATTAGCCCTCAATAAAAAATTAAAAAATTAATCAAATTTTTATAAAAAAATTCACCCAATTTAGCTCTCTTAATTCAAATCGCATCGAATTTAGGCCTTTCGTAACGGTTGATCAATTTTGACCGTTAACTCATTGACGACCAATAAGATGACATATGGCACACCCAAGAAGTACCATGTCATTAAACCGTAAAAAAATAAAAAATTTTAAAAAAATAAAATTTAAAAATATTAAGTCGGTGACACGTGACACATCCTAGAAGTACCATGACATTAAACCGTAAAAATATTCTATAAATTCTTTAAAAATTCTAAAAAATATTAAAAATATTGTAAAGTTATTAAAAGTATTCAAAAATTATTAAACAACAAAAAATATTATAAAATATATAAAAATTATTAAGATTATAAAACTTATAAAACAATTATATTTTTAACATATATAAGATATAAAAAATATAATTTTAAATTATGAAAAATACAAAAGCATTAAAAAATTTAGTTGAGATAAATTTCTTATTATCGAAGTTTGTATGTATAATTGAAGTTTGTGAAAAAGATTGTAACTACATTTGTCTCATCTTCTGCTAAATATGTATGTATAATCTAGTTTGTGAATTTTTTTATTATTTTTACGATTTCAAATATTTTGTAATTTTATATTTTTCTATATTTTTTTTAAATTTTAATAGGTTTCACTATTTTATGGCGTGACACTACCAGTTAACGATAGTTAACAGCCCAGTGACCATTTTTAATAAAAACTAAAGTTGAATGACCATTATATAATTTTTGAAAGTTTGCTGATCGTTTTATATTTTTAGGGATAGTTTAGTGACCATTTGTGTACTTTACCCAAGATTAAATTAGCCCTCAATAAAAAATTAAAAAATTAATCAAATTTTTATAAAAAAATTTCACCCAATTTAGCTCTCTTAATTCAAATCGCATCGAATTTAGGCCTTTCGTAACGGTTGATCAATTTTGACCGTTATATAATTTTTTAAAGTTTGCTGATCGTTTTATATTTTTAGGGATAGTTTAGTGACCATTTGTGTACTTTACCCAAGATTAAATTAGACCTCAATAAAAAATTAAAAAAATAATCAAATTTTTATAAAAAAATTCACCCAATTTAGCTCTCTTAATTCAAATCGCATCGAATTTAGGCCTTTCGTAACGGTTGATCAATTTTGACCGCTAACTCATTGACGACCAATAAGATGATGACATATGGCACACCCAAGAAGTGCCATGTCATTAAACCGTAAAAAACTAAAAAATTTTAAAAAAAAATAAAATTTAAAAATATTAAGTCGGTGACACGTGACACATCCTAGAAGTACCATGACATTAAACCGTAAAAATATTCTATAAATTCTTTAAAATTTCTAAAAAATATTAAAAATATTGTAAAGTTATTAAAAGTATTCAAAAATTATTAAACGACAAAAATTATTATAAAATATTTAAATATTATTAAGATTATAAAACTTATAAAACAATTATATTTTTAACATATATAAGATATAAAAAATATAATTTTAAATTATGAAAAATACAAAAGCATTAAAAATTTAGTTGAGATAAATTTCTTATTATCGAAGTTTGTATGTATAATTGAAGTTTGTGAAAAAGATTGTAACTACATTTGTCTCATCTTCTGCTAAATATGTATGTATAATCTAGTTTGTGAATTTTTTTTATTATTTTTACGATTTCAAATATTTTGTAATTTTATATTTTTCTATATTTTTTTTAAATTTTAATAGGTTTCACTATTTTATGGCGTGACACTACCAGTTAACGATAGTTAACAGCCCAGTGACCATTTTTAATAAAAACTAAAGTTGAATGACCATTATATAATTTTTGAAAGTTTGCTGATCGTTTTATATTTTTAGGGATAGTTTAGTGACCATTTGTGTACTTTACCCAAGATTAAATTAGCCCTCAATAAAAAATTAAAAAATTAATCAAATTTTTATAAAAAAATTTCACCCAATTTAGCTCTCTTAATTCAAATCGCATCGAATTTAGGCCTTTCGTAACGGTTGATCAATTTTGACCGTTATATAATTTTTTAAAGTTTGCTTATCGTTTTATATTTTTAGGGATAGTTTAGTGACCATTTGTGTACTTTACCCAAGATTAAATTAGCCCTCAATAAAAAATTAAAAAATAATCAATTTTTTATAAAAAATTTCACCCAATTTAGCTCTCTTAATTCAAATCGCATCGAATTTAGGCCTTTCGTAACGGTTGATCAATTTTGACCGCTAACTCATTGACGACCAATAAGATGATGACATATGGCACACCCAAGAAGTGCCATGTCATTAAACCGTAAAAAACTAAAAAATTTTAAAAAAATAAAATTTAAAAATATTAAGTCGGTGACACGTGACACATCCTAGAAGTACCATGACATTAAACCGTAAAAATATTCTATAAATTCTTTAAAATTTCTAAAAAATATTAAAAATATTGTAAAGTTATTAAAAGTATTCAAAAATTATTAAACAACAAAAATTATTATAAAATATATAAATATTATTAAGATTATAAAACTTATAAAACAATTATATTTTTAACATATATAAGATATAAAAAATATAATTTTAAATTATGAAAAATACAAAAGCATTAAAAATTTAGTTGAGATAAATTTCTTATTATCGAAGTTTGTATGTATAATTGAAGTTTGTGAAAAAGATTGTAACTACATTTTTCTCGTCTTCTGCTAAATATGTATGTATAATCTAGTTTGTGAATTTTTTTTATTATTTTTACGATTTCAAATATTTTGTAATTTTATGATTTTTAATTAATTTTTTTATATTTTTCGATATTTTTTTAAATTTTAATAGGTTTCACTATTTTATGGCGTGGCACTACCAAAATGTGTCACACGTCATTGTCTTAAAGACGGTTTATGTTAACGGTTAATTATAAAAATTAACGTTATGAGAGGTCCAAATTGATCACAATTTAAAATTTAAAGACCTGCATAATTACAATTTGAATTATGAGAACTAAATTAAATACAAAATACCATAAGAACTTGTTTTTTTTTTTTTAAAAAAAATCCGGCATAAATTGCCAAAAACTTATACTTCCAGTCTGTCGGTATTCAATAGTTAACTATTATAAAAATTCCAAAAACTAATACTTTAATACATAACTAAGCTTTTTTAGGAATGAAAACTAAGCCTTTCTTTTTTTTAATATAGTGTGATTATAAGGTAATATCTGTTTAATTTTTTTAGCCATTTAATAACGCATACATACCATGCATATATGGTGCTCGAACCCGAATCACTTGAATAAAAAAATATCATCCTTTATCAAAGTCAAAACAAGGAATATTTTGGATAATATTTTATTTTGTTGTTGTTTTTTTTTTAATTTTGTCTTAAACAAAGACTTAAGCTCTCTCTTATGGTAATATTCCTATAAATTAGCTTAGGAATAGGAACTCATCAGTCTTGTTTCATTCAGTTCCAAAACATGGCAAACGCATCTTTCTTGTGGTTTTCCTTTTTCATACTAGTAGTAGCTGCAAGTGCAACAATGGAGAAGGTGGGGATATATGAGCTGAAGAAAGGAGAGATGTCTGTCAAATTCACCAACTGGGGAGCTACCATTGTTTCCCTCACCCTCCCTGATAAATATGGTTCGTCTCTCTTAAACTTTACCCCTTTCATTTTCCTTTCCAAAACTTGACAACTTCAAGTTGCAAACGCTGGAGATCTCTGGCTTTTTGTTGAGAACTTATTTCAGTTCAGGGTATCAATTCGTGTTCGTTTGTTTTGATGTGATGATGATTTTCAGGTAAACCGGGTGACATTGTTCTGGGATATGACTCGGTCAAGGAGTATATGGTAAATCTTGTCTCTTTACTTACTTTCACCCATTTTCTGCTTTCCTGCTTTCTCTTTGTTTTGTGAAAGGAAACCACGTTTCTTCTTAGGAGAGTTTTTTTTTTTTTGACTAAATTCTTCTTAGGAGAGATTCTCATCCATGTTTATGCTTTGCAAAGTCCAAAAAATCCTCAGGGTTTAGAGTTTGGTATTTTATGATTTAAGTTTAGGGGTTAAAGTTTATAATTTATAATTTAAATTTAGGGTTTAAGGAAGTGGTAGCGGGTGTATTTTAAGGTTTAGGATTAAAATTTAATATTTTATTATTAAAATATAAAAAATACACTAAAAATGGATAAAAAAATTATGTTCCTTCAATAGAAGGTTTTTATATTTAATTCTACAGTTTTATGGGAAAATTATAACATAAAATGTTATCAAAGTTCTAACAATTTGTATTATTTAATAATATTCAAATAAATTTTTAAATCACACAAAATGTTACAGAAATTAATAATTTTGTATAATAGTTTTTATAGTTTTGCAACTTTTCCAAAGCTTTTACCGTAAATTAATCACCTTACTCTAGAACTACTCATTTTTGGTAAATGTGTTTTTACTTATATCTTTTGAAGTTTTTATTTTGCTCTTACAATATTTTACATATTTTTTACGTTCTCATTTTAGTCAACAGTGTATCTTAGCAAAATAATATTCAATTAAAATTTTTAGAGGTCTAATTATTTTTAAAATTTTGTGAGGTCTAATAAGAATTTTTTTAATTAATCTAATTATTTTAAAAAAATATTAAGAAACCTAATGAAAATTTTCAAATTGTTAGGGTGCCTACTTTAAAATGTTTTAAAAAATAGGACAAAATAAGAAGTCCAAAAATCCACATTAAAAAATCGTATTCACATTCTAAAGTGGGTCATCATCCGATGGGCGATGGCAATCCTCTAAGATTAATAATTACATATAAAAACAGTTACAGCTGTAGGGGCGACCCGAATGGGCTAGAGTCATCTGACCCTCCTAAAAGTTTAAATGATTATTTTGTCCCTCAATTTTATTAAGTTAGTCATTTTAGTCCTTAAACTTTTATTTTGTTACTTTTGACCTTGAACTTTTTTACTTTTTTGTTAAATTGACCCAAATAGGATGGGATAATGATCTGAACTATTTAAGCTAAAATAATGATGAAATATATAGTCAGGTAGGCCTAAGAAGCCAAGATTAATATTATATGACCATTCTAGTATATTATTGTAATTCCATTCAGCTATTTTTTTATTATTATATGGTTATTTAATTATTAGTTCTCTTATATTGACTTGAAAAGTCAAACTTTTATTTTCGAGAATTATTTATTGACCCCACAGCTTGGCTCGTATTGGTTTAAATAGGATAAAGCTTAGAAAATTCAATCCAAAAATCCCCTTTATGTTTTTTTATTGCCTTTACATATCTTCACGTTTATGTGGACATTTGAATATAACTATGTGCGAAACAATCAACTATTTTTTCAAGGCTTAAACGAAAAATAAGTGTCCAAAGTATATTATTTTTGAATTTTAGGTGTTTAAAGTATTTTTTTTTGTAAAAATAGGTGCTTAAAATTTCAAAAGTTATAATTTTAGGTGCTCGGTTGTTAATTACCGTTAAAAAATTGTTAACCAATACAAAATTGACACGCGCCATTTTTAATTTCTTTAAATTATTTTTTAATAATTTAAAATTTTACAAAAAAATTTAAAACTCTAAAACTTTTCAAAGCAATCCCCAAATCCTCACCGTTGCTGCTACTGCTGGCCGTCATCGCCGGCCCCACCCTTTCGGTCGTCGGACATAGCCGACCATTTCCCCTCACTCGTTGTCGCTGGAAATTGGTTAACGGTGTGCCAACCGAACATTGAACGTCGAACGTGAAATAACCGTTCAATTGGCACGCCGTTCGTCGATTTCTTGCGACGGCGAGTTGGGGGAAATAGTCGGCTGGGTCCGGCGACCGAACGGGTGTTATCGAAGAATGCAGATGGAGGCGGCAACAGTGAGGATTTGGGGATTTAGGGACTTATTTGAACATTTTTGTAAATTTCGAAATTGTTTAAAAAAATTAAATTTTAAAGGTTTTTTTTTCAAAAATAATTAAAAAACAATATTCATGCCATGTGTCGCGTTTTAAATGGATAAAGGTTTTTTTAACAGTCGGACATCTAAAATTATAACTTTTGAAATTTTAGGCACTTATTTTTACAAAAAAATACTTTAGGCACCTGAAGTTCAAAAATGGTATACTTTAAGTACTTATTTTTTATTTAAGCCTTTTTAAAAAAAATAAATGTAGGCTGATTTGCTGTGTATATAATAAACTGACTTTTAATTAAAAATATATAAGTCTAATGAGACTTAAATCTATGAAATACAATAACATTTTATTTTTCTTATGTTATTTTACCAATAGTCTATAACTAATATTTTATTCTCCCTTCATAAGTATTTAACTTAATTCATTTTAAGATCATATGCGATCACTCACATTGCATTTATCCATAACCCTATTGTATATGAAAGAATCGTTTTCATTTAAAATCTTTAACAGAATGATACATCGTATATCGGTTCCATTGTTGGAAGGGTTGGGAACAGAATATCAGGGGCTCAGTTCACTTTGAACGGAGTCCATTATAAATTGAACCCCAACGAAGGCAACAACACACTTCATGGTACACTAATCCTACCATTTTCACCTTAATCACACACATTTACCATTTCCTCTTCTAAAACTTTCACTATTATTATTAGGTGGTATTATTGGATTTAGTGATGTTGTCTGGAAAGTTAAGAAGTACGAGAAAGATGGTGATGCCCCTTCCATCGTGTTTGCCTATCACAGCTATGATGGTGAAGAAGGTCAGTCCACTTTCCTTAAAATATGTCTCGATATTTTTTCTTCGAATAAGAACTACTTTAATGTTGCATTCCTTTTAATATACTTTTAACTTATTAATATTAATTACAACAATCTCTAAAATAAGTGGTTAAAAAGCCTTCAGTTACAACTGTCTCTTCTCTAAAATTACGAATTTTAGACTCACCAGGAGTAAATTTTCTCTACCCCTCTCTTAAGTAGAAATTGTTAAAAAAACTTATTAATACTAATTAACAATCTTCATTCTTTTTCCCTCCGTGATTTTCTTTAAATGATATTTGATTGAAATAACATAACGATGGGTGTTATTTATAATGTTTACTTTTAATTTTATTTTGCATATAATTGTAGCATTAATTAAACAATGATTAAATCTAAGATAATAATCGTAATCTATTATTTATATGATTTTATGTATGTTATAATAATTTTTAATTATGATGTACTACAAAAGTTTTATTTATATACATACACTTCTAATAAGTTTAATCACATATGAACTGATGTCTACGATAATAATAATAATAATAATAATAATAATAATAATAATAATAATAATAATAATTATTATTATTATTATTATTATGGTTTTATTTAAAAATTATTTTTTAAATTTTCAAATTTATTGATAATATAGTGAAAAATAAAGGGTGTTCTCGTCTGTTTATAAGTTTCTCCAGACTTGTACTTATATATATGTATATATTTTGAATATATATATATATATATACTATAGATTATGTCACTTTCATTTTATTTTTAAGAAAAATTTAATAATAAGTTATAATAAATTTTGAATTATTATCCTATACACTAACGATGAAGAACAAAGTATCTACAAACAGGGTTATTTAGGGGTTTAGGATTTTAGTTTAAGGTTTAGAGGTCAGGGGTTTAGGTTGTAGGGTTTAGAATTAAAGATTTATGGTTAAAATTTAGGTTTTAGGGTTTGTGGTTAGATTTTTAGGGTTTTAAAGTTAGAAATTAAAATTTTAGATTTAGGCTTAAAAATAAGCATACTTGTGTTTTTTACACTGCGTATCAAATATTAATGCATAAATTTTTTTATATTTTTATCATAATTTAATTTGATATATTTTATATATTATAAAATTAAATAATTTAAATATCATTTAAATGTATATATATTTACACCCTTTCTAATTTCCAACTACAACCAGGGGCGTAAGCTGCCGGATACTAGGGGTTATGGGCCTCAAAATTTTAAAAAATTAGAATTTAGTCCCTAATTTTTTTAATTAATTTAGTCACTTTAAAATTTTTAAAAATTTATATTAAATTTCAAAATTTTTAATATTTTTAATTAAATATTTTCTCGTAACTTTTAAATGTTCTTATTAAATCTCTCAAAATTATTAAAATTTTTAATTAAACCCTTAAAAATTTTAAAAATTTTAGTTTAAACCTCTAAATTTTTAAAAAATTTAAGTTTGCTCTCCAAAATTTTATCTCAAGTATAGTACTAAATAAAAATAAAGTCAGAGAAGCTGAGCCTAAATGATTCATGTAGATATTTGAATCTGTACTAGAAATTTTCTTCATTTCTGGTATAATTGACAGGATTTCCTGGTGCACTCGAGGTAACTGTGGCCTACACCCTTCACCCAGATAACGGGCTGACAGTGAAGATGAAAGCCAAAGCTCTAAACAAGGCCACACCGGTGAACCTAATCCAACACACGTATTGGAACCTGGGCAACCACAACAGTGGCGACATCTTATCAGAACAAGTCCAGATATTCGGTTCCCACTACACTCCGGTCGACAGTGAAGCCATTCCCACAGGTGAAATCGCCACCGTGAAAGGAACACCCTATGATTTCCTCAAACCCCACATTGTGGGAAGCCGAATCAACAAACTTATTACGACGGGGTACAATATCAACTATGTCATCGATGGTGTTCCTGGAAAGCTGAAGAAAACTGCGGTGGTGAAAGATAAGAAATCTGGGAGAGTGATGGAGTTGTTTACCAATCAACCTGGTGTGCAGTTTTATTCCGCTAAGTTCCTGAAAGACGTGAAAGGGAAAGGTGGATATGTTTATCAACCTTATGGAGCTTTGTGTTTGGAGACTCAAGCTTTTCCAGATGCTGTTAATCATCCAAATTTCCCTTCATCTATTGTTTACCCTGGAAAAGATTACAAGCATGTTATGGTGTTCAAGTTTTCGATTTCTTCCTAGGGAAAAAACCAGGATCTTGTTTGTTTGAAGTTTCTTTATTGTTTTTGTTGAAACTTGTATTACATGTTTTAACTATAATAAAGTCGGGTTTACATTGTCAACCCATCGATAACCGTTAATCTAGGCCTGACACCGGTTACCAAAAAAAAGACTTCTTTTATCAGGGGCATTTATATACCCACACAGGCGATACCAAAGGGAACTTCTGAACCATTTGTCAAAAAAAAGAACTGAAATACCATAATTTGAAAAGTATAAAACCAAAAATAACCAAATTAAAATACATGAACTAAATTCACAACTTTCAAATAATAAAGGGCTCATACAAGAATTTGACCCAATAAAAATGAGCATTTCAAACATCACTGACTTTATGCCTGTCGTGTCAGATTATCACGTGGTACTACTTAGCAGAAACTTAGATTACTGCATACATATAATTATCTGTTCAACTTGGCTCTTAAAAAAAATGAATGGCTGTATCCCAATTTCTTAAATTGCTTGCTCTTTAGGCATCACATGCAATGGAACTCATTTTCGTTTGTCACTTGAAAAATTTCGGATAAAATATTTAGCGTTGATTGTTTTCTTGGTCGATAAAATACTCGCAGTTGAATTTGTAAGATAATGTTCGTTTCCCATAAACAAATGCCTCAAAGTATGAACTTAAATATATCCCATATATATGATTAGGATTACACTAATTTATAATCACCGGATCAGTAAAATAGATGGATATGATTAAACACTCATCTTTTTTAAGTAGCGTAAAAGTAATTGAATTTTACATGGTGTAAATAGAATATATATATATATATATGAATTAGTACAAAAATAATTGATTTTTACACCAAGTAAATGGATAAGGTGTTTCAAAAACCTTGACCTATATGAATCTATCAACCGTAATCAATAGTTTTGTTTTTCCTGTAAATGTCCTCCTTCAATGGTTACATATAACCATCAAACTTTGGTTTGAGTTTAACGGAATCCTACTATTTCAACTCACCAAGTCACCATCTAATGTGCACTTCAAGTCTAATTATGGACCCTAAAGCCACGATGAAGCAAAAACCTTTGGTTAATTGGTTTCTGAAGTATCATTCATGGTAATTTATAAACTAGAGCTGGAAATTCCACAATCTGGAGAACAACCGCATAATATAATGTAATATAATATAAACTTCAATTACATGTATAAGTAACGTGTGGACACTGATTGAAAAACGGAGCCTTTCACAAGTCAAAAGAGGTATGCCAGAAGCAATTATAACCTGTGCTCTGTCTTTATTTGGATAATATTTCATGACCCTTCCTTTGTTTTCATCATCTCGGTCTTAAACAAAGACTTAAGCTCTCTCTTATCGTAATATTCCTATAAATTAGCTTAGGAATAGGAACTCATCAGTCTTGTTTCATTCAGTTCCAAAACATGGCAAACGCATCTTTCTTCTGGTTTTCCTTTTTCATACTAGTAGTAGCTGCAAGTGCAACAATGGAGAAGGTGGGGATATATGAGGTGAAGAAAGGAGAGATGTCTGTCAAATTCACCAACTGGGGAGCTACCATTGTTTCCCTCACCCTCCCTGATAAATATGGTTCGTATCTCTTAAACTTTACCCCTTTCATTTTCCTCTCCAAAACTTGACAACTTCAAGTTGCAAACGCTGGAGATCTCTGGCTTTTTGTTGAGAACTTATTTCAGTTCAGGGTATCAATTCGTGTTCGTTTGTTTTGATGTGATGATGATTTTCAGGTAAACCGGGTGACATTGTTCTGGGATATGACTCGGTCAAGGAGTATATGGTAAATCTTGTCTCTTTACTTACTTTCACCCATTTTCTGCTTTCCCTTTGTTTTGTGAGAGGAAATTCACAGTTCTTCTTAGGACAGATTCTCATCCATGCTTATGCTTTGCAAAATCCAAGGCTTTCAATCCAACACAGAGTTTATTTATTTTTTTAAATCTACAGTTTTTTACTCGGATCTTTTAAAACTGTAAGTTTACTCTTAAAATGTTTTACTTTTAGCCTCAGCGGATTTTGAGAAAATAGTTTGGAGTTCAATTATTTTTTAATGAGAGATTTAATAAGATTTTTTTTTTAAAAAAAATTAAGGGTATATTTAAAATATTAAAACTCTGAGGAAACTAATTAAAAGACTTGATACTTTTTTAAAAAATTGGGAACCAAGGCCATCTATTCTATTACTGTCCGCCTCTGATTTTAGCTTATGTACATCATGTATAAGGACTTTGTATATGAATAAAGAAAGAAAGAAGAAAATTGCTTTCAATATTTATTTTCAAAGAGGGAGTTGAATAAGTCAAAATCCCGGCCCTAATATAATTAAAATTCATGAAACATTTCCTTGAAAAAAAAACATATGTATTTTTTAATATATTAACATGACTTTGTGATGGCTGTCTCTATCTCTAATCTCTTGAAAAAAAACAAACATATGTATTTTTTTAATATATTAACAGCTGGATTTGTCCTATAATTTTTTCTTTAAATACAATTCTTCCTTTCAAGAATCTGGACCTACCTATCATTTTGGTCTCCGGTGCATAAAATTATTTAAATGGTATGCTGCACTGACGAAATTAGGAATCTTTAGTTAAAGGTTAAGATAAAAGTATATATTATTCAATGTTAATGTCGAAAATTTAATATTATAAAGAATAAATTGAATTAACAATTTTTAGGAGGGATTAAAGAAAGAATTTTACCTTCTTTTTTTCTGATAAAACCAGTCCAAAAGCCTGCGCCTTCTCTTTGGATTCGCCCCCGTAGGCAGGTGGCCTGTTTTATATACCATTATAATTTATAACTTTTAAATATGTTAAAAGTTTCTGTATTATTTTAATTTTTAAAATTTAATTCAATTTTTTTGTTTTAGTGAAATTGAGTTCATATATTGTTTTTGTTTGAAAATTTTGGTCTTTGTCTTAATTTAGGTTCAATTTTATTGGTAATTTCTTACCTGGAAACTATAAAAAAACATAGAATAACTTTTTAGTTTCCTACAATTATGTTTTTATCGATTTGGCCCTTATTCTTTTAAAAGCAAATAAAAATAGCATTAATTGGACAATATAAAATTTTCAGTTATTAATATTTATAAATTTTTAAGAGTTAAATTAAAAAAAAATCCCGTAAATTTTGTTAAATAATGTAGGTTGGAAAGAAATATGGGAAATGTGGTGGGTTGTCAAATATTTTAGAGTATACGATAATTTTTATAGTATTTGATAAAAACGCCACCTACATGTGATGTCTCCTTTTTTTTTTATCAAGTCGTCATTTTGAAGTGACATCTTTCAATAATAGTAAGAATATACAATATGGTGTTTTATTTTCATACAGGTCGACACCTGCAGGTGGTATTTTAATTCAAAAATATTAAAAATATTGAAATAACCACCTGCAGATGACATTTTCATCACAACCCACCCATTTCCCCAAAATTCTTTCCAACCTAAATTTTGCCAAAAACAAAGAAGACTAAAAAATTGTTTGTCTTTTTTAATATTGATTAAATCACCAATTAAGAGTGAAGTGAAACTGAAACTAGGAAAAAAGGCTAAAATTTTAGAAATAAAAATTATAGTAAAATAACTTAATTGGACTTTGTATTTAACGTTTTTGGTGGTTGTTTTTTCTTCGCAAAACTTATTGAGTAGAATATTCCTTTTATGTTACTTGAACTGGATATGGGGTATAATCTGCTTTCATTTTTTTTGGATATTTTATACCCATATTACAACCATACTTGTTACAAAATATCCTAAATTCAATGAAAGACACCACATTCTAACATACAAGTTTCATAAGTTCTAGGTTTAGGTCGTGGTTTAATTTGGAAATTTTATTTAAAATCTTTGACAGAATGATACATCGTATATCGGTTCCATTGTTGGAAGGGTTGCAAACAGAATAGCAAGGGCTCAGTTCACTTTGAACGGAGTTCATTATAAATTAATCCCTAATGAAGGCAAAAATATGCTTCATGGTACACTAATCCTTCCATTTTCATCTTAATTACACACATTTAGCATTTTTCTCTTCTAAAACGTTTATGTTTTAAATTATTACAATTATTATTAGGTGGCCCTGTTGGGTTTAGTGATGTTGTCTGGAAAGTTGAGAAGTACAAGAAAGATGGTGATGCTCCTTCCATTGTGTTTGCCTATCACAGCCATGATGGTGAAGAAGGTCAGTCCACTTTTCTTTTTACCAATCCAAATGTTACTCATATTTACAACTGATATTTCATTTCTTTGTATAATTGTCAGGTTTTCCTGGTGCACTCAAAGTAACTGTGGCCTACACCCTTCACCCTGGCAACAGGCTAACTGTGGAAATGAAAGCCAAAGCTCTAAGCAAGCCTACACCGGTCAACCTCGCCCAACACACCTATTGGAATCTCGGCAACCACAACAGTGGCGACATCTTATCCCAACATGTCCAGCTTTTCGCTTCTCACTACACTCCGGTCAACAGCCAGCTCATTCCCACGGGCGAAATCGCCACCGTGAAAGGAACCCCGTACGATTTCCTCAAACCCCACACCGTGGGAGGCCGAATCAATAAACTTCCAAACGGATACGACATCAACTATGCTCTCGATGGTGTTCCGGGAAAGCTGAAGAAAACTGCCGTGGTGAAAGATGATAAATCTGGGAGAGTGATGGAGTTGTTCACCGATCAACCCGGTGTGCAGTTTTATACAGCTAATGGTCTGAGAGACGTGAAAGGGAAAGGTGGATACGTTTATCAACCTCATGCAGCATTTTGTTTAGAGACTCAAGGTTTTCCGGATTCAGTTAATCATCCGAACTTTCCTTCGACTATCGTTTATCGCGGAAAAGATTACAAGCATGTTATGGTGTTTAAGTTTTCAATCTCGTCTTAGAGAAAAACCCAGGATCTTGTCGAATCTGGCGAAACTTGATACAATAATGCATTACAGGTTTAAACTGTAATAATTTAATCTCAAGAATGGAAAATGTATTAGTATATCGGGTTCATATTATATTTTTATTGTACCCAAAATTATAGTAGAAGATAACAGAAAGTTAGATTAAAAGGCAAATAGCATACTCAACAAGTAAAGAAGATGAAACCAATCTTCTTTTATTCCCAAAACATCTCCATTGTGTTTTTCTCAGGAGTTGTTCTATTTGATCACCTTCCTATAGGACAACGATGGCCATAAATTACTCGGTTAAGAAAGAACATGTCAGCCTGAACTTCCTAAGCCATGTCTGATGTTTCATTTTAACAACGATTTACTTGTATCCCCAGATCAAAAACATGTAAATGAAATAAAAAAGAGCCAGGGATAAGCACAAACTCAATGCTGAGGTTGGCCAGCATTAGGTTTCCGTGACCGGTTAAGATGGTTATTATGATACGGGGAGATTTGTGGACCATTTGGAGTGAGAGGGCTCCTTGCAAGTTGTCCATTCCTTGTTGACAAGGCCGTTGGCCCTCTATTTCCTGTTCTAGATTTTGAAGTCGATGCCATGAGCTCGATTTGTATGGCTTGGAACTGAGAAGAAGAACAAGCCATATCCTTGAGATTCGGCAGAGGCTTTAAGGTTTCGATAACGTCACTCATCAAGGGTCTACCTTTTGGATCACGACTAAGGCAATGGGACGCTAATTGAATAGCTCTCTGAGCACCTTTTATCGAGAAGTGTCCTTCAAGACAGGGATCAATAAGTCGATAAAATCTTTGTCTCTCTGCAAGGTATGGGCGAGCCCATTCCACCAGGTTATGCTCCCCATTTGGTCGGGTTTTGTCCATGGATCTTCGGCCTGTCAACATCTCAAGGAGAACCACCCCAAAGCTATAGACGTCACTCTTCGAAGTAAGATGCCCTGGAAAAATATGGATGCCGTTAGGTCAAAAAGTTTCTTATTTCGTTCTTCCATTCTTTTTACAAGGAAAACAGACTTCAGTTGCATATTCTGCTAATAGAACCTTATAATCTAGATGAAGTTAACAAGATCGAAAGTTGACATGATAAAATTGATGTTTGTCTAATTATCTTCAAAAATGTTCAATCACATTTACCTGTCATAACATATTCAGGTGCTGCATAGCCGTAGGTTCCCATCACTCGAGTCGATACATGAGTCTTATCTCCCTCTGGACCATCTTTGGCAAGTCCAAAGTCAGAAAGCTTGGCATTGTAATCCTGGAGAAGATTTCAAAATGTTTCAGAAGATGGATGATACAAGTTATATATCATCAAAATATTTTTATACCATATGAGTCACACACCGCATCTAACAGTATATTCGATGTTTTAAAGTCCCGATATATTACTGGCCGTTCAGCCTCCTCATGAAGAAAAGCAAGACCCTTCGCAGCACCGAGTGCAATTTTCATTCGGATGGGCCAAGGAAGGGGCATGGACCCTGATAAAATGAATGTCATTAAACTAAATCCGAACAAACCATTACTAATTCACTAGATAGCTTGCAATTGTGAACCAAAACTTTTTTTAAAAAATGCTTTTATAGATCTCCATGTTCTAGTGTTTGTAAAGAGATTAAAATTTCTTGAACACAGTACCATGCTCGGTTAACTTGAGGGGCAACAAACTAATGATACGAAGAAAAAGAATGCTAGTACCAATCTGTATTCAACTTTGTATATCTTAATCCAGTTTATGAATTATAATAACAATCAACTATATAGCTTAATCAGCATCCAACACTGAGGGCAAATTCCAGCACAAAAATATCCAAATATCTTAAAAAGATACGTTGTTAGCCTTATTGCCTGATATAAATAAGCTTGTTTCTTTTGGATGCTCGGGTATTTCCTACATATAGACTATAGAGTTGGCTATCAGCTTACTTAGGTAGAATCTTTACCAATTACTGGCAGACAAGCAAGGCAAGTTGATAAATCTCTATTAGTGAGTTCAATTACATACTTCGGAAAAGGTGATTCTCCAAGCTTCCTCGAGGCATAAACTCGTAGACAAGTAGCCTTTGATCATCCTCAATGCAATAACCTATCAACTTCACCAAATTAGAATGGAGGAGATCACCGAGATAATTAACTTCAGCCTGACACATGCAAAAGAGACCAAAGCATAATTCAAGCCTCTGTGTTAATAAAAGATGCTGATATGATTTTAAGCACTAATAAATACTAAACTACAGAAACAGATTCTTACAAGCCATTCTCTATGGCCCTGAAGTCCGTCATGGTTTAGGGTTTTGACCGCCACAGGCAACCCTGTGCCCGGTTTTGCAGGAGCTGTTCCATTCTCATTGATCCAACCTTTGAATACACAACCAAACCCACCTTCACCAAGAAGAGTCTCAGGTCTAAAACTCCTTGTTGCCAACTTAAGCTCGTTAAAGGAGAATTTTCTAAGCCGACAAGAAACTTTAAGCTCCTCACTTAAGTTTGGAGTCGATGGAGTACTTCCAGCATTGGTTGAAGATGTCGCAACCGGAACAACTGGTTGACCTCTGCTGGTGTCATTTGACTTGTTTGTGTTGTCATTTGACTCGTTTGTTGATTTACTTTCAGCTGATTTCCACGAAAATAGTGAAAAAATTAGATCTCCAGGTCATAAACAAGTGAATTTAAAGACATCACACAGATTTTCACACACAAAAAAAGATATGACTAATCATAATAGGAAAGAAACAGAAACCCTTGTGTGTCTTATCACATTATACACCTCCAAAACTAGGGGGAAAACGTGAGACGGTGACCACGTAGCTGCAATCTCAAGTTCATTACCAATCAAGCTCGTGTTTGATCATGCATTAATTATGCAAACATGGAAAATAATAATCTACAAGGCGACAATCTTGGTGATCATAAAGTAGAAGCGAATTAGACAGAGAAACAACCATCCATCAAATATGCACACATGGAAAATAATCACTGCAATAGTAGTAGTACAGCAAGGGATTCAGATCAATTTCAATACCAAAACAGACAAAATTGCTAATTAAAGCATAGAACCAAATCGATCAACCATATACGATTCATTTAACATCCACGTGGAAGAAAATGCACACCGCAAACATAACGAGTAATTAGAAGGCCAAACGACGGACAGAAACAACATTACGCAATAGAAGACAAATAAGAAACTACAAGGTGACAATTCTAAAGAATATAATGTACAAGTGAAATGCGCACAAAAGCAATCATTGAAAAGTAGTACAGGAAGAGAAACCGGTAGATATCAGTACATAAACAGAAGTAATATCATTGCTAAAGCATAAAACCAAATCGATCAACAGTATATCTTCATCAAACATAGTGTGTTGACAAATGCATACAGTTTAGCATATCAACATACACTTAGAAAGCCAAATGATGGACAAAAGAAAAACTAATCAGATAAGCCTAAGCAAAGCCAATAACTAGTAAGCAGGTCAATAGATTTCACTTCAGCATTCGAATACCCCATTGTCAAATAATCAATCCAGAAACTACAAAAAACAAAGAAACAAAACCATATTATCAACCTACATAAACAAACCAATTAGGAATATGATCAATGGACGTAAACAAACTACATAAACAGTGAAAAAAACCAAGAAATTGATATACCATATGGAGTGCTGGTTCCACTAGCGGAACCCTCCATTTTTGTCCTTGGAGACAAGCAGTTTCCCATAAACCTAAACTTAACCCAACATCCAGGCTCACCATCTTCACTATCTTTCTTCTTTTTTCCTTTTGATTTCTCAACATTCAAAGTCCCCACCTGGATATCACCTGGAACTAACCCCATTTTGCAAGTAATCATTACACTAGAATCCCATGTCTAAATAACACTTCATTTCACCATAAAACACCCAAAACATCAGTTTTTTTTCCTTTTTTTCAGAAAACATTAATTAAAATCTACCGAACAAAGAGAAAAATCATAGAATTCCCATGAAAACAAATACCATTTTGTTTTAAACTGAAAAGACTTAATTCCAAGAAAAAAGAACAACACAAAATGGCATGAACCCATATTGGAAAATGGGTCTTAAAATAAATGATATTCAGAGAGAAGGACATGCAACGCAAGAAACCAACTGAAAACAGTAATCCATAGCTAATAAAGAGAAGAATGTGAAAATTCGAAACGAAGATGAAACCCAAGAGAAGAAGAAATCCAGAATTTAAACAGTAAAGAACCAGAATTAATAACCCCAGATTCTTCAGTTTAACTTAAACACAAAACATTCAACTCAAGCTTACTCCCAAGAGTTACAAACGGCACAAAAAAGACTTAAACACACAAAACAGAAGGTAAAGCAAAGAGTTTAAATTTTCCATTTTTTCCAAAGACGGGAACGAAATGCAGCATTTGAGAAATGGAAAAACTTTGAAAGCTTAAAAATGAAAGACAAGAACACCAAAAAAAAAGTGGTGGAAAGAGAGACGAGCGTTATTTTCGCGTGAAAAGGAGTGAGAGTTTAAGTGTGTGTTCTGTAATTTTTGAGAAAACTAAGTTTAAATTAACACAAAATAAAATAAAATAAAATATTATAATAAAAACAATAGTTTTGGTTGGGTTTGAGTTATCCTGTTCCAGCGCCTACAGGCTAATATCGTTTGCTTTTCTCGTTTTGTTTTGTCTTGTAGTTGTAAATACAGAAAGGGAATAAATATATTATTTATGACCCTTTTGTTTGTATATATCATTTAGAGAAAGAAATTGAATTTAAAATATGCCTTCGAAAGCCCAAATTAACCATAGCCCATAAAGAAAAACTGATATTTGACCGTTCCAATTAGTAGTAATAATGGTATGCTTGGTGTCACAGCAGTCAGTTATGCTTGGGGCGAATAGGGACATGGTATCCTGGACTTTACCGATGCTGGGATCGTGTGTTGATTCAGGTGTTGCGTCTTACGGAGGTGTGGTCCGAGATGATAAAAAACGTTGGTTGATTAAATTTGCCAAACAAATAGATGTGTTCGGTGCTTGACTCTGAATTATAGGGATATATGAGGGTTTGTTATGTGCCTGGTCTATTAGTGTCTGTTAGATTATTTTAGAGTCTGATTGTCTGGAGACTATTCGATTGATTGATGATAATAATGGTGACCGAGTGGTGTCCACACTAGCTCATCTTCTTCACTTATGGGAAGTGCAGTGTGTTCATATCCTTCGTGAAGGCAATAGATTGACCAAAATTGCAAGAATGAAATATCTTCTTTGCCATCGTTTGCTTTCATCATCGAACCAGGTTTTATCTATTCTACACAACGATTGTATTAGTTAGGTCATGATGTGTCATTAGTTTTCTTCTTCATTTACCAAAAAAAGTTTCCAATTTTTTGATGTCTCAAATTTGAATCTTGATATATTTAAATATCATTTGTGACATATTTTTATTATGATTTAAATTTTATTATATGTGAGTCTTTTTTAAATATATACTGATTATATGATTCAAAAAAATAATTCTGATTATTGATGCGATTGTATTATATAATGATTAATTCTTCTGATAATTATTTAGATATATATTACTTATACTTATGATTATTTGTAACTTCAAAAGGAATTAAAATCAAATGTCATAAGTAATGGATTAATCCGAATTGAATTTAGGTTCAATCAATTTCGTTTATTAATTCTATAACTTTAAAAACTATGTAATCTTTTAAAAAATTGCAGTAATTTACAGATTGTTGTAAATAAAGTAAAGAGGAACAAGAGAGAGGAACAAGAGAGATGAACAAGAATAAAGATGAGAGACAAAGAGAAAGACTTGTATTATATTTTCAATGTAGAGTTGTGTACAATACTTTCCCCAAACTTTTATATTTATATGCATAAGATGTAAACCCTAATTCCAATGGGTATTAAACCCCAATAATAAAGTACATTAAAGTCTAATTTAATATATGGATATCCACCATAAATAAAGATATTCATAACATCCCCCTTGGATATCAATGAAGATAATGTGCCTCATTAAAACCTTACTAAGATAAAAGTCCCGTGGGGAAAAAAAATTTAGTGAAGGAAAAAGAGTACACACACCTTTAATACGCATAAGATGTTGCCTCATTAAAAACCTTACCAGGAAAACCCATTGGGACAAAACCTCGGTTAAGAGAAAAAGAGTGCAACGCGTATTTGCTCTCCCTCATGAAAACATCACATAAGATCTTTGAATCTTCATAATTCAATCTTGAATATAATCTTCAAATGTTGAAGTAGACTATGCACCGGTGAATATATCTTTGAAATTATTGCTTGAAAGGATCTATCAAATACTTTTCTTCTAAAGATCATGAGAGACGAAACTTTGAAGAAATATATTTTGTTTTGTCACATTTGTTGTATCCACCTTTTGATTGATATATAAATTTTGCATTATCTCTACACAAGATAGCTTGCATCTTATCTTGTGAAAGCAATTCACATATCTTCTGGATATGTTTATCCAAACACATATTTCGGCTTTGCCTCGTGCATAGCAATTATTTACATGATTTGGAGAGGCATCAGGTTTTGAAAGATCTAAAGGTAATGGTCTCATAGAACTTAGATAGTACTCCTATACCAATTAAGATCTGATGAATAACAATTATTTTTCGGCTTTGCCTTGTGCTCAATGGATGTGTGTTATGCATGTAAAGTCTCTTTAAACATTTTTTATGTATGTCGATTGATGTACAAAGATTTTATTGTTAGGGAAATCTCTTCACGAGTCACAATGACATTCAAATCGTCAACATACACAATAACAATAAAAAATCTAGAGCTAAACCTTTTAATAAAAATGCTCGGAGAAATTGAATCATTCTCATAGCCTTCGCTAATAAGTATTTATTGAGGCGATTATACAATATGCGCCCATTTTTTTTAATCCGTAAAGAGATATGTTCAAATTGATTGAATAATGTTCTCGAGAACTTGAATTAACTGTTTTTGGCAGTCTAAATCCTTCCAGAAGTTTCATATAAATGTTATTATCAAGAGGCCCATACAAATAGGATGTAACAACAATCATTAGGCGAAAACTAAGTCTTCTTTTATTGCCAGACTGTAACACCCCGATTTTGGGCCTAGGAGTTTTCTAGGTTGATTAGATGGTCTGATGGATCGGATTAGAGGATTCGAGTCAGTTTCGGGATTAAATGAAAATAATATTTTGAGTGAGAAAAAATATGGAAAAATATCCTAAAAGCATTATTTAATATGAGAATAATTTTGGTAAAATCAATTTTACTAAAAGAAGTTTCAAAAACAGACATTTTGAGTCAGTAACCAAAATGTAAAGTTTTAAAACTGTTCTTAGTAACTGTTTTGTAAAAGGGTCAAAACTTAGAATCTTTAAGGAGCTATTTGGCCAAAGTCTAATATCAGACTTTTCTCTTATAACTGGATATTTTAAAAAGGTTTTAAGTTAAATAAAAAGGCTTGGGGAAATTAATTTTATAATTAGCATTTAAAGAAAACTTTACGTAACTAACTTTTCACCAAAAGATTTTCTCTCAAATTCTCTCCAGCTAAACACTCTTTTCTACTTCAATTTTCTCAGGTAAATACTTGATTTCAACATTCTTTTGTTTCCAAATGAACCCTTAATGGTTTCCTAACAAAACCTATTTGATTTGATCTTGTTTTCTCAAGAAAATTCATCCAATTAAAAGGAAAACCAAATTTAGAGGTGAGCTTCGCTATTCTCCTCTAATATAAGGTTCTTTACTGAAGTTCCTAAGTTAGTGATCCTTTACATATGTTTTCTAATGGGTTTCAATGGTTTAATTATGGAAAATGGTTAAATCAAGGTTTAATTGAAGTATTTGGTTGTTTTTCATATGAGCTTTGTTTTACCGAGTTCTTGATTGATTCTAATCATGATTTTGATGTTTAATAATGTTAATAAGTGAGCTTTAACATTGGAATCCTGAAACTAGGTGAATCTCTAATTTTCTAGGTTGTTAGTTGTGAGTTTTTGAGGAGTTGTGGAGGTTTAATGAATGCTGGAGGTATAAGGGTGATATCAATGTGTTTTTAGATGTTAATTGATGGATTAAAACATTAGGTTTTGGCTGGGTTAAGTTTGATGTTGATTTCGGTTGTTGTGGAGTGAAATTGGTTAGATTTGTTGAAGATTAGTGTTGTTGTGGCTTTGAATGCATTGAAACCTTTGTTTTTTGTGGGCAAAGTAGGGGAAGTTGAACATCGAGCTTGAACGAAAGTTTCAAAAGCTTTGAAGGCGTGTTTACCGTATCAACAAGCGAGGCTTTGCGTGTCGGAGAGTGAGAATGTGATTTACAGCTTTTCAAAGGTTTGAAAGTTGTGTTTTGGAGTTTAGATGAAGCTCGAAATGCTGGTCTAAGCTCAGAAATAAGTAATGGATGAATTCTATTTTGAACTCAGTTTGACAATTGGTTTTTATACACTTGTTTTAATGGTTTAATTACTAACTATATAAGCATATTTTGAGCATGTTTTAGTTTTGGAAAGTGGTTATATAATGTTGATGGTGCGTTTGGAGATGATGCATATTTTGTAAATGTTTTTAAACATTGGTTAATGCAAGGTTGATTGCATTGGTTAGATGGTTTTAATGATGCATATGAAAACAATGAGTTTATGTAATGAAATAAATTATATTGGCAAGTGATGTGGTTTAAAAAGTTATCAGATATAGTTAGCCGGTCATAGGATTGATAGTGCACTATAAAAAGTCGTCTTGGATGTTGAGGGGTTTTGATCTAGTATACCGAAAACTCTATCCAAGTCCCTAACGGCCGAGGGGTTCTAATCTATGTACCGAAGACTCCTTTTAGTGGGTTATGCGTATAACCGATGTTTGAGGTTGTGATTATACATGGTTGTAATTGTACCTTTAATTTCGGTTGAGATGGCATGAAGTGTTGGGAACACTTTTTGAATCCATTTATCCGATGTTATATTTTGAAAAGTGGAACTTGGTTAATGATCACTTGTAAGCCAATATAATTGATGATGTATCATGAGATGGATTATGTTCTTTAATATTGGTTTAAACATGTTTTACTCTTTAAGCCTTACATTGGTAATATGCATGGGAAAGCTTAAATTGATGGTAGCAAACGAGATTTTGCTGTTAATTCATGGTACATGTATATGGTTTAATGCGCATGTTTTAAAAATGTTAAGCGCATGGTTTGATAAGGCATGATGTTGAAATGATGATTGAAAGGTGTTTTGGAAAGTGGGTTTTCAAAAGGATTGTTGAATGGTTTTAAATGCATTGATAATGGTTTGTTTTTTAGCATTCTTCACTAAGCTTAGTGTTCTTACGTTCTCTTTTTCCATCAATACAGAGAATTAAAGGTTGGAGGCAGTGAACAAGCGAAGGAAAATCCAAGAACTCGTGTTTATGAACGTATGGCTTTGATTTAGACTTTTAGTAATAAAGCCAATATGGTCGTTTGATGTTTGGGAGGGTTGTTTGCTACACTCCCTGTTTGTGCAAGCTTTAAATGTTGTTTTGGACTTGTAAGAGGCTTATAGTGCTCGATATGCGGTTGGATTTATGTTTTGGATGTTGAATAGGGAGCATGCATATAGATTTTGTGGATGTTTGTGTTAGACTTGTTAGGATTGCTTAAAATGTTGGTATGTTGAGGTTAAGCATGCTCTTGATGTTGTATGAAGTTTAGATATGTGTTGAATATGTTTAGAATGAGCCAAAGTGTAATATGTTGGACATAGAGGTCATTACAGGCCTCAGCATACCGGTACGGGCTCTCTGGTGTCGGTATGCGGGGTCTGGAACGACTCAATTCATCGAAATTTAATGAAGGGTATCAGTACGCCTAGCCATCGTATCGGTATGCCTTGAGGAATTTTTGTACTGGTTTGGTACACGGGCTCCCGTACCAGTACGCCTTTGAGCTACTGGAATCTAATTTTTGGAAATGAACCATAAGGGATCTGTACGGGGGGAACCGTATTGATAAGGGCTATCTCTGTATATCATATCGATACAGAGCTTAGCGTATTAGTATGAACAACTGTTAAGTTGGTTGAACCGTATCGATACGGGATTAGCTCGTATCGATATGCAATGTACAAATTTATGCTTTGTCTGCTGAGGTTTGAAAATGATACAATTTAGTCCCTAAATGTTATGGATGCAATTAATTGAACTTGGATGTTTGTTTTGAGCTAAAATTTAACATGTGGGCATGAAATTTGACTATAGAAGGATTGGTAAACTAAGTTTGAATTAAGTCCCAGTAAGTTGTGGAAATTATGCTTTGGTCCCCAATGTGCGTATTTGAGCAATTAAACCTTGTTCTGAAATCTGATTTCAATGAACTGTTTCCGCTGAAGCATGTTTACCTTAGGAATTTAATTAATGCATTTAGACAAGATAGAAAGGGAAAATGGACCCGTATTAGGCTATTAGCTCGGGTTTACTTCGGCAAACTTAATGTGATCTTTTTAGTTTGGTTTTGGCTAGGCCCAGCTAAGGGGTTTACACAGACTAATAAAAAAAATCTAAAAGTAGTTGCATCCACCACCGAGGAATATGTTTCCTCATAATCGATTCTAGGTCTTTGTGAGAATTCTTGTGCAATCAAATGAGTTTTATATATTGCAATTTCCCCTTTTTTATTTTTCTTTCTCACAAAGACTCATTTATATCCACGGGATTTACACCTTTCAGTGTATGAGCTATAGGCACGAATACTTCTCTTTTTGAAATAGATTTTAGTTCCGCATCAATTGCCTCTTTTCATTTTGGCCAATTATTTTTTTGTTTATATTGTCCAATTGACAATGGTTCATGATCCACATCATCATCCAAAATCTCTAGTGATATATTGTATGCAAATGTATTATTAATATCAATTTGATTTCGGTTCCACTTATAATCAGACATGACATGATTTATTAAGATCTCTTTATTATTAGTTACCTGAGTCATGTCCAACGTCTTTGTTGGAGACCTTTTAATCTCTTCTAGAGATTTTCATCATTCTTAATTCCTAGATCAGACCATCATAAGATATAGCTCCTTTTTTCGAGGACTTTTTTCTTTGGAACTTACTTGTCTACCATGCTTCAGGCGTGAGTTAGACTCATTAGTAACTAGAGTTTATCATTCTGGGACATCAATTTTAATCGGAGTATTCATAGCTGGTATATGTGACTTAGTCACTCTTTTAGGGTCAGCAAAATTATCTGGCAATTGATTTGCTAAGTTTTATAAATGAGTTATCCTTTGAACATATAGTTCACATTGTTGAGTACATGGATCAAAATGAGATAATGATAATTCATTCCAACTTATTTCTTTTTCCATCTATTTATTTTCTCCCCCTAATATTGGGAAAATTGACTCATTAAAATAATAGTCAGCAAATCGAGCTGTAAATAAATTCCCCATCAGAAGCTCAAGATATTTAATTATCAAGGGGAATTTGAATCCAACATATATTCCAAACCTCCTTTGAGAACCCATCTTTCTGCGTTGTGTTGGAGCAATTAGAATATATACTGTACACCCAAAAATTCTAAGATGGGAAATATTTGGTTCCTGACCAAAAACCATTTATAATGGGGAGAACTTATGATAATTTGTTGGCTTGATGCGAATTAGTGATGATGCATGTAAAATGGCATGTCACCAACATTATCAAGACGAATTGTCTTTATAAGGTAATCTGGAAAATGTACTCATAATTTTATCAACTGAGCAGGTAACTTCACAAACGCCAAGTTGTGGGTTGATAACAAGGATACATATGACCATCTAGTCGATGCATTGATAAAAATTGTAAAAAAATCTAGATGGTTTGTAAGAGGGGCGCATGGGTCCACATATATCACCTTGTATCCGTTCCAAAAAAATAATAGATTCACAATCTCTCTTAGCTGGTGATGGTTGAATAATCAATTTGCTTTGAGAGCAAGCATCATATGAAAAACATTACTTTGAAGAATCTATCAGTTCTTCAATGAATGACCATATGCCATAATTGAACCGGGATGGCCTAACCAGTCATGCCAAATAATAAAGTTATTAGTAAACTTCTGGTTTACAATAGCATGAGCTTCAATTTGTACTAATTCTTGTGTAATACAATCCGGATGACAATGCATGTAACTTTGTCAAGATTTTCTTATTGCCTTGAGTTATACTCGTAATATGGAGATAGTCAACATCCCCTTTACTAATAGTCTCAATATAATATATATTTCTGCGAATATCTTTAAAATTCAATAAGCCTCTTTGCGACTTTGGCGAGTATAATGCATTGTGAATATGGAATTGAGCTCCATTTGGCAATAACATATTTGCTCTTCTAGAGCTTTCTATGATATTAGTACTTCCGGATATAGTACTCACATTATTCCCTTACATTTTTAATGGGAAAATATGCATAATTATGCACCTTTCAGTATGTGCTTTGTTTCATTCACTTCATGGAATGAAAAATATTGAATATAGCACATATCAAATCGATTATCTATCAAAGATAATGTCTCAAGAACTTATTACTCTTCAAAAGCATTGGTATTTTAGTACTTTGAGATATAATACTCACATTTCCCCTTGCATTTAAATGAGAAAAATATTTCTTATGCTTAAGTATAGTATAAGCACTTGCACTGTCTGATAAGCATAAATCGTTACAATTTATTGCATATTTTATTCCAGAAGTAATCATATTTTTCAAAGGATAATAAATAAATATTTTTAAATATTTAAATATATATAATATAAAACGTAAATAAATAATATGTAAAGTAAATTAACATAAAGCAAAATAAATTAGAAGATCAATTATTCCTTTTAGAGATTATAAGGAAATAAAATAAAGGATTAAAGGCCCATTTGCCCCCTAAACTATGCATTTTTCTCAAACAACCCCCTAAAATATTTTTTGGGACGTTTTGCTCCCTGAACTAAAAAGTGCGACCTCTATTGGCCCTTTTTTGTAATGTCCGTTAAAAAAATCTGACCTAATTAAATCGCGTCATGTGGCTCTTTTGACCAAAAAAATTGACCGACTTTAATAAAAACGGGTAAATGACATGTTAAATCTTTCAAATTTTATATTTATTTTATCTAGCCCCCGTAACTGTTCATCTTATTCTTCTTCCAATACAATCTCTGATAAAACCAAAGCCCCACCATCTTCAATCGCCATTGATTTGACCCCAGCTGATGATATACTATTCCATGGCCACTTGCTCCTTCTACACCTCATTTCTCACCTCCTAGTTTCTCCACGTTCCTCCATATTGGATAGCTTCATGCTTCTCATAAGAGAGCTTTTGGAAGACGCCCGAAGCACGAAAAAACTAGCAAAAACGACAGCAATATCAGAAGCATCAATGGCAGGCAGTTAACAACAAAGAATCAAAAGCAAGGGAAAAAATCCAAGTTTTTCTCGTTGTTTAGTTTCGCAAGACGACAAAAAGGACGAGTAGATTCAGTCGATGTAGAATACAAAGAGAATCATAAGAAAAAAAGATGAGATTGGACGCAAGTCAATTTTTGGAAAGATACGTAAGGATGGTACAACCTTTGTTGTTCTTCAAAGGGAAGAAAGACAAGGTCCATGTCCACAAGCAAACTTTTTTATTTTCTGGTAACTTAGGTTTGATCAAAAATTAAAAAAAGAAGAAGATAAGTTGATGAGAGGAAGGAAAAGAGAGTATTATTCGTCGGCTCCGGTGTCGATGAGGACATCTCCTACAAATAGTGGTCGCTTTGTTGCAACCACATGGTTTTCTTCTTCAACCAGTGATAGCACCATGAAAGAGTTGTATGATGCATTTCAAGCTGCCATGCTCATTGCAAGAACTCCATTAAAGGGGAAGATAAACTTAAATGCTAGTTAATCACATAATTTTGAGTCATTTTCTTTCTCCCTTTTAGTTTACTATAAAAAGTAACATATAAACAGGTTTAGGGGTATTGCTTTAATAAATTTCTACAACTTAGAATCAAAACTAAACTGGTTTTCTTTCTCTTCTTTATTGTGCATATTATAACATGTTTGGTTAAAACCCAGATAATGTGTTTTGTACCAACTAAATCATATATTTCTGAACCAACACACCATCATATTTTATATGTTTGTTGTTGTAGAAAATTTTCTTTCTTTATTATTTTCCCATGAATCAAACAATGTTCATAAAGCCTATGAGAGAAGGCAAACTTAGTATGTGCAGCAAGGAGAGAGATAGAATGAAGCTAAAAAGAGAATATCAACTTTAATCAAAAGGGAACAAAAATGCATCTGACAATTTCAAGTTATGAGGGCTCTAACAGTAGTTTAAAGTTGGAGAAGAAGATGAACAGTTTTGGTTTGCTAATGAATTCCAAGTTAAAAAATTTTAGGGTTAGATTGAATAAATATAAAACTTGAGAGACTCAACATACTATTTACCCATTTTTATTAATGCCAGTCAATTTTTTGTCAAAAGAGCCACATGGCGCAATCTAATTGGGCCAATTTTTTAAATGGACATTATAAAAGAGGGGCCAACAGAGTCACGATTTTTAGTTCAGGGGGCAAAACGTCCCGAAAAATACTTTAGGGGGATGTTCAGAAAAAAGTACATAGTTTAAGGGGCAAATGAGTCATTAAGCCTAAAATAAATGGCGAATTATTCCCTTCAAGGGTTATGAGGAAATCAAGAATATCCAATTTAGTTGGACCAACAACGCTATAATTATTCTCGCCATTTTCATAAACAAAATTTGTTTATATTTCCTATCATTCATGATAGTAGATAAAAACTCCATAATGCTTCGGCGTCTGACAAGTACGAGATCAATGGTTTGTACCATCGCATTGATAACACAAATGTTTCATTTTCTTAATATGCTCTTGTTGTCTTTATAATCCCACTTCTAGTAGGTATAAGCATTCTTAAAATGATCATATTGTCCATGCCTATGTTCATGGCCTCATTTGCGACCACAATTAGTAATGTGGCATTTATTCTTTTAGCTATAAAATATTGCATTCACTTCAAGGAATGGAGCGGAGCCAGTAGGTCTTTAAAACGTTTTCACAATATTGTGTCTGCAAGACAACATTATTTGCATGAAAAGTGGAGTATGTTTTTCTAACATATCCTCATTAGTGATACTCTGACCACAAAATTTCAATTTAATTTGAAACAATCACATAGCTGAGTTTTATTCACTAATCATATAGTGAATTATCATGTTTGCATTCACTTCATGGAATGAAATAAATCCAATAATCGCATGGAATAAACATCCTGCTTGCATTCACTTCAAGGAATGCCTCCCATAAAATTTTTGGATCAAGACGAATTTTCGTAACTTGAACTTGGAAGAAGTCTATAGTCGAGTGTTAAGTGTCAAAAAGTACTATATTTTATACCCTTTTTACTTAGATTATTGTTTAGACTTAGGCCTATTTAGTTAAATTTGTAATTATTTCTGCATGAATTCGTAGTTCTTTCGTTTATTGGGTTTGACCTTTTGTTTTGCTATTTTTGTGTAGAAATCGTTGTTGCTTTGCTTTATTTTGTACAGGACGAGTTGCCGAGTCACTTACAGAATGATGCCCTAGAAAATTAAGATAAGGATGATGACTTGCCGAACCACTTGTCAAAGGATGCCATGGCAAGTCGCGATAAAAGCCATTATCTGCATAATTATTTTAAATGCAGAGGATAATTATTCCAAATTCAAATTCAAATTCAAATCTAAATCAGTTAGAGATCAAATCCCACAGATTACACACGCATTTGGACTCTTTCTCCTCACCTATTTAAGGAGATCACAATAACAACATGAGAGGAGTCGATTTGGGAGAGTGAGATTGGATCTAAAGGGGGATTCACGCACATCATCATCAATTGGAGGAGTTCATCTTCTCTATTTCTTTTTATCATGTATTGTGTGATTCACCCATGACTGTGATTTATTCTTTTGTGTTTTCTTTTTACCCAGCCATGAACTAAATCAATTTGGCTTGGTGTCATAGCCTTTTTAGAGCCTGACGTTTTAAAAAAATAAAAACAACGGCAGAGTCGCCACCGATCTTTTTTGAGGTCTGATTGGATTATCTAAAAACGGGTCATTTTAATAAAAACAATTTGTTTTATTAAAACAAAAATTTTGGTCTGCGAAAACACAAAAATAGGTTCGGGAGTCGATTACGCGTGGGGAAGGGTTAGCACCCCTACAACGCCTAAAAATTGGTACATAACCGATTACAAGTTGCCTTTTTGTCGAAATTTGCAAGTTCGTGTAAAATTTAATTCATTGTCCATTTGTGAATAGGAGTTTATTTAACGGCCTCACCATCCGGGAAGTAAACAATAATCACCGCCAACATTTCTGGCGTTAACCTGTTACCCCTTTTGTTGAGACACTACATTAACAATTAATATATTCGAACATACATATAATACGGGCAAAATTAATAAATGGAAAATAAAATAAAAAACATACAATAGAATTACACACGTATCTAAACACACACAAAAAACTATACAAATTAATATATCATTACTATGCATAAACTATATATACAAGGTAAAAAGGTTAATATACATATAAGGTGAAGATATATGAGGAAAACATGCCAAAATTTAAGTATAAGATTATGGTGAAGAGACCTATATAGATAAGGAAAGCATATAAAATTAAGGTAATATATAAGTATATATGGTATAGAATTAAGGTGAAAGAGATTTACATATAAAATTAAAGCATAAGATCTAGATAGTATATACGTAAAAGGTAGACAAGGAAGCAAAAAAGGTTAAAATATGTACAAATAGTCACACAAAAAAACATAAGAAAAATTAAAATGTGGAATTAAAAATGACATAGAATTTAAATATCAAGCAATATGTGCTGAAATAAAATAGTGCTAAATTGAAAGAAGGGAAATTTAAAGGTTCATAAATGAAATAATAGAAAATAAATGGGCAAACAAAAAATAAAATTACGGAGAAACTTTTACACATTGTAACGCTTTGGATCTTCACTGCTTCGAAGTTAAAATGAAGAAGGAGATCTCAAACCAAGAAAGACGCTAGAACCTTCTGCTTTTTATTTCTCTCAAGAATGCTCCTTAAATTTACTCTCTACAAAGCTCTCTCTTTTTTCCCCTCTATGATGTGTTGTGTAGTGTTTTTTTCTCTCTGTATTATGGTTGTGAGTTGTGTCAATTACAATGGAATGGTGGGTTTATATAGGATTTTACATGCCAAATTTACAAGGAAAATTAGAATAAAAATCCCCTAAATCATGGTCGATTGCTTCCTCTTTTATTTTGATTCAGATTCCTTCCCCTTTTTTCTTTAATTGTTTCCCATATTCGATCGGATTTACATAGATCACTGATCCCTTTCCCTTTTGGCTGCTGTTGTGGTATGAGACTAATTTTATTTTTTGAATTGATTTGATGATCGATTTCTTCCTTTTTTGGTTTAATTCTGCCTAAAATTCAGTGACTACAGCTACCATTTTTTGCTTATTTCGGTGAAACAAGAATATAGCAAAGAACAAAAAGCACTGATTTTAGTCAATCACACGGCAAATTGGTTGATGGACATCAAAGCAAGGTTTCATTCTCCTCGCGCATGAATGGATAGGTGGTTGCTGAAAAATAAGGTTCTATTCTCCTTGCGCCCGAACAGGTAAACGTTGTGCTAGAAAATAAAGGTTTCATTCTCCTCGTGCCTAAATGGATAGGCGTTGTGTTGAAAAATAAAGGTTCCATTCTCTTCATGCCTGAACGGATAGCCGTTGTGCTGAAAAATAAAGGTTCTATTCTCCTCGCGCCCGAACGGATAAGTGGTTTGCTAAGAAGCAAGGATTCTACAACATCGTATGTTGTTGTAGAGGGATTTTTGTTGTGCAACAATCTTTTGGATTCTAAAGCATAGGATAAGTTTCTTTGATGACGTTTTTGCGTGACATGCGGTCAAGGTATCGTGGGTTTTACTTTTCATCTGTAATGTACCAAGCGAAGATGGATTTCTTGTAAGAGACATAAATAGTTGAGATTGTGGTTTTATCATTAGAAGACAATGGTTATATTGATAAGTGTTGAGATCAGAGTAGAGCAACAGAAAATCTTTGAGGATGTCAAAGAGTTATAATAGTTGGAGCATCTTCTTTGAGTTATGGATATAGATTTTGAGGACAAATTTTTTTAGGAGGGGAGAGTTGTAATGACCCAAATTTTGGGCTTTGCAAATTTGGGCCTCGAACCCAATTTATTTGGGCCTTATGTTTGGAAGCCCAAATTAAGGATAGTTGGATTTGGGCTTTGTGATAAATTAAAAAAGATAATATGTGTGAGGATAATTTAAAAAGAAAAGAAAAGTGGGAGGTTTTAAAATAAAAGGTTGTGATGATTTGATGGGGAGAGAGAGAAAAAGGGAAAAGAGATATTTTAGGGGAGAGAGAAAAAATAAGAGAAATGGAGAAAAAGTAAGGGAAGAATTTAAGCCTTGATCTACAGCCGCCAGAGTCGCCGTACATGAAACTAACAGAACCATTGGAAAGGTCTCACCAAGACGAGCTTAACGATGGTCATCGTGTCACTGTCTGAGCTACCGTTCGTCAGAGTGAGGAAAAAGAAAAAATCAGAGAAACTGGTTCGGCACTTTCTAGCCGTCATCGCCATAAACTGAGGCTACTATCGGAACCAATAACCAAAGAACAGTAGGGCTGGAGCTCACCGCTGCTGTTCGGACACTAGAGGGCCTCCCACGCGCCGCCCTTGCGGGTGGACGTGCTCTTGGCCAAGCAGGTGCATACTGTTGTGGTGCACCATGCTGCATTAGATCCTACATTCGGATGTATATGCACCCTGCTGCACCGAATCACTGGATGTGGGTACACCAATGTTACCCTGTACCTCACCATACCAGATCACTAGACCTTGATCGGCCGTTAACCAGATTTTGACCGACGTTGACTGGTTGTTGACTTTTTTCAAGGAACTCTACTCGGGGGTTTCTTGACGTTTCGGATCTATTAGCACAGTCTGTTTTGCCCAATTTAAACTTGGTAAGCTGTTTTTATGTAATTGACCTTTCAAATTCATTAAAGTATGTGGTTGATTGATACTTATGGTATTAATTGATATACAAGGATTATTTAGGATCGAATATTAGAAAGTGGAATATTAAGGAAGCTCGAATGAGGATTTTAGCGATATCGGCTTAAGGTTAGTACACCTCAAACTTTTATTGCTTCGTGAGCATCATAAATAGGACTACTTTGCGTGTTAGTATCTACAAAATAGATAGACGATAAATAAGCATATTCTGAGGCTGGTAATCATGTGACTGATATTTATGAGATGTATGATGAGTTTGAGAATATTCAAGACTTGTAAAGGCTTTAAAGACCATGTAGGGTTGTCTGAATATCCGTATAATTATCAGATTGGTTAATTTATATGTTGTGTTGCTTGAGATGTGAATTTGACATGTTCGATGGAAATTACACTTAATGGACTGATAATTGGTAATAATCAAATAAATGATTATGGAACCGGTAATAAACATTAATTGGGTGAATGCGTTAGTAAACCAACCATAATGACTTTCATAAGCTTTAGGGATCGAATAAAGTGTGGTAATATTGTAATTTGAGAGAATGGTACGAATTCGTGATTAGGGTATCAGTACGAGCTTTGGTCGTACCGTTACTTATAGAAGTTAAGGATTTCCAGTAAGCAATATCAATACCGGTAAGCGTATGAGTATTGATACCTAAGGGTACCATATCGATACTCAAGTTCGAGTACCGTACCCATTAAATAGAATAAACTATAATGCTAATAAAGCTAGAAATTGATATGAAATACTGATGAAATAATGAGGATTAATAAAGATAATTAATAAGGATGATTAATTCATACTTTCATAATGTATTAAAAAGTTGGTAAACTTAATTGGGTGATTTGTGATAATAGCAACCCTAAGAGATCCTTGGTGGATCATGTTATGTTGTACGTGGTATGATAAACGTGTCCTTGTTGTGTGCTAATATGGACACTAGTATTGGTTGAGTCACCCTTAATTGATGGGATCCGGATGCCCAGTGAGAGAGTGTTGCAACACCATGGTTAAAGATTTTTCGAATGTATGAACCTGATGCTTAGTGGGACCAGGACTCATTTGAAGATGCTTGATGAGAGATTTTGAGCATGGGTGTATGTATCTCGACGCTTAGTGGTCCCAGGCCTCGCCCAAAGAGTGTTTGGTCTCGATGCTTAGTGGAATCGGGCCTCACTCCTATATTATGGTATAATGCTTTCTTTTTTTTATCAGAAAGAATAATGTATGATTAAATTGGGGAGCTATACATTCAGGATTATCACAAGCCTCGTTAAAAAACCCCTAAGCCTAAATAGGGGAAAAGAGTACTCATGATAATCTACCCATAGCGAACACAACAAAAGATAACAAACACCCAAGCCAAGTATAAAACACAAAAAAGAACAAAACACACCCACTAACTCTCCACAAAGTATATCACAAACCCATTCGTAACCAAGAAATCCGATCCATATCCCGTTTTGTAAGCACATCAGCTACACTATTCACCTCAAGATATATATTGTTAAAACACACACAATGTAAAGAATCACATGCCGCATCAATCCTACAGAACCAATAATCCAACCTCCAAGGTTTCTTGTCGTGAGCAACACCTAAGACACCGCCACAACTGAGTCCAATTAATTATGATCGAGTTATTTGCACGCCATTGTGAATGTAGCACCAAATCCAAAGTGGAACCAATCGCTCTTACTTCAGCCTCATTCAAATCCATAATCCCAAATAGACCTGAAAACAAAGCCAAAATTATACCATCCTTGTCGCGCAACACTCCCTCACATCCAGTTGGTCTCGGTTTGCCGTGCGCCGAGCCATCCACATTGAATTTTAATACACCCGGATAATGCTTTCTTGCTATGATATATGGTTAGGCGGCTAGAGGTAGTCCCGTATCTATATGATGTTATATTGCTATGGGATGAGTATGGTTGGGCCTTGTGTACCACGTATGATTATTGAAATGATGGGAGCATGTGTTTAAGCAACTAGTGTTAGCGCCACGCGTTTATTTATCTCTCCTTATTGCTCGCACTAGCTTGCATGCTTATGTTTATGATTAGCATAAAGTATAGTAGCGTAGATGTATACCACTGAGCTTTGTAAGCTCAGCGCTCGGAATCGTTATTTTCGTGCGTAGGTTGATCGTTGGTTTACGGGATCGAGGAACACTATCGGTACATGATTCTAGCATGTGGTGACCTCCAAAGTACGATACTTGTGTTTAGTATGTTGTGTATTCATAGGAACTTACGTGTTGGAGTCTGTAATCCTTATTTTGAAATTGTATTAATCAATCGATTGTTCAAATGTTTTAAATTTAAATTGGAGCTCCTTGGTACTGTTTTGATTATTTATCTATATTTTCAATTGTTGGCTTAAATGTTTTTGAGAAATACCTTGTTGGGCTAAACCTAGTTTGAAAAATTTTATGATTTTGGTTTGGGCTTGAGGCCCAAATGCGACATCCGGGTCGAAGGTGTTACATAAACGAAAGACCACCACATACTTCTTAGATAGTAGCCACGTTTATCCTCGAAAAAGGGAGCATCGCATTAACAATATATATCCCAAAATGCAACATAAATATAACATGGCATAAATAATAACATACATAAAACAGAGAGCAAATGACTCAAATATATGATGAAACGGTCTACTAAAAAACAATCTTTCAAATAGATAAAGCTTAGCACAAAATCACATATATACATGCTATAAAAAAAATACAAATTGCAATATATAAGGAAACATGTAAACCGTATTATAAAAATATATAAGAAAAACGTAGAGTATAAAATCCTATTGTAAGTATGGAATATAATTGAAATATCACGTAATAATAAGTGAGAAATAGCATTGTAAATTAATATAAATATATATAACACGTATATGTGTATGGTAGATATATTATAAGGTAAGTAATAAAAAGGAGAAAAAAATAATGATTAGTATATATGATAATGAGATATAAACAACAATATTATGTACATGTATGTATTACCGTATATATAAAAAACTATATATATATAAATAAAGGGCATGCCATATATGCGTGCGCATATATATATATATATATATAATACCATAAAAATATTAATACATATATTTATATACATACATAAAGGGGTAATAACAATCAATATGAAAAAAGGTAAATAAATATGTAAACTATTAATCAAATATAGTCAATCAATTAATACCAATAAAGAAAATGCATACCATAAAAAATATATACAAACATATAACAAAACATAAAATTACATATTATATTACATGTTACACACATATTATACGGCAAAATAATAATAAAAAAAGAGACATAAATTAAGGAAACAAAATAACCACAAAAAGGAGGAATCACAAGGGTGAATGTACCATTGGTCTTTGGACTAAATTGAAATAAAAATTATATTAAAAGGCTCGAAACAATGAAAATAAGTGACCAAATTGCATAGATTTAAAACTAGGAAGGACGACATAAAGAAATACTGTGAGACGGAGGTCCTTAATGAATCGAAATAACCCATTTTACTTTTAAAATCGCCTACTATAAAACACAAAAATGATGAACAGGTTCATTTTGTTTTCCTTCTTTGAAATCAGATCAAAATAAGACCCTTAAAAGCTTCTCCCTTGTCCATGGTTGTTCATCTGGTGTTCATCACGAACTCAGATCTCGGCGACCCTCCGCCACCTTTTTCTCCATAAATTATCGTCGACCGCCGCTCGTCGACGCCGACAATTTCAAAAATCACCTTCAAATCAATCATCTCTTCCTCCTAAACTCGAATTCGGCATTGGATTCGCAAAATCAAACTCTGTTTGCCCAAAATCTTAAGAAAACCGAAGCTAAAATAACCCTTTTTGGTTAAAAACTCAAGTTTTGAAAAAACCTAAAGAAGTTTGAACCCTAATCGACAAAGCGATAAGGGAGGCGAAGGGACCGAGATGTTGAGGTGCTGTTCATCGGCGACACCAACCTCTATCATGCATTTTGGCGGCCCAAGATCGAAAAAGGTATAAAATCCTAACTTTCTCTTCTTTTTGAACTCGAAAATAAAAAGAGAAATTACTTCTAAAAAATTCCTTTTTTTGTATTGATTCGTATTTGGAAAAAACTCATTCCATTGGGATTGTTACATTATTCTTATATTTGATTTTTGTTTACAAGAATAAAAAACATTTAAAGATAATATCATGGATGATTTTAGACTGACATCTTTCTTTTTTCTATAATTTTGCCATGCATGGTGGTTAAGAGAGAGCTGGTGGCTGTACAGTGGCAACGCGATCTCCGGCAGTGGCACCACGTGGACGAAGAAGATGAGGCAGCACAGACGCGTGAAGAAGGCCAACCGCCTCGAGCACGCGCGCGTGGGTGCAGGTAGATGGTCTCTCTCGGTTTGATCTGGACCGTTAGATTAGATCTGATCTAACAATCAAATCTTGGTTGCGCAAAAGAAGAGGGGATTAGTGTTGGACATCATATTAGGGTTTTTTAGGTTTGGGCCTAACGGTCGATGTACATACATGGGTTATGTAATTATTATTATGGACTATGAATTTTATTTGGGCTGATATATATTTTTTGGATATGTATTTTATTTTATTTATTATTATTATTTTTTAAATAAAAATAATAATAAAACCAACAACATCAATAATAATAATAATAAACTGGACAAAATTAGTGATTACAAAAAGGGGAAAAACTACTGAATGACCATCGACAATTGCGCATCAGAACCGAGCGTCGTGAGAGAATTTACACGAACGCATATCTAAATCAAAGGTAGGTGAATAGCGTGCCATAAAGCAAAGGTGTGTTACAAGGCAGAGAAAAAACGTGCCGCAAAGGTAGAGAAAACAAGCGGAACAATATGTGTGAGAAAGAAACCAAAACAACATGATTATAATATAAAAACTAGGGGGGATCAACGAAAATGCAAAAGTAAAAACGGGTATAAGAAAATGCAAAACTATATCATATGGATAGATACAATATAAGAATGTATACAATATAATTTCATATATGAAAACACTATATAATATGAGCTAATAAATATATAAAAACTATATTAATAAGAACTTAAAAAATATATATATACATATAATAATTATAGAAACTATGTAATGTGCATGTACATATTAAGATTGTATAAATCCATGTATATGTGTATATATATAACCCCATAATATATACGTATAATATATTTTTTATAAACTATATAAAATGAACTATATATGATATATATAAACTTAATAATATAGAAGATATAGTAATAATGATAATAAAATAGTTTAGATAGAAGTGATGCAAAATGAAATTAATTATAAAAAAATAATAATAACAAAAATACCAAACATGTGTTTGTTAACACCAAAGAAATGGGCTGCATATAATAAATACATTAAAAAGTGTACCAGATGCCCAAAGTCTGTAGGCTAGCCAATGGCCTGAATTTAAATGCTTGCAAAATTTGGGCCACACATGGGTTGGGCCGTTGCCGGAAATGGGTTGGGACTCGGTCAGACGTCGGGTCAAACACGGGTCGGGACAGAATTAAAAGTCCCCCTTTTTTCATTCTTCTCCCATTAAAAAAGGGTAAACTATCTCTAAGGCCACTAAACTATGGGGATAATTCTATTCTGACCACCAAACTATACTTTTTATCAATTAAGTCACTTAACTAGATAAATTATATAAATCAAACTATTGACTATCATCATTTAACAAAAATGATGACGTAGTGTTTAGGCTGGATTATTCAATAGCACTCTCAATTTGATCGTAGCATCTAAACCAGATTTAAGATGTTACAACGATGGATTGTATTTGCATTGGTTATGCACAACATATCGATTCTTTGTGCATGAATATTTTTTTTTAAAATTCACATAATATAATATTGGCATCAAATAATGCCTCATTCTTTGAAAATATATTCCCTTATAAGACTAAGGATATTGGTTCAAGTTCAATGAAATGAACTTTAGAGACTGTTGATGAAAATAATGAAAAAGTTCAACAATAGGTTGAAATTGAGGCATATCCAAGGAGTAAAAGGGAAAGGGTGAAAAAGTTTTTTGGATCAAATCTTTTAACATATATGCTAGAGGTTGAATCTCAAACTTATAATGAAATTATACGCTTATCTGAAAGCACTTTGTGGAATGATGCTATTAAAAGTGAAATTGATTCTGTTATTCAAAATCATACGTGAGTATTGGTGGATCTTTCTCCCCGAAAATTAAACCATTAAATTCTAAATGAATTTTTAAAAGCTAAATGAAAGTAGATGGTACAATTGATAGGTACAAGGCAAGATTGGTTTTAAAAGGTTATAAACAAATGGAAGACCTTGATTAGTTTGATACATTTTCTCATGTATCAAGAATAAATTCAATAAGGATGATACTTGCAATTGCCACTTTACATAATCTAGAAGTACATCAAATGGATATTAAGACAAATTTTTTAAATGAAGATTTTGACGAGAAGATCTACATGGAATAATATTAGGGTCATGTAACTCCAAAGCAAAAATGAAAAATTATAAATTGGATTAGTTCTTGTATGGACTTAAGCAAGCATTAAAGTAGTACATGAAAAGTTTGACAGTGTAACAATGATAAATAAATTTAAAATTAATGAATGTGACAAATGTGTATGTCAAAATTACTTTGAAAAAAAAAACTAGAGTTTTTGGCCTGATGCAATGTATCTTATTGTTGATCTAATAACAATTTCCCCCAAACAAATTAAGAAGTATATTTAGCTGCATGTAAGTCCAAAATAAATATCATGAATTTGAAATTAACAGATAACAATCGGCTCTCGCCGGTAGGATGTGATGTTTTAACTGGTTTATGGGTACCTACTTTGAAAAAAAAATCAAGTATTTATTTTGATCAAAAAGTATACTTTAAGTATTTAATTTGATTAAGAAATATACTTTGTGTATTTATTTTAACAAAAATACGTTAAGTATCTAAATGAAAAATTAATATACTTTAAATAATTATTTATGATATAAGCCTAATAATTTGATAAAAAAAAGCCTAATAAAAATACTATAAAATATAGTTAGTGGAAGAAACCCAATAACTTAAATTAGAAGCAATTAGCTTCGAACAAAAAATATATAGAAGCAATTGGCCGACAGACATTCCATCCAAGAAGCCAGTGGCCACCACATTAATATATCTTATGTTTTATTTGATTATTTTAAGCCGAAAAAAGTAGTCAAACACATCGTTTTATTTTATTGTTAAACATAAATATTTGATTAATCAAACTTTGTAATAATGGGTTATTTAAAGTATGGGTATTCAAAAATATCCGATCCGATTATCCGTTGATTTGATTCGAAAATTTAGATATCTGATTTAATTTTCATTTCCGGATCGGATATCCGATCTAATTTTAAATTTTTTGGATCGGATACAGATTGCAATATTTCAAGTTTCAGATTATCTGAAAATTCGAAAATTCAAAATTTCATAAATATTAATCTTGTTATATTTAACAATTTGAAGCTTGTTATACCCGAAAATTAAAAAATAATCGAAATTTCATAAATGCGAATATTGTTATATTTAGCAATTTGTTGTTTGTTATATTCGAAATTCCGAAATTTTCATAAAGACGACCTTCAAATTCAAAAAATAGTTAAATCAAGGCTAAATGGGTATTTTTGCCCTCGAGTTTGACCTAAATTAGCAATTTAGCCCATCATGCGAAAATGTAGTCAATTAGGTCCTTTAGTTCGTGAATTGCAGCAAATTAGCCCCTTGACCAACGTTGACCGTTACAGTTGCTGACGTGGCGGTTGACGGTGCTGACGTGGTAGTCCACTATGCTGATGTGGCAGTTCATTATGTTGACATGGCAGTCCACGTGCGAATGTGGCAATACACGTGTGTTGATGACATGGCAGAGGCGCTGACTTGATTTTTTAACCGAATTTGAGGGCATAATTGATTTTTTTCCCGAGTTTAGGGACATAATTGATTTTAATTGAAAGTTCGGTAACTTACTTAATATTTAAGTTCGGTAATTTATAAACTATCGAAAAAGTCTTTGACTGTTTCTGGTTATGCTAAACCTATTAATATTCATTGAATATGTTTTCAATTGAATCATCCTTGTATTAAAGTAGTAAAAAACCAAAAGTCTCATTCGTTTTTCTACATCAAATATTAATGAGCATCAATTTGATATAGAGAAGCGAAAGAAAATTTGAGTTTTATTATTATTTTAATACAAGGTTGATTCTACTGAAAATTTGTTTAATGAATGGTAATACTCAGATTGACGAAGTTGAAGACTTTTTCAATGAAAGTGTTCAATTTTTTAATACTTTATTTTGATAAATAAAGAGAAATTACATGAACCCTCATTAAAGAACTCCCTAAACCTAGTTGGAGGAAAAGAGTACAATGGGTAATCAGTACAATAAGAGCGTTCGATCAGAAAAGCATAAAAAAGAAAAAAACTTCACAAAGGAAGGTTACGACCTAACATCATTGTGTAACAACGATAAAATCTCATCAGGCGGCGAAAGAAATCTATGGCATATCAAGTCGTCACAGCGAGCAAACATAGCCATACCATCAACGACCATATTCCCTTCTCGAGGGACATAGACAATGCGGACCACCCACGACTGTCCCAATAAACGTATAATATGATCGACAAGCGGAGTCCTTCGAGTAGAATGTCGTGCACTCTTAACAAGCTAAATCCCCTCTCGACAATCTGATTCCAATATAAGATTGGTGACCTCAATAGACCATACACATAATAAACCCTCATACATACCCCATAGCTCGGCATCTAAGTTGGAACACATACTCAATTTTTGCGTAAAACCAATTAGCCATTTACCAGTGTTGTTACGAACACCACCACCACACGAAGCCATACCGGTGATCGAATTCCGGGCACCATCAACATTCACCTTGCACCAATGGTTAGGCGGTGCATCCCAATGAACCAAAGCACGCATAATCGGTGTAGTGGTACCCTAGGCAGTTCTGCAAGGACCACCTGCTAGCCAAAATTCTTCAAGCATACGTCGGCTCAGAAGGATTACTAACTCACAATCAACCGATTCCGTGAAAAAAATAACCGATTTCTGTTCAGCCAAATATTCCATACCATGGCTCCAAAAAATATCCCAATCTACGAAATCTCGAGCAAAATACTAGGGCTTAAATAAATTCACGAGCACCCAACTCTTGATATCCAAGGGAAAAAAACTCATGTGTCTTAGTATCTTGCACCAACTCTTTCCATAACGCATGCACAAGAGGATAACGCCGCAGGAAATGATCCACATCTTTCACCACCGCACCACATATACCACAACAACTATCATTCAACATATGCCGACGTACTCTTTCCATGTTGGTTAGAACTCTGTTATGATGCACAAGCCACATAAACATTTTCACTTTTGACCAATCTCGATATTTTGCAAGAACTTTCTAAATCGGATCGAAAGGGGAACCTGTCCTGTAACACCACTTTCCCGTACTGAATACGAGTCAGAGACGTCACATTACTAATGCCTTATCTTGTTTTATCCATATACGTTTCATTATCAAACTGATTAATTCTCTATATGTTTAGTTTAATTTCATGCATCATACTCTACTAGTAATCAAATAATTACATGCCCACTAGAGATTATCATAAGCTAGAATATATTACTGATGTTTTGCAAATAGAAGCTTGATCAACATGCTTAACTCCTCTTCAAGTACTCCACCTTAACCTACGTGTGAATCAAACACACGTTAAGTTTTCACTTAGTGAGGCAATAAACAAAATTAATAATAATTTAAACTTATTAAACTTTATGGCTACATTTATATAGCATGATATATGCCAATGTATTAACTTTTATATAGAGAAAGAAACTTAAGTATGTGAGATCGGTAGTCCCAGAGTACTAGTCACCAAAGTGACGATAAACATATAGACACATAAAGTGCCAGTAACATATAAACACATAAGTTTCGGCATCATATAGACACATGAGTGTCGATATCATATAGACACATAAGGTTGTGCCCACCATCCGCACGCAAGACCATGCTAACCATCCGCACGTTTATAAGGCTTTGCTAACCATCCACACGTTTATAAGGTTGTACTAACCATCTGCACAAAAGGTTGTGCTAACCATCTGCACATAAGGTTGTGCTAACCATCCGCACTAAGTGTCCTTTATATACACTATAATGCTAAATCGTATATTCAGCGTGCTGCTGGACTCTATGGCATGCCAACTATATCATGTCCCTTAATAACTTACTTGGGCATGTATTTCATATTCCATAATCATTTCATCCATGACAATATATATATCAACATAATTCAACTTGAGCAGTTCATACCCGAAATATTATGCGTAAGCATATCAACATTGTCAATATAAACAATCAAATTATCAATGCATTTTATTTCCCAAAACTTGATATATTCATATTATATCAATCATATGTTCAATGACATAAATATTAATCTATTATGATATACATGCAATTGCACTCACCGGGGCCATTTATTAGTTTGCCTCACTAAGCTCTATTCGAACCTTTCTTTCATAGTACCTCGAACCTTCTTTTGATTCGGATTCAAACTTCATTAATCACATGAATATAAACAACATTTGTTAGATTCAAATCTAACCATTCCTCAAACATGCTATCAAATCTAATCAATCGAATATACAAATTTCCTCCCTTTCTTATACTGTCCAAAACTCATTTTTGGTCCCTAATGACCATTTTGAACTTCAAATAACTCCTCCAAGCTTGCTAACTAACATTAGATACAAAATGTCTCAATTTCCATTTTCTGGCAGCTTGCACTACCTTCAAAGATTTATTTCTATAAAGTGATCCAAAACTCAGAATTTGATTCTGTTTGTTCTGAAAGAAACTAGATTTAATAAGATTTTCAATCATATAAACTAATAGCCCAAATTCAACTTGTACGATTTATGACGAATTTTCAAAGTCAATTACAATGCTGGAATTCGGAACAGACTGGTGTTCTGTTTTCTGACCTTTCGTCACTTAAAAATTCATATCTTTTGACTCGGAACTCGAAATCATTTTCCGTTTGTTGGAAATGAAACTAGACGAACACATATTTACATCGATATAAAATTCACCATCTAACCATTTATGTAGAATTTATGGTGAATTTTAGAACTTACTACCATAATCCAGTTTTCTACACTGCTTCCATAAATAACTCCAAACTTTATACTAACTTCTCCTTACTTCACTACTTTTCAATTTAGTCCAATTACTTGCTTTAAACCACCAACTTATCACCATCTCCATCAAGTAATTATTCTAAAATAATTCCCTTTAATATTCCTCCTTTACCGAAATAGTCACTAAAATGCAAAAATAAAGATTTAAGCTTCTTAACTTTGCAAATTAGTCCTCAATTCAACATTACTACCTTAATTCTATTATTTCAACTAAAATTCAGATTTAATCCTCATCCAAAACTCCCTTGCCGAAATGGTCACTTAACTTTGACAAATTGTCAAAATGATCACTAATTCAATTCAACATCGGTTTAGTATTCTAACATCAATTTTACATCTCCAACATCATTAATAAAATGAAAAAACTTCAAAATTATAAAAATTCAGATTATTCCTCTAACTTTCAGAATTTCCAAAATGGTCCCTATCTAATAACTTTAGGGTTTTGCTTCCAAATAACAATTCAAGCTTACTAGATCATTAATTTAACATCATAAACCCTAAATTAAAATTGAATCCATAAACCCTAATCATCTTCATAATAATCAAAACATGTAGAGTTTAAATCCCAACTCAATAACATGATTTTAACATCAAAAAAGCTTGATTTCAACTTGAATTTCAACATGAAATCATAAAATCTCAAAACCCCCAATTTAGTCCATAAACCCTAATTTCTTCTCATACAAAATTCTCATCAATCAAGCATGTTTTCCACGAATTATTTACACCAAAAGATAGAGCTTGATGCGTAGAACAACTTTGTAGTTGAGGAGATAACCTGAAAATCGAGTTTCGAGGCTTGAATTTTAAATATAAATGAATTTTAAATTCATTTAAATAGTGAAATTACTAAGATACCCTTTTAATCTAATGGTTGAGATTGATCTTATCATCAATCAAAGGCCAAGATTAAATATCCCATTTCTGTCTTCCAAAAATGCCATTGTAACTTTTTAAATATTTCAAAATTGCCATTGGGGCCAAATGACCAATTTGCCATCCAAGTAGTTTTTATTTACTAGTTTGGCATTCTTGTAAAAATTCAACTAAATCTAGTTGGAATCCAATCAGCTATAATAAAATATTCATAAAATAGTATTTTATGACTTTTCCATAGCTTTTGGATCAGTCTCTTATTTTCCATTCGATCTAATATACCGATATTCATTAAATAATTCTATTGCGATTTTACCTTTTTTGAGCTATCGGATTTATTCCGAAAATTCTATATTTCCATATTCAGAAAATCCACAGTACCATCTTATAAAAATTTCCTTTCCCAAGGACTTAGACTGAATTTTCCTAACTCGGTCTATTATTCCGATAATTATCAAAAATCTTTATAGAATAAAATTTCTCTTAGAAATCCTTTATCGATAATCCATACGAATATTCTCTACTCTTATTGAGTCCAAAATATCGATCAGAAACACTTTTATGGGACCTTCTCGGAGGTCACCTATCCTAATATTTCATGGCCTGAACACGCTTAATAATTTTATTCGATCCAAATTTAGTACCTTATACTGCATCTTAATTCTTAAAACCGATATCAATGTACTTATTTCGATCCGATTCACTCTTATACTGAATAAAATTACTTATTGGGAAAATTTACACTTTAGTCCCTAAACTTTTCTAAAGTTTATACTTTTAACCCAAAACTTTCAAAATTTACAATTTGATTACTGGCCAAAATTTAGGATATTACATGTCCCCAGTGCGCAAATGCTATATGTTGAACGAACTGAGAAATTTAGATTATTATTTGGCTTCCAAATAGGAAAATCTAGAGCACCATCAACACATGGTGGTTTGGTTGCCGCAAGATGTAGACCATAAGGACCAAATTCTCAAACTAGCGCCACCTCTATTTGCCCTATATAGAAACCATATCAACAACCAATGCATCCCTCGATACTGTCCAATTTGCCTCAAGTGCATGGTGTGATAAAGGGCCAAAATTCCCTAACCATGAATCGTGACAAAAACGTATATGGGTACCATTACAAATCTGCCATTGTGTATTAAATTGTACAACCTCCCACACTCGGCAAATCTCTCTCCAAAGACGAGAGCCAGTACAATTTGTATTGATATGCGATCCAATCCAACCATACTTATACTTAGACCGTACAAAGCGCACCCAAAGGCAATCACGATTAGCCATTAACTTAAACGCCAATTTTATTATAAAAGCGCTATTTTGTATTAAAAATGCTTTATTTTCGACTCCCTCCAGAACCGGTGAACAAAGAGTGTCCCAATTCACTAAATGAGTCCCTCTCGTCTCTTTACCGTGACCCCAAATAAATATCTTGATCAATCGTTTAATATCCACACACACTTTTTCAGGAATAACCGATGTTTGCATCGTGTAGGAAGAAATTGCCGCAAGCACTGATTTTGCCAAGATAACACGTCCAGCCAACGAGCGTGATTTGGCTTGCCAACCTGAAAAGCTTATCTCGCACTTTCTGAACTAAATATTGGTAAGTTGCACACCACACACGTGTATGCAATAACGGCACACCAAGGTAACGACCCAGATCATTGACCTCCATAAAACCAAAACTTTCACTAATCTGATCTCGGATATTCCTAGGCACATTGTGTGAAAAGAAGACAATGGATTTAGCTACACTAACCTTCTGTCCTGAGGCATCACAAAATGTTTGAAGGACACGATGCATGGTTACCACTTGTTCCAATGATGCTTCGGCAAACAACACAATATCATATGCAAAACAAAGGTAAGAAATACGAGGAATGTCACGACAAGCCCAAAAGGGTTTCCAACTACCATTATCGACTTCAACATGAATAGCTTGACTCAATCTCTCTAAGCATAAAACACAAAGATACGGCAAAATCGAATCTCCTTGTCGAATGGCCCTGGTAGGCCTAAAGCTGGTAGTCATAGAACCGTTCCATAAAATTTGAGCTGATACCGATTTAACACAAGCTATAATAAGATGTCTCATTCTAGCCGGTAATCACACATCCTGCAGGGTCTTGGCAATAAATTGTCACTCAAGCCTATTATAGGCTTTCTCTAGATCAAGTTTGATTGTCATCCATCCCCGTATTCCTTTCTTCCATTTCATGGAATGAATTATCTCCTGGACCATGATAATATTATCTGAAATGGCTCTCCTTAGAATGAAACTAGATTGAGAACAAGAGATCCAATTAGACAGGTACGACTTCAACCGGTTAACCAAAATTTTAGTCACAGCCTTATAGAGCACAGGGCGTAGACTAATCGGTCTGAATTGACTCAAATAGTCTGGGTTCTTAACTTTAGGAATAAGAACAAGAAAGAGACTGATTAAGATTTTTATCAATAATCTCATTCGCAAAAATATACTTAATGTAGCGGCATACACTCGATCCCACCATATCCTAATTTTTCTGATAAAAGATAGCGTGCAGACCGTCAACCCCCGAAGCCTTCAAAGGATTCACATTCATGAATGCAGACTTGATTTCCTCATCAGTTAACATACGATTAAAGTCCAATAAAGCATTCTGCCCAAAAGATGAAAACATACCACAAACCAGATACTCACTCTCAACGGTACCAAAAGAAGAAAATAATTGCTGGAAATAAGAAACAGACATGCGCATTAGCTCCTCCTGTTCCACGCACTCATTCCCCTCACTATCAATAAGCTTACGAATTGTATTGGTGCATCGCCGAGACATAGTAGAGGCATGATAATATCTTGTATTGCGATCCCCCTGTGTAATCCACTGAGTTCTCGCCTTTTGAAACCAAAGCCTCTTTTCCTGCGCTAAAACGATATCAAGCTCACCCTTTAATTTAGACTCAAGCTCCACTAAATGATCCTAATGACGCCTTTGAAGAGCACGATCGATGCCCCTTAACCGTGCCAAAATCTCCCTCTTCCGTTTACCAATATGCCCAAAAGTATCAATATTCCATTCACCAACTCTGTTCACAAACTATGCCATGTTAGTGCCTAGATCTACATTATCATCCCAGGTTTCGAACAAAAGGTCTTTGAAGTTCGGATGATCCTGCCACGCAGCAATAAACCGAAAAGGCCTAGCAATATTACGACAGGCACTCTCACCCAACTAAAATAAAACGGGGCAATGATTAGAACCTAATCTATCCAAATGTGATACTTGCGCCTGAGGAAATAATCGGTTCCATTCATCATTAATTAAACATCAATCCAGCCGTTGAAAAAGAGATCATCTCCTCCAGGTAAACACCAATTCGTCAATCGATTTTTCATATATTCTATTTCTAAAAGTTCAACTTGAATAACCAAATTATTTATCTAATTTTATTCAAAAACTAAGTAAATCGATCAAATTAACTTGAAATTTAAACAAATTATTTATCCATTTTTAATATTTTAAATTTTAATAATTTCTTAAATTCTTATTTTTAGCTTAAATATTAAATAAGTTATCAAACTTTCAATTAAAATCAATTATGACCCTGGACTCGGCAAAAAAATCAATTATGTCATTGAATTCGGTTAAAAAAATTAGTTCAACCCCTTTGCCACATCATCATCCCACGTGTATTGCCACATCATCATCGTTGATTAACACATTAGCACCGTGGACCACCACGTCAGCACCGTTATCTGTCACGTCATCACTGCAACAGTGAACGTCGTTCAAAGGATCAATTTGATTCAATTTGTGGACTGAAGGACCTAATTGACTACGTTTTCGCGCGATGGACAAAATTGTTAGTTTGAGTCGAACTCGGTGGTAAAAATAGCCCTTTAACCTTAAATCAAATTATATTTTCGGATAATTTGATATCCAAATATCTATTTTTTCGGATCGAATACGGATCTCTATATTGTCGGTTCAAAAAACCGGATGTCTAAAAAAATTGGATTAAATCTGATCGGATATTCGACAATGAACACCCATAGTTTAAAGTTTAAAATAAAACCTTTTTCTTGCCCATTTAAAGCTCATTTGAATTCCATCAAAGTACGAGTGCTATATAATAATAATAATAATAATAATAATAATAATAATAATAATAATAATAATAATAATAAAAATAGGGCAATAACTAGGACTGTATTATATATTATCGGGAATATGTATGTATATATATATTTAAGGGTAAACTACATGATTGGTCATTTATATTTTTATAAGTGTTCACTTTTATTCACCAAATTTAAAAAAGTAACATTTTGGTCACTAAGACCTTAAGGGCTGTGAGTTTGATGACGTGTCACGTTAGTAAAATGAGTTAATTTTTTAATTTGACTTTTAAAGTTTAAATAAAATATTAATTTGACCATTAATTTTAGAAAAAAAATAATATTTAACCCCTCAATTCGACCACGGTCCCCATCATCATTTCTTCTTGTTACACAAATATTGCCGCTACTCATCCCCAAGTGGTGGATGGTAAAAGGCCATGGCTCCTTAAAATTTAAAAAAATTTAAAAAAATATATAAGTTGGTATAATGATAAAATTGTTATTTAGCACCCTAAAAAAATATAATTCATTGTTGTCCCCTCCAAAAATTTATACAATTTTAAATGACCCCTCTATAATCTTCTTTACACTCCCCTTTTTTAATTCTCTCTATAATAGCCTCCTTTCTATGGCTTAGCTTATTACCTAAAATCCTCAAGCTCATCCAATCCATGAATTGTTATTCTTGGAAACAATTGGATTTCCTCTGATTTTAATTAAAACAGTTTGTTTGAATTAAATAGTCCCTATTGAGACATGTTGCTTGTTGTAGCTGTACTTTCTACTGTTTAATATTGTGGTTGGTTGGTGTTTCAGGTAGGCAAGAAGGTTGAACGTGCTCCGAGATGACCTAGTGCTCCTGCAGGACTGTTTTTCCAGCATGCTGGGCACTGGTTTGGACTATTCTTTTGAACAGTGCTATTGTATTGGTGTGTTAATTTAATTATGCATTTCACATTTTTTCTTTATTCTATTATTTGCTAACTATCTCTGTACTTTTAAATTCGATAAATGTTTTGTGTTGAAAATTATGCAACGTTCAGGAATTTGTTCGACTTGATTTGCTATAATGTTCGGTCAGAAAAAATGAATGTTTCATCCCCCTATGAATGTGAATGTTGATGTAACATACGACATGGGCAAGTCAAAAGACCTCTCTACTTCCTCCAAAATGTTTGTTTTCTTTTAACAAAGATAAGAAATTATGCTAATTGTTGAAATCTGCCTATTGCTGCTGCCACGACCCAGGGTTTCAATTTTTTCGTTTCTTTGTTTTAATTAAAATCACAGAAAATTCAATTATTTTCGAGAACAACAATTCATGTATTGGAGCTTTAGGACAGTGGCCAACGAAGGTGGTGAGCGGCGATCGACGATGGGACTGTGATCGGATTGAGGGGAAATATTATTTATCTAAAGTTTAAGGGTTAAATTAATATTTTATCTAAAATTTAGGGGTCAAATTAATATTTTAGTTAAAATTTAGGGGTTAAATTAATGTTTTATAAAGTTCAGGGGTCAAATTAAAAAAGAAGCCCATTTTACTAACTTTGACACGTCATCAAACTCACGGCCCTTAACACTCTAGTGACCAAAACATTATAAATCGATAAAATAAGTGATCAAAATATTATTTTTTGAATTTAATGAGTAAAAGTAAACACTTATGAAATATAAATAACCAATCGTATAATTTACCCTACATTTAAGTAAAGAAAAAAAATACTAGTATGTTAGTTGTCTATTCAAAATCCATTCAATAGCAACTAGGTTATAATAATCAAGTAGAGTCGAACTAAAGAGTTATGAAAAATTCAAATTTGATTAAAAAAATTAAGATTTAAAATTTGGTTTGAATTTAATAAAGTTTTATTTTAATATTCGAATGAGTTTAAAATGATAATCAAATGACTAAAACTCATTCAATTAGTCCCGATATGATTGTTTACCTAGTAATTTTTTAATGCTATTTCCTTATACGTTTCTTATTGTTAGTTGTCCCAGTAGATGACCCTATTTAGCAATTAACGGGTTATATTAGCTGATAACATTAGTTGATTGGACTAACAAACTGTATTAGCAGATTGCATAAAAGTGTTTGGTAAAATTATCTAATAGTTGATAGTTGTTTGATTATTTGAACAAGCAAAATAACATATTAAGACATGATTATATTCAATATTTGTTTGAATAATTTATTAGTTTTATATCTATTAAGGATACTTCTACAGTAAATGTCATGTACTGCAATATATTACTATTTATATGTACCGCAATGTACCATTAACTATTTTAGTTAGTTTTGAAATCCTAAGGACCTAAAGTGTTATTATTCCCTTTTAGAATAAAATGTTAAAAAATAATTTTTATATTATTTTTTCAGATTTTCTTTTATTTTTTAATTCAAAAAATAATTAAACTTTTATTACTATAACAATTCCTACATTTATTTTAATTTAAGGGTAAAGTTCATAAATGATTACTAAACTTTGATCAATTATTCAATTTGGTAACCAAACTTTCAGTTGTTTCAATGTTACCATTAAACTTTTAGTTTTGTGTTAGGATGATCAATCAATGTGGATGTTGGCCAAGAGGGGGTGAATTGACAATTTTAAAAGTTTGGAAGATAAAGGAAAAAGATGAGCAATGGGACACAATGATTTATAGTGGTTCAAGCTTCTAACAAGCTCTACATCTACTACCTTAGCTTCTTACTAAGGATTTTCAACCAATTTCACTATGAAATTCTTCCCCTGTTCTAGGCTAAGGAGGCAATCGTTACAATCGATCAAAGCTTTCTACCCAAAGCTTGATCAAAACTCACTCTTTTACAAGAAGGAAATGGCAAATGAAAAATATACTCACAAGGTAAATATTTTCCCAAATCACAAGAACACTCAACCCTAAACTTGAAATAAAAGATTACAATGAAGTATACAAGTTGGGTACAAGAATTTGACTTTCAAGAGCACAAAGGGTTGGGATTTGATTGAATGCTTGGATGTTGATCAATGTAAGTTCATTAGTTGTTGTAGCTGCACTTGAGGCTTGTATTTATACCCTTTCATTGAATTCTAGCCGTTTGGGTGGTTGGAGAATTAAATATATCCGTTGGAGAGCAAGTTTCCCGCAATAAATGTTGTCTGCCAACACCAGGTATCGGTACACGTATCGGAGTATCGGTACCTGCCCAATATAGAAATAGCTGTTACAAAAGCAAGGTGTACCGGTACTCTAAGTCGAGTATCGGTACTCAGAAAGGGGTACCGAAACACCAAAATCTGTACCGGTACGTGAATTGCTCACTAGAAAATCTTGAGGCCAGAGGGTATCGGTACGCACATTGCAGTACCGGTACGCATTTGAAAATTTTTGTTTTTGCCTCAAGGAGTATCGGTACTCGTATAGCTGTACCGATACTCATTTTGCATTCAAAGTAAAAATAATTTCCTCACGTATTGGTGCGCATTGTAGCGTATCAGTACGTGTTCTACACTTGATCTTTTGAAATCAGATACGAGTATCGGTACGCGTATTTCTATACCGATACTGATTTTACATTCGATGTATTAAAATCAAGTACGCGTATCGGTATGCCTGTTGCTGTACCGGTACTGGTTTTACATTCGATGTTTCAAAATCATTTTCGTGTATCGGTACGCCTATTGCCGTACCGATACTGGTTTTACATTCGAAGTAATTTGGAAACACATAGCGTACCGGTACTCATAGTACCGTATCGGTACGCCTAGGCTTTTAAGGCCATCTTGACTTGGAGAACTTTATCGAATGTATTTTTAAAGTTCATCAAATGTTTGGTTAAGCTTTAGACGTAAAAATCATCGAATGTTAATATTTAAAGTGCATCAAATGATTGGTTAAGCTCAAGACATTTGCTCGAATGCGTAGTGAGTAATTCGTATGGGTTATTTGAGATTTATTTTAAATTATATCAAAACCATTACGAGTTAAAAGCCTTTTGTTATATCAAAATCAATATAAGTTCTACAATCTCCCCCTTTTTGATATAACAAAAACTTAAAATAAATTTTCAGTTTTTTTTCTTTTTGATTGTAAAATTTGAACCCAAATATTTCTCCCCCTTTTTGTTAGATCAAAAGCAATATACGCAATAGAAGAAATAAACAATTGAAATCCAAAGTAACAATCCAAAGCATACAATATATAGCAAATTCAAAGTATAAAGTATCAAATCCAATCCAAACATAATAGTCAAAGCAAGATGGAAACAATAAAAACAATCCAAGCATCAAATCCGAGTCTAGGATGCATGCACTATGATATGATAAAACAAAAAGAGCTACGGGATATCCTCATCATCCTTATCCCCGTCCTATTCCTCCTCCGCGGCGGTGTCACCAAATGTATGCGTTTTCCACTCAAGGTGAAAGGATACCAAGTCGGTCTCGATGCTAGTCACACGCGCACCAGGAGAAGTGAAGCGATCGTCCATGTGAGATGTAACTGGAGATTGCATCTCAATGAATTTTCCATCGATATAGGATCGCATTTCATCGAACTTGGCATCAAAGTAGGAGCGTATGTCATCACCAAAAGTCGGTGAAGGCGCAACCGGAATTGGAGGTGGAGTGGCACATTTCCTTCACGAGGCTGACCGGGTTGTAGTCGAACCCATTCACCATCAATATAATGAAATCCGCTCTTTTGAATAGATTTTCCATTAATGAGATTGGTAAGGGGGAAAGCAAGATCAGAAGAAGTGTCTATGTTTTCTTTAGCAAAAATGTGGCTCAAGACACAACCGTAGGTAAAATATTTAACTTGAGGTTTATGACGGTTTTGGACAAGATAAACAATTTCAGCAAAATTTATTTTTGCGGGGTTAGGGTGAATGTTATTTTGGAAGGAATGCAACCAAAAAGCATTTACCCCCTAATAGTAGACCACTTCTCCCCGGAAGGACGAAAGAACCAAGTCATTAAGAGGTGAAGGAACCTATCATGAGCATTAAGGACGAACGTAGAAGAGTTCGCGGCATGAACAAAAGGAATACGCTGGGTTTCATCATCGTCCCTGATATCATCTAATCCTAGATGAGTAGCAATAATAGAGGAGTCTAACCTAAAAACTTTAGCTATCACATAGGACTCTATGGAAACGACCTCTTTTTCGTCTTGACTGAGAATTGCCCTAGCATTAGCATAGAATATTCTAACAAGAGTTTTAAAGACAACCCCGGGTAAACGAAGAAAAGTTAAAATTTTCCATTCCCTTAGATTTGCAAGATGAGGGAAGTTAAATTTTTCAGAAACCATAAATTCATAATCAACAACCTTTTCTCTTCGAGTAGGAAAATTTTCGTATAACCGAAAATGTTCTAATTGGTTTTGTTGACCCGGTTTATTAAAACAAGAGTTAAAAATTGAGGTAAAGTTCAAAGGATTGGAGTTTTGGGTTGAGGTACTGGATCTAGGGCGTTTAGTTTTAGGGGCCATTAAAAGAAATTCTATTCGAAAGAGCAAAAGAAATCACGCTGCAAAAATTTAAACAAACCATAATGTATGCACTAATCAATTACTCAGTCCAATAAATCCAACAAATTATTTCAAAATAATATGTATAATAATAATTTTTTTATTTAAAACAAGATAAATGAAAAGTGATAAATTTAATAGACATATACTATCCTCAAAACAACCTAAATCTAAGTTCTATATGAGAAAACAAAGTTAAAAAAATAGAACGACTTAAAATTGTTGGAATGGATGAGATTAATGACGGAAGTGCACAATCTTGATGAAAGCTTGATGGGTTGTTGAAGAAGTGTAGGAAACTTCAAAATTTGTGGAAAAATCGAGTGAGAATCAAGTGAAATTGAGAGAGTTTTTGAGGGGAAAACGCTAGGGTTGATAGAATGAAAATTTGGGGGAAAAATTCTGATTCTAAGAGTCCTAGAAAGTGTTTCTGTGCCCCGAGTATCTGTACACTAAACCGCATATCGATACATATTCTCCGTGTTTTGCATACCGGTATAGAGAAAGATGTGTACCGGTACCGTTTATCGATACTTATATCGGTACCCATTATAGAGTCCGTGTATTGATACTGGTATACCAGTACCGATACCCTATACACCAAATGGTCAAATTTGGCTGCAAATAAGGTTATGGGAATAAATAACTACCTCTATTATGCATGCATGTTGTATGAGCATTAAAAATAAAGTATAGACAAGATATTAGCATGCAAAAACTCCCTCTAACAACAAGCATTTATGCATATAGGAGTAAAATCACATAAGCAATCAATTAAACAAATTTAAGCATATTTTTAAGACCAAAAGATGCTCTAAGGGTCAAGGAAGGTTGGTTAAACCTAAATCTCTCCTAAGAGACCAAAAACGCTCTTTGTCTAAGGGTTTGGTAAAAATATCCGCTAATTGGTTCAAGGTGTCTACATATTCTAGAACTACATCATTTTTCAAGACATGATCTCTAATGAAATGATGCCTTATTTCTATGTGTTTGGTTCTAGAATGTTGGATGGGATTTTTATTGAGACAAATTACACTAGTGTTGTCACACCTAATGGGGATGGTACCTACGTCAATTCCATAATCTAAGAGTTGTTGCTTCATCCAAATGACTTGAGCACAACAACTCCTTACGGATATGTATTCAGCTTCGGTGGTACATAATGCTACACTATTTTATTTCTTAGAAAACCAAGATATGAGCATACTACCTAGGAATTGACATGTGCCGGATGTGCTCTTTCTATCTATCTTACAACCCCCATAATTTGCATCTGAGAAAGCATGAAGATAAAATGAAGACTCTCTAGGATACCAAAGACCTAAACAAGGTGTATATCTAAGGTATCTAAAGATTCTCTTAACGGCTACAAGGTGTGATTCTCTAGGACTAGCTTGAAATCTAGCACACAAGCAAACACTAAACATAATGTCGGGTCTACTTGAGGTAAGATAAAGCAATGATCCAATCATAAAGCGATAAAGCTTTAAATTAACACACTTACCTCTTTCATCTTTCTCAAGCTTTATGAAAGAGCTCATTGGTGTGGCTTGAGGTTTCACACTTTCCAAGCCAAACTTCTTGAGCATGTCTTTGATGTACTTAGCTTGATTGATGAAGATGTCGTCCTTCCTTTGTTTAATTTGAAGCCCCAAGAAAAATGAAAGCTCCCCCATCATGCTCATCTCAAACTCACCTTGCATCAACTTAGCAAACTCTTAACAAAGAAACTCATTAGTAGATCCGAAAATAATATCATCTACATAAATTTGAACCACTAATATGTCTTTGTCATTTCTGTTTAAGAAGAGTGTAGTATCCACATTTTCTTTTTCAAAACCTTTTTTCAACTAAAAAACATGACAACCTTTCATACCAAGCTCTAAGAGCTTATTTCAAACCATATAAAGCTTTTGAAAGTTTGAAAACATGGTTTGGGTAATTTGGATCTTCAAAATCGGGTGGTTGTTCTACATACACTTCTTCATTAATAAAACCATTTAAAAATGCACTTTTTACATCCATTTGAAAAAGCTTAAATTCGTTATAACATGCAAATGCTAAAAGCATTCTAATGGCTTCCATTCTGGCTACAGGAGCATAGGTTTCATCAAAATTGATCCCCTATTCTTGAGTATAACCTTGAGCAACAAGCCTAGCCTTGTTTCTCACTATGTTACCACTCTCATCTAGTTTATTTCTATAAACCCATTTAGTTCCTATAGTAGATTTATTACTAGGCCTATCAACTAGTTCCAAACTTGACTTCTCTCAAATTGGTTTAATTCTTCTTGCATAGCCATTATCCAATAATCATCATTTAGTGCTTCTTTAACATTCTTAGGCTTCATGCATGAGATAAATGCTACATTACATGCATTTTTAAGAGAAAGTCTAGTGTTTACCCCTTTGGATAGATCACCCAAAATCTCACCACCTTTGACATAGTTATACTCCATTGGGTAGCTCACTTCCTTTTCCTCTAGATTCATGTCTCTCAAGGCTTCTAAAGGTGAATCTTGTGTTTCTTCCTCTTTGTTTAAAACTTCATCCACCTTTGATGTTTGTCCATAATCATTGGCTTCAAAAATCCCTACAGCATCATCATCATAAGAATCCTTCTTCGGAAGGAGGTTATCATCGAAAACTATATGAATAGACTCTTCAACCACTAAGGTTCTTTTATTAAATACATGATAGGCTTTAGAGTTTAAAGAGTATCCTAGAAAAATAGCTTCATCACTTTTAACATCAAATTTGCCTAGATTATCTTTTTCATTGTTTAAAACAAAACATTTACAACCAAATGGATGAAAATAGCTAATGTTAGGGTTTTTAGATTTTAAAATCTCATAAGGAGTTTTCTTTAAAATAGGCCTAATCATTACTCTATTTATAATGTAACAAGCCGTATTAGTGGCTTCCGCCCAAAAGTATTTTGGCAAATTATTTTCACAAAGCATGGTTCTAGCCATTTCCTCTAAAGTTCAATTTTTCCTTTCAACGACCCCATTTTGTTGAGGAGTTCTAGGGGCTGAAAAATTGTAGTTAATACCATTTGAGTTACAAAAACCCTCAAAACCTATATTTTGAAATTCGGTGCCATGGTCACTTCGAATGTGAGAAATATTTTGACCAAGGTGATGAATTTTTCTAAAGCCTCATCTTTGGTACTTAAGAATAAGACCCAAGTGTATCTAGAGTAATCATCAACTAAAACATATGCATATGATTTTTCACCCAAGCTAGTAGTTCTAATAGGACCAAAGAAATCCATGTGGATCAATTGTAAAATTCTACTAGTTGAAACATCATTAATGGACTTGAAATAAACTCTTTTACGTCTGCCTTTTGCACAAGCATCACAAATTTTATCATTTGAAAACTTTATTTTAGGCAAACCTCTAACTAGATATTTTGAAACCAATTTTTCTAAAACGCTCTTGCTTGCATGCCCTAGTTTCTATGCAATAACTATGAATCATGATCATCATTTGCAACAAAACATGCATGAGAAATGTGTATGTCATCTAGATGCACCATGTATATGTTTCCTATGCGATGACCCACAAGCGCAACTTTATTTGTTTCAATATTTAAAATTTTGCAACCATTAGAATCAAAAACAACGTTGAAACCTTTTTCACAAAATTGACTAATGCTTAAAAGATTATGTTTAAGATCATTGACATATAGAACATTTTCAATAAGTACGGAGGAGTGATTACCAATAGAACATGTTCATTCAACATGACCTTTGGAGTTGTCACCAAATGTCACCTATCCTCCTCTTTTTAGCTCAAGTTCCACGAATCTACTCTTGTCGTCGGTCATATGTCTTGAGCATCCACTATCAAGGAACCACGAATTTTCACTTGAAGTTTTGGCCCTGTAGCAATGCTCCTCATACAAACATGGAATCAGACTTTGATTTTTGGTACCCAAATCTTTTGGGTCCATGAACATTAGTTCTCAAAATCTTGAATCCCTTAGGGATCCAAAAGGCAATCTCATTTACATTGTTAGAAGTAATAACATTTTTGGGGATCCACACACTTAACTTTCTTACCATAATATGGCCTTGAGTGCCCTTCATGTTTGTATCCACCAAAGTTTCTTTTTACATGGTTGGGTTTTAAAGATTGTCTTTTTTCAAAACTCGATTTCCCAACCTTGTTCAAAGAATATTTGAGATCATTAACCTTTTGAGGAAATGATCCTTCAACTCGGAAAGAAGGTTGTTTAGATCAACATTTTCCTTTTCAAAATATTTTTGATCATCTAGTAAATCACTAACCTTCTTTTCAAGTTCTGAATTGGCTTTAGATAAGGAAACATTTTGGTTTTTCAAATCAATGATAGTGTTCTTATTTTTCAAAACAGATTCCTTATATTTTTTTCAACCAATTCGTCATAAGCCTCTTGTAACTCATTATAATCATCAAATAATTCATCATATGTAGGATCATTTCATGAGTTAGAGGTTACCTTTGGATCCTCTTCAAAGGCCATGAGACAAAGATTGGCAATTTCGTGCTCCTCTTCACTTGAAGACTCTTCATCGCTCTAAGTGGCTACATGAGCCTTGTACTTCATTTTCTTCTCAAAGCCTTTCTTCCTTAGTTGAGGACAATCGATCTTGATGTGTCCCGACTTCTTGCATTCGTAGCACACGATCGGATCATTTTCCTCTTCTTTGTTCTAGTTCTTGAGATTCATTCTACGGTTGAATTTCCTTTTTTGGTTGGATCTCATGAGCCAAGTGAATCGTTTGGCTATCATAGCCAATTCTTCATCTTCTTCCTCACTTGAATCACTCTCTTCTTGTGAAGCTTTGAGAGCGATTCCCCCATTCTTCTTCTTCACTTCTTTCTTTTCGACCTTCATTTCCTCCTTCTTCTTTTCTTCCTCTCTTCCTTTCTTCATTATCTCATGGGTGAGAAGATACCCCATGAGAGCGTCGAGCTTTAGCGTCTTGAGATCTTTTACTTCTATTATTGTTGTTCTTTTACCATCCCAAGACTCGAGAATTGAGTAGAAAAGTTTTCGAACTAGCTTATCCTTTGGAATGACTCCAAAACCCTTGAGGCCATTTACAATAACGAAGAACCGTTCGAACATTTTGGAGATATCTTTATCCGGGTCCATCTTGGAATTCTCGTAGTTTAAATTAAGAAGTCCAATCTTGGTCTCCTTAACTTCATTAGTGCCTTCATATGTGATCTCTAGCTTATCCCAAATTTCCTTGGCACTTGAGTAAGATAACATCTTGGAGTACTCATCTGGTCCAAGTGAGCAAAATAGCATGTGCATTGCTTTGTCGTTGATTTAGAGCTTCTTCTGATCTTCATCGGTCATCTCATGCTTGGACTTAGGTACTAACTGATCACCTTCTCTCTTCATCGAAATTGCTGGTTCATCTTCCACTACATCCCATAGGAGGTAGTCATGGGATTTGATGAAGAACTTTATACGGTTTTTCCAATAGGGATACTTGTCCCCATTAAAGTATGAAGGTTTGGTGATGGATTGAGACTCGTACAAGTTGTTGTCGGAGGTGGATGTCATATTGCTTTGGCTTCTATTGACTTGATCACCTTCTAGGATCGCCTCAACGATCGTTAGACCTTCGATTGAGTGTGACTCTAATACCAACTATTAGGATGATCAATCAATATGGATATTGGCCAAGAGGGGGTGAATTGGCAATTTTAAAAGTTTGGAAGCTAAAGGAAAAAGATGAGCAATGAGACACAATGATTTATAGTGGTTCAAGCTTCTAACAAGCTCTGCATCCACTACCTTAGCTTCCTACTAAGGATTTTCAACAAATTTCACTATGAAATTCTTCCCTTTTTCTAGGCTAAGGAGGCAACCGTTACAATCGATGAAAGCTTTCTACCCAAAGCTTGAACAAAACTCACTCTTTTACAAGAAGGAAATGTCAAATGAAAAATATCCTCACAAGGTAAATATTTTCCTAAATTACAAGAACACTCAATCCTAAACTTGAAATAAAAGATTACAATGAAGTATACAAGTTGGGTACAAGAATTTGACTTTCAAGAGCACAAAAGGTTGGGATTTGATTGAATGCTTGGATGTTGATCAATGTAGGTTCATTAGTTGTTGTTGTTGCACTTGAGGCTTGTATTTATACCCTTTCATTGAATTCTAGCCGTTTGGGTGGTTGGAGAATTGAATATGTCCATTGGAGAGCAAGTTTCCCGCAATAAATGATGTCTGCCAACACCAGGTATTGGTACACGTATCGGAGTATCGGTACCTGCCCAATATAGAAATAGCCATTACAAAGCAAGGTGTACCGGTACTCTAAGTCGAGTACTGGTACTCAGAAAGGGGTACCGGAACTCCAAAATTCGTACCGGTACGTGAATTGCTCACTGGAAAATCTTGAGGCCAAAGGGTATCGGTACGCACATTGCAATACCGGTACGCATTTGAAAATTTTTGTTTTTGCCTCAAGGAGTATCGGTACTCGTATAGCTGTACCGGCACTCATTTTACATTCGAAGTAAAAATAATTTCCTCGCGTATCGGTACGTATTGTAGCGTACCAGTACGTGTTCTACACTTGATCTTTTGAAATCAAATACGAGTATCAGTACGCCTATTTCTGTACCGGTATTGATTTTACATTCGATGTATTGGAATCAAGTACCCGTATCGGTACGCTTATTACCCTACCGATACTAGTTTTACATTCGATGTTTCAAAATCATTTTCGTGTATCGGTACGCCTATTGCCGTGCAGGTACTAGTTTTACATTCGAAGTAATTTGGAAACATAGAGCGTACCGGTACTCATAGTACCGTATCGGTACGCCTAGGCTTTTAAGGCCATTTTGACTTGGAAAACTTTATCGAATGTATTTTTAAAGTTCATCAAATGTTTGGTTAAGCTTTAGACATAAAAATCATCGAATGTTAATATTTAAAGTGCATCAAATGATTGGTTAAGCTTAAGACATTTGTTCGAATGAGTAGTGAGTAATTCGTATGGGCTATTTAAGATTTATTTTAAGTTATATCAAAACCATTACAAGTCAAAAGCCATTTGTTATATCAAAATCAATATAAGTTCTACATTTTGTTTCAATTTGTCCACTGACCCGTTAGCAGCTGTTAAAAGGGTGATGTGGTTGTTAAAATATTTTGTATTATAACACATTTAGTTCTCCACATTTACGCATTCAAACAATTTAGTCCTAATTTGAAAGAAATAATAAACGTAACCATTATTATTTCAATTTGACCCTATTTTTAATTAGAGATAATTTATTTTTAATTAGAAATAATAAATGTGTAATTGCTAGCTTGCTGCTAAGTGACATAGACTGCAGAAAAGTATCGTCAAAATTGGAGCTACCGTACTGATAATCTAACACCAAACAAAGCTTATTTATTTTTTTTACAATTTTTTCATCCATAGATTCATAGAACGAAGGTGAAGGTGAAGGTGAAGGTTAGGCTGAGATTCCTAGAACAAAAAAAAGAGAGTTAGAAACTTTCTAAAATGTGTGGGTTTTGTTCGTATGGTTGGGATTGAGAGGGACAATATAACATTAGTTATAATTGAGGGATCAAAATAAAATATTAAATTATCTCTGATTAAAAATAGGGTCAAATTGAAATAATTAGGGTTAAATTTATTATTTTTTTCAAATTAGGACTAAATTGTTTGAATGTGTAAATGTGGAGGCTAAATGTGTTATTATGCAAAATATTTTAAAAGCCAGATCACCCTTTTAAAAGTTGTTAACGATCAGTGGCCAAATTGAAACAAAACTAAAAGTTTAATGGTAACATTGAAGCAACTAAAAGTTTATTACCAAATTAAATAATTGATCAAAGTTTAGTGACCATTTGTGAACTTTACCCTTAAATTAAAGTGGACGTAGGAATTATTATAATAATAAAAGTTTAATTATTTTTTTGAATTAAAAATAAAAGAAAATCTGAAAAAGTAATATAAAAATTATTTTTAAGATTTTATTCTAAAAGGGGATAATAACACTTTTAGTCCCTAGAATTTTAAAACTGATTAAAATAGTTAATGGTACATTGCGGTAATAGTGGTGAATTGTGTTACATGACATTTACTATAGAATTATCCATCTATAAATATTAATTAGATTATGAAAATTATTTTTTTAATATCATTATTGAGCATATATGAAATATGTTTATATTAATTTTTATTTGTGAAATTATCTTTTTAATATAATTTTAATAATTATTAAATTTAAATGTATGTATTAATTTCTTATTTATGAAATTATAGTTTGAATATAGTTTTATTAATTGTTAAATTTATATGTGTATTAATTTATATATTAATTCCTTATTTATGAAATTATTTTTTTATTTTTATTAGTTATATAAGTTTATGTATTTAGAGGATTTTTTTATAATTATTAAGGACAAAAGAACCTTTTATAAATATATTATCCAAACTACAAACTAAAAAGCTCCTAAAAAGAGTTTTTTCAAAATAAAAAATTTCACCTCAATCCGCTATTATAATCTTCTACTTATCAAATATTAAAATTAACAAATTTAACTGGTAAAACTTTTAATTTTAATATTTATCAAACATGGCTTATAGCTTTGCCTGCAGCGGTTGCAGAAGAGTAAAAGAGCCTGCTTGTAAAGCAAACAGCTCGGCAGTCATAGCATCCGCAAAATAAATTCATTTTCATTTCTTTTACCTATTACCAATGGTACATTTTGTTCATCACACATTTATATATCCTTTATACTAGGTTTATCCATCAGAAAGGTGCTCAAACTATACTCATTTTTCAGTTTGATGCATAAACTTTGTTTCGGGACAAAATGATGCCTAACGTTTTATTCCGTTACTCAAATCAGATTTTTTCACCACGACCGTTAAAAATTTTTCGTAAACCAATTAAAACATGACACATGTCATATTTCTATTAATTTCTTTTATTTTTATATCTTTGATTTCTTTAGAAAAAAACCTAAACCCTAATCTTAACCCTAAATCCTTAAATTTCTTCCCTCTAACCACTGATTCAACCTCCATCGGCCACCATTGTCTTCGCAGCCCCCACGCCTGAAAACCCTATCATCCCGTCGTCGAAAACCAACAAATGAATCGTTGATTTCACCTTCGACGAGCACCCAATAATAAAGAAAAAAATCGGTTGTGTTCCGACCGACGGCTAGAGAGTGGGAGATGCTGAATGGTGAGGTACATGACACTTGGACTGTGAACAGTGGTACACCACCGACGTGTGGGGATGTCGAACGGTGAGGGAGATGTGATTTGAGAGCTTGATTGAAAGAAATTAAAATTTTGAGAGTTTTAAAGAAACTCAGATTTTTAAAGTATTTCAAAAATAAAAAAATAGGCCACATGTCATGTTCCGATTGGATGATAAAATTTTTTAACGACCATTTACGGAAAAACTTGATTTGAATAGCAAAATAAAATGTTAGACATCAATTTGGCCCATAATAAAATTTAGACGCTAAACTAAAATATATATATATACAATTTGGGCACCTGTCTAACGTGTAAGCCTTTATACTATTAGCGTAAAATTCATTTCATGGTTTCTTATGTACTACTATTGACAACTTAGCTCACAATTCATTACACAATTAGCAAGCAAGCTTAATAACTCAATTTGAGTTATCATAACAATCATCCAATAACGATCATACCTTAGCAATTCAAAATTTTCAAACACTTGCCGATTAAGCTTTTTCTTTTCTCATGAATTGTCAATTATCATACATTTCCTATAGAAATGCTTAAATCGAAAATTCATATGTATATGATCAAACACACACAACACGTATATGAATACCCTCACTCTAATACGAACTTACGTTATTTTTGGATTATGAAACATAAAAGTATTCTTAAACTCTAAATGATGATGCAATTCGACTATTTCAAGGGCCAAATTGATATAAAAATACCATAGAGGCGAAATCGATAAATTGAAACTACTATAAGGGTAAAAGTAGCCTTTAAGCCTTAATTTTACATGTCCATTCACATGTACACAAAATATAAACACATCAATATATCAAAAATTAACATCAACTAAATATCAATCATGATAGAACTTTAATATATAATATAGGGTTTGATGGAATTTCATGTCTTGAATCAAAGGCTGAAGAACGCCAATTTAAAGTTTAGGGCTTTAGCTTCCAAAATTTATAACTTAAATTGAATTTGTATGACTAATTTTTGGTGGATTTAAACTTTCTCTCTCGTAAGTTCTTTAAGCCTCCATCTATGGTGAAATCAAAAGGAATATGATACCAAGAATTGTTTTTCTCTCTCCCCGAGTGGAGAAACATGCCAGGGACTAGAGTGGCATGGCCCCTAAAATTTTAAGAAACTAGAATTTGACTCTAATAATATAAAATTTTTTAATTTGACCACTCGAGATTTTTAAAAAATTCATATTAAGCTTCAAAATTCTAAATATTTTTAATTAAATCTCCTCTCATAATTTTTAAAAATTCTTATTAAGTTTATCAAAATTATTAAAATTTTTAGTTAAACCCTCAAAATTTTTGAAAATTTTAATTTAAGCCTCCAATTTTTTTAAAAAAATTAAATTGACCCTCAAACTCTTACCTCGAGTTCCGTCATTGCTTTCCCCTTTCTCGACCGGACAGAAGGTACAAAAATTTAAGGCAAAAATTATTATCACCCTTTTCTGATCTAATTCCCTAATCATCAATATACATTAGTCATCACTTTGCTAATTTCTGAAGTATGACACCATGAAAAACAAGAAAAAATTCATTTTTTTCAAACTCATCAGGCATACCAGGCGAGTTCAATCGAATATTATTAAAATAAAATTTTTTGATGGGACACATCTGGTTTCCTATAGGGGTTCTATCCTAGGAAATAATCAATTCCGAGTGATATTTTGAGAATTTTTTTTAAAAAGGTAATATTTTGGTGAATAAGCCCAAAAAACATACTTCATAAGCTTGAACCAAATAGGCTAGCTTGCTAGGCATGATTAAATAATTATTATTATTATTGCTTACTTTTTATTTTATTTAAATGTAAATATTAAAATAAAAAAGAATTTATTTTTAATACAATTTAAAAACTGATTTGAATATTTGGACAGATTTGAACCACGGCAGCCTAATCTAAAAAGATAAATTTTGATTTTAAAATTGTGACCAGATCCAAGTTATGACCACGTCTAGACCTAATCAACCTTCATGTGTATGGAACATTTTTTTTAAATGAAGCTTCATGTGTCAATTATAGTACAACATAAAATAAAGATAGCATGTCACGTATATGACCAAACGCGTCGATTTAATAAAATATGCGACTGTCCGTCCACAATAAATCATTACATAGACGCCATTTTTTCTATTTTCAAATTGGGTGAAGTAAATGAACACCAAATAATGGGATAAATTTTATTTTGATCATTATTTTTTTAATTTTTTCAGTTGGAGTAATTAATTAGTTAAATTGTTGTAGCGACTATTTTTTGGATACATCAAAGGCCGCTACGGAAAATTAATAAAATCGAATCGTGTTTGGGGATATTTCTCACTTTTATTGAAAATATTTAAAAAAAGGATATTTTAAAAAAAACTCGTATTTTGAAAAATATGGAGTCGCCACTGGTCATTTAGATTAGGTAGACCGGACACCGAAAATAAAACTAGAGATTCGAATAAGGTTCGGGAGTTGATTACGCACGGGGAAGGGTTAGCACCCCCGCTACGCCCAAAATTGGTACCAAATAATTTATAAAGAAAAATAAAAAAGTTGATTTAATTTAATAATTAATTCCTAAAATGACATGGTTCGAATATTAAAACTTTGTCTCGATCCACGGTACCAAAAGAGATGACACCCGGAGACCGGGATGACACTCTCACTAGAATACCGGGATAAAAAGGCCAAAACTAAACGTGGGAAAAATAAAAACATGAGAAATTAAAAAAAAAACATGAAATAATAAAAAGTAAACAAAATTAAATAACAAAAAAGTAACTACAAATAAATAAATGCGATTGAAATAAAACATTCACAAATATAAAAACATAATATATACAACAATTAATATTTGCTATACATTAATATAAAATAATATGAAATGTATAATATATACATATAATGTAAATTACATAATATGATATATATAACATATAATATAATACATAATATATGATATTAATTAGTATGTACAAAATATAAAAATATATAAAATAATACATAGATAATACGATATAGTATACATATTAAATAAAATATGTATAGTACATGTAATAAGCATATATATATATAATATGTACACAACATAATACAAAAATTAAACTAATGATCCAATATAAACAATATTAGCAACATTTAAAATACAACATAAAAAATAAAATAAATATACACAAAAATATACATAAATCAAAAAAGAACCATAAATAACATGTAAAAATAAAAATAAACATATAAACACAAATAAAGATTAAACATAAAACATAATAAAGCATCAAATATAAAAAAAACAAAAAAAAACAAAATAAAGGACTGTAATTAAATAGCAACAAAAGAGAATGGGTCGAAAGGTAACTAACCCATACAAAAACAGTTTTAAAATGATAAAAAAAGGACCCAATTAAAACGAAATTAAAGGAAGAAGGACTAAACTGTATTTTACCCTTTGTAAGTAAGTAAAACAATTTCGGGGATGAAATTAAAAACAGGTCAGAACTTAGGGAGACCATTTGTGTGATTATACCATGTGGTAGAGAATTTTTAAAAATAGCAAAAGGGCGGAAGGATGTTTTCGGTAATTTACCCTTTTTAAAACTGTTTTCATTCAATTTAGAGACGTAATTGAAATATTTGAAAAACCTTCGGTGACCAGGTGTGTAATTTAAAAAGAGGAAGGGTAGCAGAGCAATTAATAAGATGCGGAGGGACTGAAATGTGATTAACCCATATTTAAAAAAAATAATTCCTATATAAAGACCCCACCGACAAACAATTTTGTCTTTTTATGAGTCACCACTCGTTTTTGTTAGGGTGGTAGTATTATTTTATTAGTACTATTATTAATATAAAAATCAACAAAAAATAATAAAATAATATATATAATATTAAAAAAGAAGAAAAAATTATTAAAAAATTAAAAAAAAAAAAATTGAATGGAGCAGGGTGCTTCACGTCTCACCCCAACCCCCACCCCTTGCCTATATAAAGGCATAGGACAGCCTTTGAAATCACACCCAAAAAATTGCCACAATTTGGCAAAGCAATCAGCTCCCCAAATTGGGAGCGAGGCTCGGCCCCAGTTGCTTCAATCTAACATTCGATCGGGGTCCTATTTTGGATCCGATCTAGTTAATTTTTGAAGGAATCGTGGTAGATCTCGGTGGAAGTCAATGGGGTTCAGGCTCTTGGTTAGGTATATTTTTATTTATGTTGTTTGATTTAATAAAATGTTGTTTCATTTTGTTCCTATTTTTAGTTGGTATGTTTTATATTAGTATTTTATGCTTTGTATTTATTTATGTTTTAGATTAATATTTTATTTATGTTAGATTTGTTTTTATTTATGTGTTAGATTAATATTTATGAATGTTTTAGATTAGTATTTTATTTATGTTAGATTAGTTTTTATTTCTGTGATAGATTAATATTTATGTATGTTTCAGATTAGTATTTTATTTATGTTAGATTAGCATTTTATTATGTTAGCATTTATTTATATTTTATCGCGTTGTATTTATTTATATTTGCCATGTTTTAAGTTGCATTTCGGATATATTATTGTCAATGCGGTGCCCTTTTATTCGAGCGTAAACGTGGCCAGTATAAAGCGCAGTGATGGTGGTCTATTAGTTTACTCTCGAATAACAGGGCCCTTAAAATTTACTCGCACTTATAATCAAATTTTAATTTAATCGTCATTTTAATCTGAAAAGTCTAATATTAATAAAGCGGTAATTATTAAAGTACCAATTTTGGGCGGTGTGGGGTGCTAATCATTCCCCATCCGTAACTGACTCCCGAACCCAATATTTTTTAAAATCTCTGGTTTTATGGTGTTCGGCCTACCTTAGTGGCCAGTGGCGACTCCATTTTTAAATAAAATATGTTTTTCTAAAACCCCGCGGATGATTTTCAAAATACCCGAAAGACCTCCAAACACCTTAAAAACTCGTTTTTAGCGTAAGATATTATTTTCATAAAAAATGCGAAATTCTCGAGACACATCCCTAAAGTTAAACTATCCTTTTTTTTATCGAAAAAGGATATCGCTACAGATGGCGACTCCGCTGAGGACATTTTTTGTTTTTCGAAAACAAAAAGAGAGTCAAGCTTTTTTAAACAATTACCGCTTTATTAATATCAGAAATTTCGGATTAAAGTGACTATTAAATTAACATTCGATTGTAAGTGCGCGCTTATTTTAACGCATTTAAAATTTGGCATATAAACCCGTCCTTTTTAAGTGGGGGGAAACGCTAGTGCTTTCGTGAGGATATCGTTCCTCCGTATGGGCCTAGCCAAAGTACCTTCAGGGCTCGAGTACCTTATGCTTTCGTGAAGATATCATTCATTCGTAGGGGCATAAGCGAATGGGTCCCCCTGAATTGAACCCGATTGAAAGGAGCCTATAATGGGTGATGATCGGGGGCCTTGCTACTCTTAGTAGGGGACAACAAGGACAATTCGGGTACCTCTTAGCACCAAAAATGCATGTAGAGAATATAGAAAGCCCACCCCTTTAGAGTCATGCGGATAACCTAAATGTTTAGACATGATATATATATATATAAGGTTATTCAGTTTGTTTGCTTTATTTAAATTTACCTTTTATTTATGTATTTATTATTTTTTATCTGGTACTAACTCATTTCTTTTTTTTTATTTTATTTTACACATACTTTTGTTGCATTATCATTGCATCCACATTACATAAAGGTGTTGATTCAAGTGGTTTTCCCGATCAGAAAATCTTTCATCATGGAAAAAAGGTATCTTAAGAATGACGACACCAACCTAGTCGTGCGACATTGGTCAAAGGTTAATCAACGGGTCTGAGGTAACAGTTTACCGAGCAAGCGTGTAGTGCCAAAGTATGCACACGAGAGCCTACAACAGAATGATCAGTGGGAGCTTAAAGAGATTTAGGAAATGTGGGACCAAAGACTACAAGACCTATTTTCTGACAATTATGGCGATATAGCCCAGCTAATATATGTTCGAGTCAACCAGCCTTTACTCTGAGCCATTTTTCAGTTTTGGAATCCCGTTTTTTTTTGTTGCTTTACCTTCAACAGCCAAGACATGATGACCACGGTAGAAGAATATGCAGCCTTGCTCAACCAGAAGAATGTACAGAAAGATTGGATCTACGCGAAGTCGCCGAGGAATCAAAACTTCCATTGAAGCTTAAACTCTTTTGATAAGCGAGGATTGAGCCAACGATTTGATTCAGAATTGAAGAGACAGTCTAGCATCTTCATGGGAATGTATCCGAGATAGCACAACCGAATGAGGTAATAAAGATAGACCTATTCGTTTTGGGGACATATGGTTTGATCATCTTTTCGAGGGTATTCAGAAACATTGATGTAGCCATCTTAGATCTATTTGAGTGCATGAGGAGGAAAGCGAATGCGGTACCGACAATCTTAACCGAGACTTTTAGTTTCTTTGAGTATGACCCGAAGACATGAAGAGGGGCATATCTGTAGAAGTTTACTTTTCTGGCTCTAAAATCTGGACCCTTTAATTCCTATGAAAGTCGTTCGAAAGGGTGATTACCAGCGGAATCAACGCCTTTATTTGCATTCATTTTCCATATCATGATATGGTGTTGATTCAAGAACAGTTCATTTAAAAGGCTTTCAAAATAGAAAAAATTTGTTTTGCCGAAAACGATAGTATTACAGTATCAAGTTAGGCCAAGCAAAGACCAATCAAGAAAAAAGAAGGTCTGATAGTAAGGCACGTGCGGCGCAGAGGATCCAGTGGGGACTATAGAACACTACTTTTAAAACCTTCATATTTAACCCTTTTGTAAAAATCTCAAAGATTTTAATTTAACTTCTTCAAAAAAAATTGAAAATATTATTATTGTGTTTTTGAATTTTTTTCCCACCTAAAACTTTCAAAAAAAATCTAAAAGTTTTATTTTTTAAGTAAGTTAAAACTTTTTAATAATAAAAATGGGAAATCTTTAAACCAAATGATCTTTGAGAATTTTAATGTAAACCCAAAAGTTTTAAAGACTTTAAGTAGACCCCCTTTGGACCGATAAGATCCAACCCTATTTAGATGCGTTATTCGAAGATCAGTGTGTTTGCACCCAGATCAACCGAAGAAGAAATTCTTGTCTGCATTATGCCTACACTTGTCAATGTTTTTAGAAGCCAAAGCATGAAGATCATGACGTCACAAGTCTATGGAGTAGCATAAGAGGAGAAGACGAGGTCACCCATCATCCTGAAGACGATGTCGAGACGTAGAGTACGAGCTTTGCTTATCGAAGTCAAGATCTCTAGAAGGAAGCTAACTGTTACCTGTAATTCATTATTAGTTTCTTGAAACCAGACATTTCTCTATTGAACGAAAGTCTTTTAAGGACTGTTCGAGAATCAACACCGCATTTGCATTCATGCATTGCATTGCATCACATTGTACAGTCATGGAATATTTTACATAACATTATCATTACCTTGCATAACATTTTTGGGGAGTAATCCAAAGACCAATTAGAGTTTTATCGTGAATAAAAGAATTGAACACGCTCAAAAATTAAGATTCGAGCAGTTAGAAGATAGGCTCGAAAAAAAAAGAGGAGTTTGATGCCTTCGATGCAAGAAAACTCTGTTTGAACCCTGATTTGGTCATTCCTCCAAATTTCAAAGATTCCCAGATTTACGCATGATGACGGAACAAGATGCCCCAAGATTCACCTGAACATGTTCTGCAAAAGGATGGAGGGCTACATTGAGAATGAAAAATTAATGTCCCACTGCTTCTACGACAGTCTAGCAGGATCCACCGTGATATGGTATAACTGTTTGAGTAGAGACCAAGTTCAGTCGTGGGGAGACTTAGCTGATGCCTTTTTGGGCCAATATAAATATGATTTGGGCCTAGCACCAAGTCGTCAGTATCTCTAGGGTACGAAGATGAAGGCTTCAAGAAATATGCTTTAAGGTGGTTGTGTTTAGTGACCCAGGTGCAGCCTCCCGTAGACGAAGAGGAAAGTGACTTCCATGTTTCATGCCACCTTTCATATTTCTTCTTTGATAAGATGCTCAGGAAAATGAAGGTCAGTGATAAGTGTTCAAAAGTACTATTTTTATTACCCTTTTTACTCATATTATTGTTAGACTTAAGCTCATATTAGTTGCATAATTAGTTATTCATGCATTAATTCATGTTTCTTTCCACCGTTGAGCTTGATTACATAACTTGGTGATTTTTGTGGAAAAAGATGCTGCTTTGGTGTGTTTTTGTGTGTGTGCAGGATCACTTGCAAAAGCAAGGCTAGTGCTAGTTGCCAGGGCAATGCATGAAGGAGACGCCGAGCTAGTTCCAGGGCAATGCATGAAGGAGACGTTGAGCCAGTTGCCATGGCATTTGTCGACAAAGAGAAAATGCAATAGGGATGTCGAAATTGATGACTAGACAAGCCCAAGATGACGTGGAGCAAAGCCCAAACCCAAAGGAATTTGATTTCCATGCAGAGATTAAAGAAGAATTAAATTCCAAGAAGATATGAGAAGTTCTAGTAGGAATACAATTATAATAAAGAATTATATTCTTTAAAGATAATTTAATTTCAACTCAAACTCCTCCTCAAAGAAGGACTTTGGCCTAGCCCTATAAATAAGAAGGAGATTTCGACAATTCCAGAGAGAGCAAGAGGAGAGGATTTTCGACAATTCCAAAGGGAAAGAAGGAAGAGATTTCGACAAGATAGCAAGGAGGGAGAGAGTTCGATTTCTTCTTTTTCTTTGCTTCCATTAGATTCATGGTTTGAGGATTATTCTTTGTATATCTTTTGAACCCAACCATGAACTAACTTGATTGGTTGGGGTTATTGTGTTTTGTTGTTGTGAGAAACAATTGGATTTTGTTTAGGTAATAAGAGTTTGCACTTTTAATTCAAGGTTTACTCATTCTTGGTTCTTATTCTTGTTTGCGAGTGAATTGGGAGAGGATCTCGTAACTTCATCTATTTATCTAATATCGGGAGAGTTAGATTCAAGAAACGAATGAATATGATCTTTATTCAATCTATTGATGGTGAAGATTAATCCGGCTTAGGAATAAGTTAAGGATTTCAACGGCTAAGAGGAGCGCAAGATTGGTTGTTGTTCACCCTTGATTCACGCAGGGATGTATTATCAAGGCATGCACAGGTAGCTAGAGTTTCGACTTAGGGATAAGAAGAAACCATTGAAGAACTCTCCGCCGAACCTTGAAGTTGCTTCCCAGAAGCCCAAGTAGTTGCCCAGCTAGTTGCCCAGGCAACCATCGATTAGTTGCCAAGGCAACCCCGCTGTGCAAGTTGCCACGGCAACTGAGTTGCCCTTGCACTCTTTTACCAAGACGATCCAATCGGCTATCACACCTCAACTCACGATAACCTGGCATATTCTCTCTTTTTCTTTCATCTATTCTTTTAGTTTATTGCTTTTACTTTTCTCGTTAATTAAAACCTATATTATCAATTGTGTTTTTATTTTCACAGTGCAGTAACTTAAGCAAAGTGGCCCAAACCAATCCCTGTGGAGACGATACTCGATACTCATATCATTTTATTACTTGCGACGTGTATACTTGCACAATTGCGTAGCACTTATCACACGCAACAAGTTTTTGGCGCCGTTGCCGGGGATTGGCAATTGGTGTTAGTTGTTTTTGTTATTGCATTTTTTCTCTTAGTTTTACTAACTTTTCTTTTTGTTTGTTTTATCAAAAAAAAAATTTAGGTGCGCTACAAGTTAAGGAACATCAACATGTCAGGAAATAAAAGCCAATGTATTCGAGAGATGATGTTGGAATATATGAATCAATCCAATCAAGAGTTCCTTGCACCCTTTGATGATTACCTATACCAACCGAGAAAAGCCCAAAGAACTTATACCGTGGAAAAATCTTGTGCTATGTGTGGAGAACATCATGTGTTTGAATATTTCCCTCACATTTTTGGTGCATATAACTATATGGAGGACCATAGAGGGAACCAGCAGCAAAATTCTTCATGGTATGGTCAAAAAGCTCAATTTTTTTTTTACCATAACAATTTTGCCGCGACAACAGATATGTCATGGCAATGTAGTCCTTTTCAAGAGCATTCCAATTCCTTGGAGGAAACGTTACTAGCTTCCTTGGCTAGACTTGACGGATCAATTGAAGAGATTCGAGAACTATCAAAATCTATGGATACGAGGATAGCTCAGTGGGATGCAACCTTAGAGGATTCAGAAGATCAATTGGGGAGATCCACATATGTCATGGATAACATGCACCAACAATTCATTCCTAGGGATACTGACGTCCCAAGGCAAGAAATCTCTCCGATATGTGGGGAACAACTAGAACATCAAAGTCAAGAGGATGCCAATGAGAGAGACTGCCCAACACATGATGAGCTTGAACAACAAATTGCCTCGGCAATGATTGAGGAGCCTGAACAGAGCAATGTCGCGACAACACTTGGTGAAGCTGAGAACAACAATACTACAGCAAATTCTGAGGAACCTGATGCCCAGAAGGTTACAACGTTGATGTTGAAGCAGGAATATGTAGATTGCTCTCATCTACAATTGCCACGGCAATTACACGACCACATGCAAGATCAACGAGATGATAATACTTTGCCAATGGAATATGAGCAGGTAATAGTTGAACCTTTTGAATTCTTTAAAAACTCACCTCGTCCATTGCAGGTATGTCTTGAGGAACCGAGGTTGGTAGATTTGAAGCCAACGAAATCTCTACTGATGGAGATGTTTGAGAGGCCAAAAGAAAAAGGTGTTTGGATTCATAAAGCTCTTCAGAAAATTGATTCTTCCCTTGACTTAAAGCAAAATTTGACAACTGATTGCCACGGCAATTGGCTTGAGCATCAATTGCCACGACAAGAAAGGCTACATCCAACCATGATAGAAGTCGACAAGAATGAGGTAATTGAATGGTTGAGAATGGATATAATTTTTCCTATTAATATATTTGTGCCTTCAGGAATAGTAGAAAGGTGGAGAGTATACATGGACTACAAGCGAACAAAGAAGAAAGACACCTCCACCATTGTAATACAAAAGGGAGTAGCTGGGAGCACATTGGCCCAACTATTTTTGGGCAATATTGTCACCCGATGGAGGGTACGGATGGACTATAAGAAGTATCGGAAACGACTCTCCTCAAGTTTTCTCAGATATGCAGTAACATTAGAAGTGGTCACTTTAGGAGATGCCTGAGCATGCTCTCCTTTCAATATTTTCTTTTTCTTTTTCTTTTTATTTTCATTTTTATTTTTAGGAGATATTTTATTTTTCTTCATTATCTTTAGTTTTCAGGTTTTCTTTGTTTTCTTTTTCCCAACAAGACTCACAACTACTATGCTAAGGAAATTCACTGCCGACTACTCGCCACAGCAACCACAACAGAAACTGGCGATGCCCAGGCAACAACAATGGCTTCGGCAACTACTGATGCACATGCAAGTGAACCTGCCTCGACAAACATGGATCAAATCAAAGTAATGCTATTCACGCGGTACCAGCATTCAACCACCGATTGAAAAATGAATCAAGCAAAACGACACGAAGGAAACTTATCACTCGAGGTGACGACCTCTCTGACTAACTTATTTCATTTAGTTTCTTTTAAATTTTGTTTCACTTTTACGTGCATTGAGGACAATGCTTCTCTCGAGTTTGGGGGGTGTTGGTTTCTAGTTAGTTTCATGTTTAGTTGCATTCATCTTTAGCAATCACATATAGGTTGCATATGTTAATTGCCATTCCTTTAATTGGATGTAATTGCTTAAGACTTGTTGAATATCCAATGATGAATTTTTGCCACAGCACTTAATTGAAAGAACCTTTAATTTTATGATTACATGAAAAGAACTTAGAATTTTACTATGATGCTGATTTTTTTTTACACGGTTGTGGCTTGTTGATTGAAAGAAACTTAGTAAACTTAGGTTGCTTAAAATTTTGGTAAATTTAAAATTGAAAATTAAAAGTTAATTTCTTGCTAGAGGTGCCCAAAACTGGCTCTAGTAGTAAATGAACTTTCTTGCTAGAGGTGCCCGAAACTGGCTATAGTAGTTAATGCACATTAAAGAATCGCTAGAGGTGCCCGAAATTGGCTCTAGTCGACTAAAATAAAATGAGAAATTGCTTACTTTGCTAGAGGTGCCCGAAATTGGCTCTAGTGAAAATAAAAAAAAAATGCCTCGGTACTTAAATTGATAAAAGCCTATTATTCACATAGAATCTTGAAAATCAACTTGTACACAACTACGCACACACATTGTCACGAGCATTATAGTTTGGTTCCGGGTAATTTTTGTGTTATCCGAAAAATTAAAAGGTGATCATACTTTGTGCCACGGTTCAGAGGTTTGAATTCAAGTTTGAAGCATGTCTTTGATGATTAAAGTCTTGGCAGGTAATTGTTAGTTTGCATTGCTTGAGGACAAGCAATAGTTCGAGTTTGGGGGCGTGATAAGTGTTCAAAAGTACTATTTTTATTACCCTTTTTACTCATATTATTGTTAGACTTAAGCTCATATTAGTTGCATAATTAGTTATTCATGCATTAATTCATGTTTCTTTCCACCGTTGAGCTTGATTACATAACTTGGTGATTTTTGTGGAAAAAGATGCTGCTTTGGTGTGTTTTTGTGTGTGTGCAGGATCACTTGCCAAAGCAAGGCTAGTGCTAGTTGCCAGGGCAATGCATGAAGGAGACGCCGAACTAGTTTCCAGGGCAATGCATGAAGGAGACGCCGAGCCAGTTGCCATGACAATTGTCGACAAAGAGAAATGCAATAGGGATATCGAAATTGATGACTAGACAAGCCCAAGATGACGTAGAGCAAAGCCCAAACCCAAAGGAATTTGATTTCCATGCAGAGATTAAAGAAGAATTAAATTCCAAGAAGATAGGAGAAGTTCTAGTAGGAATACAATTATAATAAAGAATTATATTCTTTAAAGATAATTTAATTCCAACTCAAACTCCTCCTCAAAGAAGGACTTTGGCCTAGCCCTATAAATAAGAAGGAGATTTCGAAAATTCCAGAGAGAGCAAGAGGAGAGGATTTTCGACAATTCCAAAGGGCAAGAAGGAAGAGATTTCGACAAGATAGCAAGGAGGGAGAGAGTTCGATTTCTTCTTTTTCTTTGCTTCCATTAGGTTCATGGTTTGGGGATTATTCTTTGTATATCTTTTGAACCTAACCATAAACTCACTTGATTGGTTAGGGTTATTGTGTTTTGTTGTTGTGAGAAACAATTGGATTTTGTTTAGGTAATAAGAGTTTGCACTTTCAATTCAAGGTTTACTCATTCTTGGTTCTTATTCTTGTTTGCGAGTGAATTGGGAGAGGATCTCGTAACCTCATCTATTTATCTAATATCGGGAGAGTTAGATTCAAGAAATGAATGAATATGATCTTTATTCAATCTAGTGATGGTGAAGATTAATCCGGCTTAGGAATAATTTAAGGATTTCAACGGCTAAGAGGAGCGCAAGATTGGTTGTTGTTCACCCTTGATTCACGCAGGTATGTATTATCAAGGCATGTACAAGTAGCTAGAGTTTCGACTTAGGGATAAGAAGAAACCATTGAACAACGCTCCGCCGAACCTTGAAGTTGCTGCCCAGACGCCCAAGTAGTTGCTCAGCTAGTTGCCCAGGCAACCATCGATTAGTTGCCAAGGCAACCCCGCTGTGCAAGTTGCCACGGCAACTGAGTTGCCCTTGCACTCTTTTACCAAGACGATCCAATCGAATATCACACCTCAACTCACGATAACCTGGCCTATTCTCTCTTTTTCTTTCATCTATTCTTTTAGTTTATTGCTTTTACTTTTCTCGTTAATTAAAACCTATATTATCAATTGTGTTTTTATTTTCACAGTGCAGTAACTTAAGCAATGTGGCCCAAACCAATCCCTGTGGAGACGATACTCGATACTCATATCACTTTATTACTTGCGACGTGTATACTTGCACAATTGCGTAGCACTTATCACACGCAACAGCCAGCTTTGAGGATTTTATGACAATCAGAGAGAGAATCGAACATGCACTCCGAGACCTAAGTTTAAAGACCAGACCTGCCTAGGAGTAGAAGAAAAGAAAGAGATAAATGGGTACCACTTTTAAGATTCTTATAACGGTAAGAGAAGGAGGTTTGATAATCCCTCCCTCCGAATCACCGAGGAAAATTCATCGAGAAAGTCTGAAAATATTTGAGGTACTCATTTCAGACATATTTTCTCATTTGGTCCAAGGTTAACAGCTCACCCCTAGGCCGATGAATATTACACTTAACACATTTGCCCACAATTTTGACCTGAATAGTGCTTATGAGTTTTATGTGGAGGCATTAGAGCATGGCACCGAGAAATCCAGAAGCTGGTTGGCGAGGGAATCTTAATGCAAGAATTGATCCAGCAAGGGAAAACAAGAGAAATGGCAAGTCTACACTACATTAAAAAGGTCAGAATGAGTTAGTACTCGAGAGGTAGTCCGAAGGTCCCTATGGTTTTCCCATCAGTTCACAAAGAAATTCTCAATATTTTGAAGAAGAAAAAAAAGAAAAAAGAACTCTCAAACAGATATTTTTTTCACATTTCCATTTAGAAAACGTTTTTGCATTCTTTGATTCTTTAAACATTTTATTCATTGTTATGAGGTAGTTTTTGATTTTCCATACACATATACACATTTTTTGAATGGACATATGTATATATCATTTCTATACTAGGTCCTTGAATCTCAAATGCAAGAATACGTGTGGTTCAAATTCGAAAATCAACTCTAAGTTGGTTATATTTAGAAGAAATTGAAAGTTGTGAGGATATTGCAAATGTGAGTATTTGTTAATCCACTTAGGCCAACAGAGGAACAAAGCGAGTGTTTAGACAATGGGCAGTTCCCATTTTAGGAATTTTTCTTCTCGGGCACTTGTCATTTGAGACCCTTGAATCGAGAGTTGACCCTAAACCTTTACCCCCATAAGGCTTTCTCAAGACATCTATGAATGGAATGACGAATGGTATTCTTTCACTTTGCTAAGAGAAAGAGATGAAACCAGATAGATTGGACATGAAGGCCATAGAACTACCAGAGGAAAATGGATGAAGACAAGTTTATGCTCAGAAAGTAAACCAAGCAACATAAAAATGGCAATCAGAAGGCCGAAGCAATCAAAAGCGAGTACACTAAGTTAAATAGTGTAAGAAGAAGATACATGAAGACTCTACCGTTCGATAGGCACCAGTTTAGAAGAGCTGGGTAGAATTGATTACGTTCAAGTGGGAACAAGCGATAATGTCCGGTATTAGATACAGTTTGATTCGAGAATACATCCACAGACTCAAATAAGAGGAAAGAGACTCTAGGCTGAAAACCTAAAATGGGCAGTCTAAAAAAGAGAGAAGAAAAAAAAGAAAGAAAAAAAAAGAAAAAGAGAGATTACACTCCACTATTTGGGTTTACTAAAAGGTATTCCTAGATAAGAGTGTTTAAAAAGAGAGAAATGAGTAGAATTTTTTAGGGCACTCCGCTGTAATGAAAAGCTCAGAAGGTGGTTGTATGCTTCATCCATCTTTTAAGTCAAAAGTGGAGTAGCTACATAAGTGATATATTCAAATCATGACTATGTCGAGTAACTCGGGGTTTTGTTGTATGTCCATTATTATCCTCGAGACAAAGGACTGTGCTGAGTTGAATTCCCTTATAACAAAAAAAATAAGAAGAGAGAAAAAAAAAAGAAAGAAAAAAGACAAAGAATAAAAAGAAAATATTGTATATACTTCACACACAAATCAGACAATACAAGATCAAGACTTCAACTGTAAGAAATGAGCAATAGATACATAAAGAATCCACAATTTTGAATATTTGTATAGAAGTTTGAATTGAAGCCAAGTCAAGACAAGTCAGCCCAAAGATTGCCAATTTCGAAAAGGGAAATGACCTTTAGGGTGAAAACCCAAAATGGGCAGTCTAGAGCAATCCCGAAAATGAAGAGAAAAGAGTAGTCTGCCTGAGCATGTTGGCATCAATATCCAACCAAAATACACTGATCTGAAGATACATAAGAAGAAAGTGAACTCTAGGGTGAAAACCCAAAGGTGGGCAGTCTAGAGCAATCCAAATAAAGAAAAAAAAAGAAGAAAAGAAAGAAAAAAAAAGAAGAAAGAAAGATGAACATTTCATCTGGGCATACCAATCACAAGAATTCCCGTAAATGTACATAATCCTTCATTCAAGGAACTTTGGAGGATCAATATTTTTTTACGGAAAACAAGCATCAATACACAGCCATAATGCAAGGCGAACCAAAAGAAAGAGAGTGAAGAAATGAACTCTGGGTGAAAACCCGAAAATGGGCAGTCTAGAGTGATCCCAAAAAAGAAAAAATAATATTCCATGTGAGCATATCCAGATCATACGAGCACAGAGATACGGCTTCGTTTAATCATGAACCAAAGGGCTACATTACAAGCCTCCAAAGACCATTCTGATCATCCATAGATATCCAAGTTGAATGAGAATGTCTTCAGATTTCATTTCGCCTATAAGAGTTAACCTTGCTTCAAGAACGTCAAACTTCGAACTGCTTGATCGACACCTAAATGAGGGAAGAATGAGGCATGGTGAGTTAGTGAGATTAAGAGAGCCACCTTAAATGGGTTAGAAATCAGGTATGAGATTGTGCTTCTTGAAAGCCTAATAGACTAGAAGAAACTATACATTTGCGTATATCTCCACAATAGTTAAGATATTCTAAATATGTGCTTCATTAGAGTTGATCTCTGGCAATTTGGAGCAGATATGCTATGGTATTTGATATTTTGGGGGCAAACATGTTTAAAAAGGTTTGACATTTTCTCCCAAAGTTTTGAAGTTTACCATTTCCCCCAAACATGAGTTTTTAAAATGTTTGACAATACTTCGAATTTTGTTCTCCAAACATCAATTTTCAAAAAGATTTGGCTTTTTAAAAAAATATGTTTACCATTTGTTCCAAACAATGTTTTTAAAATGTTTGGTATTCCCTCCAAGTTGTGATTTTCAAAATGACTGTTATCTTTTCAAACAATCATTATTTTTTTGGAAATATACACAAGTAAATTGCCTTTTGCATTACTTTAAAAATGAATGATAATGAGATTTAAAGCATAGGGACCGAGAGTTAGTTCCCGTCGAAATGCTACGAGAAGATCAAGGATAAGCTCAGGGGATGGAAGCATTTTTGCTCACCCTAATGATTAGAAATAGATCAAGGGTCTGTATGATGGGTCAGGAAATTCAAATCAGTGGAGCCCGTAATTGAATGGGGCAACGCCAAGAGAAGAAGATGACAAGGGTTCTTATAAGAATAATATAAGGACCAGAAGATCATTTATGAAGACAAGTGATAACCTTGAAGACAAGAAAACCTTCCGCACAAAAGATTTGAAAGCATGATAATTCAGATTCGAAGTGATTGATCAAATGAGGATTTAAGAGTATACAGTGAAGAAATAAAGAGATAAATAAATCTGAGGAATGACCTTTAAGGGTGTAAGACTTTAGAAAAGAAAAAAGATTGAAAGAAAAAAGAGAAGAAAAAGAAAAAAGAAAAGTAGAGAAAAAAGAGAAAGAAAAAAATAAAAGAAAAAAATAAAAGAAAACATTACATTGCATGCATCATATAGATAGAGGCATGTCAATTTTTGTTTGTTTTAGACAAGTATTTGAAGAATTATCAAAAAGTTTGAAGAAGTAGATTTCATTAAAGAAAGAAAGATACAACAGCCTTAGTAGCGTGAGTCCAGAAAGATCGGCAGCCTTAGTAGCGTGAGTCCAGAAAGATCGGTAACCTTAGCAACGTGAGTCTAGAAAGATCGGCAGCCTTAGCAGCGTGGGTTCAGAAAGATCGGCAGCCTTAGCAGCGTGAGTCCATAAAGATCGGTAGCCTTAGCAGCGTGAGTCTAGAAAGATCGGTAGCCTTAGCAGCGTGAGTCCAGAAAGATCGACAGCCTTAGCAGCGTGAGTCCAGAAAGATCGACAGGCTTAGCAGCATGAGTCCAGAAATATGTCAGCAGCCTTAGCAGCGTGAGTCCAGAAATATGTCGGCAGCCTCAGTAGCGTGAGTCCAGAAAGATATGTAGCCATTTTCAGTGTGAATCCCTAAATTTGAAGAAAGTTCGGCAGCCTTAGTAGCGTGAGTCCAGAAAGATCGATAGTCATTTCCGGCGTGAATCCCTAAATTTGAAGGAAAATTTCAGCAGCCATAGTAGCGTGAGTCTAGAAAGATAGGTGGTCATTTTTAGTGTGAATCCCCAAATTTGAAAAAAGTTCGGCAGCCATAGTAGCGTGAGTCCAGAAAGATAGGTGGCCATTTTCGGCGTGAATCCCTAAATTTGAAGAAAGTTCGGCAGCCATAGTAGCGTGAGTCTAGAAAGATAGGTGACCATTTTTGGTGTGAATCCCCAAATTTGAAGAAAGTTCGACAGCCTTAGTAGCGTAAGTCCAAAAAGATAGGTGGCCATTTTTGACGTGAATCCCCAAGTTTGAAGATTTCGGCAGCCATAGTAGCGTGAGTCCAGAAAGATAGGTGGTCATTTTTGGCGTGAATCCCTAAATTTGAAAAAATTTCGACAGCCTTAGTAGCGTGAGTCCAGAAAGATTGGTAGCCATTTTCGGCGTGAATCCCCAAATTCGAAGAAAGTTCAGCAGCCTTAGTAGTGTGAGTCTAGAAAGTTCGGTAGCCATTTTCGGCGTGAATCCCTAAATTTGAAGAAAGATTTCAGCAGCCATAGTAGTGTGAGTCCAGAAAAATCAGTGGCCATTTTCGGCGTGAATCCATAAATTTAAAGAAAGATTGGTAGTCATTTTCGGCTGAATCCCCAAATTTGAAGAAAGATGTCGGCAGCCTCAGTAGCGTAAGGCCAAAAGGTTTGACAACTATAGTAGCGTGAGTCCAGAAAGATAGGTAGACATTTTCGGTGTAAACCCTAAATTTAAAAAAAGTTCGACAGCCTTAGTAGCGTGAGTCTAGAAAGATCGGTAGCCATTTCCGGCGTGAATCCCCAAATTTGAAGGAAAATTTTGGCAGCCATAGTAGCGTGAGTCCAGAAAGATAGGTGGCCATTTTCGGCGTGAATCTCCAAATTTGAAGAAAGATTTCGGCAGCCATAGTAGCGTGAGTCTAGAAAGTAGGTAGCCAGTTTGGCGTGAATCCCCAAATTTGAAGAAAGATTTCGGCAGCTTTAGTAGCGTGAGTCCAGAAAGTTCGGTAGCCATTTTCAGCGTGAATCCCCAAATTTGAAAAAAGTTCAGCAGCCTTAGTAGCGTAAGTCCAGAAAGTTCAGTAGCCATTTTCGGCATGAATCCCCAACTTTGAAGAAAGACCTCAGCATCCTTAGTAGCGTGAGTCTAGAAAGATCGGTAGCCAGCATATTGTGAACCCCAAATTCGAAGATAATGATTCTATATAGGAAGGGCCTACATTTTCGAGCCCTCGCAATGAAAGGTTCTATATAGGAAGAAACCGTAACTCTGAGATTTCAGAAGCTAAAAGTTCTATATAAGAAGGACTTGCGGCTCCAGGGTGAAGACTAGCAGTTCTATATAGGAAGAACTCTTAGTCGAAAGAATCCACCCATGACGCGGAAGGTTTTATATAAGAAAAACCCGCCGCGTTAAAGGTGAAGAGTTCTATATAGGAAGGACTTCGAGCTTTGCCGTCTCAGAGTGAAAAGTTTTATATAGGAGGGACTCGTAACTCAGGACTTCAGAAAGCGAAAAGTTCTATATAAGAAGGACCTGTAGCTCCAAGATCAGAAGGCGAAAATGTTCTATATATGAAGAACTTACAAGCTTGAAGAGTTGGCCGAGGAAGAGCGGAAAGTTCCAGAAGAACCTGTGATTCTAAAGCCAAAGACAAGGAAGAATGACAAAAATGAGTGCTTTTGATCTTTGCTTTGTTCTCGTTTCACAAGAACAAGCAAAGAGGGGCAGTTATCATCACTCATTTTTGTCTGGGTTGTAGTATTATTTTATTAGTACTATTATTAATATAAAAAACAACAAAAAATAATAATATAATATATATAATATTAAAAAAAGAAAAAATTATTAAAAAAATTTAAAAAGGAAAAAAAAAGGAAAATTGCATGGAGCAGGGTGCTCCACGTCTCACCCCAACCCTTGCCTATATAAAGGCATGGGACAGCCTTTGAAATCACACCCAAAAAATTGCCACAATTTTTTAAAATCTCTGGTTTTACGATGTCTGGCCTACCTTAGTGGCTGGTGGCGACTCTACTTTTAAATAAAATACGGTTTTTTCTAAAACCCCACGGATGATTTTTAAAATACCCGAAAGACCTCCAAACACTTTAAAAACTCATTTTTTAGCGTAAGATATTATTTTCATAAAAAATGCAAAATTCTCGAGACACATCCCTAAAGTTAAACTCTCATTTTTTTATCAAAAAAAAGGATATCGCTATATTATGCCATTTTTTAAACCCGAAAAATAAGCATTCCATTTTCTCTCCCAATTCAAAGCCGGCCTCCCCTTTTATTCAAACCTTTCAAAAAATCCTCCTATGGCTGCCTTAGTTTTTAGAAGCCGACGGTAGTCCGGCTACTTCGGCCACCGCCCTCGATCTCCAGCCGGCGCTAATCAGCACCAGAGAACCCCAAAAGATCCTCCTTTGAAATTGTTTATTTTTAAAACCTTTAAAACCCCCCAAATTGTAACCTTTGTTATTTCTAACAAAGAACAAAACCCTTCTTTAAAGTCGAAATGAAACCCTAAAAGACATCCTCATCATCGGCTCACCATGTTCAGTTTTAGAGACTGATGGCTTATCGTCGGCGATAGAAGACCGACGGTCAAGGGTAAACTTCGAACCTTTTTTTCTTTTTTATTATTTGGTTTCGAATATTTACATGCAAGAATGATAAGAGAAAGGAAGAATTACCACTGAAAATCCCTTTTTTATTTTCGAATCTGAGTTCTAAAACTCTCCCTTATGGCTGATTACACTTGATATATATATATATATATATATGCTTGATTTTGTTTACAATCTTAAGTTACATTTGATGGAGACACTGTGTTGATGATGAATCTGACATTTCTATTTTTTTGTGTTTTCGGTCATGCTGGTGGGTGAGCCGGTGAGGGGTGATTGTACGGCGGCATCGGGCGGAGCAGCCACGTGGCGGAGCTAGTGGGTCTCTCGGCCAGATCCATTATTGGCCGTTGGACCATATCTGATCCAACGACTTGGATTGTATGAAGATCTAACGGCCCAGATGCGATCTTGGGACTGACGTGTAAGCGCCGAATCGAGCCACGTAGCGAGTGGTAATCTGAAGCGTCAGCGCCTGTATGCCACGCGCACGTGGGAGACGAATGGTCTGGAGAGTGAGCATCACGCGCGCCAGCTGGAGAGTGTTAGGTGCATCTAAACCGTTGGATTAAATCTTGATCCAACGATTGGGATGGTGGTGGCTGCAATAATAAAAAGGGATATCAGACTTAATTTCTAGGGGTTTAGGTTAATTAGATGGGGTTTGGGCTGGCCAGTTGGGCCTTGTAATTACTTAAATTGGGCTTGTATTTATACATGGACTGGACACTTAATATATATATATGTTTTTATATTATGATCTGATATGTTTTAACCCATGTAACATGTTAACAAAATAATAATAAATAATAATAATAATATTGCATGCATATAACAATAATAGACACATACATATATCCATACATACCAACATGCGTACATATATACTATACACACATACATTACGTATGCATATAACATGCATTCTCATGCAACATATATACATGCAATGCTAATATATACATACATACACGCAAACACCTACGTACATATATTATACATACTTATATATCTATACGCAACACATACTTATGACACACAAATATTCATAATAAACATTATATATACTTATACATATATATTAACACACTAATGGTATATACATTTACCACATGCTCATTTTGTCGCACATATACACATGGACCCACACATGTAGACATATCATCACACATACATATAGACCTTAATGCGTACATATATATGATAATTACTAAAATTACTTAATATTATTATAATATTTATAATTCGGACAAAAATGAGTGATCACAATTGTATCAATCAAGTTATTAGTCGTTAAAAATTAACGGAGTAGATGATGTGGCAGTTAAAAGAAGTAGTATAATTACAATCACATTACTTATGTATTCTATCAATTTGGTCACGATTTTAATTTAATAAATTTAATTATCCGGTCAAATTATAACATATGTCAATACCTAGTGTTTATATTTAAACTAAGTCAATAAATTTACTCCAGAGAAATAAAATTCTTTTGAAATATATACGACAAAAACAATGAAAAACCTTGAGGATGATTGATTAGATGGGCAAAATGGCACTTATCTTGTTATTTTTTAGCAAAGAAGGGACCCTTAATGTGAAAATAACGACATGATTTTTACAATAAGACATTAATAAGTGAAGAAATTAGCAAAAATTTCTTTGGCATATCATAGTTGTATTATGTTTAATGTCATATAGCAACACTGTCTTTTATTAATGGCATTGAGCTAATATCTTATTTCATTTCCAAGCATCTCACATGACCCTTAGACGAGGGCTATGCACCAAATCTAAACAAAATTTCAAATCAATATCAAATACTATATAAGTTTGAATATCCTACGCCTGAAATACAGCTCGTGATATTATTAATTCCCAGTCAAAGTTTGATCATTTTTTTTCTCTTTTCTGCCTCATAAGTCATAAGACCAACCGCTAGAACTCTTGTCATTTTGTTGGTGAACACATATGACATTCATTGGATAGTAAGCTAATAATTTGGTTCTGGGATCCTTAATGAATTCTAAGTGAGATACTGACAGGCTGATTATGTTGCTAAAATATATGGTAAAGACTGAGACACTTATAAGAAAATAGGGGATATCGAAGAGTATCGGATTTGTTTACAGGATACTTTTTAGACTTAAACCGATACGTTCCTTCCAAATATATTAATGAGAAAAATCTGTGTTAGAAATTAATATATAATGATTAATACCCTCATTCACATAATTATAATATATTATTCGAATATGAGTAGTCCCAATGAAAAAGAATAACGTTGTTCCTCTTAAGTGACATGAATTCGAGCAGCGTAGTTTGCACAATGTGTTTTCAAAATGTTGAGAATAAAGAAGAGATACTATCATATAATCACACTAGAATATTAAAAAAAACACATATCAAATAATAAAGGATTCAAACTCATACCCTCTTCTACCGTTCCTACCAACTAACATACCGTTTTATAAATTGGGGGGGGGGGGGAAGCTGTTGACCGGAATCAATGGCTTTTGGGGTTGAAATGTAGCTGTCAAGGAAGGAAATGGGAATGGGCGTTGAATGCTGGAAAACTTGGAAATAATCACACCAACAACCAATCCTTTTGATTCGTTAAGAGTCCAAAGAAACAGGATTGACCCTCCTTGTCCCTCTTCTTTCCGCCACTAGCCGGCCCACCTTCATGCATTCTTCACCCAACTTTGCTTCCCAATTTATATTTCTCAAATAAAGCTTTTATTATTATGATGATGATTTTAATTCAATTTTCAATTCAATTAGTTTTCGTTTTATCCCTTTATCCCTTGTGTAACTTGCCATTTCTCGATAAATGCCGGTGAATATTGAATATAGGCTTAAGGTTATAAGAAAGTCTTTAAACTTAAAAAAATAATTAAGTTCTTGAAATATTTTTGTATTTAATTAAGTTTTTGAACTAATAAATTAAATTAATTAAGTTATTTCATCAATTTTGACCATTAAATCTTGACAATTTTTTTAGATATTTCATTAAAATTATACATTACAGTTTTATCATATGACATTTATATTTTTTTAAAAAAGATACTTTTTATAATTTTTTATGAGTTTTTTTAGAAAATTTAAGACTTTTAAAGAATTTTTTAAATAAAATAAAAAATTCTAAAAATATCAAGTGACAACATTGTGACACTATGCGTTGCACCAAATGATCCAGAAAAAACCCGTTAGATTCAACGGTAAATATGGTCAAAGAACCTAATTGATTCAATTTATTAGTTTAATAGTTTATTGAGTGGAAAAAGAAGTTCATAAGTTTAATTTAATTTTTAAAAAAAGTCCAAAGACTTCTTACACCCTTAAATCTTGAATATATATATATATATATATTATACTAACAATCAATTGGCATGTTGGGATGAAGTCTTAAATTTCTTAAACAATATTAAAAATTTTAATATAAATATTATGAATAGAGTAAATTAAATTAGAAAGATCTTCACAATAATGAGTCTGTTTGATACTCAAATTAATTATTTAATAAATTAAATATAAGTGATTATTCCATACCAATCAAATAGTGGCAACATAAGGGATTAAAGTATAGTAGGCATCATCATGCTGTAGTGCTAAAAAGTAGAATAGTAATATTCATAAAAGAAAGAGCTATAATTGCAATCTCTATAAAGTATAATCTCCATTTATAGGAAAGCATACAAATTTCCTTTTGGAAGGGAAACATAAAATGTATACATCCATAGAAAGTTATACCATGGAAACTCCTCTATGTACAACAAGCACCATGGAAACTCCTCTATGTACAACAAGCAACTCACAAACAAAGATCAAAAAACAAAAACCAAACACAAAAGAAAAGAAAATTTTATGTTTCTCACCAACTATTCAGTAGCAGCAAACTGGACATCGAATGAGTCCATTCTCATTACAATCTGGACATCTTTGAAATCCACATTCACCCTTTTCATCTCCATTTTCTGCATCTTGTTCTTGTTCTTCCATTTCATCATCTTCATAATACACTTTACAACTCCCTGAACAAGACTCACATGGCACGAATCTTATATCCCCACAAGCTTCACAAGCTCCACCGTTGCCGCCTCCGTCATTCTCCGCCATTTCACAGCCTTGAACCGCCTTCTCTAGCTCACCTTCTTCATGCATTTGCCTTATCTCCTCAGCTCCACCAATGTAGTTTCCCCCCACAAATACTCTCGGTAGTCCACCGTTAAACCCTTCCCCGATTAGCTCTTTCAACTCCTCCTTGAACCCCGAATGCATTGAAACATCCCGTTCATCGATCCGAACCCCTAAGCTTTTGAGTATCACTCTAACATCACAACAATCCTCGTATGTCTTTCGAACACCTCTCAAACTTGTAAAATAAAGAACAACCTTGTCCCTTGTAAGCTTGCAATCTGAAAAAACAACAGCCCTATTCACTTTCTTATCCAAATCTTGCTCTTTTTCACCGTCTTGGGGAAGCTGTTCAATCGATTTCCTAAAGCTAGAAATGATTTCAGGATCAAAATCTGTAATCCCCAAATCCGGTTTCTTATCACCCGTGTCTTCGATTTGAAGCCACATAGGCTTTGGAACATCAAAAGAGAAACTCCTGAAATGACCTGGAGATCGAAGGGGACTAATATCTTCAAGCCCTGCCATCATTTCCCATGTGTTGATTGTTTCGGGCTCTCCGGGAGGGGTCCGAATAGGCGTCTTGGGAACAACTTTTGGGATCTTATCTTCAATCATTTTGGACCATATCTTTGCTTCAATCACTTCCATAGCCAACCCTTTACTCTCTTCTTCAACCTGCTTCGAATCCCCATTGATTTTGGAGCCGTTTTCGAGGTGCTCACTGAATGCCGCGACGTTGATGGTGCGGCCATTGTTGTGGTGGTTGTCTTCTAGCTTGAGAGTGCCTAATGTCGTGGATGTTAACGCCACGACATGGTAGCTATCGCCTTTGTGCTGAGCAGGATGATGGACGTGCATCGAATAGCTTCTTGGAACAGGAGAAAAAGGAGCCTGGCAATGGCGGCATCGTTTTTGCTTGGAACTAGCACAACCCATAACATATAAAAAAACAGAGGAAAAGAAAAGGGAGAACTGTAAAGAAAAATATGGGAATTTTGGAATGTGATTTGATAAATAGGATCAAGAAGACATCCCTGATAAGATGAGCTGGATTTGTGAGGTTTTGGTGGAGATTAAATCATAAAAAAATTGGGGGTGGGGGTGAAAATAAAGAAATGTTGATGGAACAAAGGAAAAAATAAATAAATAAAAACAGAGAATTCCTAGGAAACTTCTCTCACAGGAAAGATCTAAAACACAGATATGATTTTATTCATCATTCAGCAGAATTATCTAATCAAATAAAGTTATGGGGAAAAAAAGAATTTCATAGTTCACAAGGAAAAAGATAAAACTGACGAAACCCAGATGAGGAATTGGAGTAATAAAGTGAAGAGAAGAATTGGGTTGCAGAGATTTCGGGATTTGTAATAGAAAAAAGAGCCAAAAAAAAGGGTTTTTCTTTCTGCATAAATGTTTGAGAAGAAAACAACAAAAGGGAGAAGAAACTGAAGAAAAATGGGAATCCAAAAGAAAGTAAAAAAGAAGCAAAATTAAGAGGAAGATTGATTATTCAACATCTGAATCTGATTGATGAATTTCCATGTATTTTTAATGGAAATGGCAGAGGGGGATGGAAATTGGAAACGCGTGGAGAGTGAGAAACGGAATTTGTAGTTGAGATGAGATGGAGCTTTAATGAAAAAACACAATACCTCTTCTTTTTTACTATGGATTGTTTGTCGTTCGAGAAGGAGAAAATAATTAAAAATAAATATTTATTGTAGCTTTCTTACAAGTGCTGCCTTTGTTTCACTATTATTATTATTATTATTATTAACAAATCACTATTATTATTTTGGTGTTGTAATGTAATTGTTTTTTTTTTAATTCAACTGCGTCGCTTTAGATCAAGTTAGACCGAGTAAATTTAGAAATATATAAAAACATATATTTTATAACCATTTAAATAAAAAAGTTTTTTTACTGACAAATAGTATTTCTGAATTAGTAACACAGTTCGAATTGAAAAGTTAGTAAATTCTTGCTTCAAACAAAAAATACAAAGAAGAAAATTTAGAACCCTATAAACTTTTAATTTTTTGTGAATTCAGTTTAATTTTAAGTTTAGTTTAAAAAATATATATTTTTGAGATTTTTCATTTTAGTTATAATAACCTCACCCTCTAAACACAAAATTATAATATTTAAGTAATTTATTTTTAAACAATACGACAAATTATTTAATTATTTTATTTAGTAATGTAATTAACTTGAACCCCAGCTTAATTTAAAACTTATACACAATTAATTAATATAATTAATTAGATTTTTTTTAACTTAACCTAAAACTTTTTCATACAAGTTTTACTCAAATAAATGTATTTTCAATAACATAATGATTTTAACAATTGTGTACAGTGGTTAACCATTCTAAAGTTTTTTGGTTTGAATCTCATCTTCATCCCTTCAAACAATTGTTCAAGTGATTACTCTATTTATTATAGACCCCTTAAAACACATTTAAAAATATAATAATTATGATATAATATAATTAAATGCAATAATTTAATACATTTATTATATGTAAAATATTTATATTTGAAATTTCAATGCATTTAAGTACTTTTATTATACTTATATAAAAAAATTATAGGCTAGTATTTTAGCTAAAAAAAAAGTTGCACACTTTTAATTTTGAATAAAAAGACAATAGTTGAAATTGTTATAAAATTTCATCTTTCAAAATTTGTTTTTTGTTAGTGGAAAATGGAATAAATTATAATGGTCAACAAAACGCGGGAATTAATGCTTAAATGAATATCGGTCTTTTAATAATAATACCAGTCGCTTACGCCGCGTGATTCTGTACATCAATCTATGGATCTCCGTGCATTCTTCTAACAATTTTAAAGGAATATTGGTCGTCCGATAGTTTGTGCCGTACACTGCTCATCAAGGTGCGTGGAGAAAGAACTTTAAAATGAAACTCTTTCTTTACTTTTTGATTTTTTTTTTCGTATATTTATTTTAGCTAAAGTAAATTACGTTTTTACAAAACGTCAAAGGACTATTTAATGCAAGTGAATAGGGTATTAGGTGTAAATGATCTGTGCTGAGCTTGACTCAGTTCGATAAGATTTTGAGTTGAGTTTAAGCTCGAGTAATTTTTAACGAGCTTAAAAATTTAAGTTCGACTCGGCTTGTTAAAAACTCGAGTCGTGTTTAAGCTTGATTCGAGCTCAATTGAGTCAAGTGTTGATCGATCTTTGATCGTGTCGGACTCAAGTAGCTTGTGATCTGTCGCATCTTATTTAGACCTGTATTAAGAAAAAACTTTGATACACAAGTTATGTAAACTCAAGATTGTTAATTTTAGGGTTTAGGGTGTTAGTTGTTGGGTTTAGAATTTAGGATTTAGATTTTAGGGTTTAGGACTTATGTTTAGGGTTTATGTTTTAGGGGTTTAGGTTTAGGAATTGAGATTTTAAATTTTAAAAAACAAAAAACTTAGTATATTATATTTTCAAGTAGCTCGCGTGCTTTTCGAGTCGGGTATCAAGTATCTCGGCTCGGCTCGTTAAGAACTCGAGCCGAGTTTGAGTCGAGTCCAATTGAATCGAGTTTTCACCGAACTTTGATCGAGTCAAACTCGAGTAGCTCAAGATCTGTTTCGTCTCATTTACAGCCCTATAAGTTAACCTTAGAAAATTTATAAATGGACAAATGAGAAATAAAAAATTGTTTTTTATAAAAATAAAATATGATATTTGAATAAGAGAAATTTATGAGTTGTAAGCCATCCGAGTATATTGAAGTTAGTATGTACGCAAAGGAAAATTAATGAAATAAAACAAGGTTAATAAGATATAAACATGAATTTTTTGCCTAAGCATAACAATATTAATGGAAGGGTTGGGGTTTAATCATTCATACGCCTATGTCTTATTTGTATTCGCAAGTGCTGATTAGAAATATGAAAGAAAGTTTACTAACACAGCTCAACATTGATTAAAATTTGTATTTATACAAATAAAGTGTGATTAACGCGTTTGATTTTATGAGTTCTGTTGATGGTTAAAGTCAACAAGGATCGGGGACGATGGTCTGATGGTGGTTCAGATGATAGTTCTTAACGAGAGGATGTTTGTTGACCTTCTCTAATGTCTGATAGTGTATCTTGTGTCTTGGTCCTCAGTTTCTCTCGTTGCATGTCCTATTTATACTGCTAGGACGAATGTTACGATAAGGTAATGGTGGCGCATTGATTGGACCGGCTATGATGTGACTTCATAGGTTCATACTGTTACGCTCAGTGATCCCATACATTGTCGCATGATCGTTGGGCAGGATGTTGTTTGCGATCTTACTCGTTCGCCCTATGTTATGGAAGGTGCTAGCCAGATCATGGTCGACCGTATGCGATCGTTGGACATTCTCTGTGTGAGTTCGTTCGTAACCTCGTTTGTTCGTCTTAGACTGTATGGCTTTAACACGTGACAGTAGATATTTGTAGGTACTAACAAGTTCAATACAACAATGTATTAAATGTACAAAAATCTAAATTAAAATAAAAGACCCATTTTAATTAACCATGCCTGAAAATAGATTAAAAATAAGGTTATATTATTTCATGTCACTTAATTATTGATTTAGTAATAAACATGTCACTCAATTAAAATATTATTAGAATGGATCATTGGTTGTTATATATATAGTCTAATAATATAGTCCTAATTCAAAATAATTTAATAAATTGAACTCTTCGTATTTAAAAATCTTGTCTTTTTGTCAACAATCTCTAGAGCAAGTGGTTAAAGCTCTTAGTTGACACTCCCCCTTTCCACTAGTTGTGGGTTCAAACCCCATTAGGAGCAACTCCCCCTTCCTCTCCCTTAGGTAAAAATTGTTCAAAAAATTATCTTTTTAGTCTTTGTTCTTCTTCCATAATTGCTATATTACTTTATAGTATAATTACAATTTAACATTAACTTGTTGCTACTTTGTCGAATTTGTAAGGATAAAGTTATTGAATTATTTATAATCGAGACAAAATTAATAAAATGTATAAGTTTTGAGACTAAAAATATTATTATGTCAAGACATTAGATCTTTGTTTCAACTTTAACAACGAAATAATATGTTTATAATAATATTTTAATTGAATAACATGTTTGCAACTTTTAAAAATATTTATAATAACATTTTAATTAAAAAACATACTCATAACTTTAAGAAAATTGACAAATCTATTGTCAAAATTATAATTAAAACTCTGATATTTATCTAAAAACAATGAGAAAATGGAAGAATATATCTTAACTTGGTGGAAGAGTTATGAATATTTTATACGCTTTCATGATGAAAAATTTACCCTTTTATTTAATCTTTACGGAACAATTGTTATCAAATGTTGAACAAGAAAAAAAAGCTAAAAAAAATCATGATTTGAAAAAGATAATAATGGTTTGGGATCATCATTCCAAGTAATTACACATTATTAAAAAAAATTAAAGTGGCAAAGAGTGGTAGAAAAGCTGAATCCCAATTGTTTACATTTTCATGCCAACAACTCTTTGGTAGCTCTATAAGTTTTATAGCTCCAACCTACAAAATGGGTGATTCCTATTTTAAGAGGAAATTAATTGCGTTTAACAAATTCATTAATTAATTGTTCATGCCATTAATGAATATTGAATTTAATGATGTTTGTTGCTACAATAGGTTACATGCCAATATATAATATAACTACCAATTTCTTATTTAAATGAAACTTTTTTTTTATTTTTTATTAGATTTTTGCTTACTATTATTGTCGTGCCATTAGAGATGTTAATGAAGCGGGTTTTATGACTTGCTCTATTTCACATCTATTTTAGTAGAGATGATTATAGATTTTGCGGGTTGTGGAGTAGGGATAGAGATAAAAATTAAATTCGTAGTGGATGGTGGGGTAGACGTGAATATGACTTTGTACTTGCTTCATCCTCATTCGCCACAATAAATTTTATGACATGTTATTATAAGTATTTATTAAAAATACAATTGGATTTGAGATTGATCAGATCAAATATATAACTATTTTTAAAAATATTAATTTGGATCATAGTCAAATTTGAGGCAATTCATATCAACTTATTTTTGGGTATTTATAAAAAAGTTCAATATATATTTATATAATTGCATTTGCCATTGATCATATCAAAATATATAAATATTTTAAAAAATCAGTTTGAATTAGAATAAAATATTCAAATTCAAGGTAATTCATATTGACTTATCTTGATGTATTTATGAAAGTTATATATATATATATATATATATATATATATATATATATATATATATATATATATATATATATATATATATAGTCTTGTTTGGTAAACATCGTTTTGAACCAAAATTATAGGTTTGAACAGTCAAATCCGTTAATTTGGATGTTTGGTGAATAGCGGATTGAGCTGAAACCTCTAATTTTGAAAAAAACTGCTAATATGAGCCTTTTGAAATTAGAGTTTTTGACATAAGAGTTGTAAAGACTCTTTTACCCTTAACAATTATAAAAAATTTCCAAATAACCTAAATTTAATATTTTCTATTTATTTTTATTTTAGGTTCCTTAATAGTAGTACATAAAATTAAATTTAAATCTCTAAATTATTTCTATGTTTGAATTATATACTTTTAAGTTTTAAAATTTTAAAATATATTTTTATTAATTTGTTAATATTGAAAGAAAAAAACAATATTAATATTTTCAATGTCTTTTTGGTGATAAACTAATATATATTCAAATATTCTAAAACTAACTTCAAATCACTTTTTTGTGTTTGGATTATATATTATAAATTTTTAAATTTAATGTGTTCATCATATGATTTTTTTAAACATTTAAATTTAAAAAATAAAAATAAAAATATGAATCGAGTACCCATTATCCGATTAACTGGATACCCGAATTTCATGAGTACCCGATAGAAGGTACCCGAATTAAATGGGCCGAGACACGAGCCGACAAATAAGTAGTCGAAAGAACTAGGTACCCGATAATGAACAACCCTACCTTCAACCCTGTTTCTCAAATATTAATTTCAAATGCATTATTTGGCTAAAAAGGTGTTATTCTTCTACGCCTTTTTAATTTTAATTTTATAATATTGTATGTTATTTAAATTCTATTGATATTTTTTTATTTTGTAATTTTTTTATTATTATTATTTTAGTTCTTTTATATTGTTTATTTGTTACGAAAATTGAAATATTATTTTATATGTTATTTTTTTATTTTTCGGTCATTTATAATAGATTTTAGTATATTTTTAGTTTAAACTTGTATAAAATCTCAATTTTGTATTATTTTTAAATTATATTAGTTGAAATAGTACCGCATATGTGGTGAGAGCCCAAATGACATGTATTTCATATTATTTTTATAAAAAATTTTGTTTATATTTATTTAACTAATACTTTGTTAATAGTATTTAACTAATACTTGTAATTTGTAAATATATTATATGAATAAGTCATTTGGCGTAAAAAGAGAATTATGACCCACATAAATGATGAGACAAAGATAATTTTAAATTTTATATTCGTAACCGATTATAAGATGAGAATAAAAATAAAAGTTCTTGACAAAATAAATAGGCAAAAAACATCTTTTGTACCCTTCATGTCCAGTTGACATCTCTACATACCATCACTCAGTTATAGTAATGAGTTAAAAGAATAGGAAGAGAAATTTTATTAATAAATAAAACTTATTTTTACAGCAAGGATTACACGTGTATCAACGCATAGGGATTGGTTTATCTAATTATTACATGAGCATGCGATAACTTTAGCCATCTCCACGTGGTGGTACGTGTCAGTTGAGAGAAGCAAAAAGCAAATAAATAAATATATAAAAGATAAAATTTTAATATAAAAACTGTGTAAAATTAATTTTATATAAATTTATATATTTATATTATAAAATTTAAATTTTAAATTCTCAACCCTACTCTAAAAAATTAAACCTTAAATATTAAAATTTATACCTTAAATTTTAATCACTAACTTTAAATTTAAAACTTTATAACTTAAACTCTTAAGCTTCAAATCTTAAATTAAAACTTTAACCTTAAAATTAAAAGATACGCGTAAACTAAAATTTACACACATATGTATCAAAGTTTTTTTTCATGTATAAATATAAAAAATATTTCTTGAACCTTTTCAATAATGGTTGCCCCTTCATAGGACGGCATGGCATTTCCATAGGCTAAAGGTAAATGAATGCAATCTATTTTTTCCTGCTTACGAATTTAAGGAAACAAATCTGACAAATTAATTTCAACCGTTTACGTTCTATAAATTAAAATTTAAATGATAAATTAAACCAGAAAATATTTCATTCAATATTCGTTGATTTTTAAAAAAAATTATATCATAGGTCCGATTTCTCACGTCATTTATGGTCTCAACTAATAAAAAATATTCATTTCATTTTTTATGTCATATTTCTACCAAGTAAATATTCACTCATATTTATCAAGTGATTCTTCACTGGCTGAAAAGATGACATAGAAAAAATTAATGAAATTGATAACTTTTATTGATTGGGACTATAGATGACATGATGAGCCGGGCCTGTGTTATAATTTTTTAATTTGAAGAGAATGATAAAGTATATGTTAAAAATTTTAAGAACTAATTAAAATAAAAATAGTAATGGAATTTTAAATGAATTTTAAAATTAAACAGAATTGTTATTTAAAAAAAAAACTAGATTTTGTTGGAACTTCATTAATGTGTCAGAAACGTATGTTTCAAATTAAGTTGATGTATTCAAAAAAAAAAAATCAAAGTAATTTTACATAATATTTTTGTTTAACCACAATATCTAATTTATTGACTGACTAATTAAGATCAAATAATATAAAAGTTTATTATTATCGATCTTTCTAATATAAATTTTTTATTTATAATGTCATGATTTTAACTCCTAACATCACTAAAAAAAAACTAATACCGCATATTATTAGAATTGATATTTTCACATAAATTTTAATCAAATGTTTTCCGTGTAAAAGATGATCGAGCCATTGAGCTCACAACTGTAATGGACTGTTTAACAGCTGTATCGTCACCAAACTGTTAGTGCTTGGGCTTTAAATCCTGAAATATCAGAATGGGCTAATCATCCAAATTCAAATGGAAACCCCGTCTCTCTTTCATGATTCCCTTAACAATCAGATACATAATACATTTCGATTAAGGGCGAGTAAAAATTGTCTCGACTCAAAAAAATAAATTTTATAAATTTGACTAAATTTTTTTAAATAAAATTTAAATTATAAAATTAAAATTAGAATAACTGAAATTACTCAAAAAATATAGTAATTATTGGATCTGTTTTCCTTCAAATATGTTTGATATATATATTACATATAAAAAATGAAAAAATATACATGTGTACTGTATATGATTATAGAAAGTCATTTAAATTAAAACTAATTAATACACTAACATTATAAATGTCTACAAATAAATTCAAACAATAATTTTAAAAAAATCAAATAAAATTTAAATTATAAAACTCGTCAACTGCCAGATAGAATGATGTTGTTCCTATGCAAGTCACGCTCGTTGTAATATGAGAAAAAAGCTTTGATTGTAATATTGGTTTTCTTGATCTTGATTGGAAGTGGTTTCAAATTTGCCGAAATAGTTACGTCTGTTTTGATTGTTCATTCTTGATTTGATATTATTCTATTTGATTATTATACAATAAACGTCATGTACCACTAATCATGTGTACCGCTATATACCATTAATTATTTCAATTACTTTTAAAATTATAGAGACTGAAAGCGTTATTATCTTTTTTTAGAATAAAATAAAAAATATATATTACTTTATCAAATATTTTTTTTTGGTAAAGTACACAAATGGTAACTAAATTTTGGTAAATTATTTAATTTGGTAACCAAGCTTTCAATTACTTCAATGTTGCCATTAAATTTTTAATTTTGCTCTAAATTGGTCACTGACTCGTTAACAATCATAAAAAAGTTGAGGTAGTAGTTAAAATATCTTGTATAATAACATATTTAGTCATCCACATTTGTACATTAAAACAATTTTGTCCTAATTCGAAAAAATAATAAATTTAACCCTCATTGTTATCACATAATTTCAATTTCACCCAATTTTAATTAAAAATAATTTAACCCTAAAACCAAAGCCCTAAACTCTAAACCCTAAACCCAAAACAATTTTGTCCTAATTCAAAAAAATAATAAATTTAACCCTCATTGTTATCACATTATTTCAATTTCACCCAATTTTAATTAAAAATAATTTAACCCTAAAACCAAAGCCCTAAACTCTAAACCCTAAACCCTTTAGGGTTCCAGCCCAAGATACTGCTCCAAAGCACCATAGACATCTCGTCTCTGTATATATGTAAAGTAAAAATTATGGTGAAATCCTAATGAAACTTTGACAAAATTTTCAAATATCCATACATAAAAGAATATGCACACCTGAAAACGACTAGATACAACATCAGAATCTTGAAGGTGCTCTGGCCGGCCAAGTGAGAGGAATGAAAACTTTCACTGGAAGAACAATAATAAATAAATAAAACAGAAAGGAGATGGAAAATTAATACAGAATTAGCAATGGATATGTCACTGTCGGGGTTCCTACTATGCATGAATCCATATTTCATTTACCTTTTAGGATTTTGAGTTTAGGGTTTTGACTTTTGGTTAAATTACTTTTAATTAAAATAGTGTGAAATTAAAATAATATTTGAATAATGAGGGTTAAACTTATTATTTTTTCGAAGTAGGACAAAATTATTTTAATGTGCAATCATGGAGGACTAAATGTGTTATTATACAAGATATTTTAACTACTACGTCGCCCTTTTAACGGGTTAGTGACCAATATGGAGCAAAACTAAAAGTTTAATGATAACATTGAAGCAATTGAAAGTTTAATTACCAAATTGAATAATTAATCAAAATTTAGTTATCATTTGTGTACTTTGCCCAAAAAGAAAAATATCTGAAATGGTAATATAAAAATTTATTTTTTTAGATTTTATTCTAAAAAAAGGATAATAACGCTTTCGGTCCTGTGATTTAAAAAGTAATTAAACTAGTTATGGTACATAACGATACACATGATTTGTGGTACATGGCGTTTATCCTTAATCTACTTGTTATCTTGTGTTATTGGTTCAAATTTTTAAATAAAGTCTTAATCTATGTTAGAATAGAAAAACAAATTCTAAACCTTAAAATTTGATTTTTAAACATTTTAAATTAATTTTATATTTATGTCCTATTAAAATTATCTTTTATTGAATTTATTTTGTTAATTTTTTCAAATTTGATTTGTTATTATTTGAAACTTATTATTGATAAAAAAAAAATGGAAGCCTGAGCAACAACCAGGATGCCGATAGAGAAAATTCTTGTGTCACTGTAAACTATTAGTTTGGGTCGTTGTAGTATGCTTAGTCCCTCGTTTTAAAAATATAGGGTTGACTTCAGGCAGTGCAGAGAAGCTGACTTAATTCTGGTGTCTATCCCATTCCAATTTAATGTGATTTTCCCGTTTATCTGGATCATCTTAAAGAAATATTCATGTATTTCATTATAATTTTTATTGTTATAATAATAACAAATTAACATCCTAAACCAAATAATATTAATATTATGTTTATTATCCCATACACAGCCGCCTTATAATGTTAGGTTTAGAGTTTTAGTTTATGGTTTAGAGTTCAGGGAGTTTGTGTAAGGATTTAAAATTTAGGATTTAAGTTTTAAAGTAATATGATTAAAGATTTAGATTTTAACCATTAAACCTTAATTTAAACCATAAACCTAAAATTCTATCAATCCCTAAATTCAAAACTACTACACTTAAACCCTTAAACCAAATCTCTAAACCTCAAAACTAAAGCACTTGCGTAAACAAGCACTTGTGAATGGAATAATTACCCTTAATATTAAGCTAATTTTGATTTTAGCTTTTTTCTTAAAACTTTTTTCAAAATAAATAAATAAATGTTAGCATATAAATACTCGAAACACGTTCCAACATCTAGAAAATGATCACTTTCCATCATGATTTGGCCAAACCATGGCTACCTACATCTAGCTGTATATGCAAGTATCAATCTAAATGGTAGAACTTGATTGTATGGATCACAAAATTTTGGATTTTTTTAATCTTAAGCAGCACACTTAAAGTAACTTCAAATCCAAGAAAAACAACAATGGTAAATGCAAAACATATATCACGATCCACTACAAAGTTCAGGAAACAAAACCATGTCTACAACAATGGAGGATATTGTAAGTTCCAAACAAAAGGGCTTTTAAAGAATTTCTAGTGGTGATAGATTGCCTATGTTTTACTCGTCATCTTCCTCATCACCATCTCCACCAGCGGCCTTCTTCGCAGCAGCTCTCTGGTTCTTTCTCTTCACTCTTCCGGGGCGACCACCTCCAAATGGACTTGTGTGAGAGAAATCAATATGTTTTTGTGAGTCAACCCTCACCATGAAGGATGGGATGTTGACGACTTGCCTCCCAACCCTATCAAGTACATAGCAAACATCAGCAGCATATACCACTCACAGCATTTATAACACCATAATTGAGCTTTAACTCTAAAAGTGAAATCAAAACTCGAGCCAAGCTTCAAATACAAAACTGTTCAACAAGAAAATGTAAATAGGAATTTGCAAAGAAGGCAATAAATCACAATAACTTGCAAATCATAAGCCACACCGGCAACAGCAATCAGATAGGAAATTGGCAGAGCAGTCAAACTGATTAATTCTTCATGAGAAAGACTGTTTTCCAAGTTTATATCATGGAAACATACAGCTTCTCTAAAGCAGAGCAGTATTTGAAACATCGAAGAAAACTCATAAGATCAGAAAACTAACAGACATCCTTTGAAACTATTGGTTATCACTTCTGAGCACATTCCAAAAGACAGCAGGCAAACAGAGAAATAAACGAAAGGAAGAAAACAAAAGTAACACACAAGTGAACTGCCAACTTTTACATTAAAAAATTGTACCATCTCACTTGAGCAGCATGAAATGAAAACACACAGTATAATGAGAGGAAAACACTACCTGATATGCCTTTGTCTGATCGACACACGCGCATGGTGAATCGACTTGGCCATACCAGTCTTGAACACGATTGTTTGCAAGCGAAGCTAGAGGAAGTTCTCAACGGTCAAAGCCAAAACATAATCGAGCTTGTTCTGGCTCTCATCCAAAAGCCCATACCTGTTCATCCTGATAAGTGTTCAAAAGTACTATTTTTCTTACCCTTTTTTTTACTCATATTACTGTTAGACTTAGGCTCATATTAGTTGCATAGTTAGTCATTCATGCATTAATCCATGTTTCCTTCAAACGTTGAACTTGATTACATAACTTGGTGATTTTTGTGGAAATAGATGCTGCTTTGGTGTGTTTTTGTGTGTGTATGTGCAGGATCACTTGCCAAAGCAATGCCGAGCTAGTTGCCAGGGCAGTGCATGAAGGAGACGCCGAGCTAGTTGCCATGGCATTTGTCGACAAAGACCAAAAGCAATATGGATGTCGAAATTCATGACTTTACAAGCCCAAGATGACATGGAGCAAGGCCCAAGCCCAAAGGAATTTGATTGCCATGCAGAGATTAAAGAAGAATTAAATTCCAAGAGGATAGGAGAAGTTCTAATAGGAATAAAATTATAATAAAGAATTATATTCTTTAAAGATAATTTAATTCCAACTCAAACTCCTCCTCAAAGAAGGACTTTGGCCTAGCCCTATAAATACCAAGGAGATTTCGACAAGATGAATAGAGAGAGCAAGAGGGAAATTTCGCAAGTCCAAGTAGGGCAAGAGGAGAGAATTTTCGACAAGCATCAAGGGCAAGGAGGATTTCGACAAGCCTCTTTCCTTCATCTTTGTTCGATTGGGTTCATGCTAGGGATTAATTATCTTGTGTTTTTTTGGAACCTAGCCATGAACTAAATTTACTTGGCTATGGTTATTGTGTTTTGTGGTTGTGAGAAACTATTGGTTTTTGTTTAGGTAATAAGAGTTTGCACTTTTCTATTTCAAGGTTTATTCATTCTGATTCTTATTATTGTTTATGAGTGAATTGGGAGAGGATCTCGTGATTTCATCCATTTATCTAATATCGGGAGAGTTAGATTCAAGAAACGAATGAATATGATCTTTATGCAATCCAATGATGGTGAAGATTAATCCGCTTAGGAATAAGTTAAGGATTTCAACGGCTAAGAGGAGCGCAAGATTGGTTGTTGTTCACCCTTGATTCACGCAGGATGTATTATCAAGGCATGCACAAGTAGCTAGAGTTTCGACTTAGGGATAAGAAGAAACCATTGAAGAACGCCCGCCAACCTTGAAGTTGCTGCCCACGCCCAAGTAGTTGCCCAACTAGTCGCCCAAGCAACCATCAATTAGTTGCCAAGGCAACCCGTTGTGTAAGTCGCCACGGCAAACCGAGTTGCCCATGCACTCTTTTACCAAGACAATCCAATCGGCTATCACACCTCAACTCACAATAACCTAGCCTATCTCTCTCAATTGAATTCATCTTTTATTTTATTTTATTGCTTTCTAGATTAGTAATTAGTTAAACTTCTATAATCCTTTACTTGTGTTTTTACTTTTACAAAGGCAAGAGACTAGATTCTTGAAGTGGCACCAATCCTCGTGGAGACGATATCTTTTATACTATAACTTGCGACGTGTATACTTGCACATTTATGTAGCACTTATTACGCGCAACAAGTTTTTGGCGCCGCTGTCGGGATTGGCAATAGCGACTTTGTTTTTATTTTCTTGCACATTCTTTTTATTTTTCTTGTTTAAAATTCAAAGGGCTAACAAACTTTGGTTTTGCATTGGTATATGACCAGTATGAGACCGACTTCACCGTAATATCCCTTTGATCCGTAAATCGAACGAACCTTACAAAGACTTAGACGAAGGATAAGAGAAGCAATGGCAAATCAAGACGGCAATATTAATCAAGATGTTCGAAAGCAGGGGGAGGAGTGATTCTTGCACCAAAATGTAACGATTCGAGACTATCTTGAAGAAGATCTTGATGGACTCAACCCAGAGTTGTCGCACCCGAATTGAAGCCGACCACTTTGAGTTGAAACCGTAATGTTTAATATGATCAACACAATAGGTCAATTTGGCGGCTCAAAGAATCAAGATGCACGACAACATCTCAAATCTTTCCTCGAGATTTGCAACTCGCTCAAGATACACGAGTCACCCCGATGTCTTACGATTAAGATTATTCCCTATTCACCGAGGGATAGGGCGAAAGCATGGCTAAATAGCATTCTGCCGGATCCATAGCATCTTGGACTGATCTTTGTCGTGATTTCCTTGCTAGATTTAATCCTACAAATTTAATCGATAAGCTTCAGAACGACATTACTTCTTTTCGGCAGTGATGATGAATCCATGTACGAGGCTTGGGAGCGATATAGAGAACTTCTACACAAATGTCCTCTACACGGATTCCCGTGTGGGACTCAAGTGACAATGTTTTACAACGCCGTGAATACACCAACAAGGATGATGCTAGATGCCTCGCAAAACGGCATACTCTTAGATAAGTCACGGAGGAAGCAATGCAAATTTTAAACAGTCTGGCCAAGAATGACTATCAATTCCCATCCACTAGAAGAGGAGGAGTTAGACGCTAAGCCACAATACATGAACTAGGATCATCGATTCAATTTCGCACAATTGGCCGCTTTAACCAAGATGGTCCGAACATGCAAAAACCAAACAACACACATGAAGTCAAGGTAATGGATTCTTTTTGTGAGTTATGTGGTGATAACCATAATTCTTCCAATGTATGCAGAATCCGAATCTAGCTTCTATGTGGGGAATTACAATCGGGCAACAACATGATGTCAAATACATACAATCCAAATTGGAAGAAGCACCAATTTTTTTCATGGAGTAATCCCAACAATGCTCTAAACTGTAACAATCGTAATGCACAAGCATCGGGATTCCAAAGAGAATATGCCACGGCAAAATGCATGCCGCAAAGAACAACCGACAACATCTAGTTCTTTGGAAAATTCTCTAAATGCTTTTATGATGAAAACTCAATCTTATATGGCTGAGAATAGTAATTTCATAAAAAGAATCGATGCTTTTATTAACAGACTCGATGAGATTGCAAAACCAAGAGGCGGCAATCAAATCATTGGAAAATCAAGTCGGACAATTTGCTCAAAATCAACACTAGACCACAAGGAGGTTTACCTAGCGATACCGAAGTCGCAAGAGGAACTGCCATGAGCAATGTAAGGCAATCACCACCGTAGTGGCCAACAACTTAGAGAGGTTCAAACCCGCCACAAACAAAACTCCACAAAAAGAGCAAGACGAACCTAGCGGCAAAGTCTCGATGCTGAACCAAGAATTGCTGCGCGGCAACCGCAATAAGCATGCCTCGGCAACCAATGACGCCTCGGTAACTTGCGATAAGCACGCCCGGCAACCCCAGTTTGGTAACACATCGGCAACTCCGGATGTCCCCGTAATGCCGCCAATCAGGTTTCAAACCAATGAAAAGATAGAAGATATCCGACTTCCACCACCATTCCCACAAAGATTGAAGCGACAAAAGCAAGAATACCAATTCAAGAAGTTTCTTGATATCTTAAAGCAAGTCCACATCAACTTGCCATTGGTGGAAGCAATTGAACAAATGCCAAACTATGCCAAGTTTCTTAAAGACATTGTGTCCAAGAGAACAAGGCTAGAGAGTTTGAAACAATTGCCGCAACAGAGGGATGCATGGCAATGTTGCACAATCGTATGCCGCCCAAGTTGAAGGATCCCTAAGTTTCACAATACCGCTCTATTGGAAATCACTATGTCGGGAAAGCACTATGCGACCTAGGGGCTAGCATAAACTTGATGCCTAAATCGGTTTTCCGTAAACTAGAATCGGAAGGCAAGACCTACAACAGCTTATGCTACAAACTAGCCGACAGATCCTATGTGCATCCGTAGGGAAAAATCGAGGACATACTGGGTAAAAGTTGATAAATTTATTTTTCCCACGACTTTATTGTTTTAGATTGTGAAGCAGATGAGCATGCGCCTATCATTCTCGGAGACCATTCCTAGCGACAGGAGAGAAACTTGATTGATGTTGAAAAGGGAGAACTCACAATGAGGGTGAATGACCAGCAGTAAAAAACTAAATGTGTTCCAAACACTAAGGCATGCAGATGATCCGTAAGAATGCCAACTACTTCATGCCACTACAGAGTTTAACTGATGAAGAATTTAGTTGCCTCAAAGAACTACATTGCCGAACACGAGGAACATGAGGAGTATGAAGAGCGGTCGATGAGGAACAACCAGAAGAGGCAAATTGGCTAGTCAATCGACTGTGTACATACTTTGAACCACCGACTACTCTGTAAGTAAGGAAGGTAAGATCGAAAAACCCTCTATCGAAAATCCACCAATTCTTGAGTTGAAACAATTGCCGAGCAATCAAATATGTATACTTAGGGACCGATAATACATTACCTGTAATTATTTCTTCTAAGTTACAGCCTGAAAGCAGAAGAGAAGCTGATCAACATGTTGAAGCTACATAAAAAGGCAATAGGGTGGACAATTGCCGACTTGAAGGGAATTAGCCCGGCGGTGTGCATGCACAAGATCTTGTTGGAAGATGATCACAAACCTTCAATTGAGGCCCAGAGGAGACTGAATCATGCCATGAAAGGGGTTGTAATGAAAGAAATCATCAAGTGGCTTGACGCCGCATTATATACCCTATCTCCGATAGTACGCGTGGGTAAGTCCGTACAATGTGTGCCGAAAAAGGAGGTTAACAAAGGGTAAGCAATGAAAATAATGAACTTATCCCAACCAGATCAGACCGGTTGGAGGGTTTGTATGGACTATCGAAAGCTAAACAAAGCCACTAGGAAAGATCACTTCCCATTACCCTTTATTGATCAAATGCTTGACCGCCTTGCAAAACCCTTTTACTGCTTTCTTGATGGTTATTCAGGTTACAATCAGATTGCCATAGCACCGTAAGATCAAGAAAAGACAACATTCACATGCCCCTACTACGGTACTTATGCCTTCCGGGATGCCGCTCGATTGTGTAACGCCCCGCAACCTTCCAAAGATGCATGATGGCGCTCTTTTCGCATATGGTCAAGACTTCCTTGAGAACTTCATGGATGATTTTTCGTTTTTGGTAATGACTTCGACGGCTGTCTCGGCAATTTAGAGAGGGTGTTGGCAAGATGCGAAGAAACGGATTTAGTCCTCAATTGGGAGAAATGCCACTTTATGGTAGATGAAGGAATAGTGCTCGCCATAAGATTTCATCCAAGGGAATTGAAGTAGACAAAGCCAAGGTGGACGTGATCGAGAGATTACCCCACCAAATTCGGTTAAAAGAATTCAAGTTTTCTGACATGCAGTTTTTTTACAGAGGTTCATTCATAACTTTTCTAAAATCACTAAACCTTTGTGTAATCTGCTTGAACAGATAAAGTCTTCGATTTTGATGATTCTTGCACTCAAGCATTTGAAACCCTAAAGAAAAAGCTTGCCTCGCACCCATTGTTGTTCCACCGATTGACGCTACCTTTTGAGCTCATGTGTGATGCAAGTGATTTCGCGGTAGGAGCAAATCCCTAGGCCAACGCACAGTAAAGACATTCCATGTGATATACTACGCTAGTAAAACTCTTAACGATGCTCAAGTGAATTACACAACAACGGAGAAAGAGTTACTAGTCAGTAGTTTTCGCATTTGACAAGTTCCGATCCTATTTAATTGGTACAAAGGTAATTGTTCATACGGACCATTCGCAATCAAATACTTATTTGCTAAAAATGATGCTAAACCTCGCTTTGATTCGTTGGATATTACTTTTACAAGAATTTGATATTGAAATTAAGGACAGAAAGGAAATGTAAAATCAAGTGGCCGATCACTTATCACGCTTGGAACGCAACGCAGGGAGGAGGACGCGATCTAGAGATATATGATGCATTCCCGGATGAACAAATTCTAATCGCCTCGAAACCCTTGACGCCTCGGCAGCCCATGACGCCGGAAACCATGGAAGCACACGCCGGGCAACTCTTGACGCCGCAGCAGACTTTGACGAGCACGCCTCAAGAATTTTGGGAGCAGACACTACGACAAAGACATGCCCCGCAATACCTTGGTACGCAGATTTAGTTAACTTCCTTGTTTGTGGTATTTTTCCGTATGGCATTACTCACCAAGGGAAGAAGCGGTTCCGCCATAATGCTAAGCATTACTTTTGGGACGAGCCTCTTTTGTTTAAACAATGTGCAGATCAGGTTATACGCCGTGTGTCCTCAAGAAGAAGAGCAATGTAATGTACTCCGACAATGCCATTCTTCACCCTATGGAGGACATTTTGGAGGAACTCGCATCACGCCAAAGTCTTGCAATCCGGTTGTATTGGCCAACATTGTACAAAGATGCCCAAGACTTTTACAAGCAATGTGATCGCTGCCGAAGACGGGCAATATCTCTAGGCGACATGAGATGCCACCCGCAACATCATCGAGGTGGAACTGCTCGATGTATGGGGATCGATTTTATGGGACCTTTCCCATCTTCATTCGCAACCTCTACATCTTACTCGCCGTCGACTATGTGTCTAAATGGGTAGAGGCAGCCGCAGCTCCCAACGACGATTCCAAGACCGCAACGATTCCTCGCAGAAAAACATATTTACACGGTTTGGGATGCCGAGAGCAATTATCAGCGACGGGGCAAGCATTTTGACAATGTACTAATTGCCAAGATGTTGCAACGCTCGCATATCACACAAGATCGCCACGGCATATCACCCACAAACCAACGGGCAAGCGTAATTTCCAACCGGAGTTGAAGGGAATACTCGAGAAAGTTGTAAATCCTCAAGGAAGGATTGGTCATTAAGACTAGATGACGACTTTGGGCATATCGCACCGCATTCAAAACACCATTAGGTATGTCCCCTTCCGGCTTGTCTATGGTAAAACATGTCATCTACCGGTGGAAATCGAGCACAAGGCGACTTGGGCAATCAAGACCGTGAATATGGATTGGGAAAGTGCCGGACAAAAGCGCTTGATGGATCTCAATGAGATAGAAGAATTTCGTGCACTCGCCTATAACAATGCACGAATATACAAGGAGAAAACAAAGCGATGGCATGACAAGAAACTATTGCCACGGCAATTCACGCCAGGGCAACTAGTTCTCCTATTCAATTCTCGCTAAAACTTTTCCCGAAAGTCAAATCAAGATGGTCGGGACCATTTGAAGTCGCAAAACCATTCTCCCATGGTGCCGTGATAATCAAGTCCATCTCTCGACAACCATGAATTCAAAGTTAATGGACAAAGATTGAAGCACTACAATGGTGCCCATGTGGAACGTAATAAGGAAGTGGTCAACTTAGGAGATGCATGAGCATGCTCTCCTCTCAAGATTTTTTTTTTTTTTTTTTATTTTTATTTTTAATTTTAGGAGATATTTTATTTTTTTTCATTATCTTTAGTTTTCGTGTTTTCTTTATTTTCTTTTTCAACAAGACTCACAACTACTATGCTAAGGAAATTTATCACAAGATCATTGCCCCGCAACTAATGAAGAAGATGCCGCGACAACTTACTTCATGCATGCACAAGCTGATGCCACGGCAACCAACCCAAGATGCCACGGCAACCAAAGTCAAGACATCCCGCAACAAGAAAACAACCATTGCATTCAAGCAAGAAAATCAAGACGCCAACTAGAAGGAAACTAATCATCTACGATGACGAACTCTCAAGTAAGTCCTCGTGCATGCATTTTATTTTTATTTTTCGTTATTTTTATGCATGCATTGAGGACAATGCCTCACTCGAGTTTGGGGGATTGTTATTAGTAATTACCATGTTTAGTTACATTAATCTTAAGCATTACATTTAGGATACATAAATTGCTTGCCATGCCTTTAATTGGAACAAGAATTGCTTAGATTTGATGAATATTCAATGATGACTTTACCAATGCACTTAATTGATAGAATTTTTATTCTAGGATAACCATGAAAAACTTAGAATTTTACTATGATGCTAAATTTGATGAAACACTGTTGTGGTTTGATTGATTTAAGGAGTTCTAGTAAACTTAGGTTGATAATTAACTAATTGGGGGATTAGAATAAAATTGGATGAATGCTAGAGGTGCCCGAAATTGGCTCTAGCATGTGCTAAAAATTGATCACTAGAGGTGCCCAAACTGCTCTCTAGGAGGCGTTAAAATTTTTTTCGTTAACTAGAGGTGCCCAAACCGGCTCTAGTCGATTAAATTAACTTAAGAAAACTAAAAATAAAACACTAGAGGTGCCCAAATTGGCTCTAGTTAAAACATGTTAAAAAGAACCCAATGAAGTAATTTGAAAACCTATTGTTTGCATAGAATCAAAAATCAACTTGCACACAACTCCGCACACACTCACAAGCATTATAGTTTGATTCCGAGTAATTCCTCGCTTTCAAAAAAAAAAAAGCCAATCATACTTTGTGCCCTGTTCGTAGAATTGAAATCAAGTTCAAAGCTAAGTTTGTGAAAATTTGAAGTCTTGGCAGTAATTATGAGTTTGCATTGCTTGAGGACAAGCAATAGTTCGAGTTTGGGGTGTGATAAGTGTTCAAAAGTACTATTTTTCTTACCCTTTTTACTCATATTATTGTTAGACTTAGGCTCATATTAGTTGCATAGTTAGTCATTCATGCATTAATCCATGTTTCCTTCAAACGTTGAACTTGATTACATAACTTGGTGATTTTTGTGGAAATAGACTGCTTTGGTGTGTTTTTGTGTGTGTATGTGCAGGATCACTTGCCAAAGCAATGCCGAGCTAGTTGCCGTGGCAAAGGCATGAAGGAGACGCTGAGCTAGTTGCCATGGCATTTGTCGACAAAGACCAAAAGCAATATGGATGTCGAAATTCATGACTTTACAAGCCCAAGATGACATGGAGCAAGGCCCAAGCCCAAAGGAATTTGATTGCCATGCAGAGATTAAAGAAGAATTAAATTCCAAGAGGATAGGAGAAGTTCTAATAGGAATAAAATTATAATAAAGAATTATATTCTTTAAAGATAATTTAATTCCAACTCAAACTCCTCCTCAAAGAAGGACTTTGGCCTAGCCCTATAAATACCAAGGAGATTTCGACAAGATGAATAGAGAGAGAGCAAGAGAGGAAATTTTCGCAAGTCCAAGTAGGGCAAGAGGAGAGAATTTTCGACAAGCATCAAGGGCAAGGAGGATTTCGACAAGCCTCTTCCTTCATCTTTGTTCGATTGGGTTCATGCTAGGGATTAATTATCTTGTGTTTCTTTGGAACCTAGCCATGAACTAAATTTACTTGGCTATGGTTATTGTGTTTTTTGTGGTTGTGAGAAACTATTGGTTTTTGTTTAGGTAATAAGAGTTTGCACTTTTCTATTTCAAGGTTTATTCATTCTTGATTCTTATTATTGTTTATGAGTGAATTGGGAGAGGATCTCGTGATTTCATCCATTTATCTAATATCGGGAGAGTTAGATTCAAGAAACGAATGAATATGATCTTTATGCAATCCAATGATGGTGAAGATTAATCCGCTTAGGAATAAGTTAAGGATTTCAACGGCTAAGAGGAGCGCAAGATTGGTTGTTGTTCACCCTTGATTCACGCAGGATGTATTATCAAGGCATGCACAAGTAGCTAGAGTTTCGACTTAGGGATAAGAAGAAACCATTGAAGAACGCCCGCCGAACCTTGAAGTTGCTGCCTTGCCCGCGCCCAAGTAGTTGCCCAACTAGTCGCCCAAGCAACCATCAATTAGTTGCCAAGGCAACCCCACAGTAAGTCGCCACGGCAAATCGAGTTGCCCATGCACTCTTTTTACCAAGACAATCCAATCGGCTATCACACCTCAACTCACGATAACCTAGCCTATCTCTCTCAATTGAATTCATCTTTTATTTTATTTTATTGCTTTCTAGATTAGTAATTAGTTAAACTTCGATAATCCTTTACTTGTGTTTTTACTTTTTACAGTGCAAGAGACTAGATTCTTGAAGTGGCACCAATCCCTGTGGAGACGATATCTTTTATACTATAACTTGCGACGTGTATACTTGCACATTTGCGTAGCACTTATTACGCGCAACACATCCCATGAAGAAGTGCTTCACCTTCAAAAATACGACGAGGGTTCTTCTCATCAAGAGTGAGAAGGTCCCTAGCAGCATTACGGATACGGCTCAAAGCATATTGAACCCTCCACAACTCCCTCTTACACCGTAGTCCATACTCTCCTACAAGCCTCAACTCAGCATCCAATCGTTCCTTCTCATACGGACGTGTGGCTTCTTAAAGGTCTTCCCATCTACAACCACACAGCAATTGAATAATATTAAACAACCATATACATTACTTAGGAAGTCAGACACCAATACCCTAACCAAATATTTCAAGATTAGGATCCAATATTAACGTAAAACTAATCAACCAATAATACCGTGCTGTTTCCAAGATTCATACCCGAGACCTCAAAGTTGGAATCTTTATTTGCAAAAATGTGTTAAAAATAAGTAAACCAACATCTAAGAAACAGATCAAAAGGTCTGAAAAATACTAATTTGACAGCAAAGTCCGAGCTTTAAGATCATTTCTAACGTTCAGAGCTACACTAACTAAATAAACCCAGTTACATAATTAACAGAAATACGAGAGTAAAAAGAATCATGAAAGCTAAATACAGAAACTCATTTATAAGGACCCAAAAATACGTAAATTGGAAGGGCAAACTTTAATCCAACAATACTAACTCAGTTGAAACAATAGATGAGGTTTAGAAAGGAGAGGAGATGGGAGGAGAGCGTTAACCTACAGTTGCGGTAGAAACTGACGTGAACCATGGCTGCGCCGGCTCCTCCTCAAAGACAGCTGTGGAAGACAAGGGAGAAGCCGGAGTAAGGAAGAGAAAGGAGGCGAAGCGAGATCATTATAATTATAAATTAGGGGAAACCCTAAACCCTAATGTTTGATCTTTGTAATTTAGGGATTGTAATGGGCTGCTCGATTTGTAAAAAGGTGGGCCTTTGGGTCTTTTTATTTTGTGCATTTTCAAAATTTATCCTTTATCATACACTGCTTAGAACAAGTAAAATATAGATTTAATTATACATTTGACCCATAAATTTGTAGTCTCGTACCTTGATAATCTCTAAATTATTTTTTGTCCAATATTAATATTTGAATTTATATTTGTAACCGAATACATATTCAAAAGTTATTGTGAGATTAAAAATTCAAGGACCATTATGAGAAGATAGTATAAGTTCAGAGATAAAAATGCAGAATTAAACTTTAAATATATAACAGCTTTCATTCGTGAAATAATAATCATTTTATAAAAAAACACCAGTTTTTTATTACAAGGACGTGGCTTATAAATTACTATCGAATAAAAGGACATAGCATTAATAATTGATATAGGTCGAATGCAAGAAAATGAAGCAAAACCAATATATATGTACATATGAAATAAAAGTGTAAATAAAGGCAGAAATAAAAAAATTCCGAAAAAGGACCGGATCGATCATAAAAAGAAAAGATCGTAAAATAAACGTGGAAAGTAAAAGGCGGAATTAAAGTGTCCGGAAAAAGGACCGGACCGAACAAAAAAGAAGTGCATAAAATAAATAGCGGAAATTAAATACTTTAAATTAAATGCGATAATTTAAATTGCGGAAATTAAATACGAGAAATTAAATTGCAAAAATTAAAACTACATTGAACGGGCCATAAATAATACGAGTCATCCCCTGTTGCGAGTCACCGTAAGGCCGATTTGAAAACTAAAAAAAAACAATGAATAAATAGATATGATATTATAATGTAACATAAATAATACTATATAAGATAAAGATATATAATGTAAATATAATATATTAAAATATGATACATACTATAAAAGAAATAATATATATACTATATAATATAAAGTATGATAATAACTAATATAAAAACATATAATATACACATGTATCACGTGACTTATATGACCTAGTAAAATGCTATAGTTATATATTTGTGTAATACATTATATATAATAAATATATATATAATATACAAAATATATAATATATATAAGTATTACGTATAGTGATTATATAATGTAGAGTATAATATGTGCTAATACCCAAAGTGTAAATAAAATACATACATATATTATAATACATATATGTAACAAAACAAACCAAGGATCGAAATAAAAAAAACAAAATCAAAGACCAAAATCGAAACAAAACAGAATTTAGAACAAGGCTGAAATTAAAGGCGGCAACAGAGGGGAGGTACTGAAATGGAGATTTACCCAGGACTGATTTGAGGACGGGGTGACATTGGAGGACTGAAGTGGAAATTAGCCCATAACCAAAAATGCGCGGATCCTTTCCCGGATTCGGGTCACCGCGCGGGTCATTGAAGGGTCAAAATGCTGCGTTTCGACCGGCTTATAAAAGCCAAATTAAACCAAAAAAATCAATTTAAGCATTTTTTAAAAAAAAATCCTTTTTCCAAAAACTGGCGAAACACCGCCATACACCGCCGCCTCGGTCACAAACAACCCCAAAACCAACCTATTTCCTTGAAAAACTCGAATCCAAGCCCCGGTTTTTATAAATAAGCCTAGTTTCTCCTAGATCTAAAAAAACCGAACTGAAAACCCCTTTTTTATTTTCAAAATGAAAACAAAAATCATTTTTTGTGTGTTTAACAAACTTTGAAAACTTGGGAAAGTTTGAAGCATTGATCGGAGAAGTCGTAAGAGTGGGTGTCGGCGACGGGTGAGCGAACCAACTCTAAGGGTAAACTCTAAAACCCTTTTCCTTTTCGTTTTATATTTCAGACAATAATGAAAAATTGAGATGCCATTTGAACTTTTCTTGCTGTGTATTGATTTTTTTAATAACCCCCTTCTGGGTTTACATGTAATTGTTGGTTCGACTTTCATAGTTGTTACAGAGATAAAAACAAAAATGAAAAATGACCATCTCTGTATTGTTGGTTACTGTTGTATTCTGATTTTTGTTACAGGTGTTGCCCGTACGGAAGAGTAGGCAAGTGGGGATTGGCTGGGTGCGCGTGGATAGAAGAGGGGGACCACCCCTTAGCGTGCTTGCTGGTGTGGCACTGTGTGGTGGCGATATGGCTAGATGTGCACTGCAACGGTTGTCGTACGAGCTCAAATGGGGACCAGTGGAGCGGGGCAGTTGGAAGGTCACGAGGGAGCCGAATCGCATTGCGCGTGGACTCCACGCGCGCATGGAGGAACTGATGCGTCACGCGTGGGCACGTGGCGGTTCTAGAAGTTGCCTCTACTTCAATTCAGGCCGTTAGATCAAAATCAGATCTAACGGTCCTTGTGTGGCTGCGCAAGGAAACAAAAGAGAGATTAGGGCAGAATCCAATTAGGATTTTTAGAATTTTAGTTAACAATGGGCCACACGGGCCATATGTGTATATTGTATGAATTGTTGGGGTTTGTAATTGGACTGTGTTAATATAAAGACTTGGGCTTTTATTTTATTATATTGTATTATTTAATTTGTTTTTTTTTCTTCTGTTTTTGTTTAATATTAAAATAATAATAATAAAATAATATACTAATAATAAATAATAATAATATGATATAAACATAGTAATAGTATAATAATATGATAATATAATACTACTAATAATAATGATAATAATATTTTTTTCAAACCGTGATAACCATAACCTATGCTGTTGGTAATAAAACTAATATATAGATAATGATACAGAAAATTATGTATAGTAATAAATATATTTTATGCTTTTTTTATATTTTCTTTTTCTATACATGTATAACATATAACCAAAACAATAATAACACTGCCAATAATATAGTAAACAAAAGCCCAAGTTTGTTAAATGGAAATGAAACAAAATAAATCCCGAACAAAATTAGTGATTACAGTTGCCCCTCTTTGGTCATTCTTGTGTTAAAAAGGATAGAGCAAATACTAAAATCACTAATTTTGTCTCACTTCCCCGTTCGAAGTCCGAATCACTATGCACTGAGGGTCCTACTGATGGTTCAAATGATTAAACATCGAGCATTGAAGGCATAACGAGTCACCCAAATCATCATGCACTGAAGGCTTAACGGGTCACCCAAATCATCATGCACTGAAGGTCTTACTGATGGCTTGAAGAATTAGAGTCATACACTGAAGGATTTACAGACGGTCTAGTTCACCATGCACTGGAGGTCTTACTGATGATCCGACAAGAAAGTCTAACACTGAAGGATTTACGAACAACCTAGCTCACCATGCACTGGAGGTCTTACTGATGGCTAGAAAATAAAAGTCATACACTAGAGGATTTATAGATGATCTGGTTCACCTTGCACTGAAGGTCTTACTGATGACCAAAAATGAAGGTCTAACACTGAAGGATTTACTAACGATCTGGTTCACCATGCACTGGAGGTCTTACTAATGACCAAAAATGAAGGTCCAACACTAAAAGATTTATGGACAACCTAGCTCACCATGCACTGGAGGTCTTACTGATGGCTAGAAAATGAAGTCAAACACTGAAGGATTTACTAACGATCTGATTCACCATGCACTTGAGATCTTACTGATGGCAAAAAATGAAGGTCCAACACTGATGGATTTACGGACAACCTAGCTCACCATGCACTGAAGGTCTTATTGATGGCTAGAAAATAAAAGTCACACACTGGAGGAATTATAGACGATCTAGTTCACCATGCACTGGAGGTCTTACTGATGACCAAAAATGATGGTCCAACACTGAAAAATTTACAGACAACCTAGCTCACCATGCACTGAAGGTCTTACTGATGCCTAAAAAACGAAGTCAAACACTAAAGAATTTACTGATGATCTAGTTCACTATGCACTGGAGGTCTATTGATGACAAAAAATGAAGGTCTAACACTAAGGGATTTACGAACAACCTAGCTCACCATGCACTGGAGGTCTTATTGATGGCTAGAAAATACAGGTCGAGCACTTGAGGCTATTGATATATTAACATCTGATACTGAAGGTTGATAGTTCAAAAATGAAACGGCGTACTGGGGGCTTTGGTAGAAATATGAAATGACACACGGAACATTGTTGGAGGGACTCTTCTCGATAAGAACCCTTAACTTGGATGTGATCTGACCCTTCCACACATAAATCTTTGTTGGGTGAGTTCTTCTCATTGGAAACTCTTGATTTTTTATTGTGATCCACTTTTCATGAAGTCATGGATCAAAATCTTTGCTTGGTTTCATGAAGGTATGAATTGAAATCTTGCTAGAATCTACTTTTTCGATTGTGAAGTTGCAGATTAGGATCTTTGTGAATCTCTGAATACCCGTCAAAAGATAAAATGATTGATGTATGTGTTAGCATGCCCTTTAGCCTAGGGATGTATAACTATATGATGCATGAATGAATGCTAATTGGGGACCACTTGGGCTAGTTCTGTTCTTCAAGGAAATTCACTGAAAAAATCTCGGTCTTATTTTTTCTCACATGGGCTCCAATGCGGCTGGAATACCCTATCTCACACTCAGGTTCAACCTTTCAAAGTGTATCTTCAAAATTTCTACTCTCGATTACTTAATTTGATATATCATTGTCATTAAACTGATTGGCCATCTTATTGCCCCAACAAAATTTTCACCAAAAAATTTTGTTGCTTACTCTTGTTCTCTTGTTGCTAGCAAAATTTTGACTTCTTTGTAAGTAATGCAGAGAAATCTTTTATTTCACTACAAAGTCATTGAATACATGCTCTGAATTCAATATGAGATGCTTATTAAGAAAATCGAGTTTTTTTTCAAATTGTGAATATATCAAGTGATATTGAATACCCCGAATATCAAGTGCACGAGCAACACTAAAAATGGCTTATCGAGGATTGCCCAAGAAAATCATGTGACTAAGAGACCTCGAAAGCTGAATTGATGTTTGAAAATGTGAAGTGCATTTTAAGCTACCTTGGTGCTTGACCAGCTTACCTTTGGTTGGTTCATTTTTTGTCTCATTTTTGTTTGGGGAATTCAATTCATCACATTCCTTTTGGTTCGAAATAAATTATAGAGCAAACAACAAATTCCCGAGCTACTCTTCATGGTCATAATTTTGAAAATATTACCATCACTCATAAAGCGGAGAGTTATGATTGGAATTGGCTTTAGCGGAGTGCCCCAAAAGTTTCACACTCTTATCCGAAAAATGCCTATTACCAAACTTCGAACATTGGAGTGCTTTTTGATTAATCTTTGAAAAATTCCTATTACCAGGCTTTGAAGTGCTTTTTGTAAAATGCCCATTACCAAGCTTTGAAAGTTAAAATAATTCTCATTGTTTTGTAAATGCCTATTACCAGGCTTCAAAAATTTAAATGCTCATTACCGGGCCTTAAACATTATATTGCATCAATTTGTTATTATGTGTGGTCCTTCATATGAAATACAGATCATATGTTCATAATCTCCGCATCTTATGATTTCAACTAGACACAGGTTACTCGGGCTCAACCTTCGGGTCAAAATTAATGACCCTTGTGCAATTAATATACATGGACTCAATAGACAGATACATTTACAGAATGAAGAGAATAGGTTGCATCTTTTTATTAAAACTTTGAATATGTAGTCTTACGCCATTACAAAAAATTGACAACATACTTTGGCTTTCTTTTTTTTTTTTGAATGGACTTACTGGGGGTGCTAGGGTGCTCCCAATGCAGAATCACTTACACTATCTAAATTAAAAATGAGGGTCATCAAGCTTGTCATTTTTGTCACCGATTGGGGCATCATCTTTATTGGAAGTGAAATATCATTTATTTTGAGCCGATACGATAATGAATGAGAAAACGTGTGGCTCTAAATGCAATGTTAATGTCTAGATGTATAGATATTGATGCAAGCAAATGAATAACTAGTATGTGATGTAATTGCGATGCAGGTGAATGAAATTAACATTAAATGTCAGTATGATGCGATGTAAGTCAAAGTGTGATGATTCTAAAATGAATGCATTTAAACGCAAAGCGAATACCCTAAATGCAAAGGTATTGATTTAGACATGGTTTCCGAGGAACAACAACCACGGATATATGAGAAATTTGTAACTTTGAATATTGCATTTAATTGACGTCTAGGTTACTAGATTTTCTCTCTATTCATGAACGATCTCCACTGTGTCCATTATCGGGTCAACACCTTATGACGGTGTAATGCAGATGAATGAATAATGTATTATGACAGTGTCATGGGAATGAACTGTATACTGCAAGATGGACAAAGAAAACACTGGTTAGTATGAATTAAATATTTACAAATGAAAGACAAAATATGCCCTGCATGTTTTAGCACAAAATGAACCCTATTTGTATGATATTCTAATTTTCTAGGGTTGCCGCATGGCTCTAAAGGGGTGGGCTTCTTAGATGTTCTACATGCAGTTTTGGTGCTAAAAGGGTACTTGAATTATCCTCGTCGTCCCCTTTCTAAAGAATAACAACGCCCTCGATCATCACCCATTATAGGCTCCTTTCAATCGAGTTCAATTCAAGGGGACCTATTCGCTATGTTCATACGGGGAAACAATATTCCCGCGAAAAAATAGGGTACTCGAGTCCCGAAGGTACTTACTAGACCTATACGAAGGAACAATATCCTCACGAAAGCACTAGTGTTTCCCCCACTTACATGAACAGGTTTATATGTCAAAATTTAAAATGCGTTAAAATGAACTCGCATTTCTAAAAGATGTCAAATTAATTTAAAAACAAACTCACAATTTCCAATTAAGGCAAAAGGTATTCAACACGTGGCTTGACTCTCTTTTTTGTAAAAATAAATTTTTCCCTAGTGAAGTCGCCAGCTGTAGCGACCTTTTTAAAATTTGAAAATCAAATTGTATTTTTAAAAGTCACTAGAAAAAATCTCGGGGTTTTGGGAAATAAAGACTAGAGTCGCCACCGATCGTTTTTAAAGGTAGACCGGACACCAAAAATAAAACCAGAGTTTCTTTTGAAAATGGGTCCAAGAGTCAGTTACGGATGGAGAAGGATTAACACCCCCACACCGCCTAAAAATCGGTACCTAGTCGAATACAATTTGCCTTAATTGAAAATTTACGAGTTCAAATTTAATTTAATTTAAGATCCTTTTAAAAATGCGAGTAAATTTTAAAGGCCCAGTTATTCGAGAGTAAACGAAAGAACCACCACCACTTCGATTGGTACTGGCCATATTTACTATGGAATAAAAGGACACCGCATTAACAGTTGATATAGGTCGAATGTAAGAAAACGAAGCAAAACCAATATATGTACATACAAAATAAAAGCGTAAATAAAGGCAGAATTAAAAAAAATTGAAAAAAGGACCGAATCGAACATAAAAAGAAAAGATGCATAGAATAAATGCGGAAAGTAAAAGGCGGAATTAAAGTGCTCGAAAAAAGGACCGGGCCGAACAAAAAATGAGTGCGTAAAATAAATAGCGGAAATTAAATGATGTAAATTACATGCGATAATTTAAATTGCGGAAATTAAATACGAGAAATTAAATTGAAAAAATTAAAACTATATTGAACGGACCATAAATAATACTGGTCATCTCCCGTTGCGAGTTACCGTAAGGCCGACTTGAACACGAAAAAAACAATGAATAAATAGATATGATACTATAATGTAACATAAATAATACTATATAAGATAAAGATATATAATGTAAATATAATATATTAAAATAGGATACATACTATAAAAGAAATAATATATATTATATAATATAAAGTATGATAATAACTAATATAAAAACATATAATATAATATACACATGTATCACGTGACTTATATGACCTAGTAAAATGCTATATCTTATATATTTGTGTAATACATTATTTATAATAAATATATATAATATACAAAAGATATAATATATATAAGTATTACGTATAGTAATTATATAATGTATAGTATAATATGTGCTAATACCCAAAGTGTAAATAAAATACATACATATATTATAATACATATATGTAACAAAACAAACCAAGGACCGAAATAAAAAAAAACAAAATCAAAGACCAAAATCGAAACAAAACAGAATTTAAAACAAGGCTAAAATTGAAGGCGGCAACAGAGGGGAGGTATTGAAATGAAGATTTATCCAGGACTGATTTGAGGACAGGGTGACACTGGAGGACTAAAAAGGAAATTATCCCATTCCTCAGATCCGGGTCATGGCGCGGGTCATTGAAGGGCCAAAACGCTGCATTTCGACCGGTTTATAAAAGCCAAATTAAACAAAAGAAATCATTTTAAGCCTATTTTTTTTTTAAAAAAGCCTTAGAATTCTCTGAAATCGCTAAAACCAGAAACCTGATCTGTTCTTCCTTTTTTCAGAAATCGACGAAGCACCGCCATACACCATCGCCTCGGCCGCCGCTATTCGGTGGTCGGCGAACCTCAAACAACCCCAAAACTAACCCCTTTCCTTGAAAAACTCGAATCCAAGCCCCGATTTTTATAAATAAGCCTAGTTTCTCCTAGATCTAAAAAAACGAACTGAAAACCCTCTTTTTATTTTAAAAACGAAAACAAAAATCTTTTTTTTTTGTGTGTGTGTTTAACAAACTTTGAAAACTCAGAAAAGTTTGAAGCACTGATCGGAGAAGTCGTAGGAGTGGGTGTCGGCGACGGGTGACCGAAATAACTCTAAAGGTAAACTCTAAAACCCTTTTTTCCTTTTTCGTTTTATATTTCAGACGATAATGAAAAACTGAGATGCCATTTGAACTTTTCTTACCGTGTATTGATTTTTTGAATAACCCTTCTGGGTTTACATGTAATTGTTGGTTCGGATTTTTATAGCCGATTGTTATAGAGCTGAAAACAAAAAAAAGAAAGGACTGTCTATGTATTTTTGATTACTGTTGTATTCTGATTTTTGTTGCAGGTGTTGCTCGTACAGGAGATGAGGCAAATGGGGCTTAGCCGGGTGCACGTGGATAGAGAAGGAGGACCACCCCTTGGCGTGCTTGCTGGTGTGTCACTGTGGTGGTGGCGATGTGGCAAGATGTGCACTGCAACGGGTACCGTACGAGCTCAGATGGGGGCAAGTGGAGCTGGGCAGTTGGAAGGTCACGAGGGAGCCGGATCGCCTTGCGCGTGGACTCTACTGATTTTTGCTTCTATATTCTGCTTCAGTAGTCGACGGCGACACTGATTTTTGCTTCTTGGAGCACCAAGCTACCAGACAATTTTTAACATATACACAGTAACCAGTGGTCGAAAAACAATCATCAAGGTTATTGGCCCAATCGGCATCGGAGTATGCAACTACATTCGTCAACTCTCATTTTCGAAGGCACAAACACTAAACCAAAGTCAACTGTCCCTGCTAGACATCTTAATATTTGTTTTACAACATTTAAATGAGTCTCACAAGGGCAGTGCATAAACTGTGCTGCTTTATGAACACTAAATATGATGTTGGGGCGTGTATGGCATACGTAGAGAAGAGCACCAACTATACTTCGATACTCTTGATGAGGATCTTGTAAGGGGCTGCCACCATCTTGTACAAGTTTGGTTGAGGAAAGCATAGGAGTAGGGGTGGATTTTAATAGTTGTATTCCAGTCTTTTGAAGTAGCTCAAGAACAAACTTTTTCTGATTGAGAACAATTGCTTCCCCAACTCGAACAGCCTCTATTCCAAAGAAGAAAGTCAATTCTCCAAGATCCTTGAGAGCAAACTTAGCACCCAAAGTAGCAATTATATTTTTAGCACGTTGAGACTGTTGTCTAGTGACAATAATGTCGTCTACATACACTAATAAGTATGTAACGAAGTCGTCCGTATCATTAATAAATAAGGATGCATATGCTTTTGATTCTCGAAAGCCAATTTCCAGTAGATAATTACGCAATTTGTTATACCAATTGCGCGGTGCTTGCCGTAATCTGTGAAGTGCTTTCTGAAGGCAGCAAACTCGATTTGATCCATTACTCGAAGCTTGAACGAATTCAGGCGGTTGTTCCATAAAAGCTTCTTCACTTAATTCACTGTTAAGGAATGCGTTATTCACATCGATATGTCGAAGGCACCACTTGTTTGTAACAGCCAAGGCCAGAACCATATTTAACGTTGTAAAGCAAACAACGGGGCAGAACGTGTCTTTAAGTCTTGGCCGGGCACTTGAGAAAAGCCCTTCGCGACATGACGTGCCTTGTACCTTGAAACTGACCCATCAGGATTATATTTGATGTGGAATAACCATTTGCATCTAACAGCTTTTCGACCCTCGGGAAACTCAACCAACGTCCATGTTCTGTTATCCACCAAGACGTTGTACTCGGCAAGAACAAATGTTTTTCATAATGGCGAGGCCAAGGCTTGTTGAATGTTTGTTGGAACATTCTCCACATGCTGAGTTGTTGCTGAGTAGATCTTAGGCTTAAAGATTCCCTGTTTGCTTCGAGTAACCATATGATGGTTGTTTATAAAAATGCTCGGCAACTACCCTCATCACTCACATGTATCACATTACCACCATCACTTGAAGCCTAGGGTACATCAATAGTAGCAGTACCTTCCTCTAAAGGTGCAGTATCCTGACTTTCAACATGATCATCCAGGGAGTTAACAGCACCAAGTGAATCAACAAGGGGCTCAAAGTAAGGATTCACATGACTGGCCTCATTATGTGAACTTACAGGGGACTCAAGGATGGTATTAGAGGATCCTACTGGGTTATGCTGCACATCTGAACCATCAATTGGTGAATTTTGAGAATTGGGACCTCCTGTAGAAGCTACTGGACTAGATTGAGCCATGCCCGATGCACCACCAAACTCTGGAGTTGTTGCACTACTGGAAGAATTGTCTGAAGCAGTTGAAGAAAATTTTGGTTGAGTTGTATCAGATCTCAACTTCATACCAGGTACGACACGCAAAGGAAAAGATTGAAATATTTTGTCATTCACTTTGGGGGCTGGAACAGGTCTTTCTCGTGGTGTATGTCCTGTAAAAGAGAAGATATGTTCGTCAAACATAACATGTCGAGAGATTACCACCTTACCATCAGGAGTCAAACACTGATAGCCTTTGTGTTGTGAGCTGTAGCTAAGAAAGATACAAGGTTGTGAGCGAAACTCAAGTTTATGCTTTTGAAATGGCCGTAAATACGGGTAACAACGACACCCAAACACCATCAAGAAGCTGTAATCTGGTAGTTTATTGGCTATTTTTTTCAAAGGAAAAAATACCATCAAGAACACCAGTCGGCAATCGGTTAATTAGATACATAGCACTTACTGCGACGTATGCCTAAAATTGCAAGGGCATTGAAGCTTGGGCCAAAAGAGTGAATGCAAGCTCAATAATGTGGCGGTGCTTTCGTTCAACGACACCATTTTGTTCGAACGTATGCGGACAAGAGACCCGATGATTAACACCATTTTTAACTAGAACAGAAGATAAAGTCCTAAATTCGCCACCCCAATCACTTTGAACTTCCTTAACTTCAGCATCAAACTGAGTTTTTGCAAGCTTTGAAAACTGCTTATATGCCTGGACTGCCTGGGACTTGTTCTTTCGCAAAAATAGCCATGTGTGCCGAGAATAGGCATCTACAAATGACACATAATATGAGAACCCTGCTGAAGACACATGGGATGGTCCCCATAGATCTGTAAACACTAGTTGAGATGGATGACTGTAAGCAGTTGTAGAGTCAACAAATGGTAACTTGTGGCTCTTGCCTTGTTGGCACGTCAAACAAACAGACTATTTATTACTTTGCAAAGACATATTACAAGATTTGAGGACTTTGGTTAAAGTTGTAACGCCCTAAATTTTGGTCTAAATGTTAGCTAGATCAATTAGACGATTAAGGGGAATTGAATTAGGCAATTTATGCTAGTTTTGGGAATTGATTCATAATAAATTATTTTTAGTTAAAATAAAATTTTAAAAAATATTAGAAAATGTTTAATTAATATTCTAAGAGTTTTAGGAAACTCAATTTCCCACCTTTAAAAGAAAAAAAGCATGAATTTCATTTGGAAATTAGACCAACCCAAATCGGATCCATTTTATAAATTTCCAGACTTACCAGGGGTCTTAACCACACGGTGTTGGTTGGATTTAGTGGTGTAGCTATGGCGAGACCGATAAGTGAGTCTTTGGTTTTTACCTTCTCTGCTCTATTTTATGGAAAGACTGAAGAGAGACAAAGCGGAGACCGAAGGAATTTGCAACGGAGAAGACAAGGTATAAATAGGGGTGCTTTTGGAGGAAGCCCTAGATTCTAAGCTTATATTTTGGGGTTTTCTATCATGGATCGGGGTAGGGTTGAACATATTTTTGTAAAGCTTATCACAAATAAATCGAAATTCTACGGCGAGACACCCTTAGGATGAGGCTAAAATGAGACGAATGTACACAAATTCTTATCATTTTTGTAAGAATTTGTGTAGCTACACAAATGCTTACAATTTACACAAATTCTTACCCAAATGGTAAGAACTTAGGTTATAATATATGAATTTGTGTAGTTACACAAATTCTTACCTAAGGCAACATCTACACAAATTCTTACCAAGTTGATAAGAATGTATGTAGTTAGACAAATTCTTACCCAGTCATACACAAATTCTTACAAAAATCGTAAGAATTTATGTAGCGCCTTATTTTAATCTCACCCTAAGGGTGCCTCACCCTAGAATTTCCCCACAAATAAATATAAAAAGTATATGACTTTTTTATTTAAATAAATAAAGTATTTTTTGGTAATAATAAGTATTTAAAAGTATACATTTTGGTATAATAGGATTGTTCTAAGTGGTAAGCAGCTTGGTATCGTTTAAGCAAGTTTCGAGCTCAAGGCATTCTGTATGCAAAAAATCTTCGCTAGAAGACTCAGCACTAAAGCTAGGTGTGCAACGCGAGTCGATCCGAATTAGTCAGGAAAAGCCTTGTGGTCAGGGAGGGCAACCAATATATATATTTTGGTCAAAATAAGTACCTAACGTATTTTTTGCTCAAGTGCCTAAAGTATCCAAATAGTCACTAAACTATCTAAAAAATACAAAATAGTCACCAGACTTTCAAAAGTTACATAATGGGCATTAAAATTTAGTTTTTGTTACAAAATGGTCATTGGGCCGTTAAATGATGTTAAATGGATGAGGTGACAGTTACAGAAATTTGTATATTAGCACATTTAACCCTCTATATTTACACATTCAATCAATGTAGTCTTAATTTGAAAAAAAAATCATTAATCTTAGCCCTTATCATTTATAATTTCTTTAAATTTGGTCTATATCTTGGTTCATCATCTTCACTACCATGATTTGAACGTTCATGGGCTGTGTTGTGTGGTCTAGCATTCAATGATACCATAGTCTGAGTGAGACTTTGTAAGGTTGCCTTCATGAAGGAAACCAATGTAGACAACTCTGGAAGAGTTAAAGTCTTCTCTTGCTTAATTTTGTATTGCGATAAGTTCGTGACATCCTGAAACTCACAAAAAAAAACATCATCATTAATCACTCCAATGAAAGAATATGCTTTAAAAGGCAACTTAGCCAATCTTGTACGTCTTTAAAATCGTCTTTCCACAATTATCGACCACTCTTCAATGATGAATAACCCTAACAATGAACCCTAAAGCTCTATGAGTCCAACAAAAAGCTTGACAACAAGTGAATTTAATTGCAAGGTGGAAGGAGTTTTTTTTTGCAATTTTTATATTCCTACTAACACAAGGAACAAAAAGTGTTAGGTGATGTAAAAGAACGAGAAAAGGGTGAAAATAAATGAAAACATACACGTACGAGTGAAAGAAAAATTGGAAAACTTCCCCAAAATTAGAACCGAAAGACACAACTTGAAAGCGCATAATTCACTGAAAGAAGCTATGCGACTAATGTAGTCCCCTTGATGCTAGATTTTGTGTTTCTTCCTTCTCTTCTTTCTTTTTTTTTTCTCTATTGTAATCTTTTTTATTGTCTTTTTGTTTTTTTTGAATATTCTACAAAAACAATAAATAATATGAGAGAAGAAAAACGTAAGCAAGGGCTAAAATTGAAGATAAAATGCAAAAGTGTTAAAGCAACCCCTATTCACATGAAATTGCATCAAACTACAAGAATCATAAAAAACAAGAGGCACAAGAAATGCCTACAGAAGACATCTTTGGAGACTCAAGTTATGATGTCAAGATTAAAGGATGAATACCACATATGGATGACAAAAATGTATGTCAGAAAAGAACAAGGACCTAGAGTTGGTTTTCACCATGATTCTTAGATCGGCTTGTAGGGATGAGAGGTGAATCTAGAGAAGGTAAATAGTTTTGTGCAAAGGTTGCTCAATATATCAAAAAAGTACAAGGACTTAAAGTAGATTGTTTACAAAGGTGAAGATGAGAGAGTATTCTGAGCAAAGAAAGAAGACTTGAAACAGATATTCATTCAGGCAATCTTTTAGAAATAACACACTGAGATATTGTTTGTACCAAAAGCAAGTAGAATGAAGTAAAATTAATATCATTCATGCATGATGTAGCTAGGCATCCATAAGTTAGGACCATGCATCATATGTTACCAAAAGATGAAAGCTCAACCAAATGGTACTCAATTGATATCATTCATGCATCATATGTAGTTAGGCATCAATAAGCTAGGACAATGCTAACTCATACAATCAAAGCATTTCTATATTTTTTTTATAGGAATTCAACAAAAGTCGGTAAAGATTAGAAAAGATTTCAATATGCTATTTTAATATTGAAGGTCCATTAGTAAGACCTTCAGTGCATGATGTCAAATTCTTTGGGCCATCAGTAAAACTTTCAGTGCATGATGTTAAATCATCTGAGCCATAAGTAAGACCTTCAGGTTATGATGTTAAAACCTTCAGGTCATTAGTAAGACCATATGTGCATAATGATTCGGGCCATCATCTTCATAAATGATGAAAACTTTTCAAATTTCCTTACAATACGAATGTGTGATAAAATTTTAAATCCTCCGGGCCATCAGTAAGCCCCTCAATGCATGATGATTTATGTAACAACCTTAACGTATACTTGCAATTCGAATATACATTAAAGATGTTACAGAGTCACTGAAAGAAATCTTGACTTGTAATTTTTTATACCAAAATTCATCTTGTAGTTTAACCCTTTCTCGGTTTTGAATTAAAAACTATGTCAGTCTATTGCGGCTAGTTTTGAACTCGAATTGATTTATAAAATTCATAATTGAGTTGTTGAAATAAAAATTATAATTCATGATAAAAACTATGTACACTGCCTAGACCCTTTCTTGATTTTAAATTTTTACGCGATCAGGGTTAAACAACATTTAACTATGTTAAAATTCATAGTTATTAATAGTAAATCATTTCTCTAAGTTCATACTTCCATAACAATATATAAATACGTTATAAACTTAAACTTACAAAACAATTTATCCACTTAAATTATTACATGCCCACTAGTCTATCAAATTACGTTAAAGATGTACGTACTGTACTTACAGATAGTAGCTTGATCTTCCCAAATAACAGCTCCTCCTTGCTAGTCTATTTTTGGAGAACCTACGTGTGAAATAAAACGCACACTAAGTACGAACTTAGTGAGGAAATAATCTTATTTATCAAAATGTAAAATAAAGCAATACCTGTTATACAATAACATAGTATGGTTTCTGTCTAAGGTAGTATCGTTCTAACAAGGTTTTCATAGTCAGTCAATATTCATGTGCAAGTCATAATTTTCTAACTAGTCTAGTTTCCAATACTCCATTATTACCAAGTAAATCATATGCATGGCATAGTTCACATACATGGCATATTTCATACACATGGCATAATTCACAAGCATGGCATGGTTTATATAAATATGACATAATTCATATACATGACATACTTCATATACATGGCATAATTCATATATATATGACATGAATTATATACATGGCAGAATCCATATATGTGTCATAATTAATATACGTGGCATGATTCATATACGTGACATCATTCATATACATGACTTAATTCATATACATAACATGATACATGTACATGGAATAATTCATATGCATGGCATAATTCATGTACGTAACATAATTTTGTATACATGTCATGATTTATATGCATAGCATATTTCATAAATATGTGACATTTTTCGTATACATGGCATAATTCATATACTTGGCATAATTCATATACGTGGTTAAATTAATATACATGGCATGTTCTGTATTCATGGCATGGTTCATATACATGACATATTTCATATACATGGCATAGTTCATATTTATGACATGATTCCTATACGTAACTTGATTCGTTTACATGACATGATTCATTTACGTGACATGATTCTTTTATCATTGCCCAAAGTACGCTATATGAGATCGAGGTATGCGAGTCATCTTGAAATGACACCGTAGTGTCTAACATAAACATAAAGATGAGTACATACTCATGGACGCTCTTTGCTCCCCATAAACATGAAGTACCTCGACAGTGCACTCGGGCACAATGGGCGTAGATCCCCAGGGTGCATGTGACACAATCATTTTGTCACAATATCTGTTTGATAACATGAACATAAGGGTGCGGCTGCTAAAGACTCTATGGCATGCCAACTATACCATGGACTCTCATACACAATACTTGGGCATTTCTTTCATCATTAACTCAACATCATAATCAATCATACATATAAACATTTCATATTTCACGATTCATCATAAATATTCATGGTAAACATAGATCATCATTTACGCAAACAATAATTTGTACATGGTATTCCATCAAGCTTGCCATGTCGAGCAATGTATCATATCATGTATTATAGAGAAATGCAATGCCATTTTCAATGTAATGCAAACATTTAAAAATGCATTCACCTTGGCCATTTATTAATATGCCTCACTAAACTCTATTGATCATTTCCTATATAGTACTTCGAACTTTCTTTTTTATTCGGATCCAACTTCATTTATCACATGACTATAAATAAATATTTGTTAGATTCACTTCTAACAATATTTCACTTAAGCTATTTAATCATTCAACATAAAAATTTTCCATAAATTTCTTTCCTTCTTTATACTGTTCACAAACTCATTTTTGGTCCCTAATGACCATTTTGATCTTCAAATAATTCCTCCAAGCTTGCTAACCAACATTAGACACAAATTGCCTCAATTTCCATTTTCTGTCAACTTGCACTACCATCAAAGATTTACTTCTACAGGGCATAATACATATTGAATCTTAATCTTATTTATACCGTAGAAACTAGATTCGATAATGGTTCTAACGGTATAAGCCACATAATTTAATAAAATCTACAAAAATTATGAAATTCATCAAATTCCCATTTACAGAGCTGTCCTAACATAAAATGTTCTGTAATTTTTCTGACCTTCATTCGATTAAAAATTAATATCTTTTAACTTGAAACTCGAAATCAGTTTCTGTTTGTTGGAAATGAAACTAGATTTGATAAGCTTTTCAACCATATAAACTAATAACCCAGATTCAATTTGTACGATTTATGGCAAATTTTCAAAGTCAAATTCCAGTATTGAATTTCAGAACAGACTGCTATTCTATTTTCTGACCTTTCATCACTTAAAAATTCATATCTTTTGATATATGAATCGAAATCAATCACTGTTTATTTTAAACAAAACTAGACGAATAAATCTTTACATCGATATAAAATTCACCATCTAACCATTTTTATAAAATTTATGGTGAATTTTCAAACTTACTGCCAAATCCCATTTTCCTACACAACTTCCATAAATAACTTCAAACTTTATACTAATTTCTCCTTACTTTGGTATTTTTCAATTTGGTCCCCTTACTTGATTCAAACCACTAATGTATCACTTTATTCATCAAATAATTATTCAAAAATAATTCCCTCTAATTTTTTGTTCTTTCCGAAATAGTCACTAAAACGCAAAGTTAAGGATTCAAGCTTCTTAATTTTGCAAATTAGTCCTCAAATCAACATTACTGCTTGATTTATATTATTTAAACTAAAATCAGATTTAGCCTTTCTCTAAAAACTCATTTCCGAATTGGTCACTTAACTTTGACAATTTGTCAAAATGGTCACTAACTCGATTTAGCATCGGTTTTGCATTCGAACTTCAATTTCACATATCCAACATCAATAATAACATAAATAAACTTCAAAATCATAAAAATTCAGATTAGTCCCTTAACTTTCAAAATTACCGAAATGGTTCTATACCTTTAATTTAGGGTTTTGCTTCCAAATAACAAATTTAAGCTTACTAGATCATTTGTCTAACATCACAAACCCTAAATCAAACTTGAATCCATAAACCCTAATCATCTTCATAATAATCAAAACATGTAGAGTTTAAATCCCAACTCAATAACATGATTTTAACATCACAAAAGCTTGATTTCAACTTGAATTCCAACATGGAATCATAAAATCTCAAAAACCCCAATTGAGTTCATAAACCCTAATTTCTTTCTCATCAAAATTATCATCAATCAAACATGTATTTCATGAATTATTGACATCAAAAGATAGAGCTTGAAGAGTAGAACAACTTTGCAGTTGAAAATATTACCTGAAAATCGAGTTTCGGGGCTTGAATTGAGGTTGAAAAATTTTCTCCCTTTTTTTCTCCCCTTAGTTAGAAATATTTCAAGAAAGATGAAAATTTTGGTTCATCTTTTACTTATTTAAATCCACATGTTAAAATTAAATGAATTTAAAATTCATTTAATTAGTGAAATTACTAATTTACCCTTTTAATCCAATGGCCAAGACTTAATCTTATAAAAAATCAATGGCCATGATTTGATCCAAGTGTAATTCACCTTCCAAAATTGCCCTTAATATTTCAAAATTTTTCAAAATTGCCATCCTTGTCAAATGACCAATTTGCCCTCCAACTAGTCTTTGTTTACTACTTTGCCATTCTTGTAGAAATTTAACTAAGTCCAGTTGAAATCCAACCAATAATAATAAAATATTCATAAAATAGTATTTTATGACTTTTCCATGGCTTTTGGAGCAGCCTCTAAAATTTTGATTCGATCCGATCTCCCGATATTCATAAAATACTTTTACTGCGATTTCACCTTTATCGAGCTATCAGATTTATTCCAAAAATTCCATATTCGAAAAATGAACACTATCATATTATAAAAATTTCCTTTCGTAAAATCTTAGACTGAATTTTTCCGAACTTAGTCTATTATTACGATAATTATCGAAAATCTCCATAGAATAAAATTTCTCTTAGAAATCCTTTATCGATAATCCATTCGAAATATTCTTTACCTTTACTGAGTTCAAAATATCGATCAGAAACAATTTTATGGGGCTTTCTCGAAGGTCACCCATCCTTGTATTTCTCTGGCCTAAGCACGCTTAACAATTTTATTTGATCCAAATTCGGTACCTTTTTGTGCATCTTAATTCTTAAAACAAATATCAAGGTACCTATTTCGATCCAATTCACTCTTATACTGAATAAAATTACTTGTTGGGGAAATTTACACTTTAGTCCCCAAACTTTTCTAAAGTTTATACTTTGACCCCCTAAACTTTCAAAATTTACATTTTAGTCACTAGCCAAAATTTGGGATATTACAATTTAGACCATCGGTAAGACCTTCAATGTATGGTGCTAAATCCTCTAGGTCATCTGTAAGACTTTTAGTGCATGGTGATTTGGGCCATCACATGCATAAAAGATGAAAACATTTTTGAGTGTCCTCACATTACAAAAGTATAATACAATTTTAATTCTCCGAGCCATCATTAACATCCTCAATGCATGATGATTCCGGCTATCACCTTTAAGTCATATACTCTTATGCATGGATGAAAACAAACATGCGGATGATCGTAGCCTCAAGAAGAAGATGAAGAAAGAAGATGCAAAAAGAGAGAACGATAAAATTTTGAAACAACTGGCTACTAATAAACATTTTCATTTTTGCAGATCATTTGAAGCATCAAGATGGAGGGCTGAAGACTTAGCATCATTTCAAGACAACTTGCAGGGAAGAAAACTAAATTTTAGTAAAAAAATAAAATGAAAGTGAATGAATTGATAATGCCTATCTGAATTCTTTTTCATGTCATGTATTTCCAAATAAAAAGAGAAAGCAAATCTCAACAACTTTTCTAGAAGGATGAAAAGATCATAATGAGAACTGTTGAATGTATCTTGCCTTTGAGTTGTGTTGACCTTTTCTTGTAATCGAGCCAAGTGGGAAAGTAAGTCCATTAGGTGCACTTGAAAATAACTAAAGTCCTCCAATAAGATGGCCACCACCTAATTAAATAATTAATTTATTTTATTAAATTAAAATTATGAACAAATTGATAGAATGTGTAAGTAATGAGGACTAAATGTGTAATTATACAATTTTTTGTTAATTTTCACGTCACCCTCCCCTTTAGGTTTTAACGACAGGTGGCTTGATTGATATCACTTAAATAGTTAAGTTATCATAATGACAAAATTGAAAGTACGATGGTCATATTGAAACCACCCTCATAGTTCGGTGGTCATTTAAGTAGTTTGCCCTAAAAATAAAAGCCATGATGCCAAAAAAATATTTCTAACGTTTGACAGAATAGTCATTTTAATTCTTATTCTTTTTTGAAGCACTGTTATTTGATTAACGGTCAATGCCTTGAATTGACTTGAAAGTATGACAAGTCATACAAAAATATAATTTATATTTTATATAGTTTTATAAAATTATTTTTTGAATATCGTGTTATTCTGCCAAGTCAGCATCTTTTTCCATATGACTGTGCCACGTTAGCGTATGACATGTAGGTTTGACACATCATTTCAAGACGTTGACTATTAGTTGACTAACGATTTTCATCTACGGAGGGACTATTTTGGTCCAAACTAAAACGATGAGGATTAAAGTTCTTCAAAAAAGAATATAGACCAAAGCGACTTTTTAGTCAAACGTTATGAGCATATTTTGGCATTATGTCAAACTAAATAGCTTATGTCGTAGAAATTCTAGGATAAACTACATAAATAGTCTCTCGACTATAGAGCTTTTTTTTAGTCTCATGACTATGAAAGTTACAAATTGATCATTCAACTTAAAAATAGTAACAAATCGATTTGTTTTCGTTAAAAATTTAAAGACATATGACGTGATAATTATTAAAATCAACATAATAATATATTTAGCCATCGAGTTTTACACTTTATTATAGTTTAGTCCTAATTTTAAACCAAGAGCATTGCTTCCCCCTTTTCTTTCTACTGGTTTGATTTTTTTCCCTAATTGGATTTTCGAATGGTTTCATGTTTGAGAACCCAACAATAATAAAGGTTGAATTAATGAGAATTTGATGTTTGAAAATGATTTTTATGTTTCTGAAGACAATGTTCTTATTTTAGGTTTTACGGTTCTCAATTACAAATAATATAATTAAGTCTTTTGAAGAAAAAAATTACAAGTTCATAGAATTCAAATGAGAAAGGATTGGGGGTAAAAGATATTTCACGTTTCAAAGAAAAAATGTAGGAAAGTTGGTTTTGTTCCTAGATCTACAAATGAATACGTAGATAATAAGCTTGCAAAATCTGCTCTTAGGAGATGATCATAAAACATATAATTTAGGGATAATGGCACCAATGCCCCCCGTATTTTACTAAATTTGTCAATGTGATGCCTCTACTTTGTAAAAGTTCAATGTGCCTCATGTACTTTATTTCTATCTTCTAAAACGCTCATGAGACTAACGATGTTAAATGATGACGTGACATTTTCTCAGGGTGCCATGTGTCACTTTTTTCAAGAAAAAAGAGAGAAAATTTTAGGGGCGTGGTTATAAATTTACCTTTTGCCTTTTATGACAAAAAGAAAAATATAAGGGTATTGTTACAATTTTACCCATTTTTTCTTTCATTTTTTATTTCTTTACTTTTTCTTTCCTACTCCCCACGAAACCCTAGCAGCAGGCGCCCATGAAAATTCGGACGAGTTCATTCTGATGTAATTTTAAATTTTGTTTGAAGTTTTAATTTTTCAGTTTATACCAAACAGAATACGTCTATGTTACTGGCATTTGTGGTTAAAGGAATCTAAGAGGTAATAATGTTTTATGTTACACCTACAATAGTCGAATAAAGTAATCTTCTTTTGACATAAGAACGAATCTAATTTTGGGTTGAAGACACAGAATGTTTGGCATTTTTTCCTCATTAGATAGATTTTGTGAATCCTCATTCGATTCAATCTTTGCGCCATTGGTTGTTTCAGTCAAGCCTTTGTGGCTTTGAATGTGTGGCAACTCGAGGTGGTGCGTGGTAGGCAGAAGCAACTGGTTGAGCAATGTGGCGTTTCGATCGAATCTAGAGTTCATGTATTGGATATGGAGGTTAAGCTTTGCAATCATCAGTTACAAGTGTTTAATAGGGCCTATGTGAGTATTGGTTTCTTATGGTGTACTAAAATGTCAAATAAAGAATGTGTTTTCTGTGTGGAGAGACGAGAAACGAAGGCTTGATACAGCAAAGATAGAGTTGGTTTATTCAATGTTTTGTGTAAATCAGTAACTTATTTGGGGGGAAATAAGAAAGGAAAGAAGAAAAATCGGTAAAATTGTAACAATACCCTTATATTTTTCTTTCTGTCATAAAAAGAAAAAGATAAAATTATAATCATGCCCTATATTTTTTTTTGAAAAAATGTGACATGTGACAATCTGATAGAGTGTCACCACGTTATCATTTAATACCGTTAGTTTCAAGAGACATTTTAGAAGACGAAATAAGGTAAATATAGTACATTTAATATTTACAAAATAGAGATATAACATTGACAAATTTGATAAAGTACGGGGCATTGGTGCCATTATCCCTATAATTTATGAGTTTTTCATTAATAATACATATTCCTTCCACGAAAAAACCAAAAAGAGCAGGAAATGTCTGATGTTCTGCGTAAACAGAATTAAAAAGAGAAAGAAAATCAAACTGTTGTCGATGCTTTTGATTGGCCCATCATTAAATGATCAATATGCTTTCTTTTTTCCCCATTTTTCGATTAATCATTCAGCATTATGAAACTAGAATTGATTTAGAGAAACGGATTTTTTTACAAATCTGCACCTGAACGTGTTGGATGCGACATTGAATTTGCACAAACCATTGTTGTGCGTGATGAACTGAGGTTTGATTATTGCACAAATCAAATTTTATGTTTGGAGCAATGGACTTTACGTTTGTGGGACTGATTTGATGAACTGATGGATAGTAAAACTTGGTAATGGTGAACACTGAGAAGGATGCATTCAAGATGATGATTTGATGAAAGCATAGTCGTCTCAGATATTTTTGGGATCTTGAGCGAAAATTCAAGAATGAGCTCCTATAGAACGAAAATATGTTTTATTACGTTTAAAAAATAATTAAATACTTCATTAATAAACTATAGTAATATAATTAAAATTTATCAAATACATTATTTTTATTGTTTTGTTAAGAAAACACCATAAATACAACAAAAAAGTTAAGGGCAATGACCAACTTACTAGATTGTCACTTAAAAAATCTATGAAGTTATGAGAATAGAAGGTGTGGGGCTCTGATCGGTCGCTCATGCTGCTCTCCTCGCCAGACTCCGCTGGATGAAAGTAACAACAGATGTTATCATGTACGACTAGTTGGGAGTTAGAAGAAGGATTGAATTTGTATAATATTGAAATGTTGAGTGTTAATTTTTTGGGTAAAGTACACAAATGGTCACTGAACTATCCCAAAAAATATAAAATGGTCACCAAATTTTCAAAAGTTACATAATGAGTATTAAACTTTAGTTTTTATTACAAAATGATCATTGGGCCGTTAATTGAATGACGTGACAGCTACGAAAATTTGAATAATAACACATTAAATCCTCCATATTTACACATTCAATCAATTTAGACCTAATTTAACCCTTATTATTGTTGTCTAAATTGATTGAATGTGCAAATATTGAGGATTAAATGTGTAGTTATACAAATTTTTGTAACTATCATGTCACTCAGTTAATAACAGTTAACGACTTAGTGACCATTTTATAACAAAAACTACAGTTTAATGCCTATTATGTAACTTTTGAAAGTTTGGTGACCATTTTGTATTTTTTTGGGATAGTTTAGTGATCATTTGTGTACTTTACCCTAATTATATTTAGAATTAGGATCAAATTAAAATAAAATGTATACTTTGAGGGTTAAATATGTTATTATCTTAATTTTGTTAACTGTCACGTGATATGCGTTAAAATTTTTAGGGTAGACTACACCAGTAGTCACCCAACTATTGTTTCTTTCCTATTTTGGTCATCGAACTTTTTTTGGCAAAAAATCACTAACGTTATGTTTCCTTCCTATTTTGGTGACCGAACTTTTTTTGGCAAAAATATCACTAACGTTATGTTTCCTTCCTATTTTGGTCACCGGCCGTTAAAAACTTAACAGTTTTGTTGACGTGGAATTTTATTTTATTTTTTTAATTTTCTATGTCATTTCTTCTCTCTCCTCATAAGCAATAAATGTTCTTTTATAATATTTTTATTCAAACTAACAGGATGGTGACACGTATCACTGTCTATTAGTAGAATAAAAGGAATGAAAAATCAAACCCCTTATGCAGCCAGAGAGATGGTGACACGTGTAACTGCCTAATAGGATGGTGACACATGTAACTGCCTATTAGCCGAATCTCTCTAGCTGCATAAGGGGCTTGATTTTTTTATTCTTTTTATTCCACTAATAGGCAGTGACACGCGTCACCATCCTGTTAGTTTGAATAAAAATATTATAAAATAACATATATTGCTTACGAGGAGAGAGAAGAAATGACATGGAAAATTAAAAAAATAAAATAAAATTCCATGTAAGCAAAACCGTTAAGTTTCTAACAGCCGGTGACCAAAATAGGAAGGAAGCATAACGTTAGTGATGTTTTTGCCAAAAAAATAGTTCAGTGACCAAACTAGAAAAGAAACCATAGTTCGGTGACTATTGATGTAGTTTACCCAAATTTTTAATGGAAACGAGCCAATTTGTTATTTTTTTAATCAAATGATCAATTTGTAACTTTAAATAATCAAATGACTCAACAAAAAGTGTTATAGCCGAAGGATTATTGGTGTATTTTACCCTAATTTCTATCTAGAACTCTAAAACTTATTTCTTCGGACCTTCAAACATAATAAATTAATCATTAAATTCGTTTAAGAGGATATTTAAAAATAATTAAATTTATAAAGTGACGGTAAACAAACAATAATAAATATTTTATTATTTAATATATTTATATGTTCATTAATGCACAGAAGGTCAAATTATTATTGCTGCCGCCGGTAACATTAATTTTGCAATTAATTCAATTATTATAATTTTCTATTCAAAAAATTACTAGAATTTTGTTTTCCAAATTTATTTTGTTTTTTTTTTATATTTTGAATTTATGATATGATTTCATGGTAGTATGTGTTTGTACAAATTATGAGTAAATTAAGTGTAAATCATAATTTCATCACTCAACTTTCTTTCCACTCTTATTTTGGTTATTAAAGTTTAATTTTTTTAAAATAATCACTAAAATTTCAATTTGCTCCTATTTTAGTCACTTTACTGTTAAATACTTAATGACATCCATCTTTTAAAAATTATGAAATGATCCCAAAACTTTATTCATTTTTGTGAAAAAAAACTATGATTTCATATTTCTTTGATTTCTTAACTATGTGACATCTTCTTCAAATCCCAACGGTAGGGAGGTAGAGAAGGAGGCAGTGAGTTGTATATCATGATTCTATGTTGATCGAAAGGTTGATATTATATATTAGAGTGGTTTGAGGTTTTGTGAGTTTTAGGTTTTGGGTTGAGTTTCACAAGTTTTAAAGTGAGTTTAGGAAAATGAAAGCTAATAAAGTGGTAGGAGATAGGGGTGTGCAAAAAAACCGAAAAACCGAAACCGATTTCGAAACCCGAAAAAATCGAACCAAAAAAATCGGTTTCGATTCGGGTTTTTGTCTTTAAAAAAAAACCGGTTCGGTTACGGTTTATGGTTTTGGGACAAACTAGGTAACCAAACCGACCGGTTATATAATATATATTATTATATTATATGCCATTTTAATATTTTAAATTAAAAAATCAAATTTTATTTTATTTTCTCATTCCCTAAAAGTAAAACCATAATTTCATTTTATGAAGTTTAAGTGGTTAACTTGCTAGTATTAAAAAGATACTAATATCATGTGTCAGTTTTTAAAAGTATAAATTTTTTCTAAAATTTTATTAAAATTTATATTTTTAATAAATAAAATAAAAAACCGTTACCCGAACGGAACTTTTTGGTTAACCGAATAAAAGGTTAACCGGTTGAATGGTTACGATTTAGAGTCGAGAATTGGGTGACCCGAACTTATCGGTTAATCGAAATAATTTGCTAATAATAAACCGAACCCGATTTTGCACATCCCTAGTAGGAGACGATGAAGCGAGTTTTTCGATGTTGTGAGTGGTCAGAGAAGGCGCAAAAGAATGGTGATTTCAACATTGATGTGACACAAGGATGGAACTATAAAACTTTCATCATCAGAAGAAGAAATAAAATCAAAAAAGAAAGAAAAAATGGAAAATGGAGTGGATGACATGTGTCTGCCATGCCACCTTTTCATTTTTATTTGATGTCCAAGTATCAAAATAGGAGCAAATCGAAAGTTTAGTAATTAAATTAAAATTTTTAAAACTTTAGTTTCAAAAATAGGAGTGAGAAAAAAGTTGAGGGATGAAATTTACAATTTATCCTTGAATTATATTTGAATCGGTAGTTTAAAATGAAAAAAATGGCATTAGGGTTTAGGGGAGCATAGAGAGATGATTTAAGGGAGGTGTGGATTAGTGGTAAAGCAAAGTTTTCACCAAATAGCCTATCCTTTTCATAATTGAATGGATGATAAATTATGGGTCCAAAGCCCCCATAATTCAAGACTCCAGCAGGGCTAGTGTGTCAAAAATGTCTACGTTTCGTCGTGTTAATTTATTGAACTCAACGATGACGAACGGATAATTTTATGTTAGGTGTGTAAACTTTTATATTTAGTAAAATTATATAAGAATTTAAAAATTTTAAGAGGTGCGAAATTAGATTATTAATATAAAATACAAATAAAATTTCTAAAACTATATGAGAATTTAAAATTTCTAAAGAATATGACTACCCCTAACACTTTCTAGATCCATTATTGGATTCCTGGAACTCAGTAATGAGTTGCTTCTCAATCTTTTGGATTTCACTCTCGGTTTATACTTCTCTCCTATAGGGTTGTAAACGAACTGAAAGTTCGGTGAACAATTCGTGAACTGTTCGGGGGAAGTTTGTTTATATTCGTTTATTTATTAAACGAACGGACATGAACAAGATTTTCTGTTCGTTTAATTAAATGAAGAAACACGAATAAAGGGTTTGTTCGTTCATTTACGTTCGTGAGCGTTTGGTAATTCGTTCGTTTAAATTTATTAATATGTGTCCATTTATATTTATTACTTTTCCTAACAAAAGTATTATATTTTAAAAATTTAAGAACATTTATTAAAATTATGAAATAAAAAGAAAAAAATTAAACAATATTCAATGTTCGCTTGCTTCATTTGTGTTCATTTATTATTTTAACAAACGAACACGAACAAGAAATTATGTTCGTTCATTTATTCGGTTAAAATTAAATGAATGAATATAAACACATCCCATTTGTGTTCGTTCGGTTCGTTTTGCAGTCCTACTCTCTAATGTTGGATCGAAAAAATCATTTAACAAGATTATCATGTTTCTTGTCCGTCTCCACATGTTCTTTTAAAAAATAAAACCTTTCCATTTATAATGAATGGGTACAGAAAATACATGTTCTTGTGGATTCATTTGACAAATGCAAAGGGTGCAAAATTCTTTAATGTTCTGAGGAGTGGTTGATTGTATTAACACTTGTCTTAAACGTTTTGATGTTTTTCATGGCGACCTGTATGTCATATTGTACTTGACTTTGTAGTCTGATGCTGGACAAATAACAGGATGGGCCTAGAGGGCTGAAGAGAGTGGTCGCTCTCTAAAAATTTAAAATTCTTAAATGATTTAAAAATTTTTAAGAAATTTTTTATATATTTTATATTAAAATATTATTTTTTCCTCTTAAAATTTTATAAGTTCGTCCCCTTTTTAAATTTTATAAATTCGTACATCTAACATAAAGTTTTACGTCTGTCCCGACTATTATTAAGTTTGACAAAGAAGTTGATATATTTTGTAGGGCAGTTGCATAGGTTTTTATGTGCATGTAGGCCTTACATTTGTTTGACGGTGGCATTTCGTAATACAATATCCCACATAAAGTTATGAATACATTTTAAATTATTAGTGTGTTAAAATTTAGGTAAACTACACAAGTTGTCACTAAACTATGGTAAAATGTTTATTTTGATCACGCAACTTTCAAAAGTTATAAAATGATCATTAAATTTTATTTTTGTTACCGTTAAGGGATGATGCGGCAATTAAAAATATTGTATAGTAACATATTTAATCCTTCATATTTACACATTTAATCAATTTAGTCTTAATTCAAAAAATTTCAATAAATCCTCATTATTTACGCATTCTATCAACTTGGTCCTATTTTTAATTAGAAATAATTTATTTGTAAATAGGACCAAATTGATAGAATTTGTAAATAATGAGGCTTAAATTTATTGAATTTTTTCGAATTGAGACTAAATTGGTTAAATGTGTAAATATAGAAGACTAAATGTGCTATTATACAAATTTTATTAACTACCATGTCATCCCCTTAAAGGAAACTAACGGCCCTATGATCATTTTGTAACAAAAATCAAAGTTTAATGATCACTTTATAACTTTTGGAAGTTAGGTGGCCAAAATTAAACGTTTTACCATAGTTTAGTGACCATTTATGTGCTTTACCCAAAAATTTATGAAAATGTACCGTATGTTTTTATTAGGCGCAGAGTTAAGATGTTTAAACTAAAACCTTAGATTTGGTGATTATCAATATCTAATACAAACTTTCAGTTTTAAATTTAAATGAGATTATAATGGACGAGTCTAGAGTAAACGTTATGTATCAATATGTACAATTAATCATGTGCACTGATATATATCATTAATTATTTTAATAACTTTTAAAATCATGTGGATCTAAAGCGTGATTATTCTTTTTTGAGACTAAAATATGTTAAATCACTTTGTTGATGGTCAAAGTCAACAAGGATTGAAGACGACGGTCTAACGGTGGTTCAGATGGTAGTTCTTAGTGAGAGGGTCTCTGTTGACCTTCTCTAGTGATTGATAGTGTATCTTGTGTCTTGGTCCCCTCGTTTCTCTCGATGCATGTCCCTTTTATATTGCAGGGACATGTGTCACGACCAGGTAGTCGTGCCGCGCTGATTGGACTGGCTATGATGTGATGTCGTAGGTTCATATTGTTATGCCCAACAATCTCATACATTGTTACATGATCGCTGGGCGGGATGTTGTTTGCAATCTTACTCGTTCACCCTGTGCTATGTAAGGTGCAACCGCATGCGATCATTGGACATCCTCTGTGTGAGTCCGTTCGCGACCTCGTTTGTCGTCTTGAGCTATATGACTTTGACACGTGGAGGTAGATATTTGTAGGCACTAATAATTACCCCCAGGTGAAGTGAGGTTATAAAGTGACCTTGGCGAGCTTGAAGAAGTTGGAAAAGTTGTGCTTGCGGGGCAGTTTTGTAGCAATGATTTTAAAATTATTATTGTTATTGTTATTTTGGAAAATAAATTGTTACGTATGAATTTCAAAGGATTATATGAAAGGTCACATAGTGAGTCATAGTAAGAGACAAGTTGGTGTTATTTCAAGAATAAATTGGTGCATGTGAAGCGTCATATGAAAAATCTATTTGTTGATGAAACGTGTTGAATAAGATACGGTTCTTGACTATAAGTATGGTTTATTGGCATATTCGATTTTTATTTCACTGATTGATTGAAGGTTGGAATGAAAACAACAAGAAAAAAGAAGAAATGAAACAATTGTTTTTGTCGAATGGTTGATTCGTCTGTGGTAGTGAGCGACGAGTTTCGTTGCACGACTAATCCTAATGTGTTATTGAGAATGCTGGAATGTCGGGGCATTATCGCTGTTAATCATTTTCGATACTATTTTAGTTTGCCAAAAGGGGTCTTTCGTCTGAGCGCATGTTTCATTTACCTACAAATATCTACTGCCACGTGTCAAAGTCATACAGCTCAAGACGAAAAAATGAGGTTGTGAACGAACTCATATAGAGGATGTCCAACGATCGCATTGGGTAGCACCTTGCATAACACAGTGCAAACGAATAAAATCATAAACAACTTTCCGTCTAGCGATCATGTGACAATGTATGAGATCGCTAGGCATAACAATATGAATCTATGACATCACATCATAGCTAGTCCAATCAAGCGCCACAACTACCTGGTCGTGACACTTGTCCCCGCAGTATAAAGAGGACATGCAGCAAGAGAAACGAGGGGACCAAGACACAAGATACACTATCAATCACTAGAGAAGGTCAATAGAGACCCTCTCACTAAGAACCACCATCTGAACCATCGTTAGGTCGTCGTCTTTGATCCTTGTTGACTTTGACCATCAACAATTAGTGCGACAAGTGTAGAGCGAACATGCGACCCGAAGCCCTAAATATGGAAGAGGATAATCGAGAGTACCCAGAAAAAATGATAGAGGAGCACACGCTGATGACTCAGCCAACAACAGTAACTGAAGAAGATGTCATTACGAGGGAGCAACCGGTGGCGACTTCTGTATAACAACTTCAACAGAGCTTTCAACAACAGTTTTGGGATTAACCTCCCCGTGGTTTACGATAGGAATGAACATATAGCAAACGAGATGAGCATCTCTGTTGGAGGGAAGCAACCAACAATTTTAGGAGATGCATAAAAAGATAAAGAGCATGCAAGAAGCCTTATTGCTCTCAAAGCAACAACTCGAGCAGCAGTAAAAGTTTATACAAGAGCGGGCTGAGCAACATAATGTCGCGGAGGAGAAAAATGAAAAATTGGTTAAACAACTATTCAGAAATGTTAGAGGTAAGGTGACTTAAGAGGAACAAGATTCTCCCCAGAATGATGTTTAAGGAGAACAACCTCGAGAGCTAGAATAAGATTACGAGAATTTATAGGACATAGACTACAGCCCCACAGAGGACGGTGAACAATAGACGTTAAAGGCAAAGATGGAGCAGTTAGAGAAAAATTTCCACAATATCCAGAGCCTTAGATAGGATGATTCTACTTGAAACCCTTAAAAGTACAAAAGCGAGCCCTTACCCGAGGAAATCCTACAAACCATGTATCTGCATCCTTCAAAGTCCCAAAGATAATGTAGAATGGCAGGGGTGACCCTCAGGATCACCTATTGCATTTTTTGAATCACATGGATTTGTTTGGTGCCTCCGATCAGGTTAAGCGTCAAACATTTTCAATGACCCTCAAGCATTCAGCTAAAGCACTGTATCTCCAGCTCCTAGCGAATTTGATTTCCAGTTTTGATCAACTAGCAGAGCTATTCATGAGTTTTTGGCAAATAAGGTATTGAAAAGATCGCCAGCGTACCTTATGTCAGTCATCCAGAAACCAGACGAATTTTTGCATGAATTTGTCCAACGGTTTCATGTTGCGACCATGCAAACTAAAAAGACATCCAATGAGTACTTAGAGAAGGTTCAATCGTATAATTTACTGGACCGTCCATTTAAGTATAATTTACTGTTGCGACCATGCAAACGGTTTCATGTTGCGACCATGCAAATGGTTTCATGTTGCGACCATGCAAACGGTTTCATGCATGCTTTTATTAATGGTACTTCCTACCAACACTTAAGTATAATTTACTGGACCGTCCACCAGCAATGTTATCAAAATTATATAAGAAGGTTCAATCGTATACTAAAAATGAAGAGGCAAATAGTATGAGGGCCTTAGAGAATAGTTCACAACACGAAAATCAAAGAAAAAAGTGATCGCGACCCTAGATGTGGCAAACCTCTCCATCAGGGAATTGGTAGAGGAAACCCACAATTTTACCGCAGACCACAATATGTTTAGGGTAGCGGTATCTTGCAGTGGCGTCCACAAAATGATCAGCAACGTGATACGACTCAAGAAATATTGTCTACATACAAAATATATCATGAATTAACAGAGTTGCCTTTACAAATACTGTATCGATCGAGCATACGAGAATCTTAAGACCACTACCGCCAATGAGAAAGAGCCACCACAGAGAGCATTCTAGACGGCGATGCGAATTTCATAAAGCTCGCGATCAATCTACTGATAATTACTCACACTTGAGGAACGTAATTGAATTTTTAGTAAGGAGAGGACAATTAGAGAGATCTTTAGTTTCCTGTTACAGACAAGCCGAAGGTAACATGGAGAATCACCAGCCAGAGCCGCAAGAAGTTAAAAGAATTAACCCAGATAATAAGGGCACCATACATATGATAATCAGAATTGATGAAAAATAGAATCAATTAGGCTCTAGGCTCAGTGCACATGTGTAGGGAGTAATGTAAGTTTTAGTATGAATAGTAAAGAGACCAAGACTGAGAGATTTGCGGCGAGCCTCCTTCTCGGAAAGAGAAGAAGATAGTATTTTTGATGAGAAAGGTAATGACCCCATCATTGTCATAGCGGAGATAGTAGGTTTTGCTGTGAAAAAAATCTTGGTAGACACATGTAGTGTCGTAGAAGTGTTGAGATGGAATGCTTTCAACCAAATGGGAATTTCAAAGTCAGAATTGAAGCCAGCTAGTCATGTGTATGGGTTCAGCAATTAGCCTATCGAAGTGAAAGGCTCCATTAGACTTTCTGTAATTATGGGAGATAATGAGCATAGAGCCACACAAATGGCCATTTTTTGGACATTGACAACCCCTCCGTATTTAATGCTATTTTGGGAGGCCTTTGATGAGAAATGATAGAATGGTGACAGCCCCTTTCTGTTTACAAGTTAAGTTCTCTATGCCCACAGGAAAAGGGCTTTATGCAAACCTACCAAAAGACAACAAGATTGTGTTATGTGCTTTCCCTGTAGCTTGCCCAAAAGCAGAAGAACCATAATCACGCAAGTGAAGATGTCTTATCTCAACAAGAAACATTCGTAGTTTTTGTTTCAAGCAAAACCGTTATGATTCTAAGCAGTCTAAGCCTAGGTGAGAGAACTCATCAATTCAAGTAAGACGCACAAACAAAGATGGTGGACGACAATGGAGTAGGTACAAACTTTAAGGATAGAAGGATCCTCGGACCTCGTGATACTTCCTACTTATTTCAAGGTTCATTTCTTCACCTCCTACTTTTGTTCTTGATTTTGTTCTTTTATCTTTTTATCCATGGTCCCCATATTCTCTAAGTATGCAAAATTAAATGAAATGTAGGTTCATAATAAGTTTATTGCCTACAAAAAAAGAAAAAAAAGAATACAACGCTTTTAAGAAGCGAGAAAAGAATACAACAATTTTAAGAAGCGCAACAAAGAATACAACACTTTTAAGAAGCGCAACTAAGAATACAACGCTTTTAAGTAGCGAGAAAAAAATACAACACTTTTAAGAAGAGCAACAACGATTACAACGCTTTTAAAAAGCGAGAAAATAATACAACGCTTTCAAAAAGCCAGAAAAGAATACAATACTTTTAAGAAGCGCAGCTAAGAATACAACGCTTTTAAGAAGCGATAAAATAATACAACACTTTTAAGAAGCAAGAAAAGAGTACAACGCTTTTAAGAAGCGCAACTAAGAATACAATGCTTTTAAGAAGCGAGAAAAGAATACAACGTTTTTAATAAGCGAGAAAAGAATACAATGCTTTTAAGAAGCGCAGCTAAGAATATAACGCTTTTAAGAAGCGCAAGAAAGAATACAACACTTTTAAGAAGCGCATCAAAGAATACACCGCTTTTAAGAAGTGCAACAAAGAATACAACATTTTTAAGAAGCGCAGAAAAGAATACGACGCTTTTAAGAAGCACAAAATCTATACAAGTCTTTTAAGAAGCGAGAAAAGAATATAACGCTTATAAGAAGCGCAACAAAAAATACAACGCTTTTAAGAAACGCGGCAAAAAACACAACGCTTTAAGAAGCGAGGAAAAGACACAATGCTTTTAAGAAGTGCAAAAACACACACTCAGGGGATTGTTTTGGGCGCCCACTGCTTTTAAGAAATGTGCATAGCAGAATCAGCTCATAACGCAATATTAATACGGCTTCGCCATACATTTGGTAAAATAAAATTCACTTATAACTTCGACTAGCGACTTAAGTAAACATCCCAAGTGGCAATCATTAGACCTGCACAACTATGAGCATTGATTTAACGGCAAACCCTCAAAACAATCAAAGTTTGCTATTAAGACAATAATATTTCAAGATAATGAAAATACTCAAAATTTTGAGCAAGCATACAAGAATACATGTCAACGATTCCAATAAATAATTACCTTACCTAGGGGCAAGATTTTATGTGTCTACAAAACGATACCAGAATATATAAGCACGTAAGAACATATAAGTCCCTTCACAAGTTTATGATATCTATATGTCATTTTTATATATAATACTCTCATAAGGAAATATTTAAGAGTTTCAAACTAAGTTTAACAAACGATTATAGCAATTCATATTTAAAGTCACCAATTACTGAATATAAAGTTTGCTAGCCATTTCCAAAGATTTATTTAATCCACACAAAGTTCTCACTTGGGGGCATGAATTCACTTTTAACATCAATATGCGTAAACTCTTTTATTCGCCTCAAAACTAGCAGTATGAGAAATATACAAACTAAAGTACATATTTTCTTCCAAAGTTTCATCCCTAAATTTAGGAAACTAAAATTTACAATGCAAAATAGCAAAGAGGAGCAAGCGTTCGCTGACCATATATTTTATCAGTTTACAATTCTTCACAGTTTTTTCATCGCCAGAAGGCAAACTCAGCATGTCCCACATATCCATCCCACTTCTTCACATATCTAGCATTGAGCACATGTATATATACAATAATTGCTCCAAGCTAGACATCATGGGCATACTACACCGACTCCAAAAGAGTGTACAGGTCTCATTAGCGAACTCACTAGAGATAACCATAAAACCCCATAGGGCAAAAGCGGGCTTCTTAATGTAGTAGGCAAAATACATAGAGATTGTAAACACCTCTCCCATTTTCGACTCCAAAAAACTTCTACTCTATACCAAGAGGAAAATGATCAAATTCTAACGTGAATTAACCACCTTGGCAGTATACCCCTCCCTCTACCGCCTCCCCTTAATGTAGCAGTAAACGCCAACAGACAATAGTGCTAAAAAAACCTTGCAGCCAAGATCTTTCGAATACATTGTCTGTTGGCATTCCTTGGTACAGATGGCTACTTATAGCCTTCCGAGTACCATTGTCTATCAATTCAGGCTGCCTGAACTTCAAAACTAACACTCTCCCAAGATCTGTGTGGCGCACTTTCTGCCCACTCCCCTTACATATAAACATGTTTTCTTTTTCATCTCTCAAAAAGAAACAAGCCGACATATGATTAAGGGAGCATAAAATAGGAGTAGATCACTCATAAACCACAATATGAAAATACATGCCCACAAACTCCCATTTATAGAACCTAAGAGGAATGTCAAGAGACGAAGTTTTATATTCTTATCTTAAGACCTACTCACGTTAACATTTATTTCCCAGGCCCTAAAATCTCAGGTGAATAACTGAAATCACGTAACTTTCAAGATTCCCATCAATAACTGCGCAAACAAGCGCATGTATCTATCACCGCCGCTCAGAGGCCCTCTTTGACATCATGATCTATTTTGAATTGTCTAACTCACTGAGATAATCCAATAAGCACCAAGCACCGAAAAGCTAAACCAATAACAAATAAGCAAAGAGGCAACCTACAGTATTTTACTTCTTTATCTATCTTGTCTGGCACAACTTTTCCCAATACTGGTCCCTCTATACGAGGGAATACGCGGATGGATACAATATTTCCTAAAGCAAAATGCACTCTTTTCCTATGTCAAATAAAACAATAACATGATGTATACATATATAATGTCATAGAAATAGTCACAATATAAGGTAGTTCACCTAGATACGCGATAGTAATCGCCTACACTAAGTTATACAACACTCATTTTTCCGTATAACTAAATTCTCTTCTAATTTACCTTGAAAGTTATTATACAAAGCGACATACACAGAACATTTTCCCAAAAATATAATAAAAGAAAAAAAATACTCCCTCAGTCATAGTACACGAAGGCGTTCTCCTCATTACCTAAGCAAATGCATCCCAACTAAAATTTGCGCTTTGACATATGGCAAGTAAATTTTCATTATTATTAAAAGCAAAATCCATAAACATATAACAATACTTCATGATAACACCAAAGTATATTACAAAATACGTAGCAAATGGCAACATTTCTGAAATAACTCACAAGAACAAAAAGTAATTAACAATACCAATTATATATCACTAATATCCTTATCTAGAATAACATCATCATCAAATTTATTTGCAGCACCACAGTGATCATCCAAAGGAGTAATACCCAACGACTCAATAGTATGAGAGACCAATTTATCTTTATATCGTGCAATAAAATTTTCCCAAGAGGGCCCAACAGGATTCCTCACATCGAAGTTTACACTTACTTCACAAAGGGTGTCAAAATTTTCACCCCTAACATCTAGAGGACCATGAGCCAATTGAAGACTGAGAATGACAATATCTTGCGATTTCTCCATTCCTTCAATCATAAAAGCAGATGTGGCATTTATAGTTGTCTTAACCTTCTCCACTATATCGACACCGCAAGTAGCTTCTAACACCATAATTTTATTCTTATGCAATTCTTTCAGCTCTATTAATTTTCTCGAAAAGTTTGCTAAGCTTTTATCTGCGATATTTTTGGCCTTCTCCAATTTCTTTTTGAGATCCTGAATCTCACTTTTAAAACTTTGTTCTGTAGCCGCGAACAATTTATTCTTAATCCTTAGAGCGCAGTCTACCTCAATTTCTTTTTTGGATATTTCCTCCACATGCCTCCTACGTAACTCCTCCAGTCGTCCCCTGATTTCCACCTTTTTTCATGTAGCTCCTTTAACTGACTAGCATAACCTTCTGTCTGCGAACGCAATCGCTCATTTTCTCCAATAAGGCCAGCGTAGCTTTTCACTTGTAAGCGCAACCTCAAATTTTCTTCCATCAGAGTCTTCACGATTTTCTCTATGTTAAACTGAATACAACCAAGTTCCTGAATAAGACCCCAGCCTCCCTCAACATCCCTCATAATATTGCCGCAGGGTCTCGTAGAGCCATGACTATCTAAATATAGTTTGAATAGCTATTGGAAAGTAGATTCGGGATGAAACCAATTCTCCATACTAGACATCCCCTCCAAGGGTAGAATGCATCCCATAGATCTACAATCTCATAGTTTATATCAGAGGTGGCATCAGCAGGTGCAACTACGGGGGACTCATTTCTAGTACAACAGTGAACAACGATAGAATCTGTAGCACTCACCTCTATAAGTGGCCAACTAAACTAAAATTTTATTATCAAGTTGAGCAACTGTATTAGCAAATACAAGTTCAAGATGAAAGTATCTTATCCACCGCACCAGATAATGCATGACAAGTAGACAAGACATTAGCTAAGCTCCCGGAACTAGCAATCCTAGCAACACTACTCGTAACTGCGTCCAGAAAGCCACTGGACTCGAATAAAATAGATGAGACAATATAGCTCAACTCAGATGAACCCCCGGTAGGCCCAATATTATCCATTGGCCTTTCCCTAACATATTTTCCTTTCTATCCAAAGGGCACCTCCTGGAGCCATAAGCCCTAATTTGCCTTGCTACACTTTCTCGTGCGGCCTCTATAACGTCAGCCGAAATCCCGCTAGAGACGTTTTGAGTACCAGGCAGAACCTCTGTATAATAACCAGTAGACATTGCACCTAATAGAGATAACATTGTAACAGTTGAAGTTAGTGTGCATTGTGCACTCATTTTTACATTCCTCGAAGCCTCTGAGCTCATCATCTCCATCCGCCCTTGTAAACTCAAAGCATTACTATTTGGCACAGTCACTAATATTTCTAGTGCACCAACCCTCATTCTAAAGCGTTACCAACATATCGCATAGGAAGTATTGATACCCCTATAATACATATGAAGGTAATAATGACGCAAATAATAATAATACTAACCACTGTAGCATATCAACAATACACAAAAGTATGTGTCCGGCTAATCTCTTGTTCAGGGTTCTAACCAACCAATACTTGTATCGATTCGCCTTCTTGACCTACGCTTTAATGGCAGACAACTTCTTTCATCCTACAAGTTAGATGCAACAAGTGAAGAGGAAATTTCACATTTTTTACTTTCTTCATCATGACCATAACCAGGTAGGCCAATGTTAACATCAGTAACAACTTTCTTGCTACCCTCTCCCGAGGAGACATCTTCTTCATGACATCCTAGGGGCACTTACAAATGCATGTATATTTGGAAAAAAAATTCTTTGGCTCATCTTCATCACCCAGAAAAATCCTCGATACTCGTTTGTTACCTCATTCACCAAAAGGCCAAGCCTCCGCGCAGGTAGGCACGTTAGCCAATGATCCATCTAAAAATACATCAAAATCTATTAGGTCCTAACCATTGGAGCTTTTTTCCTCCAGACAATGCACCCAAATATTTTTGAGAGTGTATATTTCTTTGAAACATGATGGTGAATCACTTTCTAGCCTTCTCAGAAGCTTTATTTAGGCAATTGGCATTTTTTCCACGTCCGACAGTACAACCTTATCCTTGGCTAGACGATGCCACACTATAGGGAACATAAATTTTCTAACGGTACACTCCACTTTCATATATTTTGACTTATCTCGAAAAAGATTATCAGTACCACTATTTATTGCAAACTTCTTTCCCTTACGACGACTAATGGTTATAGAACCTTTCGCATTCTTATTGTGATCAACCATAACATTATAAATATAATGGAACACATCAATAGAAGGCTCATCCCTAAGAATTTTGCAAGTTAAGAAGAATGTAACCAAGGTTGCCCAACTACCCTCACTAAGTTAACCTGGCACAACCTCAAACCAATTGAGCCACTTTACAAAAAAAATATGCAGTGTTAAATGAAATCCAGCCTCAAAAATAGAAATAGAAATCAAACACCACGACCTCCCATCATCAGAACATGCGCTCAGAGGAAATGCCCCTTTTGGAAAACTAAAATGGTATCGAAAATGATTAACAACGATAAAGCCCCGACATTCTAGTGTTCTCAATAACACATCAAGATCAGTTGTGCAACGAAACTCGTCGCTCACTACCACAGACGAATCAACCATTACGACAAAAACAATTATTTCTTTTCTTCTTCTTTCTTGTTGTTTCGTTCCAACCTCCAATCAATCAGTGAAATAAAAAATCGAATATGCCAATAGAGCATACTTATAGTCAAGAACCGTGCCTTATTCAACACATTTCATCAACAAACACATTTGTCATATGACGCTTCACATGCACCAGTTTATTCTTGAAACAACACCAACCTGTCTTTTACCACGACCCACTATTCGACCTTTCATATAATCCTTTAAAATTCATACTTAAAGATTTATTTTCCAAAATAACAATAATAATAATAATTTTAAAATTGTTGCTACAAAATTATCCCGCAAGCACAGCCTTTCCAGCTTCCTCAGGCTCGCCAAGGTCACTTTATAACTTTACCTCACTTAGGGGGCAATTGTTAGTACCTACAAATATCTATCGCCACGTGTTAAAGCCATACAACTTAAGACGGACAAACAAGGTTGCGAACGGACTCACACAGAGGATGTCCAACTATCGCATTCGGTAGCACCTTACATAGCACAGGGCGGACGAGTGAGATCACAAACAACATCCCGTCCAGCGATCATATGACAGTGTATGAGTTCGCTGATCATAACAATATGAACCTACGACATCACATCATAGCCAATTCAATCAACGTGCCACGACTACCTGGTCGTAACACCTATCCCCGCAGTATAAAGGAGACATGCAACGAGAGAAACGAGGGACCAAGATACAAGATACACTATCAATCACTAGAGAAGGTCAACATAGATCCTCTCACTAACAACCACCATCCGAACCACAGTCAGACCGTCATCTCTGATCCTTGTTGACTTTGACCATCAACACACTTTTTGTGCCATTTTTTTTAGATTTTTTTAAATTAAAAATTGAACTAGGAATTATCTTTTAATAAAACCTTATTATTTTTGAATTAAAAATTTAAAAAATCAGAAAAAGTGGTACAAAAAGTGTTTTACGTATTTTATTCTCAAAAGGGTATACTCACGCTTTAAGTCCCCATAATTTTAAAAATTATTAAAATAATTAATAGTACATACCAATACATATGATTAGTGGTGCATATCAGTACATGACATTTATTCTAGAATTTTCAATTATAATATGATAAAATACAATAACACAATATATTACAAATACACAAATTTACATGTCAATATTACTACATAATTCTTCTTTCGTATATGTATATTTTCATCCCGCTTTATTTAGTTAAGCAAGGTTCGATTTTCTCACAAATTATAAACATTGCCATATTTTAATAATTTTTTTAAAATGTCTACTTTTAGTAATTATATTCGATAAATATTTATGTGAATGAGTGTAGAACTAACTTACAAAAATTAGACTTACTCGGCGTAACTCTCGTTCTCATGTTGGTAGATTATAATATTATATCTAAATAATTTAAGTCGTATTAGATGATTTAAAAAATTTAATTTTAAGCAATCAATAAAATTTGTAACTTCATTTTTTTTTAAATGTTAATTAATGGCATGCAATCGCAATTCTCTTTAACAATACAATATTTTAAGCTAAATTACCATATTTTTGTGTTTAATAAACTAATAAATTAACTGATAATAACGATAAATTAATTTTTTGGATTCAAAACTTTAAGTTTAGTGTTTAAGGTTAGTATTTAGGGTTTAAATTAAAGTTTACTTTTTAAGCTTTATGGTTTCAGATTTACAATTAAAATTAGGATGCAGGGTAGGATTTCAAGGCTTTGGATTGGATTAGAGTTATAATGTAGGGTTCAATATTTAGGGTTGAAGCATTTGGTTTTGTTTGTTTTTAGAATTAAAGAAGGATTAATTTGAATTAATATGATATTCATTGATGAACATAATCTATCTTTTTAATAGTCTTAAGGTGATTACAAGATAGTATCTGTTCATATATATTCTTAACCATTTGACAATGTACATATACATTGTAGACAAAACAATTTGAACCTAAATCTCTTGAGATGAACATCATCCGCTCTTTCACTGAAATCACTTGTTGGGTTCATGAACATAATCAATCTATTATTAATGACAAATATAACAAATATAATGCGCCATGTTATTATATTTATTTTGAACCAAGCGCCATATTATTATTGAACACTCAAAACATTAACTTATAAAATATTCCTCACATAAGTTTTTTTTTACTATTATTCCTCACATAAGTTAAACTCATATTTAAAATATTAAATTTATATATTGTTTGATTTTACAAACCCCCTTGTACTTTTTTAAAATAATTCTTCACTATTTTACCCTATCCGCCGTGGTCTGCAACTTTTTTCTTTATTTTTTATTTTATGCGGCCGGCGGCATCATTAATTTTAGTGTTGGTTATCGACGATCTATAATTTTTTATTCTTTATTTTATGGCTTTTAAATTCAATAACTATGTTCTTGTGACAAGTTTTTCTCTACCTTTTGATATGTATTCTTTGTCTTTTGACACGTTTTTCTTCTCTTATTCGATCGCTTGATTGTTTCTTTTTTCTTTTGATTTTCTACAGGGTTGGATTTGATGTCCCCACAACTAATCAAGATGACGCTCTTTTAATTATCATGCTGATTTTCCTGTTTTAGACCCTCAATCTGAATTTGAATACAAGCTCACAAATCACCGTTCTTGTTCGCGATTGAGTTGTGGTAATGATCGTGTTGTCAACGTGCCTTATTATTGTAATATGCATTTTTAATGTTGTTTGTTGTTGGTTTTTACCTTTCATCGTCGAGCTTTGGTGATGTTTGTATCTATTTGTTTTGAGTGTTTAAGTTAGGCTTTTACCTTTTCTTTGTATGGTCTTGTTTACGATCTAGAGGCGTTAGTTTTTATGTTTTTAGGAATATGTCCCGATCAAGTTTGTTTACCTAAGTTGTAAACTCTCATTGTATTTTTAGATTTTTCTCTTTTAATAAAACTAGCGTACTCATATTCAAAAAATATTAAATTTAAATAGAATTAGAAGCCGAATTAATATTTTTTCCAATTTTCTATTTAATATTTGTTATTTGAGTCAGGTAGGGTGGATCTTTCAAGTCTAATTTGAGGGGGGCTGTTTGAAATTTTTAGAAATTTTAGAAGCTTGTACTACAAATTTTAAAGAGTTTAAGTTAAAACTTTCATAAAAAGGGTTTTAACTAATTTTTTAAAAAAATTGAGATTTAATGAAAATTTTAAAAAAAAGTTGGAAGGGATTTAATTAAAATATTTAAATATTTGAAATATAATTACAATTTTTGAAAGGGTAAAATTAAAATTTTAAAAATATTTAAAGGACTAAAAGTCAAATTTTAGGGGAGAAGGTTCCACTTCCATAGGGTCCACCCTTGGAGTCGGATACCTTATTATTAATTAAAATGTTTTTAATTTAATAGTATTGATTTTTAAATATATTTTAAGATGTATATCATATTTTTTTAATCTAGTTTTCAAAGTTTAAGTAACGTGAATGTCTTTTAAATTTTAATTTAATTTGCCCACATCCAAAAGCAGCCATGATTCACATGCACGTGATAAGTGATAATATAATTGTCAAGTTTTGATTGGCTAAGCACCTGATAATTAATTCATCAGCCGAACATAATTAGGAGCGTCTTTATTAAATTTATTAACTAAATTGAAAACACATCATGCATGCATTTTCCTCACCTGCCTTATCGAAATAAGTTATTTTATTTAATTACTCTTTCTTTTTATATATATAATAAGATCGTCTGGCATTAAAACAAAAAAAACAAACATACAAGAACTAGACATAAAGCGACCGGAGAAAGAAATCGACAACCCAAAACAGGGAGAAGAAAAATAGAGAATACAACGCAATGAGAACAGAAAAATTATAGGAGAATAGAGAAAAAGAGGGCATACGGAGGGAGAAATAAACGGCCACGTCGTGAAAACACGATGCTTAAATAATTAAAATAAACAACTAACTTAGTTTTTTTCCCTTCTTCTTACCTTGCGTGGCAGCTTTTTTTTTTATCACTTTTTATTTGGCCAGCGGTCATATTAGTCTTAATACTGATTGTTGATCGTTAGTATTTATTTTTTGTCTTGCTTTTTATTTTTTTGTTTTTTTAAATTTTTTTCAACTTTTATAAGAATTTTCGTTCTTGTGGCACGTTTTTTTTTACTTTTGTGGTTCGTTTCCTCTGCCATTTAACACGATTTTCTTATATCTTAGCGGACATTTGATGTTTGTACAGAGATTCTCACATAGATCTTTTTTCTGATTTGGGTTTGTCGACGGTCATGGGAAATTTTGATCCTTTAGTAGTTATTTGCCAATGTAATCATAATTGTGTAGCGAAACAATCTGCTTGATAGTTTGGTCCACTCACTACTCCTTTTCCACCTCATAAAACGTCTCGTTTAGATAGAGACAAAAAATTCATGAAGGTTTTTGGGTTTTTGACGATGTATGCCAATTTGAAGAGAAGTATTTACTTTTCTTTATACTTTTGGTTTTCGTGTTTTATTTTTATATGAGTTTTTGTAGTGGACATAATCTCCATTTTTTCTTTTTTTTAGATGTGTTGCATTTGTGATATTTTTCATATTTTTTTAATAAAATCTAATTGTCGTTGTAAAAAAAAGGTTACAAATGGTTAATAAGTGATAGGTGTTCTTTCTTTCCCTATGTATTTGCTTTTTGAACTTAATTGTTCTGCATTCATTACCAATTTTTATAAACAATTCAATTGCATTTTTGCAATATTTGGATTAGAGACATAACTCACATCCGTTTACGATGAATAAAAATCGTATAATCTTTTTGGTGTCCTTATATATAGGAGTATTTAAAAATATTAGACTCAGATGATCTGCCCGAATTCTTAAAAACCGAATATTTCTTTAAAAGAATTATTCGCCACGTAATTTTTCCCGGATAATAAGACTGGGTCTAAGCCAAAAAAAATTTGTAATCAGATACCCGATCCGATCTAATACTTTTAACATATATTTTTTTAAAATTTTAAATTATATTTTTATTTTAGATTCTTAATATTTTATCCTATAACTATTTTTAACAATATAATTAATGCTGTTTTTATTAGAGAAAAGCAAAGCACATAGACAGTGTCAAACAATATCAAAAAATATAAAATGCAACAAAGGCAAAGAAAAGTAAACACCAAAAATCACATATCTCCAATTGTAGTAGCACAGCAATACAACATAATTAGGACATCACCTGGAATCGATAATTTTTTGATGATAAACTTTAATATATATATATATATATATTTAAAATTAATTTCAAATCATTAATTTTTGTGTTGATTATGTATTATAAATTATAAATTTTATATGTTTCTTTGTACTTTTTTAAAATTTTTGGATTTGAAAAATGTGAATCAGGTACCTAGTATCCGATTTTACTGGTACGCAACTAGCGGGTACCAATAGTCACTGGCTGGGACACAAGCCTGTAAATATGCTACTCGGTGAACCAGGTACTCGGCACTTCGGGTACCCAAATTTGAACACCCCTACTTATATATGTTCCAATGTTAAAAAAATTAGATTTAGGGTTCAAGGTTGGGGGTTATGGTTTAGTTTTTAAGGTTACGCTTTAAGATTTATGATTAGAGTGTAGAGTCTAGTTTTTTTAGTGTTGAGACATACATAGAGTACTAAAAAGGGACATAAGTTTTTTGTTTGTTTATCATTGGTTATTATTAGTTTGGTGTGAATCACGGGAATACAAATCTATTGCTCCTTTTTGGTGTCTCTATATATACTTTAGCACTAAAAAAATGAGTTTAGAGTTTACGATTGGGTCTAGTGTTAGCATTTAGGGCTTAGGATTTATGGTGTAGGGTCTAAGATTTAGAGTTTAATGTTTAAGATTAATAATTAAAAAATAAAGCGTAGAATTTAATTGTTTTAATGTTAGGATATATATTATATATAGGGCACCGAAAAGTAAAAAGATGATTCATCACAAGACGAAGCTCCCTATGGCTTGGGTTGTGCCCTCTTTTTGCTAAAAAAATACAATGGGAAATTAATCTATTTACACCCCAAATTTTCATTTTTTGAACTTTACCCCTTATTTTTATAGTTAATTATACTTTAACCCCTTAATCATTATTTTTTCTCCGTCCCTGATTCATAGATCTTTGGTTAAGTTTTTAAAACTTTTTTTTAACAATTTGGGGGAAATTCTAACCAACTCTGTTAGTTGATTATATTATTATTATTATTATTATTATTATTATTATTATTATTTCCAACAATAAAAATGGCAGAGAGGGAGAGGGAGAGGGAGAGGGAGAGGGAGAGTATGTATAGGTTTCCTTTACAGCAGAAACCACATTGAATGCAACGCGGTTTTGTGAGGCAGAAGAGGCATTGGCATAGCTGCTGAGCTGACTTCGGCATTTCATTTAATTAATGCCCTTGCTGTCTGTCATTGACTCATTGGAACCAGGCGTTGCAAAATGCCCCCCCTTTAGGCTCTCTCCCACTCTCCTTTTTTCCCTTATATATTCTCAAGCCACAAACTTTGCCTTAGACCCTTGTCTTGAAGCTAATCGCATACAATTTGTTGTTGTTGAGGTTTCATATGGTGAACTGATAATGGGGAGACCACCTTGCTGGGACAAATCCGGTGTGAAGAAAGGGCCATGGACACCTGAAGAAGACATCATCTTGGTGTCTTATATTCAAGAACATGGCCCTGGGAATTGGAGGGATGTTCCAACCAATTCAGGTTTTATTTTTATCTTTGGGTTAATTGGTTATAAAGCAAATGCAATTGTATATGGTGAAGTTATTAATGAATCTTTGTGTTTTTTCTTTTCTGGGTTCTTGTTTACCAGGGTTGCTCAGATGTAGCAAGAGTTGCAGGCTCAGGTGGACTAATTACTTGAGGCCAGGGATTAAAAGGGGTAACTTTACAGAACAAGAAGAGAAAATGATCTTCCACCTTCAAGCTCTTTTAGGCAACAGGTAATTATCTACCTTTTATGTGGTGTATAATATAATGTGTTTTTTATCGTTGGTTCATATGTGACATTGTTGCAGATGGGCGGCAATAGCATCTTACCTGCCTCAAAGGACAGACAATGACATTAAAAACTATTGGAACACTCATTTGAAGAAGAAGCTTAAGAAACTCCATGGTTGTGGAGGCTATTGCAGGCATGGGTTTTCATCATCAGACCAGATTTCTCGCGGTCAATGGGAGAGGAAGTTGCAGACTGATATAAATATGGCTAAGCAGGCTTTGTCAGATGTTTTGTCCCCTGAGAAATCAAGTGGTTTAAGTTTAACTGAGTTGAAACCCTTTGGTGGGAGCATTTATGCAAAACCAGGAGGGTATGCATCAAGCACTGAGAACATAGCCAAGATGTTAAAAGGGTGGATGAGAAAGAGTCCATTAAAGCCAGGATCAACTGGGACTGAGGAAGATGAACAAAAGGGAATGTCTGAGGGTTTTGAGCCATTGTTTGCATTTGAATCTTCAAACTCCAATGATTTCTCACAGTCTATGTCAACTGAGGCAAGCCTTAGTTTGCAAGATGAAACTAAACCGGATCTTCATCCCCCATGCAGGCCAACTTTCACTGAGAAATGGCTTTTTGATGATGCTGCAAATCATGGGAAAGATTGCCAACTCACTGATATCACATTAGCTGAAAATCCTATGTTTTTCTAAATTGGGGGGGGGGGGGGGTTATTGTTTTAGGAACTTTATGGGATTTTTTTATCTTGGCTTATTTTTTTTCATAGTCAACCCCCTTTAGTGGTAGAACACGTGTAAATTTTCACTTCTGTTGTTAATAAGTAATTCCAGTCATGAATTATGTTCATCTCCTCAGTCAACGGTTTATCAGCTTTGTAAAATCTTGACTTTGGAGTTATAAGATGAATTAGAGTTGCTCGGATTCAAATATGAATTTCATATCTCACTAAATTATTATTATTATTAAAGAGTTTTAGAAAGATTATATTCTGATAATCATGTTCAAATATTTTTTTTTAAAATTTGCTTTAAGGCCTAACGGAAAATGTTTTCGCTATATGAACAGTTACTATAGGAACATGTCATTAATAGTTTTTTGTGAAACTACATTGGTAGTCCATAAACTTTTAGGTCACTTTCAATATGGTCACCATACATTTAAATCTTTCAATACATAACTTTTAATTTATTTTTATTAGGTGATTGTATTGAAAGCATATTAAAAATTTAGTGATTGTATTGAACGTTTAAGTTCAATGATCATATTGAAAACACTCTAAAAATTTAAGAACTGTCAATATTAGTTTACCCCTTTTGAATTAAATGAATCAACAACTTTTAATAGCACACACTCCGTCCAATTTATTGGATGTGCTGAGGAATTAAAGTTTGACTTACTTTCTTGTGATGCGGTTCATTTTCATGACACCATGAATAAAACAAAGTCAACTACCTAATGCCAATTTGCTTTTTGTTTGATTAAGAGTTAATTGAATTAAATGTTAGTCATTAATTAAGTTGGCCTACAACCTTGTTTAACAAGTTGTTGTGAAGTAAATTCCCAAGTTTAGGAAAATTAAAACCAAGAGAAGATACATACAATTAGTTCCATGGTTACCATTATCCGACCTTTATTCTAGTTAGCTCACGTAAATAAGACGAGTAGGCCTGTAAACGAATTGAACGAACACGAACGAGGGTATGTTCATGTTCGTTTGTTTAATTTTAACCGAACAAATGAACGAACACGAACAACTAAACGAACATAATTTCTTGTTCATGTTCGTTCATTAAAATAATAAACGAACGCAAACGAACATTGAGTATTGTTTAATTTTTCTTAAGAAATCTAAAGTCATGTACATTGAGTATTTGTTTAATTTTTTTCCTTTTTATTTCATATTTTTAATATATGTTTTTAAATTTTTTTAAATATGCTACTTTTGTTATGAAAAATAATAAATATAAATGGACATATGTGAATAAATTTAAACGAACATAAACGAACGGATTATCGAACGTTCACGAATGTAAATGAACGAACAAGCCCTTTGTTCGTGTTCGTTCATTTAATTAAACGAAGAAAAAATCTTGTTCATGTTCTTTCGTTTAATAAATAAACGAACAAAAACGATTCACGAACGATTCGCTGAACGTTTGGTTTGTTTACGGCCCTAAAGACGGGTAAAATTTGATTCAACTAAGAAATCATTTTTTTCAATTTCAAAATATTTGAGTCAACTTGATTTAGTAGTTCAGTTTTTGAGTTTGAATCAATTTTGAATTTTATCAATTTGAAAAACCAAAAAAAAATCAAATTTTCTTATTTTGCAATCTAGTCCTTGACTTCCTTGTTTCTTTAATTCCCCCTCTGTTTTAAGTCCATTTTATAAAATTTGAACCACATACTCCTCAACTACTTTAGAATACCTATGCAACTTCAATTTCTCTTTTTGACAAAAAAAAATCATATTTTGCAATTTAATCCCTCAACTTTACATGATTTATTTGTTTCTTGAATTTCTCATTTGTTTTAAATTATTTTTTTACCAAATTTAAATCAAATTCTCCTCAATCACTATAGAATACCTAATGTAACTTCACTTACTCTTTTTGACAACAAAACTTCTCAATTTTCAATTTAATCCATCAAATTTTCATTTTATTCAATTTAATCCTCTGACTGTAATTCTTTGTAAATTATTTATTCCCATCAATTTAATCCATCAATCAATGAAAATATTGCATGATCTTTTCCTAGTTTCACATTTTTATGTGGATGAAACTGAAGCAACTTGCAAGATTTCCAGAGATTATTTAATAGAGAGGAATGTTGTAATTTATAGGTGAAATTATTATTTATGTCCCTTTAGGCCTTTACTATTTTCAACTTGAGGGTATTATTAATGCATAATAATAAGAGAATCATTTTAAATGTATACAAAACATGAACAACTCGACTCAAAAGAATTCAAAATAAAATTTAAATGATAAAATATGACTTGCAACTCGACTAATTCAAAATTTTTGACTCCACTCAATTAAATCATCACCTATACATGCAAGTGACTTGTAAGAAATGTTTGGAGTGATGAAAAAATTTGAACTATACAAAATATTGTAATATTCTTTTTCAATAATTATATTTTTAGAATTGTAACGCCTCTTACAAGGTGACTATAGAATTGGATTTCGAAGTTCCATATTTATAACATTTTAATTTCGAATTTCAATATTTACAATGTTTTGGTTAAACATTGATCATGGCCAGATCATAAACAACCCAAAACGTCACAAGATCCTTACTATTTCTGAAACTTTTTTTTCTTGGATTATGTCTCAGAATATTGTTTACCCCCAAACCTATATGTGTATATAATTACCACCACGGTCTGGTCATAAATGCAAACATGTGAAAGGAAAAGATTTTTCCAACTTGATTTTAATAGGTTGGAAAAAGTGGGTTTCAGTAATAATCCTGAGTTCCTGACCATGCAAATATTGCAGGAAAATGCACACTGTGAAGCCATAAAGAAAGTCATGAAAACCATTACCCCAAATGTCAACCAACACCAATGCAAAATTTCCAAATCGATTTAAGTTTTTGTACCCACAATTCCAATGTCATACGAAACTTGGGATTATTTACTTTGATTTTTTTATTAAATAGAGATATTACTTTCTCATGCCGGGATTTGAACCCACACTAGATAGGGTAATATGTACATTCTTAGTTACTAGGCCAATTAGTAGATATCACATTATTTATTTTAATTTAATTAACGGTTGCAACATTATGTTTGTGATTAATATTTAATGATTTTGATCTTTTCACTATTGATTTGGGATAAAACTTGATTTAATCTTTGGGTAAAATTTTGATATACATGTTGTGTAAAATTAATTTTATACAAGCCTGCATATTTACACTATAAAACCTAAATCTTGAATTCTTAATCCTAACCCTAAAAAATAAACCCTAAATCTTAAACCATATACCCTAAATTCTAAACACTAACCTTAAATTTTAAACCCTACAACCTAAACCCATAAACTAAAACTCTAACCCCTAAAACTAAAAGACACATATAAACTTTAAACCTTAAACTAAAACTCTAACCCCTAAAATTAAAAGGCACATGTTAATTAAAGTTTATACGGCCTGTGTATCAAAGTTTTTTTTCCCTTAATCTTTAATTTGATTATTTCTCACATGGACCCCTTACTATTTTTTGGACCACATTTGTTGTGCATTCTCAAGTTAGTCCTACTTCTTAGCATCCTTATTTTTTAAAAATATAATTTTATTACTTAAAAATAAAATTATAATAATTTAAGTTAATAAAACAAAAACACCTTATTATTAAGATAAAAAACGAATTATTAAAACTAACACCCTTAAAATTAACAATACCTTTCCTATTAGTCTTTTGTATGGTTTATATTTATGGTAATTAACTACAGTAATTACTTATGTGTAATATCCATAAATAAAATTCAATAAAAACAAATTCACACGACCGTAATTTAAATCCCACATCTTCTATTTGATCTATCTGGGCGAAGAACAAGTCAAATATGACATTGGAAGACAGATTTTCTCATCTCACGTCATTTGAATAATTTGATGCAGTTACATGCCCAAGTGATGGGCACCAGGGATTTAAATCTCGGTTGTGGTCACATTTTCTGTCTCGTCGCGGTTATCACATTTTCGGATATAACGGAGGCTATTGCGGTCACTGCGGGTGTCGCGGTCGTGAATTTTTTTAAATTTTGCACAATTTATTGTAAAATATACTAATTATAATTATAAATGTAAAAAGTCAATTTCAATGATTTTTAGAGTATTTTTTAACACTTATGAACTTTTATTAATATGAATTTGAAAGTGAAAGTGATTTTGTTTAAAGAATTCTAGATTGTATTGTGATTTTGTTTAGTTTAGTTTGGATAATAAAATCATATGAATATTCTAAATAAACAATGTGCACTAATAAAAGGACTAAACATGTGAATAAACCTAAACAAAAATAAAATTATTAATATAAAAAATAATTAATAATATTAATAAATAATAAAAATTAAATAAACATATTATAAAAACTAATAATAAACAATAAACATATTATAAAAAATTAAATAATTACAATATTATTAATAAACAGTTATATCACATTAAATATAAGTCTTTATTCTTATTTATTTGATTTTCTTTTCCAATACATATATTCAATATATACTCTAATTTTATTATTAAGTAAAAGGAAAATAAAATTATATAATGTTTAAGGACTAATTTTAACAAAAAATAAATATTTAAGGACGTAATTGAGATAAAATAGAAATTTAAAGGATTAATCAAGAAGTTTTGAAAGTTTAAGGGATCAATTTGAATGCGGGTTAAAGTATTGGGGCCAAAATAAGAATTTTAAAAAGTTCAATGTCACCCTATGTAATTTACCCATTTTTCAAGAATTTAAACCCAGTCATGCTCTTCTTCTTCCCCGGCATCTGCGACAGCTCGCTATCGTCGTGATTCTATTTCTCACCGTGATTTCCTCTGATTGCGGTTTCGGACGGCGGCGCGACCGCAATTTCACGGCCGCTATTGCGTTAGCGGAGCGCTATTTGAAACCCTGATGGGCACAATTTTATTTTTCACATATTATATTATACGGAAGTTTTATTTATAGTATTTTTATTTAATAATTATGTTGAACTTAATAAGTGGTCCAATGGAAAACCAGAAACGTTCATCCTAAAAGACCCGAGTTCAATCGCTCTGTCTACAATGTGTGTGTATTATCAACGGGTTAAGAATATTTATGAACATATACTACCTTTAAATTCAAAAAAAATAATAATTAAGTTATATTAGTTTTTTTTCTCCTTCGAGACAAAGAATTGTTGTATATATAAATTAAAATATAGTAAATTGTTTAATAAATTTAAAATGAATATTATAAGGATATTTTTAAAATGATATTTAAATATTTTTACATGCTCTCCGTTTATTCAAGGATCAAGCTCTGGTAAAATGAAAGGCCTTGTAACACGCTCGAATCGATCTTCGATAACCGTCAAGAGGGTTGTTTTTGATGCTTGATTGAATTGGCTAAAATCGATAAAAGATTGGACAAAATGCACAATGGTTTTAGAGTGGTTCGGCTTTCTAACCAAAGCCTACATCCACTACCTTAGCATACCACTAAGGATTTCCCAATTCACTATGAATTCTTCCCCTTTTCAAGGCTTAGGAGGAAACCTTTACAACCCTATCTTTTACTGGCTAAGATAGAACGAACTCTAGTTTTTCACTAAGGCTAAACTAGAACCTCTCCTTTTACATGGGATAAGAAGTAAACAAATTACCTCACAAAGGTTGGTGTTTACAAAGATTAAGCTCACTAGAAAGAGTACAAAAGATATACAAATAAGCACTCTCTAGAATATGTACAAGAGAAATGAAGAAATAAGAATTGGACTCAAATTCTCTTGATCAACATGCTTGGATATATTCTCTCTACATCTTCTTCAAGTGTCTTTGGCTTGTATTTATAGTGTGGAAAATGCACAGTGATTTTAGAGTGGTTCGGCTTTCTAACCAAAGCCTACATCCACTACCTTAGCACATCACTACGGATTTCCCAATTCACTATGAATTCTTCCCCTTTTCAAGGCTTAGGAGCAAACCTTTACAACCCTATCTTTTACTGGATAAGATAGAACCAACTCTAGTTTTTCACTAAGGCTAAACTAGAACCTCTCCTTTTACAAGGGATAAGAAGTAAACAAATTACCTCACAAAGGTTGGTGTTTACAAAGATTAAGCTTACTAGAAAGAGTACAAAAGATATACAAATAAGCACTCTTTAGAATATGTACAAGAGAAATTAAGAAATAAGAATTGGACTCAAATTCTCTTGATCAACATGCTTGGATTTATTCTCTCTACATCTTCTTCAAGTGTCTTTGACTTGTATTTATAGTGTGGAATGAAAAACTAGCCGTTAGAAAACTAGCCGTTGGGGACTTTTAAATTACTTTAAAATATATGTTTGAGTCAAAAACACTTTTAAAAGCTTTCAAACATATTTTTCAAATTAAATGGACTTTAAATTGTTTTTGCAATATTTGTTCAAGTCCAAAAATATTTTCACTTTGTTATATCAAAATAAATATCTCAACAATATCCCCCTTTTTGATATAACGAAAACATTTGAAAAGTTGTTTTTGAGATTGCTCCCCCTTAAGAAAATAATTTTAGAAAAAAAGATTATTTGTGAAAAATGTTTAAGACTCCCCCTTTATCGTTTTGAAATTGAATTTTTTAAACCTATCTCTCATCCTTTTTGTTATATCAAAAAATAATTTCAAAAAAAGTATGAAATCTCATTAAGTTCAAAACACCAAATGTTGAAAAATTGAAGTACCAATTGATAAACATACCAATTGTTGGTGTAAAATAAAAATGGAGATAAGATATTTTTTTAATCAAAAGCTCCCCCTTAAACAAAGCATTCCATTTTAATAAATTTAGCTCAAATGCTTGACACTTAAAAGACATTAAATTTCAAGATAAAATCAAATTAAGAGCATATAAAATTCATTTTATACAAGACTTTAAAAATAAAAGAATAGATAACCAAATAAATAAAGAATTAGTATAGAGGTTATCTTTTCATTTGTGTGACTAGAGCATTTCCATATCTTTGCTTTGCTTGTCATTGCTCCAAACACACCTACAAAAGACATTTACTTGATTTTTGGTACTCGAATTGCTTTGGATCCATTTACATTAGTCACAATGTCTTCGGTTCCCTTAGGAACCCATACTTGTCTAATCCTATAAAATTTTATTTTCTTTATAGGACAAGTATGCAAAGAATGACCATGATAATGTCAATGTGAGCATTTTGCCATTATGCGACAAGATGAATTACTTGAAATGATTTCTTTTTCTTTTGTTAAGCTTTCAAGCTTAACTTTTAAATCAAGATTTTCTTTTTCTAAAACTTCATTGCTTGTTTTTGAAAACTCTAAATCATTTTTCAAAGTTTCATTTTGGTTTTCAAAATCCAATTTTGTTTTCAAAAGAAAATCATTTTCAAATTCAAGTTTAGAAATTATTTTCTTAAATTTGGAATTCATGGTCTCAAATTCCAAAAATAATTCATCGAAAGCATCTTCTAACTCGTCAAATGTGTATAAATTTAAATCATTTGAGTTAGAAGATACCTTAGGCTCATCGAGAGCCAAAACACCATCCACCTTACGTGATTGGAGGAGGTTAGCACAAGATGGGACTCCATATTTCTTTTCTTCTTTGCCATAAAACTTCTCAAGCTTCTCCCAAATTTCTTTAGCACCCTTGGATGGGGAGACCTTCTTGGAAATTTCTTCATTAAGGCCACAAAGAAGAATGTGTGTTGCTTTAGCATTTAGCTTTGCCTTTGTGTCGTTTGCACTTCTTTGCTTCTTCTTCTTCTTAGGAGCTTCCAAGTATCCATCTTTGATGATATCCCAACTCTCAAAATCTAGAGACTTGATGAAATACTTCATTAAATTGCTCCATTGGAAGTACGCTTCTCCTTCGAAGAGCGAAGGACACGAGATAGAGCGGCCTTCTTCAAATTTTGCCATTTTCTTGAACGGTGGACTTCGAGTAAATGATCTTTACTCCCGAATGTTAGTCCTTCGATGGAGACGAGGCTCTAATACCAATTGAAAGGCCTTGTAACACGCTCGAATCGATCTTCGATAACCGTCAAGAGGGTTGTTTTTTATGCTTGGTTGAATTGGTTAAAATCGATAAAAGATTGGACAAAATACACAATGATTTTATAGTGGTTCGGCTTTCTAACCAAAGCCTATATCCACTACCTTAGCACACCACTAAGGATTTCCCAATTCACTATGAATTCTTCCCCTTTTCAAGGCTTAGGAGGAAACCTTTACAACCCTATCTTTTACTGGCTAAGATAGAACCAACTCTAGTTTTTCACTAAGGCTAAACTATAACTTCTCCTTTTACAAGGGATAATAAGTAAACAAATTACCTCACAAAGGTTGCTGTTTACAGAGATTAAGCTCACTAGAAAGAGTACAAAAGATATACAAATAATCACTCTCTAGAATATGTACAAGAGAAATGAAGAAATAAGAATTGGACTCAAATTCTCTTGATCAACATGTTTGGATATATTCTCTCTACATCTTCTTCAAGTGTCTTTGGCTTGTATTTATAGTGTGGAATGAAAAACTAGTCGTTGGGGGCTTTTAAATTACTTGAAAATATATGTTTGAGTCAAAAACAACTTCAAAAGCTTTCAAACATATTTTTCAAATTAAATGGACTTTAAATTGTTTTTGCAATATTTGTTCAAGTCCAAAAATATTTTTCACTTTGTTATATCAAAATAAATATCTCAACATAAAAGTTATTATAGATGCAACTAGTCCAACTTAATTTTTTTGGGTTGCCCTCCTAGTTACAAGGGTTATGCTCTGACATTCAAATCGATCCGTGTCGAACATCTGATTTTAATGGGCGAGTCTTTCAGTGAAAATTTTATGCATACATAAAGCATCAAACTCAAAATCTTCTTAAGCGACACCAAACTACTTACAACTTGAATCAAACCGTTAGCCGGGAGCAACGACCATTTATAATTAAAAAATAACACTTTTAAAAATACTAACGATAGCTTAGAGACGTTAGATAAAATTTTACAAATATATAAGTATAAAAAACACTTTTAAAAATTCTAACGATAGCTTAGAGACGTTAGATGCGATTAATCTTCAATTTTTTTAAAAAATACATTATAAAAAAATATTCTTAATAAAAGAAAGAAATTATGATTTTTAAGGCTAAAAATTTGGAAAGGATTGGGTGGTTAAGGAAACATGGGTGATCCTCTAATAAGGTCCCATCAAATCAATCACCCAAAAAATAGAACAATGAGTTGTGGTTATATTTAGAGCTAATTTGGTATTTCTTTTAGAAAATATTTTTAAAAATACGGTAAGAAAGTAATTTTAAAAAGTTAATTATAAGATTTTAGTGTTTGATATTGCTGTCAAAAAATATTTTTAAAAAATAAAATGTTCATTTTAGACATAATATTGTAAAATAAAAACTAAATGAATGTAAATAATGTTTAAATTTGTTATCATAAAATTTATTAACATTACTATATATGAAATAAATGAACATAAATAATAAAAATATAAAAACCATGACAATTCATTAGTAATTTTTAATATATATAATATAAACTTTAAATATTTCTAAATGACTAATATAAATTTTTGAATTAAATATAAAATTTTAACCTCTAAACTATGCATTTTTATATTATTGTATTTAATATATTAATAATTATTATATTTAACACTATTTTATAATATTAAAGTTTTTTATTATTTATTTTTATTTAAAATATTCAATTTTTTATATTATTTAATAAATATTATATTTAATATATATAATAATTATTGTATTTAATATTAAAATATTAGTTTAATATAATGATTATTATTATATTTAATATTATTTTAATATATTAGTATTAATATTAGTGTTAATAATTAAGGGTAAAAAATAACCTCACATCCAAAAGTGATTTTTCACCCCAAAAACTAGAAATCTTAACTTTTAAGATTAGGTGAAAAATTAATTTTTTAAGTGATTTTTCACTTCAAAAGAAAGTGTATTACTTATGGTTGAAAAATTATTTTTTTGAATAAAAGTTGATTTTTAAGCAATGCCAAAAGGGCCTTAATATCGCGACACATTCTTAATAATCCGTTGTGGAGGCTTCTTGTTTGTTGGTTTGACCAAAACTCTATCATTTGTGTACTTCAGCATTTGCAGAATCTAGTATATCAGTATAGTGGTGTGTTAAATTATACTGCTAATTAAATGAAATGTCAAAAAATTGTTCATAACATTTGATTAGATAATTATTTGATTTTTATTTTTTTAAAACCAATTTAGCTCTTAAACGTTTTACTTTGAGTTAAATAACTTCTCTGTGAATGAAAAAAAATAATTTTCTATTATATATAATTTTATAGAATAATTTTTTAACTGATGTGTCATTTTGTTAAGTCAACACACTTGTCTATATGACATTATTGTATCAACGTCATATACTATCAGTAAATTTGTTATGGTATTTTAAGTCATTTAACGCTAATTTACTAACAGTTCTCATCCACATAACTGTTCTTTTATTGGAGTGATTTTGGTGTTCATGATTTGTAGTTAAGATGTTGGGTAAGAGAGAAGATGGTATTGTCACAACTGCTGCTCTACGAGCATCGATTCGGCAAGACTTACGAGATTATATCGTCGAGTATATCCCCAGCGGCGCACTGAAACAATACTTGATAGGAAATATTATTCAATTACATTTAAAGTTCATCAATAAAAACCAAAGTTTTATCATCAATACTAAGTTTAGTTTATGAACAAATTTGAGTTTTCTTTATTAAAAATATGGCAAATTCAATATACGAAATAAGATAGGAATTGTTAATATTGACTAGAAAATTCTAAAAATTGAAATAAAATAAATTTGTTCGTGTCATGAAAGAACTACCGTCTTAAAAATAAAATCGTATTGATTGGTGTAATCCTTGAAATTGGACGTTGCTTTCTGAGGTTAACACGATCCTTCATAAATTTTACACCTAAAATTTGAAATGGAGACTTGTGGTACTGCTTGTCTGTTCTCAGAAGATTTCAGAGAAAAAGGCTCAGAAGATTTTTAAGAGAGAAAGGTGTTGTATGTTGAAATGAGAAAAATAAGCTCTATATTGTAGGCTTTTGACTCAGCCAAACATGCCAAAAAAAATTGAATTAATGGTCAAAATCAAATAAGCTAAAATCACGTGATTGATTTAATCAATTAAAAACGATCAGAATAAAATCAGCTAAAATCGCATAATTGATTTAATCAATTAGTCCTCCATAATTTTAGTGATTAATTACCCATTTGAATTCTGAAACGTCCAAGCCATCCAGTCTACAAATATTGAAGTATACATATTTTGAAAAGTCCTAGAAATCATACAGAACTTCTCCAAAAAGATAATTGTTGAGATATTTATTTTGATATAATAAGGTGAAAAATATTTTTTGACTTGAATAAATATTGCAAAAATAATTTAAAGTCCATTTAATTTGAAAAATATGTTTGAAAGCTTTTAAAAGTGTTTTTGACTCAAATATATATTTTCAAGTAATTTACAAGTCCCCAACGGCTAGTTTTTAACGGCTAATTTTCTAACGGCTAGTTTTTCATTCCACACTGTAAATACAAGTCAAAAATATGTTGATGGGTCTAGTCATGATAAATATGGCAAATGATGCTTTGATCCTATATGGATATAGTTGATGGACTAGATTGTTATATAATACATATTACATAATAGCAAGTTTTTGAGCTCATAAGGTTGTACATTTATCATGAAACATATGTTGCCCAAGTGGGAGATTGTTGGATTAAAATATGCAATTGTGAGCACATATGTAATATGATGCTATTATAAACTATGATACAAAATTAAGTGACCAATTATGTTAGTCGTGCCATAGGTATTAAAGTGTCATGGAAATAAAAGTGTAGATACCATAAGATGTATTTATAATTCAATGAGGGGCAGAGTTATAAATACTTAATAGTTGATTTATTAAATCAACTATATAAAGAGGTAGTGGTCCCCAAGAAATATGTTAACTTGTTTTTTTCTCTTTCCCGTCAGAGAATTTTACGTCAAGAGATAACTTATCTTCTTGGAAGATCACAACCAACTTCTAGGCGATCTTCATCAAAAGATTCAAGGTTTTCAGTCCATCAATGAATTCATATAGGCTTCCGCATTCAGTTTATTCAGATTATTGTTCTTAATGATTTGACATGATAGATCTTGGGTATTAGATTTCATATTAATTTATGTTTTGGTTCTAACAAAATAAAAGAGTATGAACATAATTTTTATGTTCGTTGAATAAACGAGCGAACATGATGAACAAAGATGTGTTCGGTTCGTTTATATTCACGAATAAGCTCGTTACTGACTTGTTTATTGACTTGGTTATTGACTCGTTTATTTATTAATAATATTTTCTTATAAAAATATTCAAACAACATATCTCTCTATATTTGAATTTTAACTCATTAATCTATCAAATATATATTTGCAATCAGTTATTTGCACCGTTGCAAATTAGTATTGTTCACCTATGTTTGCAAACGCTGAACGAACACAAACCGAGCCCGAATACAAAAATAATAAGCGAATCGAGTTCGGACATAATATTAAAATTTTAAATGAACACAAACTAAATACAAACATCTTCAAAACAAACGAAAATGAATAAACCATTATTCATTGAAGCCCGATTCGTTTACCCCCTAAACGTATCACAATTCGCAACCTGAAGAAGACACCTCAGCTTGTGGAATGGTGGAGGATGACACTGCGATAATTGAATTTATGAATTAAGAATAAAACATGAAATAAGACTGATTTTTTTTATAAGATGAAATATGAATGATTAAATAAATGGATTGATTGTTTCCCTTATAATAATCGTTACTTGCAGCTTGCAGGATGTCGAGGAACTTATGGGGTTAGCTCCCGAGAAGGTTCTACCAAAATGGATGAATTTCATTTTTAATAAAGCTGGCTATGAAATTGCATATTTATATTAAAAATTGTAAAAAAATCACAAAATTAATCTTTTAAAAATAAGTTATGAATTTCATATACTTCTTAATTTTTTAGAATTGTTAACTAAAATATTAGAAAAATAACAAAATAAAATTTTAGTTACAATTGAGGGGCCAATTTTTAGTTACAAATGCGATATTACTCATTAATTTTATGTGTTGTGTCATCCCATTAACGACAACAACGGCATGATATCCATTTGATAACAAAATCAAATGTCAATTTTATAATTTTTAAAAGTTTAGTAGTCAAAATCATATTTTGAGCTATTTTAGTAAAAAAATTAACTTTACCCTCTAAAAAAAACGTTTTGCTCAAAGCCAATAGAACCATGAATGGTGTTAAGAGATTGACTTCAACAACTTTAAAACTTGGGAGTAGGGTAGGTGCCTCCTAAATAGTAAAATTATGAGTTTAGTCTAACATAAACTATTAAAATTTCACTTTGGCTCTCTTAATTGATAAAAGTTTAATTTAATCATTTTAAATTTTATAAAATTATAAGTTAAAATAACGAAAGTTTATATTTTTACCCTTTAAATGTTTATAATCTCCTTTTGGTACCCCAAAAATTTCCCTGGTTTCACCCCATATATGTGTGCGACTGTGCGTATATATTGTGTTTAAAATATTTATATCAATTTTGATATATATAATATCTTTTAATGTGTGGGTTCATATATCATGTGTAAATTTTTAGCCTAGATTTTATTTTGATTTAACTTTTACCATGTGTGAACTTTGTCTAGTTTTATTTTGGTCTAGGTTTACATAAACTTCGGTTATCCATTCTATAATAAATTACTGTCGTAATTTTACTATTTAGAAGAATGGGCCATTCTATTTCATAATTGGGTCGGAGAATTGGGCCATTTTACATGGTTTGAAAGTCCAAAATAAGAAGAATCTTGATGATTGGACAAGCAAATTATGTTCAATATTCTAATGATGATAGCTCTCTTTAATTTCTACCTGCAATAATACAAAGGATGCTGCTCAATAAAAGAATATACATTTAATTATGTTCATGTTTAGCCAAAAGAAACTTTTAATTATATGATTGGTTGGGTCTTCATCGCGTGTTTATTTAATAATTTAAATCGAGATTAATCTCGTCGAGCCGAAAAAAATCAGACTAAAACATAATTATCAAGTATTTCACGCTGCTATATTCTCAAAGTTTTGAACATAAAATCTTGATTAAGACGTAAAATCATGCGTTAATGTGAACCAAAATTACATAATTAAACCACGGCCTTCTAAGAAAATTAAATTTAGATAATTAAAATATATAATTTAGGTTGCATCTGAAATTTTAAATTTTAAAAAAAATGTGAAACCGTGTTGTAAAACATTATATAAGTTCAATATTCAAGATTATTTTTGCATTATCATGCAATAATTAATAAACAAAAAGTTAAAAAAACTAATTATTAAACAGATTCAAAGGTGAAGCTCTGAACTGTGATTTATGAATTAGTATTATATTGATCTAACTCAAATTTATATTTAAAAATAAAAATATTCGTCTAATGTTATTTTGAATAATAAATAAGAGGCTTAAGAATACTTTAAGTCCTTGAACTTTTGAAAAAAAAATTCAATTAAATTCCTATTTTTTTTTGTACTCAATTAAGCCCCAAACCAATAAACTTAATCAATTAAGCTCTTTGACCGGTTTTGACAATCAATTTTTGACATTTTTTTCAAATATTACTGTCACGTGACTCATTACAGTTCTTGTTAGAAGAACGTTAATCCAAGAACAATATAAACAATAAAATATGAATATTGTATTAAAATGTTGAATCGAACAGAACCAACATAGAAATAAATTACTTAAAACAAAATTGAATATAAAAAATATTAAATCGATTACTTGTAGTAGACATGAAAAACTTATTAGTAGGAAACGTGTTGAGGCCTGCAATTACTCAGTTTCCTTAAGACAGATTTTCGGCCACTCCTATGGTGCTTGAGATCATTGGTCGTCTGTCTCCCAGGATACAACAACTAGATGATCAGCTACAGTTGCACAGCCGCAGAGATCACGACCATAACTTGTCTTCGTCTATCACTAAAAACTAGAGGAGAAGAAAATAATTTTTGAGTTGTGTGTTTAACCTAGTAGGTTAACCAGGTATTTATAGGGGTTTCACATAGTGAACTATTTAGAAATTTTTACCTAATAGAGCATTTAATCAATGAGCCTTTAAAAGCAATTTCTAAAACTATGTTTTGAATTAAAGAAACTTTTTAATATTTATCCTTTTAATTCCAAAATATAATTTGAAAAAGATATGCTCTATTTGAGAAAAAATTATTTGGGTTAAAATATCCGCAGGCCCCGATTCGAACATTAGCGTTACCCACGTAGTGCACGTCTGCACATTTACGAACCAACAATTGGTTCCACATTTTTCTTAACAACGTTTGGATCAATTTCTTATTCAAAGCTCTAAAAATATCGATTTTTTTTAACAATTCTGTCATGTGACATTTCCAGATTTTTTTCGAAAAATTATTTTTTATAATATTTATAAATTTTTTTAGAATTTTTAGAACTTTTTAAGAATTTTTTAAATGAAATAAAAAATCTAAAAATGTCAAGTGATAATACTATAACAAGACATATTACACCAACTGGTCTAAAATCTATTAGATTTAACAGTCAAAACTTAATTGAATAAAAAAAGTAAAAAAATTAATTAATTTTTCTAAAAAAAATTAACAACTTATGATACCCTTAAACCATCATATCCTAAATCAAATCATTCCTACTTAAATCTAAATAAAATAATATTGTCGGCAGACTCCACATGATTTGACGTAGTAAGGTTCAACAACTATGGAATGCACAATTATTTTAAGATTGACTCCATATTTTTCAACCCCTGAATAGACCCCTACTTTGAATTGGACACCAAATTCAATATCTGAAAACCTTATTGTTGCATTTTTGATCAATTAGATTTGTTTACAGGGTTTTTCACCCACTAGGTCTTGTTTCAACTCAACTAAAATTTCGATACATTTGTTACTAATCGAATCTTACTTAAAATTATTATTTTATACATTTTTAAGTAGTTTCAGTAAAAAAGAGGATAATGTTAATATTAAGAAACAAGGGTTTAATTTGCGTTGTCTGCAAAGTATGTGCATTGTCCAAAAATTAAAAATTTGTATGAACAAATATTACCTTATAATTACTTTTATATTATTCAAAAAAATAATAACATATAAAAATATATTTTAATATTTCGACATTCTTATGCATCTAGAAACTTATATGTAAACTTAGATAGTAGAGGTGGCAAAAATGAGCTCAAACTCGAAAATTAGATCTAAAAGAGTTCAAGCTGAATCTGAAAAAAAATCAGAAAAGTTTGAATAGAAAAAAAATTCCAAATATGAAGATGTTTGAACCCAAAAAGGCTTGAACTCAACCTCGAAAAGGTTTGAACTTGAAAAAAATCAAACTCAAGACTGACTCGTGTAGCGATAAAAAAAAACGAATGAGGTTTTAAGGTGTTTGGGTATTTTTTTAAAAATGTCTTCCATTAGAATTTTAGAAAAAAAAATGTATTATTTAAAAATAGAGTCGCCACCGGCCACTAAGGTAGGTCGGGCACCATAAAAAATTAGAGATTTAAAAAAATGTTGAGTTCGAGAGTCGGTTACGGATGGGGAAAGATTAGCACCCCACACGCCCAAAATTGGTACTTTAATAATTACTGCTTTATTAATATTATACTTTCCGGATTAATGTGACGATTAAATTAAAATTCAGTTATATGTGCGAGTAAATTTTAAAAGCCCCGTTATTCGAGAGTAAACGCCCAACCACTATTACTAGGCCTGATATTGGCCTCGTTTACGCTCGAATAAAGAGGCACTACATTGACAATTTATATTCCGAAATGCAACTTAAACATGGAAGACGTAAATAAATATAATGCGATAAAAATATAAATAAATAGTGGCATAATAAAATACTAATCTAACATAAATAAAATACTACTCTAAAACATTCATAAATATTAATCTAACTTAAAAAACATACTTACGGTAAAATATTTAATACTTATACCTATAAAAAATATCTAGATATATTTAAAGTTAATAGTTTTTATATATTTACATATTATTCCTAAAACAATGAATGTTTATTATTATTTTACATATACTTAAACAAAAAACCATATTTTATTTTAAATATATAAAACCTTATATATATACAATATAGAAAACTATATACACAAAATATGTATTATAGATAATATATATATATATATATATACACGTATTTTATATGATATTAATAAATACACATCAAAAGCTTACTACCTAATAATAATAATAATGATAATAATAATAATAATAATAATAATAATAATAATAATAATAATAACCATGCTAAAATATATGAACCAACTAAAAAACATGAACTAGTGATTAAAATGCATGATGTGATAATTTACATGGCATAAAATGACAAATAATAGGGACTAAAATGCAATAGATACGAAATATAAGGAAATAAATGTAAACTAACAGAAATAAAGTGCTGGAATTTAAATATGGCGACTAAAATGACATGAAACAGAAACTGAAAGCCAAAATAAACACGCATACAAAGTATAAGGATTGAAAACAGAATTAAACCACGGACAGAAGCGAAAACGGGAAACAAGAAGAGGGACCGGATTTGTAATTAACCAATGTACAAAAAATAAACGGGTTGAAAGTTTAGGGACTTGGAGGGCAATTTTACCACGACCAAAAACAAAAACATGGGAAAATGAGAGGGAGTACTCGTGTAATTAGACCCTTCTGCAAAAATACAGATCCTCCTCGGGTTACGGGTCACCGCGTGGATCGGGTCACCAAAACGGTGCCGTTTTAGACACCAGCTTAAAACACATAGGGGGTCATTATTTTGTATCGAAACAGATTAATCAAACAAAAGAAAAAAAAACCCTAACCTTATCGTTTTTTCTCCTCTACTCTCTCTTTCACTCGACGGCGCCACTCCTTGGCTTCCAGGTGTCGTTCATCGGCCAGAATGGCTTCACGGCGAGGAATGGCCCGTCAACGGCGGAACCGCAACGCTCTGACTAACCGAATAGAGGTATGCTTTCAAAATCTTTCTTTTTTATATTTTTTTGATTCGATTTTGGACTAAACGAAAATTTTCAAACTGAGAAATCTCTTATGTTTTAGTAAAATTTCGATTTGAAGAAATAAGATAGAAGAGAATAAATTTTGAAGTTTTGGATTTGAAACCTCTCTATATTACAAATTTTTTTTCTCCAGATCCCCATTTTACAATCTGATTTCTTTTCAGATTTATATCCGATTTTTTACAATAATAAAAGATAACAACTCCTTATTTTATTCCTACAGATCTGATTTCATGGTGCACGGCCGGATTTTAGGGGATTATCTGCCAAGTAGGTGAAAGGTATGGTGAGTGGTTATGGTTATGGCAGATGGTTAAGGTGTTGCCGGGTATGGGTTGGTTTAAGATTATTTTTAGGGTTTATGGGTTAGGGTTTTGGGATTTTGTGGTTATGGTTTTGGGGTTGGTCACCGAAAATGGTGGACGACAGCGGCGGTGGCTGTGGTAGAGGAGGTGGCGGCTAGGGTTAATGATATTAGAGTTAGGTTTTTTGTTATTTGGTTTTTTAGGGTTTTTGGTTGGGTCGGGTCAAAATTTGGGTTTGGACTTGGGTCGGGTCATGGTTTGGGGTCAAAACGGGTTTTTTTGTTTGGGTCTGGTTAGTAGGCTTAAGGCCCGAATGAAATGGGTTATTACAACTGCCCCTCTTTCATCCGGTCTGGCTGGTCATCCCCTTTTGATACATGTCTTTATTCTTCGGTAGATATTCTTTCTCTTCGAAGCATGTCTACTTTCTTGACTTGGTTGATTCACCTTGTCACTCTTGGGAAGCAAAATCTTCAGAATAGGGGGTTGTTTGTTGGGGAAGCAAAATGAGTTCAACTTGCTACATTATTGACTGCGATAATACCTAAAGAAAACTTGACCCAGCTGCAACACCGACGAAGAGGCATGGTCTACAAAATTTGATCCAGCTACAACACTGAAGAAGAGGCAGGATCGATGGACGAAAGTTCTAATGTCTGATCCAGCTACAACTCTGACGAAGAGACAAGATCAAAAGATTGAAAGCTCATTTTGATTTTCCTTTTTTGTTTTTTTTCTTTTCTTTTTCTTTTTTCTTTTTTTCTTCTTTTTTATACAACATTGATAAAACTCGAAAGTTAGTAAATTTTGACCAAGCTACGACACCGACGATGAGGCATGGTCTAAAGTTAGTAATGTTGATCAAGCTACAACACCGACGAAGAGGCGAGATCAAGAGTTAGTGGATTTGGTCTAGCTACAACACCGAAGAAGAGGCAATACCGAAAGCTAGTGAATTAGGTTCAGCTACAGCACCGACGAAGAGGCAGAACCGAACGTTAAATTTGACCAAGCTACAATACCGATGAAGAGGCAAGGTCTGAAGATTTGATCCCGCTACGACTCTGACGAAGAAGCAGGATCGGAGTGTTTTTTTTTGCGATCAAGCTATGACTCTGACGAAGAGGCGTGATCGGAATTTGGCAAATTTGATTCAGCTACAACACCGACGAAGAGGCAGAACCAGAAAATTAGATTTGACCAAGCTACAACACCGACGAAGAGGCAAGGTCTGAATATTTGATCCAGCTACGACTCCGACGAAGAGGCAAGATCAGATGGTTTTCTTCTTTTTTTATTAAGCTACAACTCTGACGAAGAGGCATGATTAGACTTTGGCAAATTTGGTTCAACTGCAACACCGACGAAGAGGCATAACCTTAAATATATAAAGTTGGATCTATCCACACCATCAACGGAGGGGTAAGATCGGATTTCAGCAACATAGATCTTACTATACCATCAACGGAGGAGCAAGATCGACAAATGATAAGAACTTGATTTTCATTTTGATTTGATTTTTTTCTTTTTTGATTTCTTTTTCGATTTTTTTTTATTTTTTTTCCTTTTTTTCCTTTTTTCTTTTTTGATTTTTTTTTCTTCTTTTTGTTTTTTGTTTTTGATTTTTTTGTTTTTTGTAAGTAAAAGAGCAAATTCCAACGAAAAGTTTGGTCTAGCTGCAACATTGTCAAAGAGGCAAGACATGGGTAAGATTTGATCTGCTACACCATTGACGGAGGCAAGATCTAGATAGGTTTGATCTGCTACACCACTGACGGAGAGACTAGATCAGCACAATATGAGATCCATTACACCACCAACGGAGAGATAGGATCTAGATGGAAAATCTGATCTGCAACACCACCGACGGAGGCAATATCTTCATTAAGTTGGCGTACCACCATTGACGGAGGCATGATTTGCAAGATGTTGAATTACTATTGACAGCGAGACTATGTCTGAAAAATTTTGCTCTTTTTCTGTCGGCAGAGGGTAAGATCTGGAATGAGTTATTTCTTTTGGCAAAAGTGAGAATCTGGAAGATGTTGTCTTCCACCACACTATCGTCAAAGGAATGAAAACCTGAAAAGGAGAAAAAATATTTTTAGTAAATTGTTCACAAAATTTGTCACGGGTACCTTTTATTTAGATGTTTCAGCATCTTCTTTGTGTTTGGCCTCCTCCAAGACTAAGGTTGGTCATCATGTCGTTGTCCCCATGTTGAAGATGTTCGGTCTCTTCTTCGAACCTGTTTGTATGTACAAGCAAAAATGCATGAATTTTATGCCTAAATGCATGTGTCTATCCTAAATACAAGGTGACTTTAGTGTATGGACTGAACATAGATGTATGACGTATGCAAAAATGGTTTAATACAAGATGAATGCAACTAAATGCATGAATGTGATATGATTTTTCTGGCCCTCAATGGGATGCCCCTGACTCATCACTGGTCCTGTCAGGATCTTGGTCTTTTGTATGTAGCAGTGCCCTAACCTATTCTTGGGTTCGATCACCTTTCTTTGAATCAACTTTCATCAGGGTGCATGCCCCAAAATTTTGTTCAACTCTATGCCATCATCTGAAACTACTTTTGTAGCAAATTTAACTTGCATGCTCGCCTTTTCTGAAAGGTTTTTCATTGTCTTCATAAAGGTATTACGTAGCCCCCTAGGTCAGATTCACAAATTTGCTGTGTTGATTTGTGGCAACTCATCTCTTTTGGATCAATGCAGAACGGTGATGATATGTAGCTATTGAATGCTTGTTTCTGAACCTTGATGGAGAATGCCCCCAAATTAAAGCCTTGTCGGGAGCATGGTGTTTGCGGCAGATGCTTTCGGATATGCCCCAAGATCGGGCTCTTGTAGAGGTTCTGCAAAGTGCTAGGTTAACCAACTTTGTTGTATCTAATGGGGTAACCTGGGGACCGACTTTAAAATTTTCAAAATATATGCATGTAAATGCAAAATGCATGTCTTAGATGTGAAAGTACTGATTCAAAAATGGTTCTCGTGGCTCAACTTTTGAACTCACGGGATTTATTTGCAACTTTGAATATTGTCTTGATATCTAGAGTGCTAGATTTTCTCCCGATGATAATTTTTCAAATTGAGAACCAGTCGTGAATCAGCATTTCATGCTAATAGAATGAAAAAATTAAAATGTTATGATATGTCATGTAGTTAATGCAAAGATGAATATACTTAATTATGATGTGGTCACAAAAAATGGGTCAGTTTGGAATTAAAATAATCAAATGAATAAATTAAAGTAAGTAAGGTAAAAATGAAAGATTTCTGATCGGGAAAACCACTTGAACCAACACCTTTATGTCATGCAATAAAATAAAACAAAACAAAAAAAGAAATGAGTTAGTACCGAATAAACTCAACAGATACATAAATAAAAAGCGAAGTAAATAAGGCAACAAGCAGAGCAATCCTATTTATCCCATCTAAAACACCTAAGTTATCCGCATGATTCTAAAAGGGTGGGCTTTTATATTCTCTACATGCAGTTTGGTGCTAAGAGGTACCTGAACTGTCCTTGCTGTCCCCTACTAAGAGTAACAAGGCCCCCGATCATCATCCATTATAGGCTTCTTTCAACCGGGTTCAATTCAAGGGGACCCATTCGCTTATGCCTACACGAAGGAACGATATCCTTACGAAAGCATAAGGTACTCGAGCCCCGAATGTACTTGCTAGGCCTACACGGAGGAACGATATCCTCACGAAAGCATTAGCGCTTTCCCCCCACTTAAAAAGGACGGGTTTATATGTCAAATTTTAAATGCGTTGAAATAAACACGCAATTATAACCGAATGTTAATTTAATAGTCATTTTAATCCAGAACTCCTGATATTAATAAAGAGGTAATTATTTGAAAAGCTTGACTCTCTTATTTTTTTGGAAAAACAAAAATGTCCCCAGCGGTCGCCATCTGTAACGATCCTTTAAAAAACGAGAGAGGTTTTAAGGTGTTTGGGTATTTTTTAAAAATGTCTTCCATTGTGGTTGTAGAAAAAACTATATTATTTAAAAATAGAGTCGCCATCGGCCACTAAGGTAGGTCGAGCACCATAAAAAACCAGAGATTTAGAAAATGGTTGGGCTCGAGAGTCGGTTACGGATGGGGAAGGATTAGCACCCCCACACCGCCCAAAATTGGTACTTTAATAATTACCGCTTTATTAATATTAGACTTTCCGGATTAATGTGACAATCAAATTAAAATTTGGTTATATGTGCGAGTAAATTTTAAAAGGCCCGTTATCCGAGAGTAAACGCCCAACCACTATCACTACGCCTGATATTGGCCCCGTTTACACTCGAATAAAGAGGCACCGCATTGACAATTTATATTCTGAAATGCAACTTAAAACATGGCAGGCATAAATAAATATAGTGCGATAAAAATATAAATAAATACTAGCATAATAAAATACAAATCTAAAACATTCATAAATATTAATCTAACTTAAAAAATATACTTACGGTAAAATATTTAATACTTATACCTATCAAAAATGTCTAGATATATTTAAAGTTAATAGTTTTTTTATATATTTACATATTATTCCTAAAACAATGAATGTTTATTATTATTTTACATATACTTAAACAAAAAACCATATTTTATTTTAAATATATAAAACCTTATATATATACAATATAGAAAAAACTATATACACAAAATATGTATTATAGATAATATATATATATACGTATTTTATATGATATTAATATATACACATAAAAAGCTTACTACCTAATAATAATAATAATAATAAATGCTAAAATATATAAACCAACTAAAAAACATGAACTAGTAATTAAAATGCATGATGTGATAATTTACATAGCATAAATGAAAAATATTATGGACTAAAATGCAACAGATACGAAATATAAGGAAATAAATGTAAACTAACAGAAATAGAGTGCTGGAATTTAAATATGGTGACTAAAATGACATGAAACAGAAATCGAAAGCCAAAATAAACACGCATACAAAGTATAAGGATTGAAAACAGAATTAAACCACAGACAAAAGTGAAAACGGGAAACAAGAAGAGGGACAAGATCTGTAATTAACCAATGTACAAAAAATAAATGGGTTGAAAGTTTAGGGACCTGGAGGGTAATTTTACCACGACCAAAAACAAAATCATGGGAAAAAGAGAGGGAGTACTCGAGTAATTAGACCCTTATGCAAAAATGCAGATCCTCCCCGGGTTACGGGTCACCGCGTGGATCGGGTCACCAAAACGGTGTCGTTTTGGACATCAGCTTAAAACACATAGAGGGGTCATTATTTTGTATCGAAACAGATTAATCAAACAAAAGAAAAAACCCTAACCCTATCGTTTTTTCTCCTCTACTCTCTCTTTCACTCAACGGCGCCTCTCATTGGCTTCCAGGTGCCGTTCATCGGCCAGAACGGCCTCACGGCGAGGAACGACCTGTTAACTGCGGAACTGTAGCGCTCTGACTAACCGAATAGAGGTAAGCTTTCGAAATCTCTCTTTTTTATATTTTTTATTCGATTTAGACTAAACAAAAATTTTCAAACTGAGAAATCCCTTCTGTTTTAGTAAAATTTTGATTTAAAGAAATAAGATAGAAGAGAAGAAATTTCGAAGTTTTGGATCTGAAACCTCTCTATATTACAATTTTTTTCTCCAAATCCCCCCTTTTACAATCTAATTTCTTTTCGGATTTATATCCGATTTTTTACAATAATAAAAGATAACAACTCTTTATTTTATTCCTGCATATATGATTTCATGGTGCACAACCGGATTTTAGGGGATTATCTACCGAGTAGGTGAAGGGTATGGTGAGTGGTTATGGCAGATGGTTAAGGTGTTGTCGGGTATAGGTTGGTTTAGGATTATTTTTGGGGTTTATGAGTTAGGGTTTTGGGATTTTGTGGTTATGGTTTTGGGGTTGGTTGCCGGAAATGGTGGACGGCAGCGGCTGCAGTAGATGAGGTGGCGGCTAGGGTTAATGATATTAGGGTTAGGTTTTTGGTTATTTGGTTTTTTGGGGTTTTTGGTTGGGTCGGGTCAAATTTTGGGTTTGAACTCGGGTCGAGTCATGGTTTGGGGTCAAAACGGGTTATTTGTTTGGGTTCGGTTAGTGGGCTTAAGGCCCGAGTGAAATGGGTTATTACAACTTGATCCCGAATTTAATGCTAAAAATAAAATAATCATAATTATATATTGGGTAAGCTACTCTAAGGCCACTAAATTATAGGACCTGATTTTATTTTGATGAATGAACTATAGATTTTTTCAGTTAGATCACTAAACTATTAAAATTGTTTCAAACAAATCATTGCTCGTTAACTTTTTATGATGTGACAATTAATCAAATTCGTATAATTACATATTTAGTTCCCATTAGTTACACATATTATTGTTCGATTTTAATTTTAATATAATTAATAAATCCAACCTCAAAAAATTAAAAAAAAAACTCAACTCGAACATGCAAGACTGCTACCTCTACTAGTTGGGTTAAAACTTGAGAGTTTTATTTGAGTGCAATATATTATAGATCTATTCTTAGATTCTTCATTATCTATTTATATTCTCAAACAAAATGATTATTGTCAAGTGAAAAAATTCATTGTCTTCTTGAGTGGAAGTGTAAATTAACATTAATAATTGAGAAAATTCTACGACGTTTGACGAGCACAGCTGAACACCACTAACGATAAACATCACTAAATATTATTAAATTAATCAATAAAAATTAAGAATTTTAAGGACTAAACATATAATTCTAAATTATTTAAATATATAATTATAAATTATTTAAAATAAAATATTAATTAAAGTATTTTCCATGTATATAATTTTTGTTAATCTTTTTTTTAAATATAATTGGATCAAATACCAACCACTAAATCCAAAACCCTAAACGTTAAACCATAAACACTAAACCTTAAACTATCAACCCTAAACCCTAAAACCTAAACCCTAAACCCATTATTCAAATTTATAATTTAGGGTTTATTGTTTAATGTTTTGGGTTTAGGGTTTAGGATTTAGGGTTTTGGTTTAGGAGTTTAGGGTTTAGGATTTTAGGTTTATGATTTAAGGTTTAGAGATTCGTGTTTAGGGTTTTTATTTTTTAAATTGATTAAGGTTGGTATTTGATCTAATTATTTTAAAAATTTTAAAAATATATTATATATGAAAAATAATTTAATTAATATTTTATTTTAAGTAATTTATAGTTATGTGTTTAAATAATTTATAATTATATATTGAGTCATTTAAATTTTTAATTTTTATTAATTAATTTAATAGAGTTCAATGATGTTTATCGTTAGTGGTGTTTAGCGGTGCTCGTTTTCTTCTAGTAACTATACAAACAAAGAAATTTACTCATCATCATGTAAGTTATACCTCGTAATTAATTTATCAAAAGAATTAGAATACAAATCAATATTTTTACAATTCAATATTAAGAATTCATTAAATGGTTCCAGTGTTAAAGAATGACATTATTCTTTTAGGTGATTCAGATTCGAGAAACGTAATTTATAAGTGTACATAAATTTATTTAAATTTAAAATCGAATTAAAATATTCTCTGAATCTGATTACGAGAGAAGTTTCTAATAAGACTCGAATTCTTTAAAAAATTAATTAAAATAATTGTAATTGAATTACAATACTGAGAAAATTGTACCAGTATATCTAGCAAAACCTAATTGACTTCTTGACTGAACTTATAACTTACATGATAAAAAAAAATATTTTATTATTAGTACATTTAATATCACTATTCACAGCAGTGAAAGATACAATTGGGCCATGCCTATTCTGATAGCTAAGCATACTGAACAAATTTCTTTTTTTTAAAAGGAAAAAAAATCCAATCTAAATTTGTTCAGCTTTTTGCATGTGCCACGATCATATGCGTAAATACGACGCAAGGTTTTAATCCTTTTATCTCAACTAATCAATATACACTTTTAAATTAAAATTAAACACTTAATACAATTTTCTTTTTCAAGAAAATAAACCTGTTTCACTCAATATATTGTACGAATGGAAGGAGAAAAATAAAAACATGGTCCAAAAATTGTCTGGCCAATAAATAGGGTCAAAATCGCTATTATATTGTTAAATAATTTATTGGATAAGTTATTCTACTAATCACTAAATTATTGGTTATATTTTATTTTGGCTATTAACTTAAAAAATTTACTAATCTTGCATGATGTGGACTAGTAAGATAATTTACCCTTTATTTGATGCAATGTCCTAATTATTTGTAATATCAAACCTTAAGTAAAAAAGAAATTACATCCTTGAACGGGCTTAATCCTAAAGTTTTTAGATCTTTCACATACATAATATATAATTACAATATTAAAAATTTAATATGGCAGTGTTTGGTTCAAAAAAAATTAATATGGCAAGAAATTATCCATTTCTTAAACCATTTGTAAAATTTAAGATATCAATTAATTATAGGTAATGATTTTTATATGATTAAATTTGACTGTTAAATTATTAAAATATTATTTATAAACAAATTATATAGATATACAAAGTTACTTTAAACTTGCACTAATATGCATACATAAAGATTCAGTTCGATTAATGCAACCTTTAAGAGGTGATATGCTGATATCCATGAATTTGAAGTTCAAAATTCAGTAAATGGAAGTAATATATAAAATAATTCATATTTTTTATTACTTTTTTTTATGTTTTTATATAACAACAATAACTAAATTTTAGCAGTCATAAGGTGGGTAAAAGTATTTATGAAATTTTATTTAACAAAAGAATGTAGATAGAATGATAAAAAAAAATTGTATACAAATCAATAGTTAATCTTGTGTTTAATTTTTGATGAAGTGTTTTTAGTAGAGCACTCGCAGCAAGGAAATTAGTTATTGATATCGACAGTGGATACCTTAGCTCAAACAAAAAAATATTATATAAAAAAGTGAAAAGATAAAGATATTATTACGATTATTATTATTATTTAAAATAAAATATATAATTTTTGAAATATTTTTTGAACACTTTTACCTAAAGGAGGGGAGAGAGAATTTGCTTCTAATGGGTTCCGAACCCACAATCTAAGAAAAAAGAGAGGATATCATCTAAGAACTTCAACCACTTACTTTAGAGGTTGTTGACAATTTTTTAGCTAAATTATAACACAGATAATCAACAATATGATATAAATATTAAAACCCTCAAAGTGATGCCATATCTAGTTATGGGCAAACGTGATATGAAACAATAAACCCACCAAATTTCAAACTTCAAATTTCTAATCACAATATATATTATAAATTCTACGTTCAAAGTATATATATTGTAAATTGCAATGTCACATTCAATCAATAGTTGCATAGTTTGCAGTTATGTGGGGACACATGCAATTGCCCCATCAGCCACAAATATATATTAAGTAAAAACAAACAAGTTAAATTATTTAAAAAGAAACCTTTATTTACTTGAAGTTAACTCCACTAAGCAGTTTCTTAATTATTACTAGTTTTGGTGAATTTCAAACAGCCTTTCTCAACATAAAGTAGGCTTTAAATTGAGGAAGGAAATGGCAAAAAGCTAGGGTTGATGTAATGTCATTAATCTGAAATATATTATATTATTGATGTAATGTCAGTTTATTACACCTAACATTTTCTTAGGACCAACTTAACCTTTTAATGAGTTTATTAATGTATATTCTCTCTTTGAAGATTATAATTAAAGCTAACCCAAAACCTCTAAGCACACTACAAATAAGAATTATTAAAAAAAATAATTAGTCTATTACATCTCACCATTTTTTTCTTTTCCCAACTAGAATAATAATGATGGAACATCTTATACATTCAAAAATTTTAAAATCACTAAATAAATAAATGAGAAAATAAACCTAGAAAAAGAAGAAATTTTGTAAAGACAAAGAGAAAATAAATGCTCAATTTTTTGTCCTTTTGAATTTGCTAGATAACATCATCAAATTATGGTACTTCTATTGCTTGTCTAATAAAAACCTAAACATGATGATTTGTAGTACATTTTATTGAGTCCTTACTTAAACATGAAACTTCAAAGGTTTAAAACTGAATTAGACCGAACTCCACCGTGAACACTCTCGATATATCATGGTAATCCGGTTAAATATCATATTCGAATATATTTAACTTTAAAAAGTTTTAAATGCATATATATAATTCCATTACAACTATTACAATACTAGAGGAGGGGAGAAATTCAGATTGAAGCTAAATCCCTAACCTTGAAGAAGAACAAAGACCTAATGAAAGCAGCGACTTTGAGGCATCACTGTTAGAAAAAGAACACAAGAAACAGTTGTGGCATTAAATTAGATTAAATGAAAAGTTAGTGTTGGGAACAGAAATTCAATTAAAACAAGAGAATCTCCCTGGTCTTAAGGGTGGACTTTTAAGGGGAAACCGACCCAAGTTTATTTAGACCTCACTTCATCAAATCTCCTAATCAGACCCACAAAATATAAACACTTGTTTTAGGTAAGACACTCCCAAACATTTATGCCACATTATCCCATTCCAATTACTTCAATAAACACTTTTACTAACTAATTCTATACTTCAAACTCGAATTTAATTTAATTAATTTATTCTCATACATGATCTGAGATCGAATAATAGTGTATGTGTGTATCTTCTCATACATTAACTTTTAATTATTAAAATATTATATATATATATATATATATATCTTCTCAAGAAAATAGTGTATCAATAATGGGATTCTTTAAGTTGTTATTTCCCTTGAAAGTAAAGTGAAATGAAAAACTGAATAAAGCAAAGATTAGAAAATTTGTCCATAAATCACATAATTCCAAGAGACTAGGTTGCGTTTAGCATTGCTTTTTAAACCAGTTTTTGGTTCTAAAAGCTGGTTTGAGACCAAAAGCAATGTTAAATAGATAACTTTTGGAGAAAAAACTACATTTGAAAAGTGCTTTTTAACCCAAACCCAAAAGCTGAATTTTTTAACTTTTATGATTGGAAAAGTGCTTTTGGGGATGCAAATTACAATTTGAACCTTCATTTGCTATTGTTTTATTTATAATTTATAAACTTATATTTTTTTTACGAATATATAATTATACGATTCATTTATTAATATTTTTATATTTTATCATAATTTATTAATATTTTTCAAAAGCACTTTTAGAGAAAAAACTGCTTTTGAAAAGCGCTTTTCAACCCAGACGTAAAAGCTAAGCTTTTTATAAATAAAAATATTTTTATATTTTTATAATAATTTAAGCGGATATATTTCATATATTATAACATTAAAGAATTTGAATACCATTTATATATATACACATATATATAACCTACAATATCATGTCTAAAATGGTCATTTATCTTCTTAAAAGCACTTTTTGACAGCAATGCCAAACGCTAAAATCTTACAACCAACTTTTTAAAATTTCTTTTCAAAATCTCTTTCTGACAGCACTTTTAAAAATCACTTTTCAAAAACAATGATAAACTAGCCCTAAGGGTGCGTTTAGCATTGCTTTTCAAAACATTTTATGGTTTCAAAAGCTGGTTTGAGGCCAAAAGCAATGCTAAACAGATAACTTTTGGGAAAAAAACTACGTTTGAAAAGTATTTTTTAACCCAAACCCAAAAGCTGAAATTTTTAGCTTTTATAGTTGGAAAAATGCTTTTGAGAGTCAAATTACAATTTGAACCTTCATTTGCTATTTTTTATTTATAATTTGTAAACTTATATTTTTTACGAATACATAATTATATGATTCATTTATTAATATTTTTATATTTTATCATAATTTATTAATATTTTTCAAACGCACTTTTCAAAAGCACTTTTGGAGAAAAATCTACTTTTGAAAATTACTTTTCAGCTCAGACGTAAAAGTTAAACATTTTATTAATAAAAATATTTTTATATTTTATAATAATTTAAGCAGATATATTTCATATATTATAACATTAAAGAATTTAAATATTATTTATATATATATACACATATATATAACTTACAATATCATGTCTAAAATGGTCATTTATCTTCTTAAAAGCACTTTTTAACAGCAATGCCAAACACTAAAATCTTACAACTAACTTTTTAAAATTTCTTTTTAAAATCTCTTTCTGGCAACACTTTTAAAAATCACTTTTCAAAAGCAATACTAAACTAGCCCTAAGGCTGCGTTTAGCATTGCTTTTCAAACCAACTTTTAGTTTCAAAAGCTAGTTTGAAACCAAAAATAATGCTAAACATATAACTTTTAAAGAAAAAACTGCGTTTGAAAAGTGCTTTAAAACTCAAACGTAAAAGCTAGAATTTTTAGCTTTTGTGATTAGAAGTGTTTTTGAGAGCCATTTGCTATTGTTTTATTTATAATTTATAAACTTGTATTTTTTTTATAAATACATAATTATATGATTCATTTATTAATATTTTTATATTTTATTATAATTTATTAATATTTTTTAAAAACACTTTTGAAGAAAAAAATACTTTTGAAAAGTACTTTTCAACCCAAACGTATTTATTAATAAAATATTTTTATAATAATTTAAGCTGATATATTTCATATATTATAACATTAAAAAATTTAAATATCTTTTATATATATATATACATACACATACATATAACTTATAATATCATGTCTAAAATGATCGTTTATCTTCTTAAAAGCACTTTTTGACAGCAATGTCAAACACTAAAATCTTACAGCTAACTTTTTTAAAAAAAATTTAAAATTTCTTTCCGACAACACTTTTAAAAATTATTTTTCAAAAGTAATGCTAAACTAATCTAACTAATATTTTGTAGAATACAGCCCATCAAAGCTAATCTCGTCCTACTGTATTATTTAAAAAAATAGTTTAAAAAATTAAAGCAAAGAAGCTATTGAGAACTACTGAAGCATTCCTTTTTTGTACTTGAAGAAGAATAAATTAGAACTTTTAGATAATATTTTATACAAATATTAGTCTTATCAGTTTATCTTAACCATTATAATACTGTAAATATGCATGCACAAACAAACATAAAGAGCTGATTATTCTGTAAAACCATCTTAAAATGAAAACTAACGACCTCTGATAAGCTAATAAACAAACATTGAAGATCTGATTTTGTACATAAATCCGAACCTAAGATACTATTATAAAATTAATGGGGCTGGGGGGGGGGGGGCTTACAACACTTTCTGCTTCTGTTTCTCAGACAGAAGAAAATGGTAATGGAAGCTATTCTCTTGGTTTCTCCACCTCTTTAATTTTGATTAAGGAAATATCATAGATTTTTTAAGATGCTTTTCACTGCTTGGAAACACAGAAACATGGAAGTTTATGATCCCAAAAAGGAAAGAGAAGTGAATTTGAAAGAAGGAAGAAAATAAATTCCGTTTTAGATTCATACCAGCTCTTCAGGTTATATCAGTAGCAAAGTGATGATGGTTTAATTAAACTAATTAGGAACCAAAATGAAAGAAACAAAATTTAAACTAATAAACAAGTCCCTTACTCTAATCTAGCACCTTATTATCTCCCCCATGAGGAAAAAGAAAAAGAAAATGAAAAGAAAGAAAGAAAGATGAAGCTGATCATCATCACCATCAACCACACCAAGAGGAAGAAGAAAAGCAGCCATTAGTTCCAGCAACATGTGCAACACTATCAGTTTCCAAGTGGTGGTTCAGATTCTAACCATTTCTGTTGTTGTTGTTGTTCATGGTTGAGTTCATCAGCTCCAATTCCATCTCTTGATCCTCCATTGGCTTGATCTTTCTTCCCAAAAGTGTTCTTATTGTTATGCATCCAGACTTTTAAAACCCCTCTATCAACCCCAACTTCATGGCAGAATTCTTGAATGTCTTCTTCATCGCTCTTCTGGATTCTCCACCCAATTTTCTCAGCAAACTCCAGCATCTTCTCCTTCTGGTACTGACTGAACTTTGTTCTGAACCTTTTCTTCGAGTTCGACCCAAGATTTGCAGTGGTCGGTGTAAGCCCACCGGCTGCTAAATGAGGGCTTGTTAGGCCTCCTGAAAGAGCTAAAAGCATGTGGGGAGCTGCAGGGTAGTAAGATGATGAGATCGGTGGTGGGGAAGCTGAGTTAGGACTACGATTCGGTTGGGTTGCCCGTGCTGGCGGTGGCGGATGGTGGCGGTGGTGGGGCTGGTATTCTATCGTAGAGGTGGCTGTTGTGGGCGGTGGGTCATCGGGTTCACGGCGGTGGAAGTTGCGGTGGCAGCCACAAGCAGCGCATTTGAGGGAAGTGGGGTCAGTTGGGGTGGCTGTTGGGGAGGGCATGAATTCACCGCAACCGTCTAAAGCGTGGCCTCCCAAGGAGGCTGCATGGTTCTTCAGACATTCTTTGTAGGTTATGACGATGGGTGGCGCTTGGTGGTGGTGGTGCTGAGGCTTGTGACGCTTGAGAACGCCGTTGGTGAAAGATATGGGCTTGCCGGGCTGGATCCGAGTTGGTGTTTCACTCACAGGCTCGGCCTCTGGCTCAGCCTCCGGCGACTTTGGTGTGGTGCTTGCAAGGGCTATATCCATGGCTCTAACATCTATAGTTAACACCCAAAAAAGGGGGAGGCTAAAAATTAAAGAAAAACATACAATAAAGAGCTAAAAATATGGGTTTTGATTAGATTTGATGATATGGAAGAAATTAAGCAGCTTGGAAGTGAAAAATGAAAAATTAAAAATTAAAAATGGGTTCTTTTTTTTTCTTAGTTTGGTGATTTGGGATTGAAGGGAGGGTTTTGTTGCTTGGGAGATGAAACAAAAGAAAAAGGTAGAAAGAGAGGAGTGATGATCGTGGATTATTGAAAAATCTGTGTTTTTGTGGTTGTCCTTCTTAACCCACTTTTTAACCATAGTTACAATCCATGGTTAAGTATTTGACCCCCACTTGGGGGGTTAGATATCATATGTATATGTAGTTGTAGTAAATATTTAGCATTTCATTTGGCTATACGTGTATTTAGATTGGTTTCGGCAAATAAAATTATACTTGTAATTTTTTTAAGGGTAAATTACGCGAAATGTTACTAAATTTTAATTTTTGTATGGAAAATATCATTGAACTATAAAGTAATACTATTATATTACTGAATTTTGTTTTTTATTACTATTATGCCACTCGATGGTTATACTATAATGGACCGTTAAATGTAAAATAACGTCGTTTTGGTATAGTTGTTTTCATGCCTAAAATAGGCTAAAACGAATTCGTTTTGTTAAAATTTTTAAGAAAACAATATATAAATAATAATGCAATTGAACTTAATTTTATTTATCTCATGATATAATTTTATAATATTTATAATATAATTTTATAAATATATTAATTTTATAAATAAATATTATTTATAATTTATATTACAAAACTAAAATATTATTTATAATATATACAACTAAACCTTAAATCTCAAACCCTAAACTAAATATGTAACTAACTAAACTACAAACCTTAAACCCTAAATATATATAATTGAATCTAAAACCCTAAACCACAACCCCTATATATATAACTAAATCATAAATCCCAACCCCAAAACCCTAAACCATGCATGTAACTAACTAGACTACAAACCCTAAACCCTAAATATATAATTAAATCTAAAATCTCAAACCCCTAACCCTAAATATATAACTAAATCCCAAACCCAAAACTATAAATTAAAATATTATTAATAATATATATTAGGATTTATAATATAAATTATAAATAAAATTTGGGGTTTTGGGGTTGGGATTTAGGATTTAGTTATATATAATTAGTGTTTGAGGTTTGCGATTTCATACTTAATTATATATATTTAGGGTTAAGGGTTTGTAGCTTAGTTAGTTACATGTATGGTTTAGGGTTTGAGGATTTAAGGTTTTGTTGTATATATTATAGATAATATTTTATTTTTGTAATATAAATTATAAATAATATTTATTTATAAAGTTAATATATTTATAAAATTATATTATAAATATTATAAAATTATATCATGAGATAAATGAAATTAAGTCCAACTCCAGTATTATTTATATGCTATTTTCGTTAAGATTATATTAAGTATAAATTTGGTTGTGGTTTGGTGTAAACCTTTCATCTTAGAGGTTCTTCGTTTGATCCTCCCCAAATGTAGTGTTTTCTTAATTTTTTTCTAACAAAACGACGTCGTTTTGGCCTATCTTAGGCATCAAAGCAACTATATCAAAACGACGTTGTTTTGCATTCAACGATCCGTTACAGTTTAACGATCGAGTGGCATAATAGTAGAAAAAAATAAAGTTCAGTGGTATAATAGTATCATTTTATAGTTCAGTTGTATTTTTTATACAAATGTTAAATTTTAGTAGCATTTCGTGTAGTTTACCAATTTTTAATTAAATAAAGAGGTACTATACTTTTATATTAGATCTCAAACTCATATAAAATAAAATATTATAAATATCCTTAATTACTACATCAATGAATGGATCTCTATACTTGTAATTATTTGATATTAAATCATTTGTATTTTACTATTAAGTCTAGCCATACTAATAAATGACAATGAGCAAGTATTTTAGCCCCTTTGGCTTTTAGCCCCTTTGGCTATTTATCCGTTTGTAATTTTCTTCACACCCCTCTTTCTTACCTTATTATCATTTAAACATTTTTATAAATAATTACTTGGGATAATGTTATGAAAAACTTTTTCACAAACACATTTAAAGTAATAATAAGTGTCAACTTAACAAGTGGTCCTAGTAAAAAAGCTGATGATATTTATCTTATAAAACCCAGAGTTAATCGTTTTGTTTACAAGATATATATATTGTCAAAGTGTTAAGAATATTTATAAACAAATACTACTTTATAACCATGTTTGAATTATTCAAATAATAATAATAATAATAATACGTGTCTTATTTGTTCAATATTTAAAATTTTAAATATATTTTAAGAACATTTATAGCCGTCTTAAGATGTGAAATTATTTTGTATTAATAGTGCGCCAAATAATAATTTGTTTCATATAAATTTTACTATCGCTTTTGTGATCTTTTTGTATTTAGATGAAAACTTTTAAAAATTAATATATTTTAAATAAAAATTATTACAAACATTTTTGGTAGAGTTTAATTTTTTTTCATAAATCGACCAATGACATTTAAAGTTTAAGGTTTAAGATTTAAGACATATCACGGTATTTAAACAAGAGAAAAACTTCAATACACAAGTTTACACAAGCATCTTAATTTTAGGGGTTAAAAGTTTAGTTTAGGGCTTAGAGTTTAGCGGTTTGGGATGTAAGGTTTAGAATTTAAGGTTAGCGTTTAGAATTTAGAGTTTAAGGTTTAGAGTTTGTGGTTTAGTTTTTTTAGAGTTTAGGTTTAATTTTGATTTATAGTATAAATAAGCAGGCTTGTATAAAATTTATTTACACAGACTGTATATCAAATTTAAATCCTTTAAACAATGTCAGATTATCAAATACTAGTATTTTGATAATGTTGATATTTCAATATGCTAGTAGTATTTATGATTATTTTGTTTATTTGTATCATATATATATATTGAGAAAACTTTAAGATATAGGAATTTCATGGGTTAATAATAATAATAATAATAATAATAATAATAATAATAATAATAATAATATCGTACGTTCACCGTCCAAAACCCTAACAAGCTTTATCTTCTTTTGTATGTGTGAAATTGAATGGGAGGGAGCCTGCCGGTCTGGGGTACCTTGTCAAATTAGACTTTGTTATATTTGAATTTTAAATTAAATATTATTAAATTTAAAATTCAACAATTTGTTTTTATCAAATATATATTATATTTTCAAAATAAACATCAAAATTTAAATTTACGCGAGTAACATAAATATCATTGATCATTCAGTCAAATTTTTGGCTAGACATTCTGCCAAAATAATAAAAACAAACAATTTAGAATTTTAAACTAACAAATAAATAAAATGCAATGGGTTTTTTTTTAACATAAAAAATCATTTCATAAAACTCCTTACAGTATAGGATACAAATCAACAGGAATTTTAAAATTATACAACTTTATCTCCTCGGTCTTCATTATCTAATTTTGACTTCATCTCTGTTTAGGTGTCAATTGAATGTAATCGAAGGCCTTAAAATCATTGTTTTTTTGTTCTTCATTTTATTGATCTTTGTTTAACGGAGGCTCCAGAAATATTTTTAAAGATAAACACATATAAAATTTTAAAATTTTAGGGCGGACACAATTCATAAAATTAAAAAAATAGTACATAGTTTATAATGTTTTTTTCAAAAATAAAACCAAATGTATGAAATTTAGAAAGTTTAAGTGGCATGTACCCACCCTAAAATACAATTGGATATGTCACTATCTTTGTTATTGCCTTTCAAATAAGTGTCCATGTCCCCTCTTATACTGAAATCGTCAATAAATGAAATTATAAAAAATATATATTTTTTATTTTATTTTTCTTCTCAACCAATTTTCTTAGTTGATAAAATTTTTTTACAAGGGTTAAGAATAATACAGATTTTAAAAATATTATCATATCAATTCATCTCTAAATTTATATCATCTAACACATAACATAAGTTGTATAAATAATTACACATAACAGTAATTTAGAGACAATATTATTAGGAGGGAAAGTAATGAATTTAGAATATAAATAATAAATTAGACTTGAACTATACAAAAGAAATAATTACAACATAACACAAGGGTTAAGAATAATTATAAAACATACCGTATATGATAAATAATGAGTAAAATATAAAACATAACACAAGTAATGAACATGATAAAATTTATAAAACTTGTATAAATATAAAGAGTATAATACATGTATTTTGTCTGGGGTATTCAAATATATATAAATAGGGCTAAAATAAATAATAATAAATAAATAAATCCATTTTACATATAATAAATATCCATTTATATTCACAAATACCCAAAATCCTTTAAACAAATCTGAAAGCCCATCTAAAGCCAAGTACATTATTATGGTTTCCCGCCCATTTTACCCTTCATATAACCCAACAAACACAAATGGATCCAAAGTCCATTTTTCGCCCAAACTGGTCCACGTGGTAGCCTTAAATTGGACAAAACCAGTAACCACAAATTGTGGTTTTTCTCTCCCCATTAGCTGGATCCAGCTGGCTTCCCTGACATCAGCATGCATCACCTTCGGTCAACCCTATAAATAGGGAAGAGAGAAATGTCAGGGGATAATAATTACCATTAATAATTATCATTAATAATAATAAATAATGAAGAAAAAGAATGTTACCTTGTAGCCGAACTGCTGCGAAGCTCGCCATCGCCGGGAGATCATCGGACGCCGGAGTCACCCCTGCCACCGTTTCAGAGGTATATTCCTCTCCATTTCTTTAATTCCTGCAAAAAACAATAAATGTTAGTTCGAAATAAAAGGAAAACAAAATTGGAAAAATACGAAAAGAGAGATTGGAACTCATCTTATTTGTGGCCGAAGTTTGGTTTTCATGGCGGAGTCGAAGAGGGAGAGGGTTTCGGGTAGCTAGGATTAGATATAGGTCGGGCGAAGGAGATCCTATTGGATCAGGTAGATCTAGGGTTTTTCAGTGAAAAAAATAGATTTTTGTGTATTTTAGGGTTCCGGCGCGACGACCAAAAATCGCCTCGCAATGGTCGACTGGAGGTGGGTGGTGGCCGGAGCTCGAGAGTGGTGGCCAGAAAACGACTTCAGGTGGTTGAGGAATGGCGGCTTAAGATCTAGCGACGGGGTTCATGGTGGTCGGAAGTAACATTCATCTGTGTTCTTCATTATCATGAAGAACACGAAGAACATTCAAGTGAATAGGGGATGTTTTGATCTGAAATGGAGGTGTTTTCTGGGTTAGGATTAGTTTATTTCAGAGCATTTGTGGAGAAAGATAAATAGGAGAGAGAGAGTGGGAAAAGTGGAAACGAAGGCTGAGACTTAGAACAAGGCTTTTATATACTTCTCAAAAAGCTGTCGTTTTGGCAGCGGGTAAGGGAGGATCCGCGTGTTTGATCCGGGTCGGGCGAAGAGGATCCGCGCTCAACTTCTATGGGCTTTATGCTGCAGCCCTTTTAGTCGTAGTTCTCACAATTTGGTCACTATTTCTTTGTAATCAAGCTATCTATTTTAATAAAGTTTCAATTTGGTCCTTTTCCTTTGTTTAAAAGTTTTAATTCTTTTTAATTAAGTCCTACTTGTAATTAATTGCCTTGTTTTAAGTATAACTTAAATTGTTTTAGTTGTTTAATTTATATATGATTGATGCATGATTAAAAATAACATATAGTATTATTTGTTAGACAACTAAATGCAGATAAATTAGTTAATGACGATTAGAGCTTTAGATTTTAGGTACCTTAATTAGGACTAAATAATGAAATTAGGAAGATCATTGTAGGAATTAAATGTATGTTAAATAGAAACTTTAGGGTCCAAACTTGAATGGTGTTCCATTGTTTACAATGGAGTGTTATCACAACATTGACCTTAAGGGGTATATTTAATATACATTTTCACCTATAATTAAATAATAACTTGGTTTAATAAGAGCCTTAATTAGGTTAACACTTTAATTAATTAGAATGGTTAATTAATTAGGAATATTATTAATTTAAGGGCTTTAACATATGGATGGTGTTCAAGCAATTGATATTTTCTTATGAAAGCCTTTAAATTAATTAATATTCATAGTTTAAATAATTAACCAATTAGATCTATATTAAGTTAGTACTTAAAATAAACAAGAAAATAATATACCATACATTTTAAAGCTTTTATGTTGGAAATTTATTTTAAAAATATGAATAGGGGTGCCACTTAACGGGGTACTTTTAATCTCATATTCGAATAAAATAAATTTCCTTATAAAATGATATATGCATTTGGAATTTAAATTCATTTAATAACTATGGAATAAATTAAGTTCAAATAATTATTCGAAATACCAAAATGCCACATAAAATTAAGGTATCAATAACGGGCTTTTGTGGGGTGCTAATCCTTTCCCACACGTAACCGACTCCCGAACCTAACTTTAAAGAAATGAATATTTAGTTTGTTTTACGGTGTCCGGTACTCAAAGTGATCAGTGGCGGCTCCAATTATTTTTAAAAGAAAAGTAAGGATAAGTTTAATTAAAACGAATCTTAAGTTTTCAAAACTTAAAAATGAGTTAAAAAGAGTTAAAACTCTAATTTTATAAAAAAAATTAATTGTCCGACTATTTTTACACACGATTTTAAAAATAATCGCAACAAAAAAAAAATTTTGAAATACGAATATTGTTGAATAATGAAGAACGAAAACAAAACCGAGTAATGAGTGAGTTGACGCAGAGAAGAGTTGGTGAGACTGAGTAAAGGGCATTGGAGGGGAGATAAGAAACGAGGCCTGCAATTTCTGATTTATCAGACATTGACCCCATCTTCCCAAGTGGACCAATGGACCCCCCTGACCCTTTTTCTCTTGTTAATATACCTTCCATTTTTACATTTTTCTTATTTTTATGTAACAAGACCTTTCATTTCAATGGTTAATTGACTCATTAAGATCCATGCAATGCCTGCTGTTTCATTCCATAGAACAAAGTTTTAGGATTAGATAAGCCAAAGCTGGCTACAATGAACGAGACCAAGACTTAAGGTTCGTTTGAGCCTGTAAATATCAATAAACAGAGTCGGGTAACGTGGGAGTAAGGGTGGTGGCTGGGGAGGGACCAGAAGAACCGGTGATGGTGGGCGGCAACTGAGATGGGAGGTCGGCGGTGACAGATCTCACCAACGTAAATGGGACAGAAGGATGAGTTAGAGGAGCAACACTTAATTCGACTAAAAAAATTGAATTTTAAATTATCGTTTTTCAAGTTATTTGGCTTTTCAAGTTCGTATTGGGTTGAATTTTAGACTCCAATAATTTGAATAAACTGAATAATAAATAGTGTAAATATTATTTTTGTTCCTTGTAAGTTCCAAAATATACAAATCAGCCATTCTTTAACAAAAATTACAAAAAATATATAAAATTCTAAAAAGTATTTAAAAGATCCATACAAAATGTTTTTTTTTTTAAAAAATACTTCATTAAAAACCCCTTCTAGTCCTAAATAAGGAGAAAATTTAGGACAAAAGAGTGCCCAATTTTATTGATTTAGAACAACCCAAATCAAAATACAAAATAAGACCGGAGCAAACAACTCGGCCATACAAGATTCAACAAACAAACTAAGACCGGATCAAACCACTCGGCCATACAAGCGCCAACAAAATGGCTTTTACAGTAAACACAATAAAACCCAACCTAATAGTACTAACACTTGCATGTCCCACATACAAGCACAAGGTAACGATTAATCAGGTTCCCAGATAAACTCAGATTCCCTATGAACTCCCTGTTTTGCCAACTTCTGAACAACACAATTGGATTTCCTGAATGTGAAGATAATCTCTAGGCTGGAATTGGAGAAGAAGAGCCTGCATTGTTCAACTAAATCGGTAAACACACTCGGACATATTTTTATCTTGGGCAATTATCTTCTATTACACGAGCCTTTAAGATACACAATCAGGTCATACACACAAAATCAGTGGTTCTCCCAATGCCCTGTTTTGCTAGCTGATGAGCAACAACGTTCCTTTCTCTATAAGCGAAGGCAATTTTCCAGTTGAAACCAGATCCATAATCTAAGATCTTATTAAATATCTCCACAAAACATTGAGGCGACATAGAGGGTCTCTCAATTCACTTTGGCGCTAATAAACTATCAGTCTCGATAAAAAGGAACTGTGAACCTCTCCATCTAGAAGATAAAAATAGCGCACATGCTTCCATGATACTTCTCAGTTCAACAGAAGGGACAGTGATACCAATCGACTTTGAGAATTGTATGAGGATCTTACCGGATTCATCCCTGAGTAGCCCACCGATTCCAGCATTTTCAAAACTCCCAACCACAGCAGCATCAACATTGAATTTTAGACAGTTCCTCTCCTGCGCTACCCACGAATTCACCTTTGGTCTCTGGACATGTATTTCTTGGATAGAAATAGCATATGGACATCTTAAGAAATCATTTATAGATGGAATAAAATCGGGCCACTTACTTATACACCAATGTCCTACCCTGAATAGAGCGATATCAAAAATTTGCTCATCGTCGAAAATCTTATTCTTAAAAATGATCTCGTTGCGACATAACCAAATAGTCCATATAAAACCAAAAAAGATCATGATTCAGACCTGCATAAGAGATTGTTTGATCTGGAAATTTGTCCATACCTGAAAAAAAGATTTTACATCCGCCGGCACAGTGCAACAATTGCTCCACAAGCTACAGCATCGTTGCCAAATTCTTCAAGTAACATTACAATGCCAGAATAGGTGATTTACCGTCTCTACCTCCATGCAACACATTACACAATAGTTTGCACAAAATGTTAAATGATAAAAAAATTTATTATTTTTCCAAGTGCTAAATAGTAGAAATGTTTTATCTTTTTAGTGCTTTCAACACTAAAAATTAAGTTCAAGGTTTATGGTTAGAACCTATGATTAGGGTTAAGAGTATTTGATTTATTTTTAACGTTTAGAATTTAGAACTTAGGGTAAGACTTATGATTTAATTTTTTAATGCTAGAGCATAAAAGAGACACCCAAAAAAGAAATTCAAGGTATTAAATAAACAAATTTTCAAATCAAGTCTCTCGTGTTGATATATTTTTATTTTACTCCTTTAAAAGAGTTCACAATTATATATGACCTTAATTTGTTGTTTTCTAATTTGAGAGTTAGTCGTATTGTTAATAAGGTTCTTTTGTGTGAGCCAAGGTATCCGTTGTTGATAAAAATGATTAATTCTTTCGTCACAGATGCTTTCACCAATAGATAAACAACCGACATTGAAATGTACTAAATTCCTATAAGTAGGTATCGAATCCCTGATCTCATAGTTAAGGTTTTAATTGATCTACTTATTTTTTTAATTTAACTTGAAAGTTTTTATTCAATTTGTCCTGACTCGACTCAAATTTTATCACTCAACTAGATTCTAAATAAGTTCAAAGTAAATTGAGGTGATAAATAATACTCATCAACTCGTATAATTTAAAAATTTTCATTCGAACCAATCTAACACTTACCCCTAAATATGGCTGGGATAAAGGAAAATGGCAAAGACAAACAAAGAAAAAGAGGAAGAAAAATCTTTAACGGCTAGGGTTTTTCAGATAACATTGTTTTTTCTTACAAGCAATACCTCTCCGATGTGCGCATGTTAGTGGGGTGTTTTTCGCCTTAGTGTATGCGTATTTTATTTTCTAAATTATCTAAGCACTGTACAAAATTCCAGGTGTAATTATAAGTTTCATCCTTTTATTTTATGACAATTAATAAGCTAGTCTCTATATTTTAATTTATAAGATTTTGGTCTTTGTACTTTGTAAAATTTGAGAAATTAGTCCAATTGTTGATAAATACAAACTTGAACTACTAATTTTCACTAAGGTGTTTCATATAAATTGTTGAAATGTTAACTTTTTGTACATATAAATTGTTGAACGGTTGAGCTTTATTCCATCTAGTTAAATGGTAATATTTAATGATGTTAATTAAACTAACTTTTCAATTTTCATAAAATATAACGTCTAAGTTCTATTAAATTAAAATAAAGAGCATAGCTTCTTAAATTTTATAAAGTAAATCAATAAAATTCATAAACTAGACCAAAATGTTTTCGTGAATCGGTTTACTAAAATTTTCTTAAAAGATCATAAAAGTGCGTTTGGACGAGAAATTTTAAATTTTTAAATCTAAAATTCTAGCATTTTAAAACGAATTTTGAAATGCGTCATTTCACAATGTTAAAATTTGAATTATATTGTTTGGATAAATAATTATTTTAGATTCGAAAAGTAATTAGATTTGTAAACCTTTTCTAAAATTTTAAAGTTCATTTCTTCAAGCGTGTTAAATGCTTATTTTGACAACATTAATGTTAATAAGATTTTAAAGAAAAATTGAAACTCTAGGTTAACAAATATGTGTATCGAATACTATATGGGTAATTATTTTATGCACAAGTAATTATGAAAATTTTGTTTGCACAAACGCTTGTAGAAAGAAACTTTTGTTTGCGCAAGCACTTGTAGAAATTTTGTTTATACAAGTTTAATTTTAGGATTTATGAACTTCATTTAGGGTTAAGGGTTTTAAGTGTTGTTATTTTAAATTTATGGGTTGTTGATAGAATTTTGAGTTTAGGGTTACAATTTATGATTTATAAGTTAAAATATAAATCACAAACTATATTATCCTAAAACCTAACATCTAAATTCTAACTATAAACTTACATTTTAAACTTCTATACTAAAACTCATAAATTTTAAATTTTAAACTCTAAAATTAAAACGCTTATGATAATGTTATCAAACGCGTGTTTACGGGATCATAATCCATAAAATGAAAGGCATCTGTGTCGGGTTGGCAGAAATTTGAGGAGCTTTGGAACGGTGTTTGTCTGATAAATGCGCTCAAATCTTGTGTTGAAAAACAGTACACGACACTCTTATTACACTCCCCCTGACCTGACCCCCCACGTTTTGAAACACTCCCTTAATTTAAGGTTCATACGTCCTTATTTCCTGACTAAAATACCCTTAGTTTCAGTTATTTGCATGCAAAACTCTCTCCCTAAAATAATTAATAAAAAGTGACATCCTTCAATTGCTGACACGTGTTTATCATTCTGACACGTGTCCTTCACCACTTTTGTATTTTCAGGTTCCACGTGGAACAGTAAAAAACAATAAGTACCCCTTCTGGCTGATAAAATTCAGGTCAAAATTGCTTAAAAAAGATTTGAAGTCAAAATTTTATTATTGGTACTGTCAGCCTTAAATTATTGCATAAATAACTATAAAATAAGAGTCTAAATTATATTTTTTAATAAATTTTGAAAGTATTTTTTAGTTGAAATAAATATTTATAATTTTATTTTTGGCTGAAATAAGTACTAAAATATTATTTTTGGCTTGTTTTAAAGTCAATTAAGGCACTTATTTAGACACCTATTTTAACTAAAAAATACTTTAAGCACATATTACAAAAAAAGACACAGTTTGAACATTTGTTTTGTAGTTAAGCCTAAAGTCTCTATGTATTTAATTATCATGGTTAAATTATCACTTTAAAATTATCCCAACTTAGATAGATTTATTTATTATTTGTACATTATAATAATTTAATGAGTTTTATTTTGAAACACAGTCCGTGTAAAATATTTTTACACAATTTCTATAAAATCCAAAATATAAAACCCTAACACCCTAGATTCTAAGCCCTAAATCCTAAACCCTAAACTCCAACCTTAAACCTTGAATTCTAAACCTTACAACCTAAACCCCTAAACTTTAAATCCTAAACTAACTCCTAAATTTAAAAACCACGTGTAAACTTTAATTTACATGGACTGTGTATCAAACTTTTTCTCTAATTTAATTTAATCATAATTAAATAATAAGTACCATATTCGTCTATTTGCACATTATAATAATAAGGCTTAAAGGTTTAATAAGCCCTTAAACTTTTGCAAAAAAAATCAATTAAGCCCCTTTTTTTTTTTGCACCCAATTAAGCCCTCAAACTCAAGAAAAAAATTAATTTGCCCCTTTGACCAACGTTGACCGTTAAATAAGCCCTTAAACTTTTGCAAAAAAATCAATTAAGCCCCTAAACTTTTTTTGCACCGAATTAAGCCCTCAAACTCAAGAAAAAAAATCAATTTGGCACTTTGACCGTTAAATTTAACGGTTTTTTAAATCATCTTGGCATGTTCGCAACATGATAATGTCACTTGTCATTTCTAGGAAATTTTAAACTTTAATTTTAAAAAAATATATAAAAATAAAAAAAATCTAAAAAATTCTAGAAATTTATTTTAAAAATATAAAAATATTTTTAATTCTAAAATTTATTTTAAAAAAATAAATAATAATTTTCCAAAAGATTAAAATATTTTTAAAAATTAAAATATTAAATATTATTATACAATTCTAAAAAATTAAATTGAAAAAATATATAAAAATCTGAAAAAATAGATTTTTTTGGATTTTTATATATATTTTTTAAAAATTAAAGTTTAAAAATTCTTAGAAATGTCAAGTGGCATTATCTTATTGCTACACATGCCAAGAAGATTTAAAAAAACGTTAAATTTAACGGTCAATGTTGGTCAAAGGGCCAAATTGATTTTTTTATTCAGTTTGAGGGCTTAATTGGGTGCAAAAAAAAGTTTAGGGGATTAATTGATTTTTTTCTTGAGTTTGAGGACTTAATTGGGTGCAAAAAAAAGTTTAGGGACTTAATTATTTTTTTGCAAAAGTTTAAGGGCTTATTAAACCCTTAAGCCTAATAATAATAATTGATTCAATATAATTTAGTTATTTGTTCGCCTAATTTAAGTGCCATGTTTTAATCTTTACCTTTGCAATTTAATAAAGTTTAAATTTCATCCATATTTTTTTAAAATATTAAGGTTTAAGAGTGTGAAAAGCTCTTGAATTTTCAACAAAAAAAAATTAAGCTCGTGAACTTTTTTCATTTAATTAAGCCTTTGAATCAATAAATTAATCAACTAAGCTCTTGAACCAATAAATTGAATAAATTAAGTCATTTGACCAATTTTGACTATTAAATCTTGCCATTTTTTCTTTAGATATTGTTGGCACGTGGATATACTACAGTTCTATCATATTGTATTTATAGATTTTTTTTCAAAAAAATATTTTTTTATAAATTTTATAAGTCTTTAAAATTTTTTAGAATTTTTAAAGAATTTTTTAATTAAAATAAAAAATTCTGAAAAGAGCAAGTGAAAACACTATAACACGACGTACTATACCAATAGATAAAAAAACTGTCAAGATTTAGTGGTCAAAATTGATCAAATGGTTTAATTTATTCAATTTATTGGTTCAATAACTTAGTTGATTAAATTTCTTGGTTGAAGGGCTTAATTGGATGAAAAAATCTAAAGTCTTAATTAATTTTTTTCCTTCAAAATTTCAAGTTCTTGTACTCTTAAACCAATTATTAATTATAAAACCATAAATTTGCAACTATAAAAATTTAACATTATCACATTGAGATAAATAACTAAATAAGTTTATACTTTTCATCTATTATTATTTTTAAGAAACACTTTTCCTTTTCTAGATCAATAATTTAAGATAATTTTATGATATATTTTTTGAATAATCTAAAGGTGATTACAAGATAATATATGTTCATAAATATTCGTAACTCCTTGACAATGCACATACATTGTAGACGAAATGATTAAACCATGGTCTCCTAAGATGAACATAATCCATTTTCCATCGAGATCACTTGTTGGGTTCACATAATTTTATGATATGTAAGATAATTTTATGATATATAAGATAAAAAACTATGGCAACTATTCTTTATGATATAAAAGATAATTTTACGATATATTTTAAAATTTTAAATTGAATAGATGAGATATTCATTATCATTCTAATTATATTTTCATAATCTTTTATTTATAACTAACTGTATATCTGATAGGATGGTTTTATGATAAATGTTATGTACCGCTATATACCATTAATCATGTGTATTGCTATGTACTATTAATTATTTTTGAAATCATGGGACCAAAAGTGTTATTATCCCTTTTTAGAATAAAATCTAAAAAAAATATTTTTTATATTTTTTCAGATATTTTATTTTTGAGTAAAGTACACAAATGATAACTAAATTTTGGTAAATTATTCAATTTGGTAACCAAACTTTCAATTCCTTCAATGTTACCATTAAATTTTTAGTTTGCTTCAAATTGGTCACTGACCCATTAACGACCGTTAAAATGGTGGCATGGCATGGCAGTTAAAATATTTTGTATAATAACACATTTAGTCCTCCACATTTACACATTAAAAACAATTTTGTCCTAATTCAAAAAAAATTTAACCCTCATTATTTACACATTGTTTCACTTTCACCATGTTTTAATTAAAAATAATTTAACCCTAAAACTAAAGCTCAAAACCAAAACTCAAAACACTGAACCCCTAGACCATAATTTGGTTTATTTAAATCCATATGATATGTATTAAGCTTAATATGAACCAAGCTTTCTAATTGAACTTAAAGTTTCACCTAATTATGAAAACGGGGTTGTGAGAAAATTGTTGATAGCTCAAAAGTTTTAAGGTGTACTTATTTCTTGGCATTTTTACCATTAGCATGAAGCTTTTGTAATCTCATTGATAGTGAATTACAATTGAAGAATTTCTATAGTTCCTATGGTTAGTAATCAAGATAGTGGGTGAAAAACCCGATTGTGGTTCATCCATAGATTCTTTCCTTCAGCTTATGTTATTTACTTATTAAGGGAATTTGTTTTTCTCTTAAAGCATACGCTAAGGAGCATATGGTTCACCGAGTATTACTATTACTTACCACTACAATATATGTTAAATTACAATGTAAGGTTTTATTTGTTGGTTGACACATATTAAAATTACTTGAAAAGCATATTCTACTAATGAACCTTGTTTTAGAATTCTTTTACCAAGTTTTGTCTACATTAATTTGGTTTAGGGGTTTATGGTTCAAGGGTTTATACGTTTAGTATTTAGGGTTTCATTTTTGGGGTTTATGTTTTAAATGTTTAGGGTTTAGGGATTAAGGCTAAATTATTTTAATTAAAATACTCCCAGATTTAAATAATATGTAAATAATGATGGTTAAATTTATTATTTTTTTCGAAATAGGATAAAAAATTTTGAATGTGCAAACGTTGATGACTAAATGTGTTATTATACAAAATATTTTAACTATCGAGTCACCATTTTAACGGCTGTTAACATGTCAGTGACTAACTTCAAGCACAACTAAAAGTTTAATAGTAACATTGAAGCAATTGAAAGTTTGGTTATCAAATTGAATAATTTACGAAAGTTTAGTTATCATTTGTATACTTAACCCAAAAAGAAAAAAAAGAAAAAGTAATATAAAAATTATATTTTTAGGTTTTATTCTAAAAATAAATAATAACGCTTTCAGTCCCTATAATTTCAAAAATAATTAAAATAATAAATGATACATAGTGGTACACATGATTAATGGTTTATAATGGTGCATGACTTTTATTGTAGAATCATCCTCTACTAACATAAGTAAATGTTATGGGTAAAGATTTGACTATATGTTACTACTCCATGTATCCTTTGATGTTTCCTTTTAGTAGGTATGATCATAGAAAACTTCAATTTTAAAATCACAATATTGATGAACAACATATTCACTATCACACTAAAAACAAAAAAAAAAATAGAGTTTTATAAACATGTCCAAAAAGTTGTGATATCCTCCGAAGCTCGAAGTGTTGTTCGGATATTGGGTTTTCTAATATTATGTCTGAAAAAGACCTAAAGTAAAAAATAGCCCTAAACATTTGACTTTTTGGTCATTTTAGTTTCTATATTTTTTTGGCTAACAACCATTTAACATTCTATTTCCGTTCAAAATTTACTCTCGACGGATGGAAACCATTATTCAACTAACGGTCAACGCCCTTTGATGATGTGATGATGCCACGTGGCACTTTGCTGACGTGGCATCACAATTTTTTAAAAAAATTTAAAAATTAGTTTTTATATATTTTTTTGAAAAATTAATTATTTTTATATTTTTTAACCAATCAAATGATGACACGTCAACCAAGTGTCATGTGGCATCATATGATTGGTTAAAAATATAAAATAAATAAATAATTTTTTCAAAAAATATTTATTAAATATTTTTTAAAATATTTATTATTTAAAAAAATAATTATTTTTAAATATTTTTAACCAATCAAATCATGCCACATCAGCAAAGTGCCACGTGACATCATATAATTGGTTAAAAATATAAAAAATAATTATAAAATATATATATGCCACGTCAGTAAAGTGCCATGTGGCATCACCACAGACATGCCACATCATCGAAGGGGTTGACCGTTAGTTGACTAACGGTCTCCATCCGTCGAGGGTGAATTTTGAACAAAAATGAAACGTTAGGTGGTTGTTTGCACCCAAAAAAAAGAATAGGGACTAAAGTGACCAAAAGGTCAAACGTTATGGGGCTATTTTTGACTTTATACCTCTAAAAAATGAGTTTAGACTTCAATATTCGAAACTTGAGTTCGGCTCGACCCATTTTTAAATATTATAATATATAATATTAGCTTAATATTATGTAATTTATATAAAATTTAAATGAATTATAATATACAAAACAATGATATAGACATTACAAAATATAGTATGTTGTACATTATTAAAATTCAACCCAACAAGTAGTCCAAGTAAAAAAGCGGATGATGTTTATCTTAGGAAACTCGAGTTCAAATCGATTTGTCTACAAGGTGTGTATGCATTGTTAAAGGGTTAAGAACATGTATGAAAAAAATACTATCTTGTAATCACCTTAAGACTATTAGAAATTTATAAAATTATTAGATATTATATTAAAAACATCATAATTCTTTTTTTTTTAAACTTGAATATAATATAAATAAGCTTAAGTGAATTTTGGAGTTCATATTTCATGAAGACTTGAATAAGATCAATCATAATAATACAATTGAATCTAAAGAGCGGTCTAAGTGAAAAGGATGATGATGATCATCCTAAGAGACCCGAGTTTAATTATTTTAGTCTAGAAGCTGAGTGCTATGCCCGACTTACACTGATTTAATTCACTAAAGTTCAGTCAGTTTTATAAGTTAATTCAATTTAATCGATTTTGGAACTTTTGAAACAAATCCGGTAGCCTTAAGCTTAAAGGCAAAGATATATTAAAATTAGGCAGGGCATGGAATTTTGATAGGGAATGAAGACAAAGAAAAGAGGAAGGTTGTCTGTTCATAAAAAAAAAAGAGAGGAAGGTTGTGCATGAATGGGAGGTAGTCGTGTAGATAAAGATTTTATATCTGGCAAAACTATAGAGTATGTTTGGACTTTTTCCACAAGAATCAAATCATACCCAACAAGAAATTAAAAAAAAAAGTATATGATTGATCAGAATAATCAAAATAATTGACAAAACCCAACACTCCATTCATGTGACTTTTGTAGGCTAACAATGTCCCTTTACCTTAATCTAGGTCTTGTCTTTAGGTATTTATGGTGCTCTTCACTTGGATCATATGCACTGTTGCAAGAACTCAAACAAGCTGTTTTAGGGAATCCAAGATAGAAAATTTGATCATTTTCTTTTATGTATTGATTTGTTTTATGAAAATTACTTTAATCTTTGAATATAATTCAAAGGTGTATATATATATATATTGAAAAGTAAAGATAAAATCCTGAAATATGTATAGGTAGGCTATGTTATATGTAGGGACCCAAAGAAAATGAAGATTATGACATCTCTTCTGTTTCAAATGTAATTCAAACAAGTGAAATAAACAGTGGAATTTCATCAAACAGTTGTGTTTCAATGAAAATCTTAGTTAGCTTTAAAAAAAAAACCTATTCCACAATTTAGTTCCCGAGCTATATCAATTTTCTTATTTTTCATTTTAAATTATTTTTGTTTTAGTTTGTCCCACATGTTGCGTTCTTTTTAATCACTTATTTATTTTAAAATAAACAAAGATGAAAATAATAATTTAGAGATAACCTGAACTTTATGTTTCCCAATCAAATCATGTCAAATCCCAAAGTTGGTTCTCATATAGTATATTGGTCAAAGTTGGTATCCATAGAACTCTACTTACTGAAGTCAATTAAGGAAATCCCGCTTATTTTTTCCACCCAAATCTGCCGTTTTTATCTTCTTTTGATTTTGTTTTCGCCGCGATTGAAGACATCAATTTTAGTGTTGGTCACTGATTATTGGTGTTTAATCTTTTTCAAGTTTTTTTTTTATTTCGCTTTATGTCTGAAACCTTTGAATGGTTATGTTCTTAATTTTTTTGTTTATTAATAAAGCTGCATGATTTCAAGTTTTAAAAGCTTGGTTTTTACTACACAACCCTCAGAGTTATGTTTAAAAACAACTAGATTCTTATAATTAATGATTATTTCCTTTTTTTTCAATGCAATCTACTAAAATGCTTAAATGTAGATATAATTAATACTCATAAAAATATTCTATTAATTATCCTAAAAATAATCTTAAACCCTAAACCTTAAATACTAAAACTTAAACCCTAATACTAAAAACTAAACCCTAAACTATAAACCACAAACCCTAAATTCTAAACCATAAACCCTAAATATTAAACTATAAACCATAAACTATAAATAATAAACTATAAATCTTAACTCATAAAATCTAAACCCTAAATCATAGCCCTCGAGATGGTGCATAACAAAACCCTTAATTATATCTATAATTAAGTATCTTAGTAGATTTTATTGGAAAAAAGGAAATAAACATTAATTATAAGAAAATACTAGCTTTTAAACATAGCTCTCAGGACTGCGTATAGCAAAACTCATTTTAATTAACGATAATAACAAGTAAATGTTGAATCAAAGCATGAAGATGATGTTTTCCTTTTCACTTTTTTGAAAAATTAAGATTTTGAATTTCAAAGGTTATATTTTTTAACGATGGCAAATAGGTTTTATTGATAAAAATCGGAAAGAATTAGAATTATAACGCATTCAAGCTTAGAGATAAAAATGGGGATAATAGTCTCCAAAAAGCGCACACATAAATAAAAATATTAAACTCAAAGATATGAAGAAAAATAAAACTTTCCCTTGAGAATAGCGTCCAACATCAAAAGAACCCAGCAACATTCATAAAAAGTTATTGTCTCTGTCAAATAGACACTTTTTGAAGTGATAAAGGAGTGGTGAGCGAACCAAACTATATGGCATGCTGCTTCGCTGCACAATTCTGATTATATCGACAAACAACATTTTACCAAAGAGGGGATCTGACTGTACATGATCACCGACAAACCAATCATAAAATAAATTTCTTGAGGATTTTTGTGCGAGCACCAAAACTACCGCAAATGTATGCAAAAAACGTACCAAAAGTCATAAGGAATGTTCCACAAGAGTAGAGAAAAGCGTGTCACAAGAGTAGAGAAAAGTGTGTCACAAGGACAACGATTCTTATTCAAAATTGAAAAAAAAAAACTCAAAAAAGAGAAAAATAAAAGACATAATATAAAAAAACTAGAGAAATAATAAACATCTTTTGTTAGCAACTAACATTAAAATTGATGATATCGCCGGCTAAACAAAAATCAAAGAAAAAAGAGACGGCACAAAAATACATTCTTTTCTACACCGATGTCATTTTTAATAATATTATTATAGGAATTACTCTTCTAGTCACTAAAAAGCTCACACATAAACAAAAATATTAAACTCAAAGATACGAAAAAAAATGAAACTTTCTCTTGAGAATGACGTCCAACATTAAATGAACACAGTAACCTCCATAAAAACTTATTGTCTCTGTCAAACAAGACGCTTTACGAAGTGATAAAGAAGTGGTGAGCAAACCAAACTATCTGACATGATGCTTCGCTGCACAATTCTGATTATATCGACAGACAACCTTTTACCAAAGAGGGGATGTGACTATACGTGATCACCAAAAAACCAATCAAAAAATAAATTTTGTGAGGATCTTTGTGCGAGCACGAAAACTACCGTAAATGTATGCGAAAAAACGTACCAAAATCTATAAGAAAAGTGACACAAGAACAAAAAAATTTACATTAAAATTGATGATATCGCCGGCTAAATAAAAATCAAAGAAAAAGGAGGGGCACAAAAATACATTCTTTTCTACATCGATATGTTATTTCTAATAATATTATTATAGGAATTACTCTTCAAATAATCACGTTCAAATAATCATTACATTATCATGAATTTTAAAAAGTATTCTTGTAAAGAATCTAGGTTGACATGATCGGTAAAGAAATCAACTGCTAAAGACTCAATTTCGCTGTAAAAAAAATACATATTTTCGGAAATAATATTTGTTTAGGCCTATGTTGGGAATTAATGTTAGTTTGGGCTAATGGTTTATGAATTTTTTTTTATATCTCTTAGGCTTGACTTTGATCATGTGTAAATTAAGTGTCGAGTTTGGACATCAGTGTAGTTGTACGAAAATGTACTTACTAGACATATAATTAATAGGAATTTTAATTGTTTCGTCTTCATCCTTTCGATGCCTTCCTTTTTCCTTCCCACTACATAAATCTCGTGGAAGTCCTGCTCGCTTGTGGTCTCGGTGGAGTGGATCTCTCCTATCGAGTGGTAGCATCGTTCTTTTCGAGAGTTTGGTTTGAAGGAGGGTAATGGGTGGAAACGAGTGGCTGTGGGGTGGAGACCCAGCCTCACTGACCATCGGCGTGGTTTGGGTTCCTGTAATGTTATGGGTTATCGCCAGTTTCCGATTTGTTCTAAGATTTCTTCTCGATTTTGCGAATGGACTCTTTGCATGAAGTCTCCTTCCATATAGAGGGCCGAGAAATAAGCGATTTCATCCTTTGGTGGGTTCTCATGGCCCTCCGACAGGGCGAAAGTAGGCCAGTTAGGCTCCGACACCATCTCTCTCTACTAGATCAAAGTTTACCGACGCGTCCTAGCACCGGTAAGTTGCAGGATTTTGTTAGACTCTCTCTAACAGTGGCGATTTTAACGAAAGAAAATAGGAAGAAGGAAGAAATATAGATAGATTTCAGAAGAAAGTTCACAGTTTTTGCATAGCCGTTCTTTACAATATAACTCCTTATTTATCCTAGGTCAAGCTCGGTATACGACAAAATCTGTTAGAGCTGTTGGCATTTTTTTCTCCCTGGCACTCCTGCGCACCACAACAACATTCTCTGCTGGCTCGCCCTCAACTGGTCCTACATGTGCTGCCCCAGATGGATCACTCGTGACATTACTCCCTCCATTTTCAAGAACCTTGTCCTCAAGGTTCGATTTCAGTGTTGTATCTTCCTGTGCAACCGTGTCCGAAAGTAAGGGTAGTGGAGTAATCTGCTCCAGTGGTTGACCTCTACAAGCCTTGAGCTGCGAAATATGAAACACGGGATGGATACGAGAGGAAACTGGCAATTCCAGCTTATACGCCACAGGACCAATCTTTTTCATCACGCGACATGGACCAAAAAAACGTGGACTTAATTTCTGATTGCGCCTTAACCTTAGTGACAATTGACGATACGGTTGCAAACGAACAAAAGCCCATGATCCTTCTTCTAATTCCAATTCTCGTCGATGTCGATCGGCTTGATTCTTCATTCTTACTTGCGCACGACTCAAGTTACTCTTCAATTCTCGTAATATTGAATCCCTTTCCTTCAATTCCTTTGCCACTTGATCATTATGGGTACTGCCTTCCAAATAATTCACAATGGTTGGTGGATCTCTTCCATATAAAGCTTTGAAAGGTGTCATACCTGCCGAGGCTTGATATGAGGTATTATACCAATATTCCGCCCATGCCAAAAATTTCTCCCACTGCCTTGGTTCGGAGCCTGTCAAACATCTCAAGTACATCTCTAAACATCGGTTGAGTGCTTCCGTTTTGCCGTCGGTTTGAGGGTGATAAGCCGACCCCATACACATTTCTGTCCCTTGCAATCGAGCCATTTCCTTCCACATTGTACTAACAAAAATTCTGTCTCGGTCACTTACCATGGATCGAGGGATTCCATGCAATTTAATCACTCCTTGAACCATGATCTTAGCCACGTACTCAGCATTGAAATGTCGAGGCAAAGCAAAAAAATGTCCATACTTAGTTAAACGATCGACCACCACTAAAATCGCTTCCTTGCCGTTTGAATTGGGTAACCCTATAATGAAATCCAACGCAATATCTTCAAACACTTGGTTAGGGATGTTTAGGGGCTGAAGTAAACCAGCAGGTGCTAAACTCTCATTCTTCATCCGTTGGCATGTTTGACACTCATTTACGAAACAGCGCACATCTTTCCGCATGTTCTTCCAATAGAAATTAGCTGAAATTCTATGGCAGGTTCGTAAAATTCCTGCGTGACCCCCCACTGTCGACTGATAAAATTCTTGGAGTATCCTGGACCTTAAGGCATTTTCCATAGGGACTACGATCCTGCCTCGCCAAAGCAACAACCCCTCTGCCGCTGTATATCCATACTGTTCCAGGTTGCCCTGCGCTAATTGCTCTCTTATTGCACGCACATGGTCATCATTCTTAGTAGCTGCGCGGATGTCCTCAATTATGCCAAAAGTAGTTTGGGTAAGGGGCATAAGAGTTGAATTTACCTCTCTCGACAAGGCATCGGCCACTGAATTTAACCTTCCAGGCCGGTAGCGTATCTCAAAATCGAAACCAATCAACTTCGATAGCCGTCGTTGTTTCTCCGGCGTTTGAATCGTTTGTTGAGTGAGCTCCCGTAAGGATTTTTGGTCTGTAATAATGATGAACTTGCACCCAAGTAAATATTGTCGCCACTTCCCTACGGCTTGCATGATGGCAAACATTTCACGATGGCAGGTCGAGGCACCATGCATCCTTGGACTGAGCTTTTGACTGAAGAACGCCAGTGGCCGATTCTCTTATATAAGCACAGCCCTAATGCCGACTCCCGAAGCATCGGTCTCCACAACAAAATCCTTATCAAAGCAGGGCAGTCGCAATATTGGCGCGTCACTTAAAAGGTCCTTCAATTTATCAAATGCTAACTGAGCTTTATCGGTCCACTGGAATTTAATACCTTGGCGCAATAGGTATGAAAGTGGTGCTGCTATTGTGTCGAAATTGCGAATAAAACGACCGTAGTAGCCAGCTATTTCAAGAAATCCCCAGACTTCCTTGATGTTGGAAGGAGTCGACCAAGCACGGATAGCCTGAACTTTGCTCGGATCCATAGCTAAACCTTCCCTCGACAGAAGGTGTCCCAAATATTCTACTGATTCCTGCCCAAACAAGCATTTCGACCTTTTGGCCACCAAATTGTGGTCTTGCAAAACCTGTAACACTTGTCTAATATGGAGCAAATGATCTGACCAAGACTTGCTGAAAATGAGTATATCATCCAAGAAAATCAAAACAAATTTCCGAAAGTACGGTTGGAAGAGTTTATTCATCGTGGCTTGGAAGGTCGAAAGAGTGTTAGTGAGCCCAAACGGCATCACCCGGAATTCGTAGTGCCCCTCATGTGTGCGAAACGCTGTCTTCGGCATGTCCTCGGCTCGAACTCGAATTTAGTGGTACCCTGCCAAGAGATCCAATTTTGAGAAATACTGGGATTCACCAAGTTCATCAAATAATTCATCCGCAGTAGGAATAGGAAATTTATCTTTCACCGTGATCGCGTTCAAGGCTCAATAATCCACGCAAAAATGCCATGTCCCATCTTTTTTTCTTTACTAGCAAAACAGGAGATGAAAAAGGGCTGTTGCTTCTTTGAATCAACTGGTTTTCTAGCATCTGCCTTACTTGTCTTTCGATTTCATCCTTCTGAAAATAAGGATACTTGTAGGGTCGTACATTGACTTGTTTCTGTCCGGGCTCCAAGCGAATGGCGTGATCTATTTCCCTGGTTGGCGGCAATGTCATTGGTGACTCAAAAACTTTTGCAAATTCATGCAACAAACAGAGTATCTATTCTCTATTCTCCTGTTGACCGACCGCGGATTCCTCTTGTAATTGCAATCGAAAATACTCTGCCATTCCCCTTGTATCAGTCAATCGTTTCAAGGCTTGAAAATGGACCGATTGTGGTCTTTGTAAACTCTCCCCCTGCCATTGATGATTATTCTCACCAAATCAAAATTCAAATGTTAATTTTGAAAAATCCATGGTGACCGGACCCAGTGTGGCCATCCATGCCACCCCAAGTACCATCTCGGTGCCCTCTAACGGCAGAACATAAAAGTCAGTGTGTAACTCTGTTCCTTGTACTCCCACCTGCAGATTGCGCACACATCTCTCGCTGCGAAGCTTCTCCCCATTGCCTACCAACACTCGAAAATTAGTGGTGGTCGTGATCGGGAGACCCAAGTGTTTAGCTACTCGTGTTTGGATGAAATTGTGGGTACTGGCCCCATCAATCAGAATCTTGATTTCTCTCCCCTGCACACGCCCAGTTACCCGTAGGGTATTCGGAGTATAGTAGCCGGCCAACGCGTTGAATGAAACCCAGGGTTGGTCGGACGACTTTTCTTTCACCGATTCGTCGAGTACCGTGACTGTAGCCTCCTCCTCTTTGTGTTCATCATCCAAAAGGAACAGCTGCGGAGATTTACACTTGTGTCCCGGTGTGAATTTCTCGTCGCAGTAATAGCACGAGCCTTTTTCTCGACGGCTTTGCACTTCTGCAGTCGATAGTTTCAGCGGCAGCAAGTGAGAAGAAGTGGGCGATAGTGCAGTAGGTGGTTGTTGCCCTGGCATGCCTTTTGGACCGTGTGGGTTGTAATTGGGAGTGGGTAAGAGAGGCGGTAACTTGGGCCCTAAACTCCTACCCAAATAACGCTTAGCCTCGTTGATCCTAGCCTCATGAAATCGGGCTGTCGCCAGCACATCAGACATGGTTGTGACCCGACTGGCCAAAACCTCATGCTTAATATCAGCTCTTAAACCGAAAATGAAGCACTGAATCAGAAATACCTCCGGTAGGTTGTCGGTGCGCAAAGCCATTTCTTCAAATCTCGTCTGATAATCCTCGACGGACGTCGTTTGGGTTAGCTTGGTCAGTTGACCCTCAAGGGATTCTATTTCCGTGACGACAAATCTCTTGCGAATAGTTTCCACCAAATGATCCCAGCCTGCTAACTGTCGACGGCGTTGCATCCATCGGAACCAGCGTTTGGCGATGCCGTCCATCTGAAACGAAGCCATGGTCACCCGATGATGATCTTCGGTGCCGTAGAACTCAAAAAATTCTTGAGCCGATGCAATCCACTCTTCGGGGTCCTTGCCGGTGAACAACGGAAGCTCTACCGAAACTGGTTTCGGGGGAAATGGAAACCCCTCATCACTGTCGTCCTTAATCCTGTTCTTGCCTCGCGTCCCCTGTGTACCACTTGCCCCGTCTGGAGCCATAGTCGTCTGAGAAGATTGACCCAGCTGCTCGGAGATGGTGGTGAGTTGGCGGAATTCATCCTGGAGTGCTTGCGCGTTGCTGGCCGCGGCGGTCTAAAGGGCTGCCAGTGTCTGTTCATGGCGAGTTGAAGCCTCCTGTAATGTCTTAATCGCCGCCGTGTTGTTGACAATCTTCAGACGTCAATGAAAGCGCCAATTGTTAGACTCTCTCTAACAGTAGCGATTTTAACGAAAGAAAATAGGAAGAAATATAGATAGATTTCAGAAGAAAGTTCACAGTTTTTGCATAGCCGTTCTTTACAATATAACTCCTTATTTATCCTAGGTCAAGCTCGGTATACGACAAAATCTGTTAGAGCTGTTGGCATTTTTTTCTGCCTGGCACTCCTGCGCACCACAACAACATTCTCTGCTGGCTCGCCCTCAACTGGTCCTACATGTGCTGCCCCAGATGGATCACTCGAGACAGATTTTTGTTGTTATCATTGTGTTAGAAATCAAAAACAGTAACGACTTTCTTACTCTCACAGGTAAGGCCATAATGAGTGACCGAAAAATCCTCGAGTATCGAGTTTCTATGGAAAAGACTAGACTTTATCCTGGTGTGGTGTGGTGTCGGTGGTGAAAGTGTTGTGGTTTGTGATGAAGAACAACTTTGCTTTCCAGGAGATGAGAGTCATGGGTAGAGGGGCAGAAAGGTTTTTGACTACCGTTTGTAGTTCCCCAAGGTTATCTTTACCTCTTGGTCCTTATGGATTAAAAACTACCGAGGTTATTGTCCGGATAGCTGAAAATGTTCACTTTTCAGAGTTGACTTTTGCTCACAAAGGGATTTGGTCTGATCTGCTGCCTGGTTTTAAAGATTGTTATATCCCCATTCTGTACCTTGTTATGAAGCTTTGCACAGTTAATTTTGTTATGTATCTCGGGCTGGATTATTTTCGAAGTGGTTCAGTTAATAGTGTTGATGGTTTTCTCGTTTTTGCGGATGACTTCGCCGTAGGTCATCCGCATCAATCATGATTGGTTTTTGGCTTTTTCATCCTCATTTCCGGGAAGGGACGAATGATGGAACTGCGATCCTTACCTTCCCCAGTGATCATACACTGGTTCACTTTTGTGATTCGAAAAGAGTGTGATTACTGTATTTCAGTTCAGAGCTTCGATAGCCTTTCGTGCTCGTCTTCATTGCTCGAAAATCTTGAACTTTCTGTTCTGGCCCCTGGGTTTGGCGTATACAGCGGTGCTGCTAGTGGAACTTCACAAGCTAAACTATTGATGTCAAGATCTTCTTTCTCTCAGATTGAAGAAGTCTGCCTCCAGATGAAACTCTCTCAATGGTCATGCTTGAGATCGAAGGAATGATGACCTGCTGTACTTTGTTATGTTTTCTTCTTTTTATGTTCTGTTTCGGATGTATGGCCATGCAGCCTCGGTGCTTGTTTTCTTTTGCCACCTTTGGCAATGTTTGTTCCTCCATGCTTTTGGAACTTTATGGTTGCCCTTTGGGGGCTGTTTCATGGAGAACATCGTAGGATCCTTGTATCTTCTGTTTTTGGTTGAATGAATGGGGTTTATTATCAAAAAAAAAAAATATTTGACTAGTAGAGTGTGATTATTTTTAACTCCTCATGTCATGTTTGGCAGTACAAATTGTAATTACACATTTATATAGGTTTAAATTCTAAAATAATTTCAATTATAATATGAAATCATTATTATAAAACAAAAAAATCTCACAATAACATATTGTACCAATAATATAACATAAAATATAAAATATGGACAGTAGCAACATAATTTTAATTTAAAAAGGGAACAAAAAATTATAAGAACTCAAAATATAAACTAATATACAAGTGACCTACCATTTGAATTGAAAAAGTTGATAGAATCGTAGATCGATGAAGTTGATTTCTAAAAAACTAGAGTTCGAAAAAGGGAAGAAAATCAAGAAACAAGTCGGGGAAATTAAAGTGTTATATATATTACAGAACACTAATGTATAGGGGTGGGAGTTAGGTGGGAATATTCGAAAACTGTGTGGATCTGAACTGATGAGATGAAGAGTAACTGAAATTTTCACCCATGGAGAAGGGGAAGGAGAAGTTTTATCACCGAAGCTCAAATAGGAATAGGAACGGAAATTGCTATATCCGAACCGTGAGGATAACTGAACCGTATAAATAGCTGTGGGATCCCAAAAAATATCCGCAAGGATTCCCAATATTTTACAAGATTTTTAAATAATATACTTATTTATCTATATATCCCTAATATATATCTTAATAAAAAAAATCCTAACTACTATATTATTGTCACTCTAACTTTCTCAAACCTAGCCACACTCAAGTTTCTCAACATGGTTCTATCTTAGTTTTTAGATATAAATTAAAACTCTCGTCTAAATCTTCCCCAACACAACACTCTTTTAATCTTCATCATCTCGTAACTGCTTCCAATCGAAGTATTTAAACTTCATATTTTAAACTGAATTAGCCATTTATTTTAGTTAGTAAAATAGTAATTTTGTTTATTTTTTTAGGATGATTATTTCTCGAAAACCATGGGGATCCGCACAGGGAGAGTATGGGGACGAAAAAAATCCTCAAAACATTTAATGGGAATTCCCTGAAATAATAAACCGCAAGTGTTGGGGACAATTTTGCATTCCCCACTCCGTCCCCGCCCACCCGATTTCCACCCCTTCTAATGTACAATAATATTATAAGTGGGTGTTATAAACAACAATAATATATACATAAATAAAAGTTACATTATTTATTTAAAAAATTACGTTATGAGAAAAAAGGGTCAATCCTATAAAAAATAATAACAATAATAATAATTTCATGTATTGCTTTCAACAAAAAATAAGTTCACATATTTAACTTTATCGCGTAACAATAACAATAATAATAATTTTATAAAAATATAGAGTGTAATTACATGAGTAATAACATCAATTCTAACCCTTTCTCTGACTCTAAGAAATGAAGAGTGTAATTCAGTGCTTCCAATTACATTCAATTCAATAAAACTCCTGTTATTATTGTGATGTACTTTTTTCTTCCATTTAAGTTTAAGAAAAATTTTAACGAGACACACGATAATAATATTTGTATGATTTTTAATCCAATAAAATTATACTTGATAAAAAACAAACAAACAAAACTCAAAAGTTATAATGATAGACTAAAATACCACACATATGTAATTACACCTAATTACATCCAAATCAGTTACACGATGAATTTCTAAACGCACTCTTGCGTGAGTTGTTTCCGTATTTAGTTATGGTTTAATTCAAATTTATTTCTAATTAAATGTATATATATTTGGTTATTAATTTGAATTGTGTATTGTAAGAATAATTATAGTTATAAAATTATGAAAAAAAAAGAATAAAACGCGCCGTAAAATCATGTTAAATGTTTTTAACAATAATGCAAGTTTAAAAGAATATTTTAAAAACAATGCAAATAATTTAATTTATGGATGACATTTTAGTTATATTACATAAAATATACAATTTTAATATAAAACAATAAATACTATTATTTGAAAACACCAAAGTTTTTTAATTCCAGTTGAAAGACCCTCGATGTTATATTTATTTTTTTATTTTATTTTTAATGCCTATATCAATTTCACCTATAAAATTTAAAAATATTCTATGAATATAGCATCGAATTATCTAAATAGCAAAAATAAATATAATTCCTAATAAAATAAATGTGGGTTCCAAATTACAATACAGTACAGGGGTCGCACAGTGTTCGATGATTAAACCTTTTTTTAGCTTGTACATGATTGGCTTGATTACGTCACCCGTAATCCTCATCCTACAAATCTCATTGGCTGTTATCTTTTGCCTTTATTTATTTAATTACTGCAGTCTAAATCAATAATTTACTCCAAAATCAGTGGCTCTTTTTAAATTTTAAAAGTTTGGTTAAAATTTCCAGTAAAATTACTTAATATATTATTGGGTAAAATACATATAACTATCTTTTCACTCTTATTTTAGTCAGTTAACTTTTAAAATATTTAATTTATTAATTAAACTTTTAGATTATTCTTGTTTTAGTCACTCTGAATTATTTTTTATTATTTTTTAATAACATGGCATTTTATTATTATTATTAATTGTAAAAATAATTTAAAATAAAATTAAAATCATATTTTATTATTATTATTAAATAAAAATAATTTATAATTACATCCCAAACCCTAAACCTCAATTATCAAATTATAATCTCAATCCATAAATCCCAAAACCTTCTCCTTCTTCTTCAACCATACTCTCCCCGATCGGACTTTCACCGGCTCTCTACCACCCTTACCTTAAAGTCAACAACATACTTAATAGATCCGCACTTGTCATCAAGTGTATATCTTATATCTACAACATTTGTGCATTCAGAACAAAAAAACAGATAATGATGCCTTATTGGTGAAGCAGGTGACTATTGCTAATATTTTATGTTTAAATTTTCTTAAAATTTCGTAATTATCGAAATTAATTGCCAGTGTTATCCCTGTCTCGTTTGTTGATTCACCTCAATTCATTTCTCATTTACTTTTTCTACACGTAATTTAGATGCAGGGCCACAGTTTTGTTGATTAGGATTATTCATTGCACCTTCCCCTTTGGGTTTCTGAAACGAAGAAGGCAACAATGGAGGACTGGTTAGAAGGATGGACTAAAGACCTGAAAGCAAGTGGAGTTAATATCGCAATTCTTGCATCGTGCTTGAAGAAGAATGGGGTTTGTGGTTTATGGATGAGATTATAATTTAGGTTTAGGGTTTGGGATATAATTTTAGATTTTTTATTTTAATAATAATAATATAAATATTTTTTATTTTAAATTATTTTTATATTTAATAATAATAAATGTCATGTCATAAGAAAATAATAATAAAATAATTCAGAGTGACTAAAACAGGAGCAATCTGAATGTTGAGTTAGTAAATTGAAAATTTAGAAAGTTGAGTGACCAAAATAGGAGTGAAAAGATAGTTGAGTGATAAACGGTGTAATTACCCTATATTATTAAATATTTTGCGATTTTTTATTTTTTCGAATAGTCGAAACGTGATTACAAGTTAGTATTTGTTCATATATATTCTTAACCCTTTGACGATGCATACCACCTTGCAAACAAAGCAATTGAACCCAAGTCTCCTAAGATAAACATCATTCGCTTTTCCACTGGAACCACTTGTTGGGTTCTTTACGTTTTCTATTTAGTTAAGAAAAATGTAAAATTTTATTACTTAATTAGCGTAACGTAAAGTTTTTTAAAAACATACTTCATTAAACTACCATCAAATAATTTTTTTTACCTACACAAAAATTAAGGTTTGTATTTTTATTTTACTATCATATGAATGCAGTTTTTATTCGGCCGAGAGATATTTATATTTCTAAACATTTCATTTTCAAGACAACTATGGTAGTGGCAGTGACGAAATTCAATATTATTTATTAAAGAAGCCATTTAAAAATGTTTAAATTTATGGGGACCAACAATGAATTATATATTTAAGAACTAAGTAAACAATTTTACCAGTGTACTAACGTATAATTTTTCTAAGAATTTTTAAAATATTTTCGGAGACCGTGACCTCACGAGTCCTTCCTACGTTCCACCCTGAATGCTAAGATTCAAATTTATACAATATGAGCACTTTTTACTACCCGGCCGATTGAATACATTTATTTAATAAATTAATTTCATATATATTTTCTCAAATAAATAAACTAAAATTGAAACGAGTAATAAGTTGTTAGGACTTCTAAAATTATTACTCTATTATTTATTAAAATATGTTATTTGTTTTTTGAACAATGACATCTAGATTTTATTAAACACTATGAAAAGATATTACAAATACAATGCATCAAAAAGAGGAAAAAAAGACTAGTCCACTAAAAATATCATACAAAGGTGCAAGAAAAAGCAAACCCTTCCATGAAGATTAGCATACTATCAAAACAAAAAAAAACCTTCCTAAATCTCTTTGTCTCTAGTCAAATGAGACGCTTTACGAGATGAAAAATGAGTGATGAGCGAATCAAACTATCAGACAGATTGTTCTGCTACACAGTTTTGATTACATCGGCTAACAAACCATCAAACGAGTGGGGATCAATCTTACCTATGACCACCGATAGAATTAAATCAGAAAGCGAGCGTCGTCCAAATAACCGCTAAGGTATGCTGAAATCGTGCCAAACGACAGATGAAACGAACCACAAAAGACAATGAAAAGCATGTCACAAAGGCAGAGAAAACACGTGCCACAAGAGCAGAGATTTTTATTAAAATTAAAAAAACTAAACATGAAAGAGCAAGAAAAATAATAAACATCGGTGGTCGACATCTAGTGCTAAGACTGGTTGCAGTCACCGATTACTCAAAAAGAAAATAAGAAAAGCTTGCGACGGCTATGGAGAAAAAATTAGATTTCTTCAGAGAAAACTAAAAAAAATAAATGATAAATATGTTATTTGTTATGGTTTAAGAAAACCACCAAAATAATAAAAAGGAATGAGAAATTGCTTAGTAATATTATGGATGGAATTTAATAGACAAAATACAAAATATTAATTTTATCCAACTGAAATGTTACTTAAAGAAAAAAATGAAAAAATGAGGGAACCCAAGATTTAAGGGAAATGAGGGAACAAAGATGAGCAGTTTGGCCAACCAACCAAATATGCTTGTTCTGTTAGAGTGCATATTTTATTTTTCTACATGTTTAACAAAATGCTCTGCTTGCATATTTAGTTGGTGCATTATTATGCATTTATAACTTGTATACACATTTAATTTGTGTCATAATTTAGTGTGTTATTATGTCCTAAATGTTTGTTTCTTGTAGGAGATGAGTTAGAAGACAAATGGTTGGAAAGCAAAAGGAACAAAGAAGATTAATGGCTTGCAAACTCAAGGGTCATGGAAGACATTCAAGATGACAAATCAATGACCATATGCACATTCAAGATGGCAAACTAAAGGCCATATTCATCTATTCTAGCAATAAATCTAGACAACAAAGTGTGTAAATGAGAGAATAGAAAATTCTATCATGAATTGTTACAATTCATGGCCATTGAAGATAAAATTAAATTCCTTCAACTCATCTTTTCAGCTACCCTTTGTTAATCCAATAAATAGGACCTATTGTAAAGCATTTTAACACAATTTTTATTTTGAGATATATTGAGAGTGTTCTCTTTCTTTGTTCTTATTTGAACTCAATTGATTTATTAAGTATTTCTTGTGGAGTCAATCTTTTTTCTTTCGAACTTATCGCTACCAAGTGAGGCATTCAATTTCTTTGGTATCGTTGGTTCTTATTTTTCTATAGATAGTGGGTCACGATCCTCTTCCCCTTATTATTTGTTAAGAAACCGTATAAGAATCGGGTCAATACTCATATATAGTATTGGTTCTTTTTTGTTCCCCTTAACCAATTCCATCACCACTTACCATAATACCATTTCCTTCCATCCATCATTCCTGAATTATCTCATTTGCAAGCCTTCAATGACATCTTCCGAAGTACTTTAATTTCGATCAAGAACATAAACGACTCGTTTTCATCCACGAGGATAAGTTCGCATCATACCATTAACTATTTTAATTATTTTTAAAAATATTGGACCGATAGCGCTATTAGCCCCTTTTTAAAAAAAATCTAAAAAAAATTTTTATATTATTTTTCAGATATTTTTCTTTCGGTAAAGTACACAAATGGTCATTTAACTTTGATAAATTATTCAATTTAGTAACCAAACTTTCAATTAGTTTAATATTACCATTTAACTTTTAGTTTTTGCTCCAAATTGATCACTAACCCATTAAACACCATTAATTCACCAACGGTGTACTGGCTGGGCTGTCCACCAAACTTTTCCACACCATTTTAAAACAAAAACTACGCATCATTTTCAATTATAATAAAATAAAATTACATTGTTTCTACACCCACTCATCTTCCTCAATTTCCAATCTTTCTATTTCCCTTCAAAGAATCCTAAAAATCAAACCTTTTCTTTCCTGAAAAAAGATTAAAAAAGAGCATAAAAATAAGCTTATCTGGACGTTCAAGGAAACATTGTTTCATCGAGGAAGAGACTTGGCTTCTCTTGCAGTAATGGAGGTTGGGTATTCGGGCACCCATTATCAAAATGGGTTATTTCAATTTTCAAAGGTCTCTTTATTACTCAAGGAGAACTAATTTGAGGAATCTATCATTGGTTTCTTCTTCTTCATGTCCATCTCCAAAGTTTTCTAGATTTGAAGATAACAATCAACCCCATTTTTTGGATACTTATTTCCTTGGCAAGAAGCCTCTTAGGGGTAACAAAGACATCTTCATGTACAAGTTAGTGTTTATATTAAAAAATGAAAAATATTGCAGAAAGATCTGGTGAATCTTTTATTAGTTTGGAACCAAATATTGGATTTTTTTTATAAAGATTGGATTTTGGGGTTTAAAATTGTTATTGATAGGTGTTTTTTTTGTTGTTGCAGAGGGGATATGCCTCTTTGTAGTGCAGACAAAAACAGATAGACACAGATGAAGCTTAGGGTTTTTACCGATGAAGTGTGATTAAATTTAATTTTATTATATTGTAATTGAAAATGATGTGTAGTTTTTATTTTAAAATGACGTAAACAAATTTTAGTGTGGTGGACAGTCCATTCAGGACACCCTTAATGAATTAACGGTGTTTAACGAGTCAGTGATTAATTTGGAGTAAAATTAAAAGTTTAATGGTAATATTAAAGTAATTGAAAGTTTGATTACCAAATTGAATAATTTATCAAAGTTTAGTGATCATTTGTGTATTTTACCTTTTTAAAAAAATAATTAATGGTACATAGCATTACAAATGATTAGTGGTACATAGCGGTACATGACGTTTATTGTAGAACCATCCCCTTATTAAAGGTTTCCTTCAATTTATTCTTAGATCCATTCTACAATGCTTTTTAAAAGTGATGTTGAGACTAAAAACAATGCAGAACAAGTATATTTTCATGCTAAAAGTGCTTTTTAATTTGGTTTGAAAAATTATTTTCAAAAGTTGAAATTTATATATTTTTTAGCTTTTGCAAAAGCACTTTTGAGCAAAACTATTCATTTATCATCATTTATATAACAATTTTTTTTATATTTAAGTCTAAAATAAAAATTCTAAATATTTAAAAACACCTTTTGATAAAATATCACACTCTCATTTTAAACTAAAAAATCCAATAAAAATCATACTTTTGCCTAGAAAAAAACTAAAAAATCTAAAAGTATTTTTCAAAAGTACTTTTTCACCATACTTCTCAAAAGTAATGACAAACTGACTATTGATAGCATGTTGTAATGCATACAGTCCCACGATAAAAACCAACATCATGTTGTGAGAGGTGACAGTACATGTTGAAGAATTGGTGGTAATTTAAAGGCTAAACTACATAAATAGTTCCCTGACTATAGAAGTTTTTTTGTTGAGTCCCTTAACTATTGAAAGTTATAAATTATGCACTAAATTAAAAATTAACAAGTTGGTTCGGTGTTGTTAAAAAATTAACGATTAATAACGTGACAGTTAACAAAAACTGACATAATAATATATTTAGTCACACATATTTACACATTCAATCAATTTATTCTTAATTCGAAAAATTAGTTGGGTTAAGGGGTGCGAGGCACACAAGAGGGCTTAGACAGGTGCGAGGTTAGTTGGGTCGAAGTGTAAGGCAAAGATTAGGTGGCTTAGGGGCTTACCAAATCATATCGGAGGGCAGAGGGGAGTATGACAAGGCGCTGGTGTGTAGGATAGGGGCTGTTGTAGTGCGCGACCGAGGTGGGGACAAACACCAAAAGGTATGAAGGCTGGTCAAACAAGAAAGGGAAGTAAGATGAAAGAGTCGTCGGACAAAACAAAGGTCGAACGGAGGGTCACCGGAGTAGAGATGTAGTGTTAGAGTGGAGGGTTAAATAAAAAGAGTTAAATTGATATAATGAGTAAATAAAGAGGACTAAATTTAGATTTTTTTCATTAGATGTAAATTGATTGAATGTGTAAATATGGAGGACTAAATGTGTTACTATGTCAATTTGTGTTAAGTGTCATATCATTAGTTGTAAATTTTTTAACGACATCGAACCAACATGTTACTTTTTTAAAGTCAGGGACCATTTTGTAACTTTTCATGGTCGGTGGACTAAAAAAAGCACCCTATAATCGGGGAACTAGTTATGTAGTTGATTATTAAAAATAAATAAGGTGGGAATTAAATAAAATATCTACTTGATTATTAAAATTAAATGCTGAGAATTGAAGTTTTCTGCTTTTCTTTCTACTTATAAGGAAAATATTAATATCTCCCAACAACTGATGGATGATAAGAACAAATTCAACCTAATCTAACTCGGATATTAATTGATTATCATTTCTCAATGTACACATTTTCTTAATAATTCGATGGTTTTATTATTTATGGATAGGCTGTTATTTAATTGATTCCACCATATGAATTCAAGGTAAACTTGTTTAAAATCAAATTGTTAGGCAAAATTAGGGAAATATTGAATTTGGAAAAAAATAGAATGCGAGAAATAGAACATGTGAGGTTTTATTTAGGGATCTATGACATTTGCAACAATACAAAGGAAACTCATCTCGTGTTCCAGATGAGTCAAATTTTTTATGAAACTCGTTATTATTTCTCGACGAGCTTCATTATTTTTTTTAATGGATGAGAAACTTGTAATATAGTCCCGACGAGTTTTAGATGTGTGCATGGAGGATAGGCTAAAACTTTCACTTTTTTTTCAATTTCATCCCCTAAGCCACTCATCTATTTAAACACATCTCTACACACTACCTGATCCCTTCAACGGTCACCTGCCCTAATGGGTACCTCATAACCCGTCGGGACTACATGACGATTTTTTTCATAAATTTAAGAGTTCTATAAAAAGATATTTTCCCCTAAATCGTCTAAAACATAGGACAAGTTCTTTTAACACTGTAATAAATGCTGTAAATCCCTAAAAAAAACATAGGTGTCCTACTTCCTTTTTTAAAATACAAGATTCCCCTAATTTTGCCAAATTATTATTATTGGAGAAATTAATAGTTTAAATCGAATATGAATAGAAAATTTCTTAATATTTTGAGTGACGATTTGGTTCGGGTTCAATTCTATTTCATACCAGGATTTGGATACTATTTTTGAGGTTTAAATTGGATCCATCTATAAATTATTATATACACGTTTAAAATAAATAAATTTTAGATATAAACAAACAATATTCTTTAAATAGTAAAAATGAAATTTTCAATAAGAACCAATTCTTGAATTATTTTTTATAATTTCACTGGATCCGATAAAACATCAATAAATAGGTGAGTAGCTCACTAGTGACAAATGCAATTATATACCTTAAAAGAAATCAGTTTTCTTTGGCGATAATAAATAATAAAAAAATGTACATGGAATTAAAACTTACCTCTGTATCTCACCTAGCTTTAGCCTACCTCAGACCCTACGTAGTATTAATTACTATGTTGACCAAAAAGCTCCATTTCTCATCGGCCAAAACACTAATAAATGAAACAAAGTCATAGTAGTTATTACTTAAAATTAAGTGCCTGATTTATGATCAAATGTATTAAATATCTTAGCCGTTAATTTTTTAATAATTTTTTTAAATAATTTTAAGGTGATTATAAGGTAGTATTTGTTTATATTTATTCTTAACCTTTCGACAATACACGCACACCTTGCAAACAAAATAATTTGAACTCGAGTCTACTAACATGAATATTATCCTCTTTTCAATAATTATATCAACAATCTGGTGCAATATCCTATCTTTCATGTTCTAAGTTCTATTATTTATCCTTCAAAAAATTTCTATTGTTTAAGTTGCTTTCTCTTTTAAAAAATCAACTATATTAAATTAAATTTTTTTAAATAATAATGGAAAAGGTGTCGAGTAAACAAACCCCTTAATTTATAAAGATGAGAATTGAGAGATATCATAAATTTGTGTCCCTTAAATTGAAATGATAAGGGAGATGGTGAAGGCAACGACCAGCAGAGCTTTAGTGCTATAATTGTGTGTTTTGTCCTTAAAGGTTAGTATGGCCCTACAAAGGGGTAATTGGAGATCCAATTCGGCCATTGTGGAGGTCATTTGAGTGGTAATGAGAGCTGTAATCTCATTCAACACCAAGATTGAGTGGCCCTTCCAGAGCGAAAGAGATCCCCCAGAAGGGTACATCAAGTTATATCTTATACATCATCATAAATCTTCTTTTATTTCAAATTTTATTATCAAAAAGTTTTTTATTCAATTGAGCCACTTAAATTATAGATTTATAATATATAAATACAATAAAATATGATGTATTTTTATTATAAATATACGAATATAATTTTGTAGTATATCTATCATGTTATTAGTACATTAAAATTTATTATTATGAGGCTAATACCGTCGAACTAGATAAGATCAAAAGAATAGCACAACTATATATGATAGTTTTGAAGTATACTTATTAGGGCTTGGATTATGTTTCAGATTGTATTTTGGACTTTTTTCGATATCCCTTTTTGTATCCCAATATTTAAAAAAATTAAATCTTAAGCCTAATCCTAAATTTTAAATCTTACGCCCTAAAAATACACAATACCCTTAATTCCCTAAGCCCTAACCTTAAACCTTAATCTTAAACCATAAATCTATTTTTTTAATGATGGGACGTAAATAAGGGCATCGAAAAGGGACATATGATTTCTACTCATTTTGGACAATATAATTTTTAACTTTAGTTGTTTGATCTGAATCAATATTCAATAATGATTTTTTATTTAAATTTAATTATAATATAAATATTAAGATAATAATTTTAAAAATATATATTAATATCTTAATATTGATTTGAAATAACTCAAACCAATCAAACAAAACAAATTCAAAATTTTGACCGTAGACGATGTATTTAGAATGGGTGATTGACTCGTTAATTTCATTTTATTTGGCCAAAATTGACTCATTAATTAGTACAAGAAAATAATTATAAGGGTAAATTACACAGTTGATCACCTAACTATTATTTTTTTATTTTGGTCACTAAAATTAAAAACTTACAAACAAGTCACCAAACTTAGGTTTTGTTTCATTTAGTCACACGTGATTAATTTTTATTAGTGACACATTTTTTTATTAGTGACACTTGTCACTACGTTATTGGTTAGGAAAAAAATCTCCGAGTATAGGACATTAAATTTGAACCCAAGTCCTCAGAAAGGAATCCAACCTACGTAACCACTACTCTTACTTCTTATATTTCATAAATAATTTTTTTAACCTAATTTTTTAACAAAATAGATTAAAAACTAATAAATCATGAAACGAAAAAAACTTAAGTAAAAGATAACTAAATGATTTTTTGTGTAGTTAAAAAATTAATATACTTAAAAATTATTATTTTGTTTAATAGTTGTATGTCTTTTTATCGAGTTATGTCAATCAAGCGAATGTCGAGACAATTATAACTAACATAAAAAGTTAAGAAAATTTCATATATTTTTTAAAAACGACCTAATAACTCAAAGTTTACACAATTTCAAAATCTCTTCATATTGCTTGTTTGAAACTTTGGTTCATCAACTTTTAATAATCATCATAATCAAATCAAATGTAATTAAAGTAATAAATTAAAATATGATCCAAAGATAAATATAATAATTTATACACAATTTGAAAACAATGTTGCAAATAATATAATTAACTTAATCCCTTAATTTAAAAACATCTATGTTTCAGTTTTATCTAAAAATTATGTTGTCAACTATTTAACATATATAAGAATAAAGAGCAGTGATTAAGTAGGTTTGATGTTTTTTTTTTCATCCATATGGCGGTCACATCGGCCACCACTATATGATGACATGTGTCACTGACGTAAGCTAACCATGCGTGACTAAAATGAAAACATAACCTAAATTTGATAACTTATTTGCAAAGTTTTCATTTCTAGGGACCAAAATAAATGAAATTGTAGTTAAGTGACCAGCAGTGTACTTTATCCTAATTATAAAGTGACATGCTCCTTCCTACGTTTGAAGCAGGAATACGAGTCAATAGGAATAAGCAGTTGCTTGTAAAAATAAGGAAGAAAATAATAGCAAAGACGGCAGTCTTATCCGTAAATTGAAAAACATTAACAGACAAAATTATTGTGAACTAATTGTTTTGGAATATTATATCTATGATTTGTTTTCCTAATATGACAAGCCTCAAAACAGGACACCTTTTATTTAATGGCAATTGTTTTGATTACTACTTTGTCCTTTGAAGCCAAATTTCCAGAATTATTTTTAAAAAATAATATTTTTTAATTAAAATTTTTGATTGTTCTCTTAGTTTTCAGTTTTTGTCTTGATTAATCCAGATAGAGCTGTATCGCACACTTAAATTTAATAGGTGCGTCTCTGAACATTTTTATTTTACATACATAACAGTTAAAATTTAAAATTTACTTAAATAATATTAAATTACTTACCACTTAAACGAACCTAATAATAAGATTTTTTTAATTAATATTATGCTAAAAGCACAGAAAATGGAGCTTGTAGGGTTAACAGTTGATTGATTAGATGATTTGATATGTTTGAGATTGATGCAGACAAGACTGAAATACAACGTTGCAACCCCTCCACACATTTTTGTTTTCTCATGAGACAATTTTGCAGATTGTCTTTTCAATTAGATCAATTAGACATCTATTAATTCGATTTAAATTATATCCGATTTAAGATGGGATATTTTATTCAAGTCGGCCGACCAAATTTAAATCGCTATTCAAATTTCAAATAATTAAATAATTTTAATCGAATATTTAAAAGATTTAAGTTCAAACAATTTATCTGTAGCGTATATATGTGTAGCGACCTTCGGGCCCCGGTCCCTTCGGAAGGTCCGTTTTTGGGTGACAAGCTTCGTGTTTTTAATTATAAAAAATAGAGTTGCCACCGGTCACTTGGATAAGGTAAGCCGGATACCGAAAAATCAACCAGAGATGAGATCGGGAGTTGGTTACGAGTGGGGCCACGCATAAAATTGGTACATAAAGGGTTCACATTATTTTTATTAAGGAAAACAAAAATTCAATTTAAGTTAATAATTAATCTCCAAAATGCACACATGCATGACAGTTCAAGATCTGCTTTGGTATTCACGATGTTCAGAGAAGATGACACCCGGATATCGGGATAACACTCCCAATAGAAGCATCGAAACAATAAAGCCTAAAACTATATGTATCAATTATATATATAAACAGTAAAAAAATGCCAAAATAAATAAACAATAAAACAATGTATAGTTATGACAAATCAAAATTTACCTTGGTATTCACGACACTCAGAGGAGATGTCACTCGGAGACCGGGATTACACTCCCAATTGAAATATCGAAATAATAGGGCGAGACACTATATACGATATTTATGTGAAATAATAAATAATGTAAAGTTAAAAAAAGATAAAAATACTATATAACATATAATATGCTATATACATATTAATATATACATAATAATATACTAAATATATCATATATACATATAAATATAATATACATATTATAAATAGTATTATACATATTAAATATATAATAATATATTGTACATATAAATAAATATACGTATAAATATATTATATATATTATACAAATATATTATATACAAATGATATATATTGACATATTAAAAAAAAATCCAAAACATATCGAATATAATATGAACATACGTAAATAAAGGACCGAAATTAAAGAAAGTAAAAAAAAACATTGCGAAAATGAAATTCATGGCCAAAATTAGAGTATTTACAAAAGTCAGGGACTAAATGCATAATTATACCCTTAAATTTGGATTAAATTGAAGACTGTCGAGAGTTTGAAGGACTAGAAGTGCAAATATCCCATTAAATATTGATTAAACCTGATTTAGGGACGAGATTGCAAAACATTCAAAAGATGCAGGGACCGTAGAGAGAATTTTACCATGCGACAGACCTATTTCGTAAATACTTCCGGGGCGGAGGGACTTATATAGTAATTTCCCCACTGGAAATCGGATTAAATCAATTTTAGTGACTAAATTGAAAAACATTTCAAACTTTCAGAGACTGACTGCGTAAATTTCCCTTACTGAAGGACCGAAACCGAATTTTCCCATTTTCCAAAAGCGCGCGGATCCTCCTCTGGTTGGGTCACCGCGCGGGTTAAAAGGATGAAACGAAGTCGTCTGAGCATGGTATATGACGCCCAAAATGATGTCGTTTTGATGGCATATATGTTTGTGTTTTTGGCCCAAAAAATGATTATATGCTGTGTTTTAAAAAAACAAGGAAAATACTTTGGAGAGCTCTCGCCGACTGTCGGACGTCGATCATCTGTATGCCGCAGGCCGCCGCAGATTGGCGACGGAGCGCCGTCACCCACGGCCACCGGAGTTTATACAACGATAACCCAAGGTAGATTTCTTCGTCCTTACCCTGATTTTGCTATTAGCTTTCGTGGAATCCCCCTAAATTCGTAGATCTATGATTTTTGAGCAGTTTTTTTTATAATTTTTAAACTAAAAAAGCTTTTTTTACTCCAAAAACTCTCTTTTTTATCTCGACCTCCAAAAAAAAACCTCCGATTATATGTGATTTCTGAGTTTTTTATACCTGAAATAAAGTGAGATTACAACTTGTATTTTAATAATAATGCTTCTGTTTTTTTTTGCAGGTCTGACGGCGACTTGGATGGTGGAGAAGGCCGATGTCAGAGATGGGTGATGGGATGGCTTGGTGGCGCGCGTGCAAGCCACGCGCCATGAAAGTCGAATGGACAAAGGGGCGGTGGCTGCACAGTTTAGGATATATTAGGTGTTTTTTTATTTTATTTGATGTAAATGGGTTTGGGTAAAAATGGGTAACCGGGTATGGGTATGTAAATGGGTATTGGGTCTGGTTTATGATAACAAAAGGGTTGGGTTTATTGGATTGTGGCTCAGACCAAATTGGTTACAACAACTGCTCCTCTTTGCTTATTGTTGTGTAACAGGGATAGAGCAAAGACAAAATAGTGACCATTTTGGTCCAGGTAGGCTGAGGGTTCTTCTCTGACCACCGCCCTTCTCTTGCTCTTCAGTTGATCCGCTCGACTGCTCTTGGAGGCAAAATCTTCAAACTAGAGTGCTCTGCTGAGAAGACAAAATCTTTGAATCGGGAGTTTGAGGTCACAAGCTCTTCCTATTTAGAACTGTTTACTCTTCCTCCGTCTGAAGTCTTGGAGACATCTTCAGGCTGCAAGTCCTTCCTATATAGAACTTTTCACCTTCGAATCCTGAAGCTGCAGGTTCCTCCTATATAGAACCTTTTGCGGGTGAAATCTTCAAGTTGGGAGTCCTTCCTATATAGAACTCTCCATCTTAAATTTCCAAAAAAAGTGACACTTCATTTTTATTTTCGAGTAGTGTTAGTACCAGAAACATGAGTCTTCTTTGCTTCTTAGGAGGCTGAAGATCGAAAAATTTAAAGATCATACCCTGTTTTTTTATCTTCATAGGCATGGATGATATCTTGCTATGAGACTACTGAAAAATTTTCACTGCTTCCCAAAAGGCTGAACACTAGAAAATTTTTAAGATCATGCCCCGATTTTTGATCGTCATAGGCATGAAAGGGTATCTCGCTACAAGGTTACCAGAAGATTTTCACTACTTCCTAGAAGGATGAAGACTAGAAAATTTAAAGATCATGCCCCAATTTCTGATCATCATAGGCATGAAATGATATCTTGCTACGAGACTGCTGGAAGATTTCACTACTTCCTAAAAGGTTAAAGACTGGAAAATTTAAAGATCATGCCTCGATTTCTGATCGTCATAGGCATGAAATAATATCTTGCTACGAGACTACCGAAAGATTTTCACTGCTTCCCAAAAGGCTGAAGACTAGAAAATTTTAAGATCATGCCCTGATTTTTATCGTCATAGGCATGAAATGGTATATCGCTGCAAGACCACCAGAAGATTTCCGCTGCTTCCTAAAAGGCTGAAGACTAGAAAATCTTGAGATGATGCCCTGATTTCTGATCGTCATAGGCACCAAATGGTATCTTACTCAGTGATAGGTTCTTCCTATATAGAACCTTTTGTTGTCACTAGATAGAATCTTCAAGCTGAGAGTCCTTCCATATAAAACTCCCATCAAAGCCAGAGATTGTAAGGTTGCGAGTCCTTCCTGTATAGAATTCCCATCAAAGCCAGAGATTTGAAGGCCTGGGAGTTCTTCCTGTATAGAACTCCTATTAAAGCAGTGATTTGTAGGGTTGAGAGTCCTTCCTGTATAGAACTCTCATCAAAGCTAGGGATTGTAGGGCTAAGAGTCCTTCTTATATATAACTCTCATTAAAGCCAAGGATTGTAGGGCTGCGAATTATTCCTATATAGAATTCTCATCAAAGCCAGAGGTAGGGATGTGAGTCCATCATGTATAGAACTCCCATCGAAGCTAGAGATTGCAGGGCTGAGAGTCTTTCCTGTATAGAACTCCCATCAAAGCCATGGATTGTAGGGCCGGGAATCCTTCTTATATAGAATTCTCATCAAAACCAGAGGTAGGGCTGAGAGTCCTTCATGTATAGAACTCCCATCAAAGCCGGGGATTGTAGGGCTGAGAGTTCTTCTTGTATAGAACTCCCATCAAAGCTAAGGATTTGTAGGGCCGAGAGTCCTTCTTGTATAAAACTCTCATCAAAGCCAGGGATTGCAGGGCTAAAAGTCATTCATGTATAGAACTCCCATCAAAGCTAGAGATTATAGGGTTGTGAGTCATTCCTATATAGAACTCTCATCAAAGCCAGGGGTGGAATCTTTGAGCTGGGAGTCATTTCTATATAGAACTCTTTATCTTAAAGTTCTGAAAAGGTTGGCATTTTATTCTCGGGTAGTGCCAGTACAAGCAATAGATGAAAATCTTCGAGATGATGCCTCAATTTTGAACATCTTAGGCATAAAATGGTACATTCTGAAGCTAAACGTTCAGGTCTGGGGTAAAGGTTCTTGCTCTGACCACCTCTTTTTCCTTGGGCTTCACTTGATCTTTTTTTTCCGTTCTTGTAAGCAAAATTTGGAGAAAAATTGACTTAGCTGCAACACTGACACAAAGGCAAAGTCGAAAAAAGGTTTGAACATTTGATTTGATTTCTTTTGCATTTTTCCCAAATGCACATGGATCAACGGTTTTGATTTGCCTTTACCGGTAGCGTTTGCTCTGAGCTAGCTGTACCATTCCTCTGGGTACAATCAGTTTATACCAATCATGACATTAGATTTTCCTAAAGGATTTATTTTTCTTTGACCATTCATAAAAATAGATTTTTGATGGAAATTTAAATTATTCATTGTCTTAAACTTTTTCGTGTTTAAACATGTTGCGCTAACATTTTTGTCAGACTTGCCAAAAGGGCTCTGATCCAGCCGCCATACTAACGAAGAGACATGACCCAAAGATAAATATTCTTGTGTTTGATCTGACTGCAATAGGATCTGAAAGTGTAGATTTGGCCCGACTACAACACTCAAAGAAGAAGCAGGACCGAAGGATAGTATAGTTCGACCAAGCTACAACACCATCAACAGAGAAACATGATTGGATAACAGCAACTTGGACTCTACCATACCATCAACGAAAGAACAGGATTGAACAACAACTTGAATTCTTCTTCTGATATTTTCTTTTGATTGATTCTTTTGATTTTTTTAATTATTTCATCTTCTTTCTCTCTTTTTTTATTTTTAATTTGACTTTTTTATTATTCTTTTTTGACTTTTTAATTTTTTTTATTTTTTGCCCTATTATAATTATAAAGAGAAGATTTTGAGGGAAACGTTTGGCCTAGTTGTACCATTAATAAAATAACGAGACTTGGCAAAAATTCTAATATGATGCACCATCAATGACAAAGCGAGATTTGGAAAATAGAGGATCTAGTACACCATTAGCGAAGAGACGAGATTCTGAAAAAAAGAAAAAAATAATCTATTGCACAATCAATGAAGGGACAAGATCTGAAATGTATGGGGATCTACTGTGCCACTGTCGGAGAGGTAGAATTCGAAAGAAAATTTGATCTTACAATACCGTTGACAAAAAACGAGATCGGGATAAAGTGGGTACGTTACATCACTGGCAAAGAGACGAGATCCAAAGGAAAAATTTTGATCTGGAAAATGCAGGATCTGTTACATCTCTGTTGTTATCTGAATGCTTGAGCTTTCTGATTATTCGGCCTCCTTCAGGGTTAAAGGTTGGTCATCACGTTGTTGCCCCTTTAGTTGAGGTCCTTTGGCCTTATCCTAGACATGTTCAATCCAAAAAATAAATGCATGATGAATGAATGCATCTAATTTTATATGCCTAAACGCATGTGCTAAGTCTAAATGTGTGATAAACTTTGGGTGTATGTATGACGCGTGCGTAAATGATCTTAATGAACGCGTGAATAATTTTTTTACCCCTCAAAGGGATGCCCCTGACTCTATGTTAGTCAGATCGAGTTGTTGGTCTTGTTTAAGTCAGCAAAGGTCTGAGTGGCATTATTTATCAGACGATTAAACAATATCCCCAGAATGTTCACGAACGTTAGGGTGGTCTCGTGTTCGGGTATAGGTGGATGAATTTGGGCTGCCACACCACGCCCTCTTTAGGTGTAATGACTTAAACTTTCATTCGATCATTGCTCTATCCCCTCTAACATGGCTCGGCTAGGGATCATGTCAAAAACATGTTTGTAATGTTCAATGAAGGCTCGAGAGATATCTTTCCATGACTTGACATAATCTCGTCTAAGTTGTGTATACCACCGGATTGCAAACCCAATCAGACTATCTTGGAAGTAATGAATCAACAACTTTTCATCTTTATAAAGGGTGCCATTTTTCGACAGTACATGGTTATGTGAGCGGAAGGGCAAGTGGTTCTGTCATACTTGTCAAATTCTGGTGTCTTGAATTTTGGCGGGAGAACCAGATCAAAAACAATACTCAGATTGCTAGCCTCATTCCCCTGTTCTTTTGCCCCTTGTATGGCTTTGAATTGATCTTCGAAAAGACGAAATTTCTCTTCATATTGGCTTTCTATTTCAGCTCTGATATTTTCTACGCAGTCGAGATCCTGCACTTCTTCCTCATAGGCTGTTTCAAGATCGATCGGTTATTTAGTGGTCCCTCCTTCTTGATGGCTGGCAAATACCCTAGTGGTGTTGATGTACGTCATTCTTTCGAGAATTAGCGTCTCTGATTGAAATTTGATGTGGGATGCAATACCTTCTGGCTCTTCTATGGTACCATCTTTATCCTTTCTAAGCAAAGCAAATATCTGGCCTAGAATTATAGCTTGCGACTAGGCGATCTGTTTACTGATGCTTTGCTCAGCCTTGTCAAAATGTTTTTCTAGGTCTTTTTGACTTTGTTCCAAGTTAGCCATTCGATCTTCCATTTTATTTGCTTGCAGACAAGTACCGTATTAATGTGGAATGATTGCAATTTGAGATTAAACCTTCTGCCATGATATTTACCCAATTAATTCAATTATCTTTAAAAATGAATGCAAATTATATTGTACAACTAAATACTTAAAAGCTATGTCAGAATGAATGCAAATGAAGTGTTGATTCACAAGTAGTCCTTAGAAAGAATTTCATTAGATGAAGAAGTCTGATTACAAAAAGTAAAGATAACGCGTTTACAGATAGAGTCTAGATTCTATCCCTAAGACTTCGACTTTTTGAAGTAGGGCATACACTTGGGATCCCAACTCTGATTTTGGACTGACTCGTGCATGTAGCTCATATGCTTGTCTGGCCAAGCCTTGGATGTATCGGGCTACCCTCTGTGCTTGCACCATAATGTCTGTCATCGCTCTATACTAATCTTGGATTAGCTGACTGGCCTGCTAAAGCCCATATACTATTCGACGATTATCTTCCTATAGGGCTCATTCAAAAGACACAAATCTCTCATTGCAATCACGAAGAGCGTCCTCGAGTTCGGTTACCTTGGCCCTTAGTAACTCATTTTCTCCTCGTACAAGGCTTAGGGCAGCAACGCTATCTTGGTTGTGGTACTCTTGTAGAAGTTCTTCCAACTGTAGAATTTGGGTTCCAAATTCCTCGTTCTGAGCTTTTAGTTCCTGGTTTTGAGCTTGATTGATGGCTAATTCTTGAGCAACGGCTTCCAGCTCCTTCTACTTTCTCTCTATCTGTTTCCGACCAGCTTCATATCTCTCAGCATAGTTATTTGCCCTCTTTCTTTCTTTCAACAGCTTAGTGGTCAATTCTTTAGTGGTGTTGCCTAAGTTATTCCTTTGCAGGTTCTGTTTTAGCTAAAAAAAGTCTTTCCTCAAATCTTCATGGTTTGCTTCGAGGATCTTCTTTTGTTTTAAGATGTTCTTCTTCTGCCGCTGCTAGATAATTTGTTGCCTCTAAATCGGCGATATGCTTTTCTAAAGCTCGCACTTTACTTTGGTGGGCCCTTTTGACCTTTTCTAAGTCTGAAAGAGCGTCTTCCACGTGTTTTTTCAAGATTCAAACAATTCTTGGGTTCGCACGAAGAACGATATCATTAACCTGGCTGAATCTCCACTGCTCGTACCCCTGGGTGAATGGTAAATCATCTTTGTAAATCTTGGTCATATACATACGCTTCCAAGAATGTCTTATCTTTTAGACCTTCACTTTGTAGCCGTTACCCTCATGTTTAAAACCAGATAAGCTCAGACCATGAGTGGTAGGAATAAATTGCATCTAGCCATACTGTCGTGTCACAAGCAAAGGGCAATATTTGATCCTTCCCCCAAACTCCGGGCAGGGGTACCCAATCATATTCTCTACAGTGGAAGAGAAAATTATTAAAAATTAGCCACGGTGCCTTTCATCTAATAATGTCGTCTCGGAGGTCTTGGAAACTCACATTCCATTGGTCTTCGGTTATGGTCTCAGCCTGATATTTCTCTAAAAATGTTGTTATGGGAGAGAATGTGGTTAGACACATTCGGTGAGAATATTTCAAGTCCCATAAATAACTTCGGATCTAGATCTCTAATAGTCGATGATGGATTGATCCCCTTTTTGAGCTTATCAAATAGATCCGTCATGGCATAGTCTATGGATCCCAAGGCCTTTAGAAAGATAACCATCCCGTAAACACCGAAAGCAAACATGTACCTTTTTTTATGAATCAAGATGTGGGTGAATTAAGTCTCGAATGTGTGTCTAAGCCACGCAGTCAGTTTTTCCTTTCCTCAAGATCTTCCTCTGAAACCATTCCTTGCTTATCTTGGTGATGTTAACCAAATTCTCTAATAAAGATGGTGGATTTTTAGGTTTGACGTAGATCTTCTCTTATTTGGCTTTTGGACAATGAAGTAAAGCAAAATACTCCTCGATGGTTGGAGTCAGGTTTACCCTCTCGAAAGTGAAACAGTTGTACCCCAGGTTCTAGAATTGCGTTAGGGCCTTTAACAAGTGCACGTTATTCTAAACATCTAATAAGAGGGCTATGTCACCAAACTCTTATTGGAAGCTCTATTTCATACTTGGACCCCAACGCTGCCATATTTCTCTTAACTCATGAAGGTTGTTCTGCTTGGAAACTATCAATGTGGGCCCAGTGATTTCTGATACATGTCTCACTGTCAGGATGTCTCCCTTTTCCATTTGCATACGTTCAGACCAACCTCATACTATAGCATTATCGCTTTTGACATTATAGAACCCCATTTCATACCTGAACGCCTTCTAAAATAAACTCCTCTTGAATTAACACCTATGTATGATATGATATACAATGTGAATGCAAAAAAAAAGAAAAAAAACAATAGAGAAAACGAGTCAGTGTAATAGAATACTCAGATAAATAAAATGAATTAAATGATGAATAATGAAGAAAGTAAGAAGTTAAAATATACAGGGAGTATAGACAATAAATGAAAAACAAAGCAAAACCTAAAATGGGTTATTCCTAAATAGGCAGAGTATCGGCGTGGTCAAAGGGCAGACACTATAGCTCATTATATGCGGTTTGGGATCTAAAGTAAGGGTGCCCGAATTGTCGCTAGGACATCAATTTGGGGGAATACGACTCTTATACCATACGGAGGTGAAAACCCCATGAAATATAAGGACCAGTACTCCAGAAGTACATTACAACACTATAAGGAGTGAAAACCCCACTTACCGAAGTAATCCCTCCTACTTAAGGGTTCTAGAACTAAAACATGATGAAAGTTTATAAACAAACAAAATTTAGAAATTAAAAATTAAATTAATCGAATTTAAATTTTCTTTAACAATTACAATGCGAACCCTAAATAAGGCCTAACTCCTCTTTTTGTCTTTGAAAACAAAAATTTATCCCCAACGGAGTTGCCAAGCTGTAGAGAGCTTCGGTCCCGGGTCCATTTAGGAGGCCCATTTTTGGGTGAGAAGCCTTGTGTTTTTAATTATAAAAAATAGAGTCGCCATCGGTCACTTGGATAAGGTAGACCAGACACCGAAAATTTAACCAGAGATGGGTTCAAGAGTTGGTTAAGAGTGGGGAAGGGTTTGCACCCCCACCACGCCCAAAATTGGTACCTAAAAGGTTCACATTATTTTTATTAAGAAAAACAAAAAATTCAATTTAAGTTAATAATTAATCTCCAAAATGCACGCATGCATGATAGTTCAAGATCTGCCTTGGTATTCACGACGTTCAGAGGAGATGACACCCGGAGACCGAGATGACACTCCCACTAGAAGCATAAAAATAATAAGGCCTAAAACTATATGTATCAATTATATATATCAACAGTAAAAAAAATGCAAAAATAAGTAAACAATAAAAACAATGTACGGTTATGACAAATCAAAATTTGCCTTGGTATTCACAACACTCAAAAGAGATGGCACTCGGAGACCGGGATGACACTCCCAATTGAAATACCAGAATAATAGGATGAGATACTATATACGATATTTATGTGAAATAAATAATATAAAGTTAAAAAAAGATTAAAAAATACTATATAACATATAATGTGCTATATACATATTAATATATACATAATAATATACTAATTATATCATATATATAAATATAATATACATATTATAAATAGTATTATACATATTAAATATATATTAATATACTGTACATATATATAAATATAAATATATCATAATCATATTATATATAAATACATTATATATATTATATTTATACATATAAATATATTATGTACATGTTATATACATATACATATAAATATATTATATACATATTATACAAATATATTATATACACATTATATATATTGACATATTAAAAAACACATCCAAAACTTATCGAATATAATATGAACATACGTAAATAAAGGACCGAAATTAAAGAAAGTAAAAAAAAAGTGCAAAAATGAATTAATATGAAATTCAGGGCCAAAATTAGAGTATTTGAAAAAGTCAGGGACTAAATGCAAAAATAAACCCTCAAATTGGGATTAAATTGAAGACTGGCGAGAGTTTGAAGGGCAAGAAGTGTAAATATCCCATTAAATACTGATTAAACCTGATTTAGGGACGAGATTGTAAAACATTCAAAAGATGCAAGAATTGCGGAGCGAATTTTACCATGCGACAGACTTATTTCGTAAATACTTTTGGGGCGAAGGGTCTTATGTAATAATTTTTCTTTTGAAAATCGGATTAAATCAATTGTAGTGACTAAATTGAAAAACATTTCAAACTTTCAGGGATTGACTGCATAAAGTTCCCCTACAAAAGGACCAAAACTAAAGTTTCCCATTCCAAAAACACGCAAATCCTCTTTGAGTTGGGTCACCGCGCGGGTTAAAAGAATAAAACAACATTGTTTGAACCTGGTATCTGACGCCCAAAATGACGTCGTTTTAATGACTTATATGTTTGTGTTTTTGGCCCAAAAAATCATTATATGCTGTGTTTAAAAAAAGAAAATGCTCAGGAGAGCTCTCGCTGGCTGCTGGACGCCGGTCATGTATCCGCCGGGGGCCGCCACCAACCGGCGACGGAACGTCACCGCCCACGGTCGCCGGAGTTCATGCAATGATACCATGAGGTAGATTTCTTCGTCCTTATCTCGATTTTGCTATTAGTTTTCGTGGAATCCCCCCTAAATTCGTCGATCTATGATTTCCAAACGGTTTTTTTTTAAAAAATTTTTAAACTAAAAAAGCTTTTTTTACTCCAAAAATTCTCTCTTTTTATTATCTCGACCTCCAAAAAAAACCTCCAATTACATGTGATTTTTGGGTTTTTATACCCGAAACAAAGTGAGATTACAACTTGTATTTTGATAATAATGCCTCTATGCTTTTGCAGGTCTGACGACGGCTTGGGCAGTGGAGCAGGCCGGCGTCAGAGATGGGCGGTGGGATTGCTTGATGGCGCGCGTGCAAGCCACGGCAGCCGAAGGGTCGGCACGTGGCTTGCACGCGCCATGGAAGCCGAATAGACAAGGGTCGGCGGCTGCACAGTTTAGGATATATTAGGGTTTTGACTGTATGGAGGGCGATGGAGCGTCTGAACGGATTTTGACTGTATGGATTGAAAGTTAGGGTCACATTTGCGTTGAGAGAGAGGAGGCAATCTATTTGGATACATTGCTCGATGGATCCATCGCAGCAGAAGGATGGGATCAAATCTAGTGGATTGAAGGATCATACAGATCATCCACCGGCAAAGAAAAGGGTTGTGCAGGGGGTGATTGATGAGGAAAAGGCTGCAGTGCTTCAAAATTGTGCATTGGGTTGGTGTCGTTGGCCAATGGGTTCGGTGGAATTGGCCAAAGAATTATATTAGACTGATTTTAAGAATTGCTCAGTGATACGAATATCGAGAGTGAGAGTATTACTAATGTTTTCTATGGGTGAATCAAGGGCTGAGGCATTTAGTAAGGGTAAGTGGGACTTATGTTTCGATTGGTTGTTGAAATGGTCACTGAAAGTACATAGGGGAAACAGATGGGTATGGCTTTCGATCTCGGGAATACTAATGCATGTCTGGTCTAAGGATACATTTGTGAACATAGCTAAATTGTGGGGTCAATTTGTGAGGCTGGAGGAAGGGACTTTAGAGCCAATTTCCTTCTATAGAGGACGAATGTTGGTGAAAACAGATTTTATACAGTGTATTGATGAATCATTGGAGTTAGAGGTCGGGGGTAAGTGTATTCTGTTCATGTGTATAAAATGGATATGGGCAGGGAACAGTGCGATCAATGTAAATGCAAAGAGAGTATTCCATCCGATGAGGACGGGAGAAGTAGCAAACACCACTCTTTAAAAGGGAATTAGGAGGTGGAGGATATTGATGATCGGATGGTTCGTGAGAGTGCTTTTGAGGAGGGCAAGGGGTTAGAGGATGTGGGACAGATGGTGTTGACGGTAGTCGGGGAACACAATGGTTTGGAACAACATACTCATGTGAATTAGCATGCTAACGATGTATGGAAGGAGGGGAGACAGTTGGATGATCAGGTTCGGGAGTCTCTTAAGGAGTCGAGCAATTGGATGACTGTTGAGGAAGTGGGTTTAGTGCAGCGTGAGGATCGGATTCAATCAGGTGCAATGATAATTGTTACAGATAATGAACTCATAGACTGTCATGTAGGCCAGGTCGCGTGTTCGACATTTTATGCGTATCAAATGGTCGGGCCTTGTGGTGTTGAGACGGTTCATTCAGTTGTGGGTCATGAAATATCTGAGGGTATGAATGTAACTGTGCATCGTGGAACAGATTTGATTTTGAATTCTATTTCACCAGGGCAAACGGGGGCAGTCGAACGTAGGGTGGAGAAGGTTTGTTCATCATAGTTACGTTCAAAAGATCAGACATGATTAGACAGTTGGCAACAAGCGCTCCTTTATGAGGCTCAGAAGACGGTGAATTTAGGTAATCTTATAGGGGCTAAAATTATAACGCCCTAAAATTGGGTCTAGAAGTTAATCGGATTTATTAGACGGTTTAAAAGAACTGGGTTAGGAAATTCGAGTTAGTTTCTAGAATTAAATATTGTAAAATTATTTTTGGTTAAAATAAAATTTGAAAAAATGTTATAAAATATTTAATTGATATTTAAAGTGTTTTTTAAACTCAATTTGAAGTAATTAAATCTGATTTTGGGACATTTTGGTCTAGTGACTAAAACGAAATGTTTACAAAATTGTTTTTGGTGACTAAATTGTAAAAGGGTCAAAACTTAGAATCTTTAAGGAGCTATTTGACCAATCTTTTTCATCAGATTTTCCCCTTAATTTAGCTATTTTAAAGTGTTTTTAATTGGTTTATTATTAAAATAAAATGGGATTTAATAAAAGGATATTTAGTTTTGCAAAATTACTTTCTTACGTACCTACTTTTGTTCCAACTTTTCTCTCAACTTTTCTCAGCAGCCAAACTAAGATTTTCACTTCAAAATTCTCAGGAATCAATTCCTATTGATTTCCTTTTTGTTTCCTAATCGATTTCTTCAATTCCTATTGTAAAATCTACTTGGATTTCATCCAAACTTTGCCAACTAATGGAGAAATCAACAATTAGAGGTGATTTTCGTTTCTCTCCTCTAATTAAAGGTTCTTTATTGAAATTCCTAAGTTCTTGATCCTTTGTTACTGATTTATGTTATGGAATTATGATTTAAACACGGATTTGGTAATTAAATTGAGTTTTGTATGGAAATTGAATAAAGATTGATTTGGATCTATTTTGAAATGAATCTAATTGATTTAGATCTCTTATAAGACGTGTTTTAATGTTAAAAGGAGAGGATAATTAAAGAAATCCCGAAACTATGTGAATTGCTAATTTTCTAGGTTATTTATAGTTGGTTTTTGATGTGATCTTGGTGTTGTGGTGTTGTTGGAGGTATAATGTTTAGGATTTTTTGATGTTAATTGTAACACCCTTAACGTATACTCGTAGGCCGAATATACATTAAAGATGTTACAAAATTGTTGGAAAAGATCTTGACTTGTAATTTTTTTTTACCAAAATTGAGCTTTTAGTTTAACCATTACTCGGTTTTAAATTAAAAACTACATTGTCTAGATGCAGCTAGTTTTAACCCTGAATTGGTTTACAAAACTTATAATTGAGTTGTTGAAATAAAAATATAACTCAGGGTGAAAACTATGTTGTTGCCTAGACCATTTCTTGATTTTAAAACTTCTACACGATTAGGGTCAAACTATGTTTAACTGTACCAAAATTCATTACTATTATTAGCAAACTATATTTCTAAACTTATTCATCACAAAAGCATATCTTTAACTAGTAAACATATACTTTAAAACAATTTAACTATAAAATATTTACATGCCCAATAGATATCAATTTACGATAAGGATGTACTTACTGTGACTTACTGTAGTAACTTGATTTTTCCAAAGGTTTATCTCCTCTTTGCTAGGCAATTCCGGAGAACCTACGTGTGACATAAGACACACGCTAAGTACGAACTTAGTGAGGCAATTAAACTTATTTATTTAAACACGAATTGATGTGATATAATAAGTCATATAAAAGTGTATTTCATATTTCTCTATAACATGGCAAGTATATCACAATATACATGTGTCATGTATCATGACTATCATATAATTTATGTTAATATTGTATAACATATTCTGTCATGGACATGCTTTCATCATAAATAATTTCTATAGTAGCGTAACATAATGAACATGTTTACCATGGATCTCATAATCTATAAATTTCATATATCTAATTTTCATCATATATCACACTTTCATAATATCATGTATCATATCATGGTCATACTTTTATTATGCAGTCATTTGTATACACTCTATCATGATCATACTTTTATCATGCAATCATTTACATATCATGTAAATTAAGTATCATCAATATCATGTATATCATGTAGCATCTATCATATAGATCATGTATCATTTCTATAATGTGAATCATGTATCATCATGCAGTCATTTACATGCTCATGATCTACCATGTAATCATCTTGTTTTATTATTATCGTGTTTGGCTGAAAGGCCTATGGTACCTACAGCCTATCTGCACCGTAGTGCTATCTGAGTACGTACTCTGTAGGACACTATTTGCTATTTATAATAAAACACCTCGCTAGTGCCATTTGCACCCCAGGGTGTATCTTGTTTCATTTTAATCTTGTTATTATTCATATTTCATGTATGTATAATGCATCATCATTTATGCACACAATAATTTGTATCTGGTATTCCTTCAAGCTTGCCATGTCGAGCAATGTATCATATCATGTATTATAGAGAAATGCAATGCCATTTTCAATGTAATGCAAACATTTAGAAATGCACTCACCTGAGCCATGTAATAGTATGCCTCACTAAGCTTACTCGAGGTTCTTATCTTTATTTTTATCACTGGTTCTCCTTCGATCTCTTTTAGAACTGTATAAGACCAATCGAACATATTCATCATTTCTCTTGCGTTAAACTTAAATCTAACATTGCTAACTTGATTCTTAAACATAACTATTCGAATATAAAATTTTCTGAAAATTTCACCAATATTCTTCAAAGTTGCTGAATTGGTCCCTAGGTCTTTAGTGACCATTTTGAACATTAAACAATTGTTCAAGCCTAATTTGAACAATTTCCATAATCATTTACTAATTTTGGACTATTACCTTTTTGTCCTCAAACTTTATAAAAGTGACATTTTAGTCACTACTCCACTTTTGTACATAAATTCATGTACAAATAACCATTCATCTATTTTCTAACATTCTTGAAATTTTCCTTCAACTTTCAACTTTATTCAACTTGGCCCTTCACTAAATTCTTTATTTTCTAAAAGGTCCTTAAAAATTTCCTTTTCTTGTCATTTTAATCCTTTAACTTTCATAACATGCTTGAATCTTCAATTCTAGCTCATTTTCATGTAAGCCACTATCAAAACAATAAATTTCCAAAATAAGCCTCTATTTTCCCCTTTTTGCCAAAATAGTCCTATTCATCATTTCAGGCCAATTTGATCACATTTTCAATAATTACTCTTCAATCCCTCCTTAATCTAATATTTCCAAAATCCACCCATTGAATAGGTCACCAAATTTTTTAAAATGTACAATTTTGGTCATAAATTGTCAATTCAAGCTTAAAATATTATTTTCTACCCATTTCCAACATCAAATAATTTTTTGACAATTTAGTCCCTAATTCCTTCAAAATGTCAAAATGGCCCTCTAACTTTTCAAAATTTTCATTTTGGTCCCTAACCACCAATTCAAGCTACTTTCACCATAATTCAATAATTCCATTGCTAAAATAAATTTTCTAATAATTTCCCCTAATATTTCTCAATCTTTTCGAAATGGTCCCTATAATTTCAATTAAGGAAATTATTTAATCTAACATCAAATTCAAGCTCTCAGCATCATAATCTATTCAATTTCATCCTCAATTTAACTCCCTAACCAAAATCCCTAATTCTTAGGGTTAGGGTTTATAACCTTGAACATTGAATTAATCCAAATTCAAGCTTGATTCTATGTTTTTAACATCAATCTACTCAATACAACTCTAATTTCCATTATAGACTTCAAATTCCATAATCATCTTCATCAATATCATGAACTAAAATTAACTTTTATCATGCAATATTACTATCAAAATGAAGAGGATCAAGTGTAGAACAATTTACCTAAATTAATTTTGCTTGAAACTTGTCTTGATTCTTCAATTTTGGACTTAAAAATTGAAAAATTTCCTTTCTCCCCATTTCTTTCTTGTTTCGAACAGCCCCTTGGCTGATGAAGATGATTTTTTATTCATCTTTTATTCTATTTAATCCATGTGTAAAGTTTAAATGAACTTTAAATTCATTTAACTAGTGAATTTACTAATTTGCCCATTTAATCCAATGGCCAAGATTCAATCTCATCTAAAATAAATGGCTATGATTAAATCCATGTGTATTTGACCTTTCAAAATTGCCCTCAAAGTTTCAAAATTTTTCAAAAATGCCATATATGGCAAATGACCAACTTGCCCTCCAACTAGACTTTATTTACTTACATGACTTAAAATTGCCATTCCATAAAAATTGAACCAAATTGGTTCCATTCTAACCAGCCTCCTTCCCAAAATATCATAAATTTTAATTTATGATATTTATTCGATCCAATTATTCTAATTTCATTCAATACGATTTCTAAATTTTCTTTCTTTGAGCTTTATAACCACTCCATCATATTCTAACTAAATCTAGTTAGAATCCCTCCAACATTAATAAAATATTCATAAATAATATTTTATGAATTTTCCATAATCTTTGGAACTGTCTTTAAAATTTCAATTCGATCCGATATACCAATATCCATAAAACACTTCTACTGCAATTTTACCTTCTCCGAGCTGTTGGATTTATTCCGAAAATTTTATATTTTCATATTCGGGAAATAAACTCTATTATCTCATAAAAACTTCATTTTCCAAGGGCTTAGACTGAATTTTCCTAACTCTGTCTATTATTCCGATAATTATCGAAAATCTTCATAGAATAAAATTTCTCTTAGAATTCATTTATCGATAATCCATACAAATTTTCTCTACTCTTACTGAGTCCAAAATATCGATCAGAAACACTTTTATGGGACCTCCCGGAGGTCACCCATCCTAATATTTCCCTTGCTTGAGCACGCTTAACAATTTTATTTGATCCAAAATCGAATAATATAAGCCTTGTATGAAAAATACGGGTAATACGAAAATACCACTCTTGGGGGTGAACTATTCATTTACGGGGTTAAATTACATAACTTTTTTAAAAGTATACTTTGGTCTCTAAACTTTTCCAAAGTTTACACTTTAATCCTTAAACTTTCAAAAATTACATTTTAGTCACTAAGAAAAAATTGGGATATTACAATTCCTTCCCCTTAAGAAAATTCATCCTCAAATTTTCAACGTTTAATCGTTTCAAATAACTTCGTATATTTCTTATTCATTGTCTTTTCAGTTTCCCAAATGACTTTCTATACTTTATGATTTTCTCCAGAGGGCTTTAACCAATATAATTTTCTTGTCCCTTATTATTTAACTTTGTATATTAGGATTTTCTCTAATTCTTCTTTATACGTCAAACCTGGTTGCAGTTCAATCTCTTAAGAAGTAATTACATGTGAAGAATCCGATCAATACCTCGAAGCATGAATACATGAAACATATAACGAGTTTTGTTTCTATCTGGAGGTAAAATCAATTGATAAGCCATTGGTTCCTTTCTTTTTTTTAGAATCTCATATGGCCCAATAAATCTAAGACTAAGCTTTCCTTTTTGACTAAAACATAATCACCATCTTCCAAGGTGAAACTTTTAAAAACACTTTTTCTCTAACTCCATATTCAATATCCTTTTCTCTTCTTATTTACATAGATTTTTTGTCGATCTATGGCAGCCTTGAGATTTTACTGAATAATCTTTACTTTATTCTCCATGTTTTGTGTTAAATCAACTCTTCCAACGTTTAAGTTATTCTGCACATTTCGATCTTGTAACTCAAACCAAATTAAGAGGAGTTCGACACTTTCTTCCCTATGGCATCTTAATATTTGCTTGATAACTATTGTTATAAGAAAATTTGGTTAAGGGAAAGTACTTTTCTCATGATTTTGTAAACTCAATTATACAAGCTCTTGTATGTCCTATAGAATCAGTATAATCCTTTCAAAATGCCCATCTGTTTGCGGATGAAAAACTGTACTAAGATTTAGTTTAGTATCTAAAGCTTCAAATAACATACCTCTATACCTTGAAGTAAACCTAGGGTCTTTTTCTGACACTATCGATGCTGAGACACCATGTAGTCTTACTATTTTTCGAACATAGAGTTCTGCATATTTATCTAGTGAATAATCTATTCAAACTGGAATAAAGTGATCAAACTTGTCAAACAATCCATAATGACTCATATTGAATTCTTTTTACTTGATGTAGCTGACAATCACGTTAAAAAATCCATCGTTACTCGTTCCCACTTCCATTGGGGAATAGAGATAGGCTAAAGTTATCCAGAAGGTACCGGTTGTTCAACTTTTACTTGTTGACATATTAAACACTTTACCACAAATTCCGTGATTGTTCTTTTCATTCACGATCACAATTTCAAGTTTTCAAATCTTGATACATCTTAATACTCCTTGGGTGCATAGTCAAAGGGCTATATTGGGTCTCTGATAATATCTCTTTCTCCAGGTTATCATTATCAGGAATATATACTTTACCTCAGTAATATAAACAACCATTTGGATTAGTTTCATAGTCCTATACTTTCCTAGTTTCAACTCGTCTCTTCTTTTCAAGACATCTTTCACCCATAGATTACAAATCTTTGAATTAATCCAATAAAGTTGGCTTTATCTAAAATTCTGCTGTCACGGAACCATCTCGTTCCAATGACAATTGTGCATTCATCATGCGCAAAGCAAAAAATGTCTTTCTACTAAGAGCATCTGCGATTACATTAGCCTTTCCAAGATAGTAATCAATAACCACATCATAATCCTTTAAAAATTCAACCCACCTTCGTTGTCGCAGATTCAAATCCTTTTGCGTCATCAGATGCTTTAAACTCTTATGATCTGTGTAAATGTGACACTTTTTACCATACAAATAATGTCGCCAGATTTTCAAAGCAAAAAATCACACCTGCCATTTCCAAATCATGCGTTGGATAGTTTTTTAATGAGTTTTTGAACTGCCTTGATGCATAGGCTACTACTCGACCTTCTTGCATTGGCACGCAATCCAACCACATTGAAATACATCATTGTTCAAAATATATTCTTTTCCTGGCAACTAGAACTTGCATTTAGAAAACTTGGCATAAAGCTATTAATCTCTTAAAGTTTACGGTATCACAAGAAGATGGTAATCATGTTCAGCTTCGGTCTTCGAATATACCAAAATATCATTTATGAAGACCATAACAATTCAGATAGGGTTGAAATACCCTTTTTGTCAAATCCGTGAATACAATAGAAGCTTTTGTAAATCCAAATGGCATTACCAAAAACTCGTAGTGTCCATAATGAGTTCTGAATGCTGTCTTTGGTACATTTTCTTCTTTAATCTTGAGCTGATAATAACCTTAAAATCTATCTTTAAAAAACATTACTACACTTCTAAGCTGATCAAATAGATCTTCAATCCTTGGTAGGTGATACTTGTTCTTAATGGTTACTTTATTCCATTGTCAATAATCTATACATGATAATAAGGAACCATCTTTCTTCTTTACAATTAATACCGGGGCACCCCATGGTAATTCACTTGATCAAATGTAACCTCAGTCTAGCAATTCTTGTAATTGAGCTTTTAGTTTCCTTACCTCAGTTGATGTCATCCTATATAGTACCATTAATACCAGTTCAATTACTGGATAGACATCAATCTCAAACTGTATTTCCCTATCTGGAGGTAACCATGGTAACTCATCCGGAATTATATCAGGAAATTCCTTTTTAGGTGACCTTTGAATATCCACCATATAAATTAAACATGCTTCACATCCATTGCATAACAGCCTTTGAGCTGTCATTGCAGAGATTACTAACTCTAAACAGTTAGTTCTTTTCCCCACAAGGATTACTTCAAAATCATCGGGTACTTGAAGTATCAACCTTTTCTTCTTACACTTCATATCTGCATCATATGCAGATAACCAATCCATTCCAAGAATGACTTCAAACTCATGGACTGGAAGTTCCATTAAATCTGCCGGGAACTTAATTCCTTGAATTTCTAATAATCCCTTCTTGCATATTCTAGTTACTTGTGCACTATATCCAATGAGAATTACTGACAATTACATTATTAGATATATTTTCTATAGAAATCTTTATTTGGGCTGCTATATTATTACCAATATATTAATCGAACCCGAATCAATTAAGTACATGTTCTCTCCATAGCTTTTGCATTATTCACAACTTTCTAGTAAACCGGTAAATTCATACTTAAAAACAATTCTTTAAGCCCCGATTGAAACCTCTTGATAAATCATTCTCATGGGGACTTCTTAGTCAGTATCAAATTGGCTGTATATTGACTTAATCTATTAAAATTCAGCTCGTACTCATAAACAGTACGAGTACCTTATTCAAACTTAGGACTGTTGCACATCTCTTTTAACTAGTTGCCAACATACTTGGCTTTAAACATTCTTCTTCCTTCCTTTGATTCCCATAATTAAACATTTATCCTAGTCCATCAATACTTAACATCATCAATTTCTACCAAAACTTATTCATGTTATTGAGGAGCATAATCAAGTTACACAGTAGTACATCAGTAACATGACATCCTAGGGACATGTACTTAACATTAAATCACATTAAACTCGATTTAGCCTCTAGAATTGGCTAAACATGTAGCTCTGATATCAATAAATGTAACACCCTTAACGTATACTCGTAGGCCGAATACATTAAAGATGTTACAAAATTATTGGAAAAGATCTTGACTTGTAATTTTTTTTACCAAAATTCAGCTTTTAGTTTAACCCTTCCTCGGTTTTAAATTAAAAACTATGTTGTCTATATGCAGCTAGTTTTAACCTTGAATTGGTTTACAAAACTTATAATTGAGTTGTTGAAATAAAAATATAACTCAGGGTGAAAACTATGTGTGTTGCCTAGACCCTTTCTTGATTTTAAAACTTCTACACGATTAGGGTTAAACTATGTTTAACTGTACCAAAATTCATTACAACTATTAGCAAACTATATTTCTAAACTTATTCACCACAAAGCATATCTTTAACTAGTAAACATATACTTTAAAACAACTTAACTATAAAATATTTACATTCCCACTAGATACAAATTTACGATAAGGGTATACTTACTGTGACTTACTGTAGTAACTTGATTTTTCCAAAGGTTTAGCTCTTCTTCGCTAGGCAATTCCGGAGAACCTACGTGTGACATAAGACACACGCTAAGTACGAACTTAGTGAGACAATCAAACTTATTTATTTAAACATGAATTGATGTGATATAATATGTCATATAAAAGTGCTTTTCATATTTCTCTATAACATGGCAAGTATATCACAATATACATGTGTCATGTATCACAACTATCATATAATTTATGTTAATATTGTATAACATATTCTGTCATGGACATGCTTTCATCATAAATAATTTCTATAGTAGCGTAACATAATGAACATGTTTACTATGAATCTCATAATCTATAAATTTCATATATCATTTTCATAATTTTCATCATATATCACACTTTCATAATATCATGTATCATATCATAGTCATACTTTTATTATGCAGTCATTTGCATATACTCTATCACGATCATCCTTTTATCATGCAATCATTTACATATCATGTAAATCAAGTATCATCAATATCATGTAGCATCTATCATATAGATCATGTATCATTTCTATCATATGAATCATGTATCATCATGCAGCCATTTGCATGCTCATGATCTACCATGTAATCATCTTGTTTTATTATTATCGTGTCTGGCTGAAAGGCCCATGGTACCTACAGCCTATCTACACTGTATTGCTATCTGAGTACGTACTCTGGAGGACGCTTTTTGCTCATTATATAAGGATGATTTTTGCTCCTTATAATAAAACACTTCTCTAGTGCCATTTGCACCCCAGGGTGTATCTTGTTTCATTTTAATCTTGTTATTATTCATATTTCATGTATGTATAATGCATCATCATTTATGCACACAATAATTTGTACCTGGTATTCCTTCAAGCTTGCCATGTCGAGCAATGTATCATATCATGTATTATAAAGAAATGCAATGCCATTTTCAATGTAATGCAAAAATTTAGAAATGCATTCACCTCAGCCATGTAATAGTATGCCTCACTAAGCTTACTCGAGGTTCTTATCTTTCTTTTTATCACTGGTTCTCCTTCGATCTCTTTTAGAACCATATAAGACCAATCAAACATATTCATCATTTCTCTTGCGTTAAACTTAAATCTAACATTGCTAACTTGATTCTTAAACATAACTATTCGAATATAATTTTTTTTGAACATTTCCCCAATATTCTTCAGAGTTGCCGAATTGGTCCCTAGGTCCTTAGTGACAATATTTAACATTAAACAATTGTTCAATCCTAATTTGAACAATTTCCATAATCATTTACTAATTTTGGACTATTACTTCTTTGTCCTCAAACTTTATAAAAGTGACATTTTAGTCATTACTTCACTTTTGTACATAAATTCATGTACAACTAAACCATTCATCTATTTTCTAACATTCTTGAAATTTTCCTTCAACTTTCAACTCTATTCAACTTGGCCCTTCACTAAATTCTTTATTTTCGAAAAGGTCCTTAAAATTTTCCTTTTTCTTGTTATTTCAATCCTTTAACTTTCATAACATGCTTGAATCTTCAATTCTAGCTCATTTTCATCTAAGCCACTATCAAAACAATAAATTTCCAAAATAATCCTCTATTTCCCCTTCTTGCCAAAATGGTCCTTTTTCATCATTTCAGGCCAATTTGATCATATTTTCAATAATTACTCTTTAATTCCTCCTTAATCTAATATTTTCAAAATCCCCCCGCCGAATAGGTCACCAAAATTTTCCAAATGTACAATTTTGGTCCTAAATTGTCAATTCAAGCTTAAAATATTATTTTCTACCCATTTCCAACATCAAATAAATTTTTGACAATTTAGTCCCTAATTCTTTCAAAATGCTGAAATGGTCCTCTAACTTTTCAAAATTTTCATTTTGGTCCCTAATCACCAATTCAAGCTACTTTCACCATAATTCAATAATTCCATTGCTAAAATAAATTTTCTAATAATTTCCCCTATTTTTTCTCAATCTTTTCGAAATGGTCCCTATAATTTCAATTGGGGGAATTATTTAATCTAACATCAATTTCAAGCTCTCAGCATCATAATCTATTCAATTTCACCCTCAATTTAACTCCCTAACCAAAATCCCCAATTCTTAGGGTTAGGGTTTATAACCTTGAACATGGAATTAATCCAAATTCATGCTTGATTCTATGTTTTTAACATCAATTCTACTAAATACAACTCTAATTTCCATTATAGACGTCAAATTCCATAATCATCTTCATCAATATCATGAACTAAAATTAACTTTTATCATGCAAAATTACTATCAAAATGAAGAGAATCAAGTGTAGAATAATTTACCTAAATTAATTTTGCTTGAAACTTGCCTTGATTCTTCAATTTTGGACTTAAAAATTGAAAAATTTCCTTTCTCCCCCTTTCTTTCTTGTTTCGAACATACTCTTGGCTGATGAAGATGATTTTTTATTCATCTTTTATTCTATTTAATCTATGTGAAACGTTTAAATGAACTTTAAATTCATTTAACTATTGAATTTACTAATTTGCCCCTTTAATCCAATGGCCAAGATTCAATCTCATCAAAAATCAATGGATATGATTAAATCCATGTGTATTTGACCTTTCAAAATTGCCCTCAAAGTTTCAAAATATTTCAAAAATGCCATCCATGGCAAATGACCAATTTGCCCTCCAACTAGACTTTATTTACTTACATGACTTAAAATTGCCATTCCATAAAAATTGAACCAAATTGGTTCCATTCTAACCAGCCTCCTTCCCAAAATATCATAAATTTTAATTTATGATATTTATTCGATCCAATAATTCGAATTTCATTCAATACGATTTCTAAATTTTCTTTCTTTGAACTTTATAACCACTCCATCATATTCTAACTAAATCTAGTTAGAATCCCTCCAACATTAATAAAATATTCAGAAATAATATTTTATGAATTTTCCATAATCTTTGGAACTGTCTTTAAAATTTCAATTCGATTCGATATACCGATATCCATAAAATACTTCTACTGCGATTTTACCTTCTCCGAGCTGTTGGATTTATTCTGAAAATTCTATATTTCCATATTCGGGAAATAAACTCTATTATCCCATAAAAACTTCATTTTCCAAGGGCTTAGACTGAATTTTCCTAACTCTGTCTATTATTTCGATAATTATCGAAAATCTTCATATAATAAAATTTCTCTTAGAATTCCTTTATCGATAATCCATACAAATTTTCTCTACTCTTACTGAGTCCAAAATATCGATCAGAAACACTTTTATGGGACATTCCCAGAGGTCACCCATCCTAATATTTCCCTGGTCTGAGCACGTTTAACAATTTTATTCGATCTAAAATCGAATAATATAAGCCTTATATAAAAAATTCGGGTAACACGAAAATACCACTCTTGGGGGTGAACTATTCATTTACGGGGTTAAATTATATAACTTTTTTAAAATTACACTTTGGTCCCTAAACGTTTCTAAACTTTACACTTTAACCTTTAAATTTTCAAAAATTACATTTTATTCACTAAGCAAAAATTGAGATATTACATTAATTGATGTTGTTAGGATGTTGAAATCAATAGGTTTTGATTGGGCTTTGTTTAGATGAAGTTTGATGTTGATTTCGATTGTTTTAGTTAGACGTTTGATGGATCTAAGGGAGGCGAAATGGTGTTTGTTGTTTGCTGGGAATTTGAGATGCATAGAAGTGCATTAATCCTCTGTTTTTGTTTGGGGTAAATCAGGGGAATCAAATCCTTTGGCTTTCGAAGTCACTACGGAAGCATCAGAGGCTTGATCGCGTATCGGCTAGCGAGCTTTGGGTTGTCGGTGAGTGGAAATGTGTTTTACTTCTCTGAAAAGGTTTTGAAAGAAGTTGTGAGAGTTTAGAATAAGTTTGAAACACTTATCTAAGCTCGGAAGTAAGTATTGGTTGAGCTTTCTCTCGTTTTTGGTATTGCGGAATATAATGTCATGCACATGTTGTTGGTTTTGATTACTCACTTTATTATGCATGTTTTAGAAATGAAAGAGCTTGCAAATGATCATACATGATGATTATTGAGTATTGCAAATGGTTTATGAAATGAATTTTGAGAATGCTAGAATACATGTTTCAATGTATTGGAAATTGATTTGATGCATATGTAAAACAATGAGGTAATGTGGATTTATTGAGTATATTGGCAAGTGACGTGGTTTAAATGTTATCTGATATAGTTGGTCGACCATAGGATTGTTAGTGCACTATAAAAAGTCGCCTCATGTGTGTCGATGGGTTGTAAGTGTGCCGTAGACTCCACTATGAGAACCGCATCGGTTGAGGTGGGAAAAGGTTTCGCTTTCTCCTGCTGGTGGATTTATACATCCAAACCGTTGAGATGGGTAAAGGTTTCATTACTCCAGTTTGAACCGTAAAGGTGGGCAAGTGTGTCGTTACTCCGATTGAGGTATGTATGTGAAGTGGTTGTGGGAACCACTTGAGAAATCCGTGTATCCGATGTGTTCTGTAAAGAGATTGGAAACTTGTTTTGAGTCACTTGAAAGCCAATATACTCGATAATGTATCATGAGAAATGAATTATGTTTGTATAATGTGGTTTATACATGTGATGCTCTTTAAGCTTGCTATATAGAGATTTGGCATTTGAAGCTTAAATTGAGGTAGAGATGAAATCCATGATACATGTGTTGTAAATGATTTAAAATGTACATTTGAAAGAGATTATGGAAGCATGAGATGATTTTGTCATGAGACATATGTACTTGGTTTGAAATAAAATGATTTGAATTGCATTGATGAGTATTTTAGAGATTTCCTCACTAAGCTTATAGCTTACGCTCTCATTTCTCATCAATGCAGAGAAATAGGCTTTGTGGACGGCAAGCAAGCAAGAGAGGATCCAAGAGTTGAGACTTTTCAAAGTATGGTTTCATAAATTCTAAGTAGTAATAAAAAGGCAATGTGACCAAGTTGTAATGGGAGGTGTATTTTGGAGTACTCCCTGTTTGTATAAGTTTGATATGATGTTTTAGACTTGTGTGTTGATGAATTCTTGGTCTTGAGGGGTTGGGAAACAATATGCATGCTTGGGTAGAAATCTTGCCTATAGGAATTTGTCTTAGAAATGCCATGTTGAGTATGATCTTCTACCATACTGCTATGATTGAGAAATTGATGCTTATGAAGTTATATGATGTTTGGAGTGAGTTAGATTGAGCCAAACTGTCATATGTTCGACCAAGAGGTCATTACAGGTCTGTTCGTACCGATATGGGTCTTCAGGGATCGGTACGCGGGGACTGTCCCGACTCAATCTGGGCAAAATTGCCTAGGCATACCGATACGCCTAGTAACCGTATCGATACTCATAGATGGTAAATAAGCCTGGTTTCGGTACACGGGTTGCTGTATCGGTACAACCTTTTGCTACTAGAATCCTATATTTTTGAGATCACATACCCGTACCGATACGCTTGAGGACCGTATCGGTACGCCTTTGTATTTTAACCATGTATCGATACGGATGGGGCCTGTACCGGTACGCAGGTCGTTAAATTGGTTAAGATGCCTTTTGAAGTTTGCTTTCTTTGCAATTTAGTCCATGTTTCTTGTATATGCAATTAAATGAGTTTGGATGGTTATTTTGAGTTGAGATTTAACCTAATAGCATGAAATATGACTAATTACGGATTGGTAACTTCAATTTCTTGTAAGTCATTTTAATTATCTAAAATTATATTTTAGTCCCCGAAATGCAAAATCGAACAATTGGATGTCAATTTGACGCCGGATTGAGTTGTAATCTTCACCATAACCAGTATGACTACCTTAGGACATAATAATGAATTTAGATAAGATAAAACAAAAAATGGACCGTTAGAATGTAAATCTTTCGAGTTTGTCTCGGCAAACCCTAATGTAGCTCGTTCGGTTCGGTCTTGTGACTAGACCTAGTCAAGGGGGTTACAAAATAATTGGCTGTGAGGAGGAAATTGTGAATGATATTGTGTGATCGATTGAATCAAGAGAATAAGATTAGTGAACGTGCCGGGATGAGGGTGCCGTCATAAAACTTGAGGGTCTTAGTTCATCAGCTAAGCGAAAATCGGTGCAGAATTTGTTGCGATAGCACCAATGTGAGATGGCTCTCCTACATGAGACCAAATTAGAGGAGATTTTGATCCATGTTATTCGTAAGGTATGGCACACTGATAATTTTGAGTTTATTTTCTCACTAGCTGTTGGTCGTTCAGGTGGGATAGCAGTGTTATGAGAAGCATCTCGTTTCCAGTTATCTACTTCATGGGTGTTTCAGAATTTTGTTGCAATCAAAGAGACTTAGGTGAATGAGGCGTGAGAATGTGGTATTATTGTTGTGTATGCACCGTGTACTAGAGGGGAGTAGATTTTGGTATGGAGTGCGATTTGTGACATTATGTTGGATAATCCGGTGCCATGGTGTGTGGGAGGCGACTTTAACTCTGTGTTATCGTTGCAGGAATTCCAAGGCTATATGTACGAGCCAAAAAGGATGGCATATTTTGGTATTTTATGGAGCGTGGAGGCTTGATAGACTTACCGATGGTAGGGATGAGGTTTACGTGGTATGGTTTAGGGAACAAGAGTAGTCGCTTAGATCATTTCTTTATATCATATGATTGGATAGAGAAGTTCCTGGGAATTTTGCAAAGGTCATTCAACAGAGGCTTGTCGAATTATACGCTGTTGTTGCTGGGAAGTAATAGGGATAATTGGGGGGCGTGTCCCTTTCGTTTCTTGAATTGTTGGCTGGAGAAACAAGAGTATGTGAGGACTATGGCTAGAGAGTGGTCGCGTATTTCAGAATAAGCTCTGGAAGCATCGATTAGAGATGTTAGTATTATACACAAGCTAAGGGAATTATGTAAGTTTTTGCATGTGTAGAATAAAACGATGTTTAGCAATGTTGATCAATGTATTGAGGTAACGTCATTAATGTTGGAGGATTTATATTCTCAGCTAGTTTATGCAAGGGAATCAGAGGAGCATAGAGAGGAGAGGCGTCGATTGTAAGGGGAACTGTAGAGACTATTTCGATTCAGAGAGTCAATATAGAGATAAAAATCTCAAGCCATTTGGCTGAAAGTGAGAGATCGCAACATTAGCTTCTTTCATCATACAGATAAAATTCATGGGATGGGAAATTTAATTCAGGGATTGCGTATCAAAGGGAGGTGGGTTACGGACCCAGCGAGATTGAAGCGATACATGTTTGTGGAATTTAGAAAACATTTCTTTCAGCCAAAGTTGGCAGGTTCTTTTGATACTGTGTTAAGAATTAATTCGATTGATATATCCCAAAATCAGATGTTAAAGGCACCGTTTGTGGAGGTGGAGGTACGGGATATAGTATGGAAGTGTGAGAGATCTAATGCACTGGGACCGGATAAATATAGTGTCGAGTTTTACAAGAAGGGTTGGTCGTTTCTCGGGAGATTTAATGGAGATGTTTCACTCTTTTTATGACTCGAAATTGTTGCCGAGAGGCCTCAACTCTAGCTTTATTGTGCTTATTCCTAGGAAGGACCAACCATGCGTGATAGGTGATTTTAGGCCAATTTGCCTTCTCAATTCATCATATAAAATTTTGGCAAAGCTGTTGGCAACTCTGTTCCAATTGGTTTTGGGTGATGTAATTAGCAACACGCAATCATCGTTTATCAAGGGTCATCAGATTGTAGATGGCATCCTATTAGTAAATGAGATTGTACATTTGTTGCGACATAAAAAAATGGGGGAGGGTGGCACCTTGTTGAAATTGGATTTTGCCAAAGCTTATGATTGCATTAATTGGGAGTTTCTAGATTAGATTTTGGTATGAATTGGTTGTGGAGAAAAGTGGCGCGGATGGGTAAGAGCATGTGTAAGAACGACGAGATTATATATATTTTATTTGAACGAGAGCGTGACCAAAGAATTCGAGATACAACGTGGCCTACGTCAGGGGATCCTCTATCGCTGCTGCTGTTTGTGGTTGTGGCCAAGGCCTTGCACTAGTTTATAGTTCCTGCAAAACGAAATGGTTTGGTTAAAGGGATGGTTGTGGCACCGAATTTTTCACTTTTACATTTGCAGTTTACTGACGATACAATCATTTTTTACAAGGTGATATGGATAACGTTCGAAATGTGAAGCAGATCCTTACGTGTTTTTAGTACTACTCGGGTTTACAGACTAATTTTGTGAAATCTTGCTTGTATTCAATAGGCATTGAGGAGGTGAGAGCAAGGGAGATGACGGATGAACTGGCTGTGAGAGAGGGGCTTTACCCTTCAAGTATTTAGGTTTGCCGATTGGCGTTAACCCTCGGTGCCACTCAATGTGGGATCCGTTGTTGCTGCGCTTTCATACCCATTTGGCGAGATAGAAACGAGGATCTCTTTCTTTTGCTGCAAGGTTGGTTTTAGTTAATTATGTGTTATCTTCCTTCACGTTATATTATATGGCCGTTTTTGCTATTTTGAAAGGAGTGATTGCGAAGATCGATCGGATGCATCGTACCTTCTTATGAGGTGATTCGAATTTAAAGAGAAAAATGAGCCGTGCAAATTGGGCCGTAGTGTCGGCCAAAGAAGAATGGTGGTTTGGGTGTCGTTAATTTACATTCTCGAAACATGGCACTCTTGGCGAAATGGGCATGGAGGTATGCTCAGGATTCTAATTCTCTACGGCGGGCATTGATTTTCGCAAAATAAGGTGAGCAAATTTGTAATTGGCGTTTTAATAATGTAAGGAAACAGCAAATGTTGGTGGTTTAGAGGCAAATCATTAAGGTGCAGAAGGATGAGCGAGTCATGCGGTTTATGGGGTGTAATAAATTTCGATGGATCATAGGTGGTGGTACAAAGGTTCCTTTTTGGCTTGATGTATGGTGCTCGTCGAAACTGCTCAGCATGGCTTTTCCGAGGCTCTATCGTTTGGTGACGAACAAGTTAGCTTGGATGGTGGAGGATACGAAGGAGGGTTCTTGGGATCACGATGATTGGCAGGATTTTTTAAGTCGCAAATTGCGGTTGTTTGAGTTGGAGCAGGTTTGCCAACTTCAGGCTATGGTACGTGACTGTCCGATGTGTTTGAGCCGTGATGACAGACTTGTTTGGTGTCCCAATATTCGTGGTGAGTTCTCGGTTGGGAAATTGACTCATTTGATATCGTCCTTTGGTATTGAGAGTGATGGCCTTGATGTTTTCTTGTTCTGGGATTTGCCGATTCCGCCGAAGGTCCAATGTTTCTTGTGTTTCGTTAGACTGCGGTGTCTACCAACATTATGTTTGTTAAGGGATCGTGGCATAGCATTGAGTGGTGGGGCCTGTACTTGTGTGTGGTGTGGGGATGGAGATGATGAAATTGATCACATTTTATACTCATGCCCTTTTATTGGCGAGTTGTGGTCGTTATTTTTTCTTAGGTGGAATGTGGCGTTTGTTATGGCAATGCTTCCATGGCTGCTTCTCGGGTTTACTCAGAGATTGGTGGCTCTTAGGCTGTGCCGCGGTTCTGTGGTCTACTTGGTTAGCCCGAAATGATATCATTTTTAATCAAAGGAGGTTGGCTACTGGGGAACTTTTTTCTTAGTTAAGCTGCACACTCTTTATTAGGTCAAGGCGAGCTGTCCGTCCCAATCGGTTCCCGAATCTGGTTGGTGGGAATGTCTGCGACTGCGTGTGCCTGCGAGTGTAGTCCGGTTGTCGCGTCTTGGTGTTGTTTGGTGTCCACCAGTTGCTGGTTCCCTTAAATTTAATGTTAATGGATCGGTTCGCGGCAATTCGGGCCCGCTGGTTGTGGTGGGGGGGGGGTGTTGCGTGATGTGGCGGGGTCGATATTGGCGTTGTTCTCGGGGCCGATAGGGATAGCGGATTCGAATGTTGCCGAGCTAAGGGCAATTGCTTATGCTCTGGATATGTTGATGAGTTCACCATGGGCGAAGGATATGTCGTTTATTATTGAATCGGATTTTCAGATTACGATTGGTTGGGTGCTACAAGCTTCGACACGGCCTTGGTGTTTATGGTATTGGTTCAACTAAATTGATGACGCTTGTCGATTTTTTTCATGTGTGTGTTTTCACAAGATTTTCCGGGAAGCTAATGAAATGGCGGATGCGTTGGCTAAGGGTGAGACGTTAGGTTCTTTAAATAATATTAGACTTTTGAATCCTGGTATTTTGAAAGGAAAAAAATTGCGTTGGGAAGGTTACCCTCATAATGGGTTCCTGTAGAACCCATTCCGGATTAGTCGACCAATAAATCAAAAATTGATTGATATACAAAAGAAGTTAAGAAAAAATATGTACAAATACTATATTATAATCGCCTTAAGACTATTAAAAAGTAAAATAATCTTTTGAAATGTTAGTGGTCCGTATCGATTAGTCAAATATTAAATTAGTTGAACAAAATTTAAAACTTATATTTTGATTGTTAATAAATATATTTTTATATTTCATAATTTGATATAATCTTTAAATGGAATAATTAAATACCACTCATTTTAAGGTTCAAACTTGTCTTCAATTTGATTTATATATTGATTCTTTACCACTCAACCTTAAATCATTTTTAGACAATTTTTTTTACTTAAAATCTTCTATTCCACTGACAACTTGAGTGTTATAAAATCAAGGGATATTATAAAAGAAATAAAATTTATTTGTTAGAAATAAAAACAATCTATTAACTTAATTCATTGTTTAAATTATTGCAAAGCTAAAATTGTTTCCAACATCAAAAGTTTAATTTGTTGTAAATCGTTAAAGTATTGTATGGGATTAAATGTTGCAAGTAAAAGCTACAAACATAATCATTCGAAAAATTTTATAATTATAAAAGATTTTTAATCTGAAAATAAGAAAATTATTGTGGGTGTTGAAATTCATAAACAAACGAATTAAAATACTAAATCAAAATAAGATTAACTTAAATTTGGGATCTAAAATATTCTAGGCAGAATTATACAATAAAAGTTTAAAAGCTAAAATGACTAAATCGATAAAGTTGGGAGGTCAAAAAGGTCATTCTACTGATATTTGAAATATCAGCTTCGTCCCTAAGAAAAAAAATAGTGTGTGTGTTTTAATTTGAGTGTTGTTGAATAATTGAAAAAAAATAAATACCGAAAAATTAAGTATAAAAAATTAAATACTGTAAATAAGTGTTAAATCTAAATTGCAATTTTGTTTAAATTAAATAATGGAAATAATTAGAATCTTTGATGAACATAATTTTAAAGGATAATATAGTTAAAAAATAAAAAAGGTTGAAATATTATCCTTCAAGTGATAAATATGTTCTTTGCTACTTCACATTTTCACACTTCTAATTGAAAAATTCTAACGGATAGTTTTAATGTAAGGTGTAGCGACTAAAATATCCGGTAGTATCCCATTTTTTATATAAAAAATGATTTTGGGAGATTTTTTTTAAAATTTTATATTTTTGAAAATAAAATTAGAGTTTCCGCCGATCATTTTAAAAAGGGTAGACCGAAAACCGAAAAATAAAATCAGAGATTTAAAAAGAGTTCGAGAGTCGGTTACGTGTGGAGAAGGATTAACATCCCACAACGCCCAAAATTGGTATCAAATCAAATACCATTTTATTAATATCGGATTTTGCGTGTTAAAGTGACATTAAATCAAAATTTAGTTATACATGTGAGTTCATTTTAAAGGGCTCGGTGTTCGAGGAATAAACGAAAACCACCACCTACATCTTAGGTACTAGCCAAGTTTATCTCGAAAAAAAGAGCACCACATTGACAGTTTATATCCCAGATATGCATCATAATAAAACATGGCATGATATATGAAAAAAACATAAAACATAAAAGTATGGATATTAAATAGCAATATACTATCAAGCAACAAATACATATCTATATATCAAGATTCCCAGACTATACATACACATTATATTCTATATATATGCATGCGGCATGAATAAAAAACAATACAAATATATAAGCTGCTATATATAATATCAAAGGACCATATATATATATATATATATATAGATATATATGATTAAGGAAACCATTGATTATATCAAACTACCCTAAAAAAGACCTATATATATAGCATACTGCTAAGAACAATATTTACATATTACATACCATATAAGACCCCATAATATACGGTACAAAAGAAAAAGAATATACCAACCGTTTGCATAGATAAAGAAGGAATAAAATACAAGGAATTAAATCAAGAATGGATGAATTAAATAACAGAGAATGAATAAAAGGAAAGTGATTTAAAGGTGATTATACCACCGGTCTTCGGACCAAATTGAAAGATATCACAAACTTAAAATCAAAATTGAGAGCAAAAAGGGATGAAATTAAAAGATTTCGAAAAGATTCAGGGACCACGAAAGAGATTTTAAAAGGGCGGAAGGTTTTATGATGGTATTAAACCTTTTTTTTAAATTTCTGGGTATATAACTCACCCCTTAGATCGAAATCAGCCCTTTCATCATTTTTTAACCATTTCAAAAATCTCCTAAATCCTTTGATAATGAACACCAAAAACCCAAAAATTCCCCCTATTTCGGGTAAACACCCTACTTTAAGAAGAACATGATGAATATTCTTCCTGTTCTTCATGAACACGAAGACTATTCAAACCGAACCCAGAAAACATCATGAGCACCACCATTTTTCAAAAACTGATGGTGGATCGGCCACTCCGACCACCGCCATCCGCCTTCGGCCGCCGTCTTTAATGCCGAAAACCTAAAAAATCCCCATTTTCGAAACTTAAAAAAAAACAAATCTACGCCTTTTTAAAAAAATTGAAATCGAAAGCCCATTTCATCTTTAAAAAACCGAAACCCTCTTTTTAGAAACAAAACCCCCTAATCTCTCATTCTGATTCACGCTTTTACGGCCTAAATGACTGAGGGTTTGTCATCAGAGGAGGATCGAAATGGCGAAGGTAAACCCTTAACACTAACTTTTTTTATTTTTATGTATGTGTTTATGCTCATGAAATTGAAAAGAACTCTAGAAAAGGGAAATACCTCCGAATGTTCTCTTTTTTATTTGATGATAACTGATCATAATAATACAATAGATCTCTCGTTTATATCTAGATTTGTTCTCTCTTTTTCTTTTTTATTACATTAGTTATACTTAATCTACTATTGAATCTGACAATCTTTTTTTTCTATTATTTTTGCCCTGTACGGAGGTTGGGAGAAAGCTAGTGGCTATATGGTGGCAGTGCGATCTCCGGTGATGGCGCCACGTAGACAGAGAAGTTGAAGCGGTATGGGCGCGTGGGCGTGTGAAGGATATCAAACACCTCGGGTGAGGATTACGCGCGTGTGGGCAAGTTGGACAGCCTTTTGAGTGTAATCTAGACCGTTGGATAAGATCTGATCCAGCGGCCAAATCTTGGCTGTGCATAGAGAAGAGATAGATTAGGTTTTTTTTTTCTTTTAGGGTTTATTGCTGGAACCAAAATAGGCCTTATATGTATTGTTATTTGGGTTATGTAAATACACTTTGGACATTTAATTAAAATGGGTTTCTATTATTGTTTTTTTTTTACTTTTTACTTTAATAACAAATATAATAATAATAATAATAATATTAAAATATAATAATAATAATAATAATAATAATAATAATACTAAACCCAAATAAAAATTAGTGATTACAACTATCTCTCTTTGCTCATTCTTGTGAAAGGAGAATAGAGCAAAGATCATTAGCAGTAATTTTTGTCCTATTTTATTGTCTATAGCCTTGGAATCACGAGTTCTTCTTGAACTTTTTTGCTTTTCCTCGACAATTTCTTCAAGCTGTAAATTCTCTGATACCCCGATTTTTGTCATGTTGGCATGGAAAAAAATCTTAACATCATGCCCAAAGGTCTTATTGATGGCCCAAAGGTCTTTACATCACGCCTAAAGGTCTTATTGATGGCCCGAAGGACTTGTCTGAAGGCCTTACTGATGGCCCGAAGGACTTACAAAGTAGCATATCGCTTAGAGAATACCAAAAAATACCTTAAGATGATGCCCCAATTTCTACTCGTCTCAACATCAAGAAAAGACTCAACATCATGCCCAAAGGTCTTACTGATGTCTCAAAGGACTTAGCATCATGCCCGAAGGTCTTACTAATGGCCCGAAGGACTTAAAAAAATGGTATCTCATTTAGAGAACACCAAAATACCTTAAGATGATGCCCCAATTTCTACTCGTCTCAGCTTCAAAAAAGGCTCAACATCATGCCCCAAAGGTCTTACTGATGGCCCAAAGGACTTAACATCATTTCGGAAGGTCTTAATGATGGACCGAAGGACTTAAAAGTGGCATCTCGCTTAGAGAATACCAAAAACTACATTAAGATGATGCCCCGATTTCTACTCGTCTCAACATCAAGAGAAGGCTCAACATCATGCTCGAAGGTCTTACTGATGGCCCGATGGATTTAGCATTATGACCGAAGGTCTTACTAATGGCCCAAAAGACTTAAAAAAGTGGCATCTCGCTTAGATACTACCAGATAGAAATCTTTAATGTGATCTACCTTTTCAACATGAAGTTGCAGATCAAAGTCTTTGCTATTCTTTAAATATCTGTTTAAAATAAGCAAAATGCTTTTAAGTTAGCATGTTCCTAACCTAGGGATGTGTAACTATATATGATGCATGAATTGCAACATTCTCGGAGCTATTCAAATAATCTTCTATTCCTTGAAAGGTCATTCTCGATTCTTCTTTGATTCGTTTCTTTGTTGTATGCTCTTAAATCTTCATCTTATCAATTGGATATTCATCTCAAATCTGATTTATTGACACACTTTTAAACCTTTTGTGTGAACAACTTTTTGTCTTCAGGGTTACCACCCACCTTTATAAACAGACTATCTTTGGTCTCTATACTATTCTTATATAGGAACTCTTATCATTTCTTATGTTCGGCATTGCCCTAATTAATCTTGGGCTCAACTACTTTCTCCTTTTCAACCTAACATTCAGAGTCTTAATCTATTGCAACATTAGGGCGAGCAAAATGCCTCGATTCCCTGAACCCAATCTTTATGTTGAATCTTCTTTATTGAACTTATCAAAACATCTCAGCGAAAACCAACTCTAAGTCCCTATGCTTTAATTCTCATTATAAAGTAATACAAAAAGGCAATTTGCTTGTGTATATTTCAAAAATAAGAAAATAATTGAATTTTGAAAAGATCAACTCAAATGAAGTGTATGCTTAGAAGATCTTGATTGTTGTGAAGATATATGCACATATGTAGTCTCTTCCAGTCTATTAGGCTTCTGAGAGGAATGATTCCCATACCTAATTTCTTACCCATTTAAAGTGGCTCTCTTAATCTCACTAACTCACTATGCCTCATCCTTCCCTCATTTGGTGTCGATCAGGCATTTGAAGTTTTACGTTCCTTGAAAAAAAGGTTAACCCTTATAGGCGGAATATAATCTGAAGACAGACTCATCCAACTTAGATATCCATGTATGATCAAAATGGTCTTTGTAGGCTTGTAATGTAGGCCATGGATCACGGTTAAGCAAAACTGCATTTTTATATTTATATGACCCGGATATGCTTATATGAACTATTCTTTTTTCTTTCATTTTTTGGATCGCTCTAGAATGCCCATTTTTGGGTTTTCACCCTAGAGTTCATTTCTTTCTTCTGATTTAGGAATATGTAACTTTGGACATTGTTTCTTGACTCGGCATTGATGCGCGCCTCTATTCAAAGGTGATCAACCCTCCATGTCTTTAAAATTGATATTTACTTGAATGAAGGATTCCGTAGAAGTATCTTACTTGTTTCTTCTAGTTAAAGTCTTATTCTTGTATTGCCTGATCTGAGTGTGCTCATGTAAAGTATTTTTTCTCTTTTATTCTTTTTCTATTCTTCTTTTTTCTTTTTTTTTCTTTTTTTTAATCTCTTTAGACTGTTCCCTTTTAGGTTTTCAGCCAAGAGTTTATTTTTTCTTCTAATTTAGGAATATGTATCTTTGGACTATACTGCATCCTAACTAGTGTTGATGCATGTTTCCTCTTGAAATTAATCGATTCTTCACGGCTCTTCTAAATTGAATGAAGAATTTCACATATATATCTTGCTTTCCTTTTTAATGCTTTCGCTTTTTATTACTTCAGCTTTGATGTTGGAAACTTTCAACTGGATTTGGTTGTCTCCTTGAGCATAAATTTTCCTTTAATCGTTTCTTTCTGATAATTCTCTAACTCTTGTATCCAATGTATCTAGTCTTATTTCTTCCTCCTTAGAAAGTGAAAAAATGTCATTCGTCGTCCCATTGCTACACAACTAGAGAAAGTCTTCAAGGGCTAGAAGTTTAGGGTCAACACTCGACTCAAGGATATTAACAATAAATGCCTGAGAGGGAATTCACTAAATAGGATCTGCCTATTACCTGAATAGTTGTTTCGTTCCCCAGTAGGCCTAAATAGATCATCAGATACTCACATTTGCAATATCCTCACAACATTCAATTACTTCTAAACATAAACAGCTTGGAATTGATCTCTGGATTTGAATCAAATATACTCTTGCAATTAAAATTCAAGGTCCTGATAAAAATGATATATACATATGCATGTCATTTTCAAAAATAGGTGTATATGTGTATGGAAGAACAAAAACTACCCCATAACAATAAATGAGCTGTTTAAAGAATCAAAGAATACAAAAATGTTTTCTAAATAAGAATAAAGAAAATGCAATTTTCATTCTAACAAAAATAAATAGACATGTATCTTTACAAAATATTCCTACTGTTTTAGGGCTTAAGCTGTAGGGTTTGTTTTGTGCCTTGTTCTCAAATAGGGAAACCAAAATGTGGGAGAGTCTTTACAAACTAACATCTTTATGAAAAGATGAGAAGCCTAAGCATAGAGATTTTCAAATCATCTTTGGAGTGACAAATCATTTTGGCCTTTTGAGCGTGGTGTAAGCTTGTCCCATTTCCTTTCTTTTATATTGCTGGATTAATTTTCATGTCAAGACTCCCTCACCAACCAGCCTCTTGATCTCTTCCAGTAACGGCCTACACTTCTTAGTGGAATGCCCCGGTGCCCCTATGTGGAAATCGCAAACACTATTCGGGTCAAAACTGTGGGCAAATAAGTTAGGCGTAATCTTTAATAGCCTAGGAGTGAAGTAACGACCTTCGACCAAATGAGCAAACAAGTCTGAAATGGGTACCCCAAATATCTCAAGGTCTGCGCTTGTTCGGGGAATTTTTCGCGGTGACTTAGAAAAATCAGTATGTTTTCTCATCTTGTGATTACGAGCACTTTGGAAACGGCACTCATTTACCACTTTGTCTTCTTCCACTTCCTAATGGGTCTAGTCTTTAAACTTAGGCCTCAATTTTTCTTTCTGGATCCCATATTCTAACCTTTCTCCAACCGTTATAAAGTCTTCAAATTTGCTCCTTGATTTCTCGAGCATTATATCAAAGAGATAGAGAGAAAAAGTTACATGAAACACGAGAGTCATTTCCTTTTCAATTATGGGAGGTTGTATCTGGGCTGCTAAACTCTCTCACCTCAAAGCATATTCCTTAAAGTTTTCATCAGGTCTCATCTTTATGCCTTGAAGATACTGACGACTTGGTGCTAGGTTCAGAGCATACTTGTTTTGTTTTTATCAAGCTTTCATCATTTTCCTTTTAAAAATGTTTTATTTTTATTTTGCTGCTACAATTTTCTACAACTGTCCTAAAATTGATTTAATGGTGGGGAAGTCTATGGTTTTGGACCAAGGAAGTAATAAAGAGGGGCAAAGAATTATTGTGTTTTCTGAGATTATGTTTATTATCCTAATATCTCACGACATAAAATTGAATATAAAGGAAAGTTCGAAAACACCGTGTCTTTGTCACTAGTGGAACAAGAAGTTTAGTTCTTAAATAAAACTAAAGATTTAAATTTGGGATGAGGCACAAATTTAGCAAGCTTAGGAGTTTGTGTTTTGACTTTGTGAATAAAAAAAATTAAGTTGAGAGGATCTCCGCTTAATGAGCTTCTGCAGAATTCGATATAAATTAGTCAATTAATAGATCGGGACCCAATAGTTAAACCTTTTTTTTTGAATTTATTCATTGTTTATAGAGCAAATTAGATTGGATAAATGACTCTCATAATAGGTCCGTGGAGCACCTCTTCAAACTAGTCAAAATATAAATTAAGGGTAAACTTCACCTGAGGTCCTTTATGTTTAAAGCTTGTTCTATTTTGGTCACCGAATTTGAAAAAAGGTTATTTTGACTCCTTATGCTTTCGACCGTTACTGTTTTGGTCACCCGAGCGTTAGCCTCCGTTAACCCATGTTAATACAATGACTTGGCACGTTAATAAAAAAGAGTTAATTTTAGTTTTGACTCTCAAACTTTTAAAAGTTTATTTTTTCACCATCTTCACAAACAAGGACCTAATTTCTTCCTGCCTTGCGCTTCATCAAGTAATACAAGGAAGAACAAAGGGTTTAAGTTGTCCTTGTTTTCCTCCATTGGAGTTGAACAGAAGAAATTCAACCCTGCCATTGGCTATACAGAGCATCCGTTGCCGTGAGAGCAACATGGTACTTTGACTTTGAACCCCCAAATTCATTCAAACTTCCCGACGGTCCCACTCCTCTGAAGATGTCTTATGATAGTCAACAAATTATATGTTGCAAAGAAAAACCCCAGGACTAAGAGTACCAAAAAGAGCGGCGAAACGCGCTTCATCTTTCACTACAGAATACAAAACCCCACCTGTCTCACAGCCACAACGCTTAGTTCAAATGCTATATAGAGCAAAAATTCACAACAATTCCGTTGAACTCTGCAAAATTGATGCTATACAGTGTAGAATTGCAGCACGTAAGAAAACCCTTTGTTGCAATATCTGAGCATAAAACCCTCCATGGAATTGAATCTGCATCAATGCATTGCAAGCAACATGACAGTAAGACACGAGTCAATGCTGCATCAAAACAGAATTTTCAAAGAAAAAGAATACAAAATAATGACGATTCAATCTAAAAACAACAAAATGGAAATTTGGGTATTGATCGGCATTCACAATTGGCAAAGATCCGATCTGATATTCTACTCTCTTTTTTTAATTAAATTGAAACAAAATCCAGAAATCAAAGAATTACAAAAGCAGCAAAAAACCAAAAATTGTTTTTTAAAACGAACGAAATGAGAAGATGATAGATGAGTGTAGTAGAAGTACCAGGAATTTCTTCTGTTCAACTCCAATGGAGGAAAACGCGGAAGTTTGGGAAAGGGTTGAATGCTTCGAAGTTAGTATAAAATAAAAACCATGGTGAAAAAATAAAATTTTAAAAGTTTGTAGGTCAAATTTAAAATTAACCTTTTTATTAACGTGTCACATACGGAGGCTGACATTAAGGTTACAAAAATAGTAACCGTCGAAAAAATAAGTGGACATAATACTTTTTTTTTAAAATTCGGTGACTAAAATAGAATAAACCCTAAACATAAGGGACCTCCGATAAAATTTACCCATAAATTAAATATCAATTATTATAAAAAAACAGGACAAGAAAAATGATAATATAATAGGACATGATTAATAAATACGGGAACAATATAATATATATAGCGTGGTACATTTAAATACTATTAATATGATATATTTAATTACCGTTTATATTTGTATTTAAAATATTTAAAAGAAAAATATTACCATATAATTACATCAAAATATTAAAAAAAATTAAGCGCATCTGAAAATTGTATACAGTTGTACATCATTAGTAAAAAAAAATATAGTGCTTTTTTTGAACACTTTACTTAGGGGAGGGGAAGGGCGGATAGCTCCTACTTGAACTAGAACCTAGAACCTATGAGAAAGGATTGAATGTCAATAGGAGTCTTTAACCATCTATTACAAGTTGTGTTGACAAAAGTAATTTTTATGTTTTAGTATATTAGTTTTCCCTCTTGTATTTTCCTCTGTTAATTTTAGAGTTGTAAACGAACTGAATAAACACGAATGAGGGTATGTTTATGTTCGTTTAATTTTAACCAAACAAATGAACGTACACGAACAAGTAAACGAACATAATTTCTTGTTCATGTTCGTTTGTTAAGGAATGTAGCTTGTTCGTGTTCGCTCATTAAAAATGATAAACGAACGTAAACAAACATAGAAGGACATATGTGAATAAATTTAAACGAACATAAACGAACGAACATATATGAATAAATTTGATTTTTTTAAATATAATACTTTTGTTATGAAAAATAATAAATATAAATGGATATGTATGAATAAATTTAAACGAACATAAATGAACAAATTACGGAACGTTCACGGACATAATGAACGAACGAGCCCTTTGTCCGTGTTTGTTCATTTAATTAAACTAACAGAAAATCTTATTTATGTTCGTCCGTTTAATTAATAAACAAACTTTCCGCCAAACGGTTTGCTGAACGTTTGGTTCTTTTATGGTCCTAGTTAATTTCCTTATAATTTGATAATGAATGTCATATGTTCCAATGTGAATTAGCTTATCGTTGTGGTACTAGTGGGAACTCTCTTGACAGCAAGCCTAGTACACTTTGCATCTATGAGGAATACATGGCGGATCTCTGGCACCCACTAGGTGGGATTACTATCATTGATATTGGAGATAAACGGTTCTTGTTTGGGTTCTATTACGAGGTTGACATGAACAGAATGTTACAGGGGACTCCATGGTTTTGCAGTAAACATTTACTGATTCTACATAAGATCCAGGCAGATGAAAATCCATTGATGGTTTCACTGGTTTATTCGGAGTTTTGGGTGCAAGTTCATGACCTTCCACCGGGGCTGATGTCGTAAGCAATGGCAAAATAATTTGGGTCTTTTTTGGGTACTTTTCAGGAATATGATAGAACACTTCCCCTCACAAACTGAAAAGATTTATGCGTCTAAAGGTCTTAATGGACATACATTCACCCTAAAAAGGAAGGAGGAGATCTCATTAGGACTAGATCGATTTGTTTATGCTCGATTCAAATATGACAAATTGTCTCTCTTCTGTTTCATTTGTGGCATATTGGAGCATGGAGAAAATTTTGCTCTCTTAATATTAATCTGAAACCAACTGAGATTTCCTTAGGATGAGGTGTGCCTCTGCAAGCTCTGGGTAGAAGAGCCCTATCGGCGGTGAGTCGTTGGCTGATCGAACTTGGCGTGAACAAGGCTGTGGCTGCAGACAAGGAAGGGAGTGAATCTAGAAGTGATTTAAGGAATGAGTGTAATTTCCCTTATCACTTCCCAAATTTAAACTTGATGGAATCTTCTCAATCTTAGAAGATAGCGCCACGAAATGAATCGTCAAATTTAAACATATTGAATCCTACTACTAGACCTATGAGAGCGAGTCTAATGGGACTGAGCTTATAGAGAGAATGGTTTTTCTAACGTTGCTGAAGTTGCTAAAAAACATACAATTGATATGAAAATTGATCCCATTGTTTCTCAAATTATCAAATCAAAAGAAAAAATAGTTTGATGAGAATTTAGATGAGAAATGTGTGAAGGTCTCCTTTGAATTTGGGAAGTAAAAATCGAAATAAAAATGATAATTTCTGCACGATCGATTTTAGAGTGGTTCGACCTTTTCAACTAAGGTCTACATCCACTACCTTAGCTATCCACACTAAGGATTTCCCAATTCACTCATGAATTCTTTCCTTTTTACAGGCTCAAAGAGATAACCTTTACATCCATATCTTTTCAAAGGCTATGATAGAACCTCTTTAGTTTTTCTAAGGCTCAACTAGAATCTATCCCCCAATTACGAGATCTTGACATTTGTAAACAATTTACCTCTCTAGGTGGGTGTTTACACAATTTGGCTCACTAGGATTGTGAAAGGCTTGTTGCACGCTCGAATTGATCTCCCAAAATCGTCAAGAGGGTTGATTTTCTCTCTTTGATGAATTGGCTAAACCGATAATAATGTAGACAATTTGCACAAGGATTTTAGAGTGGTTCGACTACCCAATCGAGTCTACTTCCACTACCTTAGCACACCACTAAGGATTTACCAATTCACTATGAATTCTTCCCCTTTTCTAGGCTCAAGAGAAAACCTTTACAACCCTATCTTTTACTGGCTAAGATAGAATCACCTTAGTTTTTACTTAGGCTAAACTAGAACCCCTCCCTTTTACAAGGTAAAAGATGTAAACAATTAAACCTCAAAAGGTGAGTGTTTACACAATTCAGCTCACAAGAAAGAGTGAAGGATAAAAACAATAAAAACACTATTTACAAATATTTACAAGAAAAATGAAGAAAATAAAGACTTGAACTCAATTTTTCTTGAACATGAAGCTTGGATGTGATCTCTCTACATCTTCAAGTGTTCCAGCCTTCATTTTATAGATAGGAGTGAGCTTGTTGTTGTTTATGAATGTTAGGGGTAATTTGGAGCTGTTGGAGACATTTTCCAGCCATTGTAGGCAGTTCTGGGCAGTGGGTATCAGTACCTGCATTTAAATTAGAAAACCACCCGTTGCAGGCCGTTGGGCATACCGGTACACAATACATCCGTACCGGTACAACCCAAGGGTATCAGTATGCTATGATGTGTATTGGTACCAGAATTCCTCTCTAGAGTTCTGGAAGCAAGCCCGTATTGGTACAGACAAGGCCCGTCTCGGTACGACTATACGTTTTTGACCATTTTGAGTAATTAAACATCTATGCAAGTCAAAAACACTTTACAAAAACAATTTTACTTTGTTATATCAAAATAATATCTCAACAGATTGGGCTCTAAAGATTTACAAGAGATTACAAAAGAAATAAAGCAATGAAAAACTCTTCTCTATTGATCTTTAAGCTTGGATGCTCATCCTCATGTTCTTCAAGTGTCCTTGGCTTGTATTTATAGTGTGAGATGTGAATCTATCCGTTTATATCTGTTGAGGAAGGTTTGGAGCCGTTGGGAAACTTTAAAACAGATCATTCAATGCTCATTTGCACATAAGTTTCGAAACTACTCAAAGAGTTTCGAAACTCTTTTAAGTCGAATTTGAAATTTTGATTGTTGGAGCCCAAAGTTTCGAAACTTACTCTATAGTTTTGAAACTTGAAAAATATCTGGAGTCAAAAGTTTGGAAACTTTGCAGAAGTATGAAAACTTCCGTACAGAAGTTTGGAAACTCTTGTAAGAGTTTCAAAACTTTTAAAGAATTTGAAACTTCTGGTAAAGTTTGGAAACTTTGCTCCAGAAATTTCAAGAATTAAGTAGTTTTAACTTTATGAAGAATAAGTCAAAACACTTAGAAAATATTTTTAAACATATTTTTCAAGTTTTATGGACTTTGAATTATTTTTGCAATATTTGAATAAGTCCGAAAACATTTTTCTTTTAAATTGTTATATCAAAATATTTATCTCAACAATGTGCATATGAGTCTTTTAGAATTAATTATTTTAATTGCATCATTGATCAAGTAATTGTCTCACTTGTAGCCGTTTGGAAGACACACTTAAGAATGGCGATAAATGTGATATTCTTGGTTATGACTTTTATGTCGGGTTGAAATTACTCCAAGAATTTTTGCCCAAAGAAAAGTTGACGGCTCTTGATATTTTAAAGTTTTTGAAACGTGTTGATTGTTTTCCGAATACAATTATTGCATATAGGATATTGTTAACTATTCTTATCACAATTGCAACAGCTGAAAGAAGTTTTTCAAAGTTAAAGTTACTCAAATCTTACTTGCATAGTTCTATGTCACAAGAAAGGCTTAATGGACTAGCTTTGGTGGCAATCGAGAATGATGTTTTGGATGAAGTTGTTTATGATTATTTGATTGATGAATTTGCATCAAAGAATGCTCGGAGGACGAGTTTTTTTAAGTAACAATTTTGTAAGTTAGGGGTTATCTTTAATGTTTTAATTGTATTTAAGGTGATTTCTTAACAAAACAAAAAAATAATGTGTTGAAATAGTTTAATCGTGTTTCTATGATTAATTAATAAAGTTTTAAATTGATAGTTCAAATAGATGAAATATATTTTCGTTTTATAGGGGTCTATTGCTGAGTTTTCACTTAGGACACCGAAAATGTCTGAGACGATCTTGACCTTGATACACTTGGTTGGAGGGCACAACTTGGAAAAGTTTCAGCTTGAGATATTGTTTTTCAATCTTGAAAATGGAGGTAAGTAAAAGTGTTGAAGAACGAAGAGGAAGATATAAGGGAGGCAATGGGGAAAAAGTGGAGGATGATGGTTGCATAAAAAGAAATTGTTCTGCCCATTTATCTCCAATTATCCCGTATAAAAACAAATGAAATCAGTCCTGGGTGGAAAAAATGGGTAGATTGGATACATGACCCCTAAAAAATGATATGGTTTTTAAAAGAAACCCATCCTTTTCATTGGGCCATGATCAAACCAATAATGAGCAAAAAACCTCTAGTCTCTTACAAGTCTAAGTCAACTTTAATGGGCCACCTAAAGCTCGAATCCAAAAGGCGAATACCGATTTAAAATTTAGGTTGTTACATGTATTTTATTTTAGTTTTTGAATAAATTCTACTTAGAGGGAGAAAAATGGAGGATTGCTCCTATTGGAACTAAAATTCAGGACCTATAAAAAAGAATTGGATGTTAACAGAAGTTTTTAATGACCTGTTTCAAGTTGTGTCGACTGTTACATGTACTTTATTAAGCGACCTCGATTGCAATGTTCAAATTTTATATGAGAAACATATTTTACTATCAGATCAACATTATATGGAACAACCCATAATTTATCAAGCTCCACAGCATCTTTATTAAGAGTTTTATTATTATTTTTAGGAAAAATATCCCTTGGCATGGGCGAAGCCTTGCGGTCTATTCTTTTTTTAATTTCGCCCCATAGAATTTTAAATTATAATTTATTTTACTTGTTTTATATTATAGATTACTTTTTGTCTTTGTGGTAAATTATGTATAGAAATGAATTTTGTTTTACTTAAAGTTAGTGGATCAAATCCTATTCTCGGCCCCCATAACTTTTAATTCCTGGTTTTGTCCCTGACCGGTGGAAGCGGGACTAGTTTAGAATTTAGGAGTTTAGTTTAGGTTGTACGGTTTAAAATTAAAATTTATGGTTAGAATTTAGTTTTAGGGGTTGGGATTTATTTTTTAGGGTTAAGTTTTAAAATTTTAATTTTAGAGCAAAATTAATCGTGTTTGCGGAAAACAAATTTCACTATTAGCACATGGTATATAATCCTTATTTTAATTAAATCTTAACAAAAAAAAACACTTATTTTATTTTTGACAATTTACCCACAACTGCTTAACCAACTCAAGCATTTGCTCTTGAATGCAATGCACCGTCCTTATGAAAAGGTAACTAAATTATTTATTAGGGTCCTTCCCTTTTTTACGGCTTTATAGTTTATACCAACTTTAGTTGGTTTGATTCACCTCTAAATTCAACTACCATTTGCCCTAAAATTTATTTCTTTAGTTTATGATCATTTCCATATAATAATTGGATTCAATTTTCTCTTAACACAACACTAAATTTGTGTTTAAGGTGAGAAAATTTTGATAAAAAATGATCACATTCTTAATTATTTGTTATGATTAGCGATTATCTAAAACTGCGAGTTAAAAATGACACTGATTTATGAAGTGGGTTCCATTGCATTTGACTCGAAAGCAAATTACAAATCATGGAAAATGAAAAGATTGCGCCCCCACAATCGGATAAAGTTATCCGCTTTCGATTCCATAATTTCAAGATAGTAAGATAACGAATAAATGCTTTTTTTTTTTTTACTTTTCACATCAAACTAGAAATAGTACATGTAATTAGATTCAAAACAAAGGAAAGTGTAAACTATAAACACACCGAATAAAATAGGATCATACAAGGAAATTGTAAATATTCAACCAAACAACTCGAGAAAATAATAGATACAAACAAATATTATTATCGTCAGTGAAAGATAAACATCATTAACACTAATATAAAAATACATATAACAATGGCAATACGATGACAAAATTGATTTATCACAACTCAACCACATATTATATTTGATGATTTCGAGTGTCTATCAATATAAAAGAACCAATATGAGGGTTTAAAACAACGGTAGATCAGCAAGGTAACCAAATAAATATCTACTGGATAAATGACGTCAAATTTGACCTTAAAAGTGTTACAAGAGTATAGAAAACGTACCACAAAAATAAACAAAACATGCTACACAAGCAAGAAAAAAAATCATCATTCTTGTTAGAAAACGAGAAATTTATTAACGGAAATAATAAAAAAAAACTCAAACATATAAAAACAGAAGGGAAGAGATGTAAAAGAAAATGAAGAAGAAATGATAGAGAAAATATAACAATAATTATGATAGAGTATGAATGACAACCGTTGATCAAACGCCAATAGTATTACATTCCTCGATATAAATAAAAAAAGAAAAAATCAATAGAGAAACCTAGAGGAAAAGCCTTATTTTTGTTATATCAATAATAAACAATTAGTTAATTTAAGACTCGTTGTATTCTAAACTTCAATGAATAGGTGTTACACGAAAAGGAACGTGGTAAATTTTTAATCTATGTTTAGTGATATTAACGAAGAATTGAGGAATTTTAGATAATTTAAGTGTATAATTTGTATTCTAAAAACTTGTGCATGCCATTCAAAAAAAAGTAAATATGTTACATTTATTTCTTTCACATTTAGAATAGGAAATTTTTGAACCCAACATGTGGTCTAATGAAAAAGCGATTCATATTCATCTTCGGGAACTCGGGTTCAGTTACTTTGTTTATAAGGTGTGTATATTTTCAAATAGTTAAGAATATATATGAACAGATACTACTGTGTAATCACGTTTAGACTATCTAAAAAAAATCCCTTGCCAAAATTTGTATTAATAGCTCACACTCAAAACTCAGCTTTCTTCATGTCATCCCCTTGCCTTATTCACATCACAATTCCCTTTCCCTTGCTTTGAAGCAAAAAGGCAATGTCTAAACTTATAGCTGTTTTCTTCTTTGCTCTCATTGCCATCTTCATGCTTCAAACTATGGTGGGTACCCTTTCCTTTTTCTCATTACATTCAAATATCAAAATCAAGTTCCAGAAATTCAAAGTTTTCCTTTGATTTCTCTTCATTCACAGGTCTTGGCATCACATGGACATGGAGGTCATCATTATGATCAAGTAATGCTACTTCTTCTTCTTTCTTTCTTTCCCTCTCATTTTAAAGCATTTTTGAAGAAGTAAGTTGTCACATTGTTTGATCTGCAGAAACATTATGGCCCTGGAAGTCTCAAGAGTTACCGTAAGCAAACTTCAACTGATCTCAGTCTCACTGTTTTGTTTTTTTCTTAAAGATCTGCTCTTAAAATTGAAAAATAGTAACAAAAAAGAACAAGAAGTGGACAAAATAACTTGGAAATACAAGGTTTGTTTATGTTTCTTTGAAGAAATTGACAATGACTGGTAAATCTGAATATGGTCAAACTCTTTGGAACCATTGATACTTTTGGTTCAAGTTTCATATATCACCCTTACCCTTCTCGAATTTGACAAATTCTAACAAAATAAAAACAATTATAATGTTGGTTTAAAAAATCAACAGATCAACAACAGTATTAAATTTGTTTCGTATTGTTTTTTTCTAAACAATATCATTTTATATAATATTCTATTTTTTATAATTTGAAAATAAGATGATTTAATGTTTTAGTGCTTATGTAAACTTGGTTGGTACAATCTGATATATTTTTTTCTATATTAGTTTTTTTTATATATAAAATTAAAGAGATTTTTAATAAAACATGGATAGTATAAAGTCATCTATTTTTTTTATCGAAAAAATTAAATTATTTTTTTAATGTTTTCCTAACAGTTTTAATTTATTGAATGTGAATGAGCAGAATGTCCATCACAGTGCTCGAGAAGGTGCAGTAAAACCCGAATGCCAGAAGCCATGCATGTTCTTCTGTCAGAAATGTTGCAGCAAATGCCTGTGTGCCCCCCGGTTATTATGGCAACAATGCTGTTTGCCCCTGCTACAACAACTGGAAGACCAAAGGAGGACCCAAGTGCCCTTAAACATCTTTTTTTTCTTGTTGTTTTAAGTTCATCAAATAACCATAGGTTTAGCATAATATTTGCACCATGGCTAACTATATATTCAGGTTGTTTAATTTATGAACGAAGGATTTTGTACCACTTTTGTCACTCCATTAGGGTACCCTACCCTCTATATTGAGAGTGGCTAAACTCAATGAATAACCTCAGATGTCTCATCTTTCCTTTTTTGAAGATTGGGACATTGGGATGCTTCTGAATTTTAGTGGAAAAGCCAGTCAATCAACTAATCTTAATATGGCTCATCATTTTATCATGGTACAATATGTTTTAAATAAATATGACATTTACTTATAAAATCAATAGAATTTGAAAACTAAAAAAAGTAAAGGATACAATTACCGGACTCTTAATAAAACTATATTTTTATCACTCAATTTAAATAAGGCTAAACTACACTGGTAGTCACTAAACTTTTAGGGTACTTTTAATATGGTCACTAAACTTTTAAAACTTTCATTACAGTCACTTAACTTTTAATTCACTTTCATTATGGTCACTCAACTTTTAATTCGCTTTCATTACGGTTACAACCGTTAACTGCTGTTAAAAAAACTGACGTAGCATGTTAAATTTAAAGGTTAACTATACTGATAGTCATTGAACTTTTAAAGCACTTTCAATATGGTCACTGAACTTTTAAAAATTTCATTACAACCATTTAATTTTTAATTCGCTTTTATTACCATTAAAAAAAATTGATGTGACATGTTGAGTTTAAAAATAAACGTTTTCCACACCTTTAAACAATTATCTTTTCGTCATGGAAGAAACCCCATCTATCCGACACCTTTTGATATGACCGCTATTAATACAGTGGGGAACTTAGTAATAGAGTTTTTGGGATATTTTATTTTGAAAAAATAAAGGTTTAAATGGTTTAATTTAAAAAAAATTTAAAAAATTTGGGGTTGAACTAAATTTTTTTAATATTTAACAAATTTAATGAGAATTTTTTAAAAATTATAAAAATAATTTAATTAAAAATATTCAAAAATTTTTAAATTTAATATGATCTTTTAAAATTTTTGTGAAGACCAAAATATATTTTTTTAAATAATTTAAATTTAAATTTTCAAAATTTTAAGGAGGCCATGCCCACAAGTCTCTAGTTCGCCCCTGATTCATTTAATGCGTTTGATATTTCAGTCATGTCTTATTCCTGCCAGCTCATTATCCATTTTTTTGGTTCATTAGTAGACATCAAAATTAAACCTGACACCCTCGTCAAACAATGATGAGAGCTAGAGACATATATACCTACATAGGTGAATTTAGAGAAAGAGGAACATCCACTATTTATCTTCTTTGCATTATTTTTTTGGTTTAAACTAAAAAATAGTCTTTAAACTATATTTTTTTATTTTTGGATAAAATAAATCTTTAAATTATTATTTTTAGATAAAATAAGTCCTTAAACTATTATTTTTGGTCACTTTAAATTCTTAAATTATTTTTTTGATCAAAATAAGTACCTAAACTATATCATTTTTCTTATTAGTCCCCAAAATTAGAGGTGTTCAAATACGGGTATTCGAGTACCTAAAGTACCGGGTACCCGAATTTTCGGGTAGTAGAAAATGCGACCCGTGTCTCGACCTGATTTTTGCAGGTACCCAAAAATTCAGGTATTTGGGTACCCGGATATAAAAATATATTTTTTAAATATAAAATATTTTATTAGTTTAATATAAAATATAAAAAATATGTATTTATTAGTTTAATATAAAAAATATGTATTTATTAAATATAAAATATAAAAAATCTTAGATTTTTTATTAGTTTAATATAAAAATATGTATATTGAATATAAAAAATATTAATTTTAAATATATTCGGACACCCGATTGTAATCGAGTACCTGAAAATTCTTAATTTTGTGACCCGAGCCCAACCCAAGAAGTGACGGGCCAGGTACCCGACCCGGGTAAAATGTTTTTTGGGTAAATACCCAGTTATTTATGTTCGGGTAATCAGGTAATCGGGCTGGGTCAGTCGGGTTGGGTATTTTTGAACACCTCTACCCAAAATTATTAATTGGTCAAAAAATCTTTGTGATGTGTCAACATCTTATTAATCGAAATAATTTTCTTTTGACTTAAATAACTATCGACTTGAAATGACCAGAAATGATAGTTTAGGGGCTTATTTTGATATATGTTATTTTAAAATTTAAAAAGAACATAAATATTATATATGTTAGAAAAACCTATAAAATGATATTTTTGTAACCATGGACTTAAAGTGACCAAAAATAATAGTTTAAGGGCTTATTTTGCTCAAGTCATAGTTTAGGGGCTTAAAGTGGCCAAAATAATAGTTTAAGGGCCAAAAGCAAAAAAAATGCATAGTTTGAGGGCTTTTTTTGTTTAAGCCTTATTTTTTCTCTAAGCCATCTTTTTCTCACTTCTCTCTACAATCATTATTGACCTTAATTATACGCTCAAATTATAGAGAATAACCACCTAAACATTAACAACCATCATTATCTCATTTTAATCATGAACAAAAATTCATATCTAACAAAGTTTCCCTAAGTTTCATTAACGACCATTATTATCGCATTAGCCCCATTGATCCCCAAACCCTAAAGTTTTGATTGTCCCTAGCGTGTTTTTTAAACTCTAAAACTCAAAAAAATATTCGACTGGAAGAAGAAAAGAAGAATTTACAATTTTAATCTAAAAATTAAAACAATGTTTAAATTGATAGAACTTTAGACTAAATTGATAGATTGTATAAGTTTTTGGTCTAAAACTGTTATTAACCCAAGCCACGTCACCATTTATGTTAATTTTAAACGGTGGAGGTACCAAAATAGAACAAAAACACAACGTTAGGTACCATTTTGCCAAAAATAATAGGTGGGGTACGAAAACAGTAATGTGGGGATAGTTAGGGTGCTAAATATGTAGTTTTCCCTAAAGTAATATAAGTTCATATTTTTTTAACTTTTTATAAAGCACACACCTTACAAATAAACTTAATTAAACTCGAATCTTCTAAAATAAATATATTTTTTATTAGGAACACTAGTTGAATTTTAGAGAAAAAAAGTTTACTGTTAAGTAGGGGTGTGCAAAAAAATTCGATCTGATTGATCCGATCCGATTATCCGTTGATCTGATCCGAAATTTTGGATATCCGATCAGATTTTTATTTTTTGGATAATTCGGATCGGATATCCGAAAATTTCGGATCGGATACGGATAGTGATTTTGCATTCGGATTGGATATCCGAAAATTCAAATTTTTTATAGATATAAATCTTGTTATATTCGATATTTTAACTTGTTATATATGAAAAATTAAAATTTTTATTGATAAAAATTTTTTATATTCAATAATTTGTTGATTGTTATATTCGAAAACCTAAAATTTTCATGGATAAGACCGCCAAATTTTTTAAAAAAATAACGGATCGCTAAATTACTTATCTAAAAATTTCGGATCGGATCGAATATCCAAAATGCACACCCCTAAATAAGTATCCAATTTTGTATTGTGTTGATTAAATTATTTCTATAAGCGAATGCATTGTTTGATTGATCAACATACAAATTCAAATACGTAAATGTGAATATAAGGATGGAAATGTGATCTTCAGATTTGCTCATTGACCCCACTTATTCCTTTCTCAACCTTTCTCCTTTCTAGCCAATAATGGAGCCATGCTTGAGTGTGCCTCTCATTGAAGATGAAGAGAATAAATAAAGTTTAGGAAGAGAAGTAGAGGAAATAGAATCAGATTCATCCCATTCCATTTCAACCACTAACTCTTTCTTCAAAACCTGTTTCAATGGACTCAATGCTCTCTCAGGTTCTATTCCAAAAGATTCCAGCTTTCGATTTTCTTTTGGCAGTTCTGATATGTGTTTTTGTTTTTAACTAATTTGCAGGAGTTGGGATATTATCAACCCCATATGCACTAGCATCAGGAGGATGGCTAAGCTTAATTCTACTTTTCGCCATTGCAACTGCCGCATTCTTCTCAGGTTTATTAATCCAAAGATGCATGGATTCGGATTCGAGCATCCAAACTTATCCCGACATAGGCAAGCTCGCGTTCGGAAACAAAGGGAGAGTAATAGTATCCATCTTCATGTACACCGAGCTCTACTTAGTTGCCACGGGATTCTTGATTCTAGAAGGGGATAATCTCCACAACTTGTTCCCAAACATGGAGTTTGAAGTTGCAGGACTAACAATCGGTGGGAAACCAGGGTTTATTGTGATTGTAAGCCTCGTAATTTTGCCTACGGTTTGGTTAGATAACTTGAGCCTCCTCTCGTATGTGTCGGCCAGTGGGGTTTTAGCTTCCGGAATCATACTTGTTTCGATTATATGGAGTGGTGCGTTTGATGGGATTGGGTTTCAACAAAAGGGAACATTTGTCATTTGGGACGGAATGCCGACTGCTATCAGTTTATATGCTTTCTGTTATTGTGCACATCCTGTTTTCCCCACCCTTTACACTTCAATGAAGAAAAATCACCAATTCTCCAATGTAAGTGTCTACTCTCCCAAGTTTATGTTGTTTTAGAAAGTGATTTGGATTGCAGGCTTTGAGGGAAATTTCTCTGGTTTTCAGGTCCTGGTCGTATGCTTCATATTGTGTACAATCACTTATGCATCGATGGCAATCTTCGGGTACTTAATGTTCGGATCAAACCTTCGATCACAGGTAACGTTGAATCTTCCAACAAAGAAGCTCAGCTCCAAGGTGGCTATCTACACGACCCTGGTGAACCCCATAGCCAAATACGCATTGATGGTCACCCCGATCACCAATGCCATTAAAACCTGGTTTCCGTGCCATTACAGCCCGCGATTTCTCAGCATGTTCATCGGAACCAACTTGTTGATCAGCACCGCTTTGGTGGCTCTGGCCATTCCGTTCTTCGGTTCACTCATGTCCCTGGTTGGAGCCTTTTTAAGTATCACTGCATCTATTATACTTCCATGCCTGTGCTACTTGAAGATTTCTGGTATTTATCGGAGATTCAATGGCGAAATGGTTGGTATTTGCCTTGTAGTTATAGTGGGTGTTTGTCTGGTTGTTTTTGGTACTTACACATCTGTTGTAGACATCATAGGCAATTTATAAAGTAGAAGGGTTAACGTTTTTGGTAGATTTAAGATTAAAATCTGGATGTCTACGACTCTTCAAACTGTGGCCTCTGAAGAAACAATTAAATGACAAAGTTTTTGCAAGCTTATGTTGTTATGATTTAATGTATTCTTTAAGTAATTTCGGAGGGTTTTTCATAGCTTACTACTCTGTATATTTGTACCATATTAGATTTTGGGTTGAGCACCTCAATGTGAAATGTTTTTGGAAGTTTTCTCTAGGAAAAGTCATGTCTGTCACAATGACCAATCAAAATAGATTGAGAACAAATTTTTTTACTGAATTACGTAGTTTATCTTTTTTTAACAACGTGAGAGAATAAATTAATATTAAATTTTATATCGAATTCGAGTTCAATAAATAAATTAGGTCAAGTTCCTAGGTCCTGACCTGACATGTTGTCATTCCTAGCTGACACTAGAACATAGAGATTTTATATTTTGATTTTGGTTTACTTTTGTGGATTGCTTCCAACAAGGTTGAATTTGTAATTGGGCAAGGTAGGTCGCGGACCTACCATAAATTTTTTTAAAAAAAAACCCTTAATAACTCTGCAGTGTATTCACCGAAACTATCTGCCTCACACTCTCACTTTCCCTAATCTCCAACAAAGGTTCACTTTCCCTCAGCTTTTATTTTTTTTTTCCTTCACCTAATTTCTTCATGGTTTTATGGCTATGTGATTACTAATCAAGTACATATCTGATATCTTATAACTTATATCTATTTTCTTTTCCTCTAATTTTTCTTTGGATTTGTTTTGGTTAGATTTAGGTTTACATCAAATTTTAATTTAAATTAGGTCTTTTTTCCCCTTTTTTATATTGTATTGGATTTTAGCTTGTATAGTTAGAAAACTTGTGAAGAAGATAAGTTATTGTAGTGCTATAATTTTTGCAGAACTTAGAGTATGTAGGTTTAGATCCTATGATTTTATTACTCATTTTTTCCTTTGAATTCTTCGTTTAGAAAGCATGGAAAGAATTATATGAAATAGTTATATTATGTCTCTATATACTAGTTATTTTTTAATATTATTTTTAATAACATAATATATTTACATTTACATATTATCCTTATTATTCAAGTTTATTTAAATCTCTTCTTGAAAGTTTTTTTCTTATAATCTAATTTCAGAATGAAGAGAACAAATCATAGAGACATTTCAAGTTTTTTTTTTCAAAAAAAAAAGATATTGGAAGTGTCTCTACTCCAAATCTTTCACCATCTCAAGCAAGTTTGCAAGCTTCCTCTCCATCAAACAATGGTTCTTCTACTGATGAACATGAAGAGACTCAAGATATCCCTCAAAATCAAGAGAAACATGTTGAAGCTAGTTCAATTCCTATGGATTAAGTACCAATTGGTGATGGCAGATTGAGTGAGTTTGATGTTATTAATTTTCCACATGACCCGAGAAAAAGAAAAAAATGAGTGATTTTCATCCTGATGATAGGGATATAGTTAGAAGAGAATATATCCAAAAACAACCTTGTCAACCTGGTAATCACGAGTTTCCTAAAATAAATATTGCAGGAAAAATCGTCGGTTTATCCCTAATTGGTTCCAAAAGCGTGAATCTTAGCTTGAGTATAATGTTGAGAAGGATGCAGCTTTCTGTTTCGTGTGTTATTTATTCAAGGATGACAATTAAGTTAGGGGATGCTTTTGTTGGTTCAGGTTTTGGAGCTTAGAATAGAACTGATGCATTTGTTAAGCATGTTGGTGGACATATGAGTGCACACAATCAAGAATTAGGGAGGTTGAATGATTTCAAGAATCAAAAGACATCAATTTCCTCAGGTTTCTCCAAACAATCTGATGAATCAATGATTGCTTAGCGCTTGCGATTAGAAGCTTCTATTACATGCTGGAAGTGGCTTTCGCTTCAAGGGTTGGCTTTTCGTGGGCATGATGAAAGTGAGAAATCATTGAGTAAGGGTAATTTTCTTGAACTCTTGCAACTTCTTTTGGTGCAGAATCCTGAATATAAAAAAGTAGTTTTGAAGAATGCCCCTGGTAATTGTCAATTGATATCTCATTCAATTCAAAAAGACATAGTTAATGCTTGTGCAAAGAAGACAACTAAAGCAATTATAGAAGAACTTGATAATGGTTTTTTTTTCAATCCTTGTTTATGAGTCTGCAGACATATCTGATAAGAAGCAAATGAAATTTGTTTACGATATGTTAACAAAAAGAGAGAAGTTCAAGAACGGTTTTTTGGTATTCTGCATGTTGCTAATACTACGTCTTTGACTCTAAAAGCTGCAATTGAATCATTGCTTATGGAACACTATTTAAGTTTTTCTAGTGTTCAAGGCCAAGGTTATGATGGCGCTAGCAACATGCGAGGTTCAATTAATGGTCTTAAAACTTTAATCTTGAATGAATCTCCAAGTTCATATTATGTTCATTACTTTGCCCATCAACTTTAATTGACACTTGTTGTTGTTGCTCAAAAGAATATGGATGTTTCTTGGCTATTTGGTGATGTTCTTGCACCTTTGTTGAATTTTGTCGGTGGTTCACCTAAAAGGAAAGAATTTCCCCTAGAAAAACAAGATGAGCATGTTGTGGAGGCATTATCTTTGGGCCAGTTGGAATCGAGAACTAGTTTAAATCGAGAGCTTGGTTTGAGTAGGCCTAGAGATACTCGTTGGGGGTTGCATTTTAAAACAATCTTGAATGTGATTTCTTTGTATCCTATAATCCTTGAGTCACTTGATGCCATTGGAGAAGTTTCTAACTGGAATGACACGAACAAAGCTGAGTCAATTACTCATTTAATGATGTCATTTGTTTACGTCTTTGTGGCACACTTGATGTTATCTATATTTGGCATTACAAATGAGTTAAATTTAGCTTTACAGAAAAAAAGGAACAAGACATTGTGAATGCGATGTCTATGGTTGATGTAACTAAAACGAATCTCCAAGATTTGAGAGATAATGGATAGAATGATCTCATGGAAAGAGTTACTTCATTTATGATTAAACATGAAGTGAAGATTCCTGATATGGAGGCAACCTATGTTATCCCAGGAAGGAGTTGTTATCGTGGAAGTAAGCGGCCAGAAGTGACAAATCTCTACCTTTTTTTAGCTGAAGTGTTTCTTTTTGTAATTGATTTACAATTGCAAGAACTTGAAAATCGATTTAGCAAGGTAAGTAAGGAGTTAATTGTTTGCATGTCTTGCTTTCATCCCTCTAATCGGTTTTCTTCTTTTGACAAAAAAAAACTATTACGACTTGTTGAATTCTATCCTAGAGAATTTTTAGAAACTAAATTGTTGATTTTTGAATATTCATTGGGAAATTTCATTGCTGATATTTGAAATGATGAGAGATTTTGAGATGTGAAGAACCTAAATGAGCTTTTCATCAAACTTGTTGAGACAAAGAAGCATAAAACTCATTCTAGGGCCTACTTGCTTTTGAAGTTAGTGTTGCTTCTTCCGATGACAACATCGACAGTAGAAAGAGTTTTTTCAGTAATGACAACCATAAAAATAAATTATAGAATAGCATGGGAGATCAGCTATTAAATGAATGTTTGGCTACTTTTATAGAGAAAGACTTGTTTGTTGACGTTAGCATGAATGCTATTGTACAACGATACCAAACTATGAGAACTCTTCGTGAACAGTTGTAGACAAATTTATGTGCTAGTACTCTGTAATATAAATTTCTTATAACTTTGGAATGTAACTTTTGATGACTTATTCAATTTACTTTTGGATTATACGTTGATTGTATTTATTTTCGATAAGTGAACTACCAAATTTAAATTCCTAGATTCACCCCTGGCTTCCAATACAATTAAGTTTTCTTAATCTTATATGTTCTCCCAATGATTGTTTATTATTATTATTATTTTATTTCATTTCATATTATTCTAAAAAGTTTTCTAGTATTGTTGGGAGATATGTAGGTCAATGTCTAAATAATGGAATAAGATTAAATTTTAATTGAGGGGATATCTACGGGTTGGACACGTACTAAGATATAAGGATATGATTGAGAGTGATAATCGATAATAAAAAATACTCTTAGTTTCGTTATGAAGTCATTTCTCGTCATTTGACCGCTTGAGTAGAGGTGTGCAAAATCAGGGCTCGGTTAACCATTAACAAATTATTTCGGTTAATCGATAAGTTTGGGTTATTTAATTATCGATTCTAAACTGTAACATTTAACTGGTTAACCGTTTATTCAGTTCAGTTCGGTTTATAGTTTTTATTTTGTTTATTAAAAATATAAATTTTAATACTATGTTAGAAAAAATATACTTTTAAAAACCGACAGATGATATTAGTACTTTTTTTAATACAAGCAAGTTCTAAATAAATGAAGACGACAGGAAGTAGGGCGACCACAGGGAGATATGATCGGATATGGATGCTGTTAGTGTCGAACATCTCATCATAATTACATTGGAAAGGCCTATGGCAAGTCTTTGATAGACATGAGGTCGTTGTGGATGCGTTCATATCGAATAAGCGATCGAGGGATGGGTTGGGATTCGATTTTGTGCGCATGGGTTCAGAGAAGGATGCACTCCATGCAATTGAGAGATTGCATGGAAATTGGATATATGGGGCGAGAATAAGAGTCTTTATGGCACAACGGGAGAATAATAAATCATTTTGGAGACGCAAACAGGTACATAAAACTGGGGGGATCAAGAAAAAATAGGAAATAGGACTGGACGAATCGATAAGGATTCAATAATTGGCCGAAAATTGATTATCAGGGTTGTGGATGATAAAAAATTATAGATTTTAAATCGGTGCGCAGTGGGATGGAGTAATCGGCATTGGAAGATGGTGAGTTGGCAAGTGAGTTTCAGGCGGCAAATTTAAAAGGGTTATCGATAATGAGAATTACAGGGTCGCGTATCCTGTTGATGTTTGATATTGTTGATATACGGTGTGAAATTTGGAGGAAAGAGGTATTGAAACAATGGTTCTCTAGGATAGAAACATGGTCACCGAATTGGAAGGTACATATCGTCGTGTTTGGTTAGCTATTACGGGACTGTCGATTCATGCATGGTCACAAGAGACATACAAAATTTTGGCTACATTATGGGGGTTGTTGATTAGAGTAAATGAAAACACGTTGGCTCCGTCGTTGTTTGAGCTATGTAGATTGTTGATAGAAATGAAAAATTGGAAACAATTTGAAGAAATGGTGGATGTTAGCGAATCATGTCTCAGACCTGGGTATTGGGCACTTATGTTAGGAGCCCAATTAAGAATATTTTGATTTGAGCCCTTTGTGAAAAAAATGAATAATATGTGTTATTAATTTATTTTATCCAAATGTGAGGATAAGGCTTTTGAATTTTAAAAGGGGGTTGGTGGGTGGTTAGAGGAAGAAAAATTAGAAAATTTATGAAGGAGAAAGAGAGTGTTGGAAAGAGAGAAGGAAAAGAGGGTTTTAAGTGAGAGAGTGGAGTTTTGGCTTTGATTTAAGGGTGATTGATAAGTATTCAAAAGTACTATTTTCTTACCTTTTTTACTCATATTATTGTTAGACTTAGGCTCATATTAGTTGCATAATTAGTCATTCATGCATTAATTCATGTTTCCTTCCACCGTTGAGCTTGATTACATAACTTGGTGATTTTTGTGGGAAAAGATGCTGCTTTGGTGTGTTTTGTGTGTATGTGCAGGATCACTTACCAAAGCAAGGCTAGAGCTAGTTGCCAGGGCAATGCATGAAGGAGATGCCGAGCTAGTTGCCAGGGCAATGCATGAAGGAGACGCCAAGCCAGTTGCCAGGGCAATTGTCGACAAAGAGTAAGGTAATATTGTAGTCGAAATTGATGACTAGACAAGCCCAAGATGACGTGGAGCAAAGCTAAATCTCAAAGGAGTTTGATTTCCATGAAGAGGTTAAAGAAGAATTAAATTCCAAGAAGATAGGAGAAGTTCTAGAAGGAATATAATTATAATAAAGAATTATATTCTTTAAAGATAATTTAATTCCAACTTAACTTCCTCCTCAAAGAAGGACTTTGACCTAGCCCTATAAATTAGAGGCCATGCCGTCAACTCAAAAGGGAGAGAGAGGAGAGAATTTTCGACAAGCATCAAGGGCAAGGAGGATTTCGACAAGCTTCATCCTTCATCTTTTTCTTTCTTGTTCAATTAGGTTCATGTTATCTTGTGTTTCTTTGGAACCTAGCCATGAACTAAATCTATTTGGCTAAGTTTATTGTGTCTTGTGGTTGTGAGAAACTATTGGATTTTGTTTAGGTAATAAGAGTTTGCACTTTTCTATTCAAGGTTTATTCATTCTTGGTTCTTATTCTTGTTTGCGAGTGAATTGGGAGAGGATCTCGTAACTTCATCTATTTATCTAATATCGGGAGAGTTAGATTCAAGAAACGAATGAATATGATCTTTATTCAATCTATTGATGGTGAAGATTAATCTGGCTTAGGAATAAGTTAAGGATTTCAACGGCTAAGAGGAGCGCAAGATTGGTTGTTGTTCACCCTTGATTTACGCAGGGATGTATTATCAAGGCATGCACAAGTAGCTAGAGTTTCGACTTAGGGATAAGAAAAAACCATTGAAGAACGCTCTGCCGAACCTTGAAGTTGCTGCCCAGACGCCCAAGTAGTTGCCCAACTAGTTTCCCAGGCAACCATCGATTAGTTGCCAAGGCAACCCCGTTGTGCAAGTTGCCACGGCAACTGAGTTGCCCTTGCACTCTTTTACCAAGACGATCTAATCGGCTATCACACCTCAACTCACGATAACCTGGTCTATCTCTCTCATTTGATCTTATCTATTCATTTACTTTATTGCTTTCTAGTTTAGTTATTAGTTTATACTCCTATAATCTTCTATTTGTGTTTTTACTTTTTACAGTGCAAGAGACTAGATTCTTGAAGTGGCACCAATCCCTGTGGAGACGATATCTTTTATACTATAACTTGCGACGTGTATACTTGCACAATTACGTAGCACTTATTACGCGCAACAAGTTTTTGGCGCCGTTGCCGGGGATTGGCAATAACGACTTTGTTTTTATTTTCTTGCACTTTCTTTTTACTTTTCTTGTTTAAGATTCAAAGGGCTAACAAACTTTGGTTTTGCATTGGTATATGAGCAGGGCGAGACCGATTACACCAGAATATCCCTTTGATCCAGAAATCGAACGAACCTTACAAAGACTTAGATGAAGGATAAGAGTAGCAATGGCTAATCAAGACGGTAATATGAATCAAGATGTTCCAGCAGGAGGAGGAGTGATCCTTGCACGAAACAGAACTATTCGAGACTATCTTGAAGAAGATCTTGATGGACTTAATCCAGGAATTGTCGCACCTAAAATTGAAGTCGACCACTTTGAGTTGAAACCGGTGATGTTTAATATGATCAACACAATTGGTCAATTTGGCGGGTCAGCAACTGAAGATGCACGACAACATCTTAAATCTTTCCTCGAGAATTGCAACTCATTCAAAATACACAGAGTCACCCCCGATGTTTTATGATTAAGATTATTCCCCTATTCACTGAGGGATAGGGCGAAAGCATGGTTGAATAGCATTTTTGCCGGATCAATAGGATCTTGGACCGATCATTGTCGTGATTTCCTTGTTCGGTTTAATCCTGCAAATTTGACTGATAAGCTTCGTAACGACATTACTTCTTTTCGGCAGGCAGATGATGAATCCATGTACGAGGCTTGGGAGCGATATAGAAAGCTTCTACACAAATGCCCCCTGTACGGATTCCCAATGTGGACACAAGTAACAATGTTTTACAACGCCGTGAATACACCAACAAGGATGATGCTAGATGCCTCGACAAACGACATACTCCTAGATAAGTCGCCGGAGGAAGCAATGCAAATTCTAAACAGGCTGGCCAAGAATGATTATCATTTCCCCTCTACTAGAAGAGGAGGAGTTAGACGCCAAGCCACAATACATGAACTAGGATCACCAGACTCAATTTCGACACAATTGGCCACTTTAACCAAGATGGTCTGGAACATGAAAAAACCAAACAACACACATGAGGTCAAGGTAATGGATTCTTTTTGTGAGTTATGTGGTAATAACCATGATTCTTCTGAATGTATGCAAAATCCGGAATCCAGCTTCTATGTGGGGAATTACAACCGGAACAACAATGTGATGTCTAATACATACAATCCAGCTTGGAAAAAGCACCTAAATTTTTCATGGAGTAATCCCAACAATGATCTAAACCAGAACAATCAGAATGCACAAGCATCGGGATTCCAGCAGAATATGCCACGGCAACAGTTGCCGCAGCAACAACCGACAACATCTAGTTCTTTGGAAAATTCTCTAAATGCTTTTATGATGAAAACTGAATCTTATATGGCTGAGAATAGTAACTTCATAAAAAGAACTGATGCTTTTATTAATAGGACCGAGATGAGATTGCAAAACCAAGAGGCGGCAATCAAATATTTGGAAAATCAAGTCGGACAGTTTGCTCAAAACCTGAATACTAGGCCGCAAGGAGGTTTAGCTAGCGATACTGAAGTCGCAAGAGGAACTGGCCATGAGCAATGTAAGGCGATCACCACTAGAAGTGGCCAACAACTTAAAGAGGCTCAAGCCCGCTCATCAAACAAAACTCCACAAAAAGATCAACACGAACCTAGCTGCAAGGCCTTAGATGCTAAACCAGGAATTGCCGCGGCAACCAACAATAAGCATGCCTCGGCAACCGACGATAAGGATGCCTCGGCAACTTGCGATAAGCATGCCTCGACAACCCCAGTTGATAATGCCTCGGCAACTCCAGTTGTCCCGGCAATGCCGTCAATCAGGTTCCAAACTAATGAAAGGATCGAAGATATCCGACTTCCACCACCATTCCCACAAAGGTTGAAGCGACAAAAGCAAGAATATCAATTCAAGAAGTTTCTTGATATCCTAAAGCAAGTCCACATCAACTTGCCATTGGTGGAAGCAATTGAACAAATGCCGAACTATGCCAAGTTTCTTAAAGACATTGTGTCCAAGAGAACAAGGCTAGGAGAGTTTGAAACAGTTGCCGCAACAGAGGGATGCATGGCCATGTTGCACAATCGTATGCCACCTAAGTTGAAGGATCCCGGAAGTTTCACAATACCTTGTTCTATTAGAAACCACTATGTCGGGAAAGCATTATGCGACCTTGGGGCTAGCATAAACTTGATGCCTAAATTGATTTTCCAGAAACTAGGAATCAGGAAGGCAAGACCTACAACAGTTATGCTACAGCTAGCCGACAGATCCTATGTGCATCCAGAGGGAAAAATCGAGGACATACTGGTAAAAGTTGATAAATTTATTTTTCCCCGTGACGTTATTGTTTTGGATTATGAAGTAGATGAGCATACATCTATCATTCTCGGGAGACCATTCCTAGCAATAGGGAGAACCTTGATCGATGTTGAAAAGGGAGAACTCACAATGAGGGTGAATGACCAGCAAGTTAAACTAAATGCGTTCCAAACACTAAGGCATGCCGATGATCCAGAAGAATGCCAACTTCTTCATGCCACAGTAGAGTTTAACTTCGACGAAGAATTTAGTTACCTCGGCAACTACATTGCCGATCAAGAGAAACCCGAGGAGTACGAAGAACCGGTCAAAGAGGAACAACAAGAAGAGGCAAATTGGCTAGTCAATCAACCAGGTACATACTTTGAACCACTGGATTACTCAGGTATGGAAGGTAAGCTCGAAAAGTCCTCTATTGAGCAACCACCGATTCTTGAGTTGAAACAGTTGCCAGAGCAACTAAAATATGCATACTTAGGGACCGATAATACATTGCCTATAATTATTTCTTCTAAGTTACAGCCTGAGCAGAAAAAGAAGCTGATCAAAATGTTGAAGCTACACAAAAATGCAATAGGGTGAACAATTGCCGAATTGAAGGGAATTAGCCCGGTAGTGTGTATGCACAAGATTTTGTTGGAAGATGATCACAAACCTTCAATTGAGGCCCAGAGGAGATTGAATCATGCCATGAAAGGGGTTGTAATGAAAGAAATCATCAAGTGGCTCTACGCCGACATTATATACCCTATCTCTGATAGTACATGGGTAAGTCTGGTACAATGTGTACCGAAAAAGGAAGGTATAACGGTGGTAAGTAATGAAAACAATGAACCCATTCCAACCAGGACTGTGACCGGTTGGAGGGTTTGTATGGATTATCGAAAGCTAAACAAAGCTACTAGGAAAGATCACTTCCCATTACCCTTTATTGATCAAATGCTTGACCGTCTTGCAGGTAAACCCTTTTATTGTTTTCTTGATGGTTATTCAGGTTACAATCAAATTGCCATAGCACCAGAAGATCAAGAAAAGACAACCTTCACATGCCCATACAATACTTATGCTTTCCGAAAGATGCCGTTCGAATTGTGTAACGCCCCGACAACCTTCTAAAGATGCATAATGGTACTCTTTTCAGACATGGTCGAAGACTTCCTTGAGATCTTCATGGATGATTTTTCTATTTTTGGTAATGATTTCGACAGCTGCCTCGTCAATTTAGAGAAGGTGTTGACAAGATGTGAAGAAACTGATTTAGTCCTCAATTGGGAGAAGTGCCATTTTATGGTAGATGAAGGAATAGTGCTCGGCCACAAGATTTCATCCAAGGGAATTAAAGTATACAAAGCCAAGGTGGATGTGATTGAGAGATTTCCCCCACCAAGTTCGGTTAAAGGAATTCAAAGCTTTCTTGGACATGCAGGCTTTTACAGGAGGTTCATTCATATTTTTTCTAAAATCACTAAACCCTTGTGCAATTTTCTTGAATAGGATAAAGTCTTCGATTTTGATGATTCTTGCACCCAAGCATTCGAAACTCTAAAGGAAAAGCTTACCTCGGCACCCATTGTCGTTCCACCAGATTGGATGCTACCTTTTGAGCTCATATCTGATGCAAGTGATTTCGCGGTGGGAGCAGTCCTAGGCCAACGCACAGGTAAAACCTTCCATGTGATATACTACGCTAGTAAAACTCTTAATAGTCTTTAAGTGAATTACACAACAACGGAGAAAGAGTTACTAGCTGTAGTTTTCGCATTTGACAAGTTCCTATCCTATTTGATTGGTACAAAGGTAATTGTTCATACGGACCATTCGGCAATCACATATCTATTTGCTAAAACGGATGCCAAACCTCATTTGATTTGTTGGATATTACTTTTACAAGAATTTGATATTAAAATTAAGGACAGGAAAGAAACAGAAAATCAAGTGGCTGATCACTTATCATGTTTAGAACACAATAGGGAGGAGGACGCGGATCTAGAGATATGCGATGCATTCCCGGATGAACAACTTTTAGTTACCTCGGCAACCATGGACGCGCATGCCTCGACAACCCTCAACGCCTCGACAACTCTCGACGCCGCAATAGCCCTTGACGCGCACGGCTCGGCAACCATGGACGCGCACGCCTCGACAACTCTCGACGCCACAGTAGCCTTTGACGCACACACCTTGACAATTTTGGGAGCAGTCGCCACGGCAGCACATGCCTCGGCAATACCCTGGTACGCGAATTTAGTTAATTTCCTTGTTTGTGGTATTTTACCTTATGGCCGTACTCACTAAGGGAAGAAGCGGTTCCGCCATGATGCTAAGCATTACTTTTGGGACGAGCCTCTTTTGTTTAAACAAAGTGCAGGTCAGGTTATACGCCGATGTGCCCCTGAAGAAGAGCAACAGAATGTACTCCGGCAATGCCATTCTTCACCCTATGGAGGACATTTTGGAGGAACTTGTACCGCGGCCAAAGTTTTGCAATCCGGTTTGTATTGGCCAACATTGTAGGAAGATGCCCAAGACTTTTACAAGCAATGTGATTGTTGCCAGAGGACGGGCAATATCTCTAGACGACATGAGATGCCGCTCCAGAACATCATCGAGGTGGAATTGTTCGATGTATGGGGGATCGATTTTATGGGACCTTTCCCATCTTCATTCGGCAACCTCTACATTCTACTTGCCGTCGACTACGTGTCTAAATGGGTTGAGGCAGCTGTAGTTCCCAACAACGATTTCAAGACCGTGCAACAATTCTTGCAGAAAAACATATTTACACGGTTTGGGATGCCGAGAGCAATTATCAGCGACGAAGGCAAGCATTTTGACAATAGACTTATTGCCAAGATGTTGCAACGCTTCGGCGTATCACACAAGATCGCCACGACATATCACCCACAAACCAACAGGCAAGCAGAAATTTCTAACCGGGAATTGAAGGGTATACTCGAGAAAGTTGTAAATCCCTCTAGGAAGGATTGGTCATTAAGACTAGATGACACACTTTGGGCAAATCGCACTGCATTCAAAACACCCTTAGGTATGTCCCCCTTCTGACTTGTCTATGGCAAAGCATGCCATCTACCGGTGGAAATCGAACACAAGGCATATTGGGCAATCAAGACCGTGAATATGGATTGGGAAAGTGCCGGACAAAAGCGTTTGTTGGACCTCAACGAGATAGAAGAATTCCGTGTGCTCGCCTATAACAATGCACGAATCTACAAGGAGAAAACAAAGCAATGGCATGACAAGAAACTATTGCCGTGGCAATTCATGCCAGGGCAACTAGTTCTCTTATTCAGTTCTCGGCTAAAACTTTTCCCGGGAAAGCTGAAATTAAGATGGTCGGGACCATTCGAAGTTGTCAAACCATTCTCCCATGGTGCCGTGATAATCAAGTCCATCACTGACAAACATGCCCATACGGTACTTATGCTTTCTGAAAGATGCCGTTTGGATTGTGTAACGCCCAGGCAACCTTCCAAAGATGCATGATGACACTCTTTTCAGACATGGTCGAAGACTTCCTTGAGATCTTCATGGATGATTTTTTGGTTTTTGGTAGTGACTTCGACAGCTGCCTCGGCAATTTAGAGAAAGTGTTGGCAAGATGTGAAGAAACAAATTTAGCCCTCAATTGGGAAAAGTGCCATTTTATGGTAGATAAAGGAATAGTGCTCGGCCACAAGATTTCATCCAAGGGAATTGAAGTAGACAAAGCCAAGGTGGACGTGATCGAGAGATTACCCCCACCAAGTTCGGTTAAAGGAATTTGAAGCTTTCTTGGACATGCAAGTTTTTACAGGAGGTTCATTCATAATTTTTCTAAAATCACTAAACCCTTGTGCAATTTGCTTGAACAGGATAAAGTCTTCGATTTTGATGATTCTTGCGCCCAAGCATTCGAGACCCTAAAGGAAAAGCTTGCCTCAGCACCCATTATCGTTCCACCAGATTGGACGCTACTATTTGAGCTCATGTGTGATGCAAGTGATTTTGCGGTAGGAGTAGTCCTAGGCCAACGCACAGGTAAGACCTTCCATGTGATATACTACGCTAGTAAAACTCTTAATAGTGCTTAAGTGAATTACACAACAACGGAGAAAGAGTTACTAGCTGTAGTTTTCGCATTTGACAAGTTCCGATCCTATTTGATTGGTACAAAGGTAATTGTTCATACGGACCATTCGGCAATCAAATATCTATTTGCTAAAAAGGATGCCAAACCTCGTTTGATTCGTTGGATATTACTTTTACAAGAATTTGATATTGAAATTAAGGACAGGAAAAGAACAGAAAATCAAGTGGCCGATCACTTATCACGTTTAGAACGTAATAAGGAGGAGGACGCGGATCTAGAGATATGCGATGCATTCCCGGATAAGCAACTTTTAGTTACCTCGGCAACCCTCGATGCCTAGGTAGCCCTTGACGCGCACGCCTCGGCAACTCTCGACGCCGCAGCATCCCTTGACGCACACGCCTCAGCAACCATGGATGCGCATGCCTCGGTAACTCTCGATGTCTCAGTAGCCCTTGACGCGCACGCCTCGACAATTTTGGGAGTAGTCTCCACGGCAGCACATGCCTCGGCAATACCCTGGTACGCGGATTTAGTTAATTTCCTTGTTTGTGGTATTTTACCTTATGGCCTTACTCACCAAGGGAAGAAGCGGTTTCGCCATGATGCTAAGCATTACTTTTGGGACGAGCCTATTTTGTTTAAACAATGTGCAGATCAGGTTATACGCCAATGTGTCCCTGAAGAAGAGCAATAGAATGTACTCTGGCAATGTCATTCTTCACCCTATGGAGGACATTTTAGAGGAACTCGTACCGCGGCCAAAGCTTTGCAATCCGGTTTGTATTGGCCAACATTGTACAAAGATGCCCAAGACTTTTACAAGCAATGTGATCGTTGCCAGAGGACGGGCAATATCTCTAGACGACATGAGATGCCGCTCCAGAACATTATCGAGGTGGAATTGTTCGATGTATGGGGGATCGATTTTATGGGACCTTTCCCATCTTCATTCAGCAACCTCTACATTCTACTTGCCGTCGACTACGTGTCTAAATGGGTTGAGACAGTTGCAGTTCCCAACAATGATTCCAAGACCGTGCAACAATTCTTGCAGAAAAACATATTTACAACTTTGGGATGCCGAGAGCAATTATCAGTGACGAAGGCAAGCATTTTGACAACAAACTTATTGCCAAGATGTTGCAACGCTTCGGTGTATCACAGAAGATTGCCACGACATATCACCCACAAACCAATGGGCAAGCAGAAATTTCCAACCGGGAATTGAAGGGTATACTCAAGAAAGTTGTAAATCCCTCTAGGAAGGATTGGTCATTAAGACTAGATGACGCACTTTGGGCATATCGCACTGCATTCAAAACACCCTTAGGTATGTCCCCCTTCCGACTTGTCTATGGAAAAACATGCCATCTACCGGTGGAAATCGAACACAAGGCATATTGGGCAATCAAGACCGTGAATATGGATTGGGAAAGTGCCAGACAAAAGCGTTTGTTAGACCTCAACGAGATAGAAGAATTTCGTGCACTCGCCTATAACAATGCACGAATCTACAAGGAGAAAACAAAGCAATGGCATGACAAGAAACTATTGCCGCGGTAATTCATGCCAGGGCAACTAGTTCTCTTATTCAATTCTCGGCTAAAACTTTTCCCGGGAAAGCTGAAATCAAGATGGTCGGGACCATTCAAAGTTGTCAAACCATTCTCTCATGGTGTCGTGATAATCAAGTCCATCACTGACGAACATGAATTCAAAGTTAACGGACAAAGATTAAAGCATTACAACGGTGCCCATGTGGAACGTAACAAAGAAGTGGTCATCTTAGGACATGCATGAGCATGCTCTCCTTTCAATATTTCCTTTTTCTTTTTCTTTTTATTTTCATTTTTATTTTTAGGAGATATTTTCTTTTATTTTTCTTCATTATCTTTAGTTTCCAGGTTTTCTTTGTTTTCTTTTCTTTTCCACAACAAGACTCAAAACCACCATGCTAAGAAAATTCACTGCAGACTACTTGCTACAGCAACCACAATAGAGATTGCCGAGGCAACAACAATGGCGTCGACAACTTCTGATGCCCAAACGTGGATCAAATCAAAACAATGCTATTCATGCGGTAACAACCACAAGCATTGAACCACTGACCAAAAAATGAATCAAGCAAACGGCACGAAGGAAACTTATCACTCGAGGTGACGACCTCTTCGCCTAACTCATTTCATTTAGTTTCTTTTAAATTTTGTTTCACTTTTACATGCATTGAGGACAATGCTTCTCTCGAGTTTAAGGGTGTTGGTTTCTAGTTAGTTTCATGTTTAGTTGCATTCATCTTTAGCAATCACATATAGGTTGCATATGTTACTTGCCATGCCTTTAATTATATTTAATTGCTTAAGACTTGTTGAATATCCAATGATGAATTTTTGCCACTGCACTTAATTGAAAGAACCTTTAATTTTAGGATTGCATGAAAAGAACTTAGAATTTTTCTATGACGCTGATTTTTTTGTACACGGTTGTGGCTTGTTGATTGAAAGAAACTTAGTGAACTTAGGTTGCTTAAAATTTGGGTAAATTTAAAATTGAAAATTAAAAGTTAATTTCTTGCTAGAGGTGCCCGAAACTGGCTCTAGTAGTAAATGCACTTTCTTGCTAGAGGTGCCCGGAACTGGCTCTAGTAGTTAATGCACATTAAAGAATTGCTAGAGGTGCCCGAAATTGGCTCTAGTCGACTAAAATAAAATGAGAAATTGCTTACTTTGCTAGAGGTGCCCGAAATTGGCTCTAGTGAAAATAAAAATAAATGCCTGCAATTAAATTGATAAAAGCTTATTGTTCACATAGAATCTTGAAAAGCAACTTGTACACAACTACGCACACACATTGTCACGAGCATTATAGTTTGATTCCGGGTAATTTTTGTGCTATCTGAAAAATTAAAAGGTGATCATACTTTGTGCCACGGTTCCGAGGTTTGAATTCATGTTTGAAGCATGTCTTTGATGATTAAAGTATTGGCAGGTAATTGTTAGTTTGCATTGCTTGAGGACAAGCAATAGTTCGAGTTTGAGGGTGTGATAAGTGTTCAAAAGTACTATTTTTATTACCCTTTTTTACTCATATTATTGTTAGACTTAAGCTCATATTAGTGGCATAAGTAGTCATTCATGCATTAATTCATGTTTTTTTCCACCGTTGAGCTTGATTACATAACTTGGTGATTTTTGTGGAAAAAGATACTGCTTTGGTGTGTTTTTGTGTGTGTGCAGAATCACTTGCCAAAGCAAGGCTGGAACCAGTTGCCAGGGCAATGCATGAAGGAGATGCCAAGCTAGTTGCCAAGGCAATTTTCGACAAAGAATAAGATGATATGGTATTCGAAATTGATGACTAGATAAGCCCGAGATGACGTGGAGCAAAGTTAAATTCCAAAGGAGTTTGATTTCCATGAAGAGGTTAAAGAGAAATTAAATCCCAAGAAGATAGGAGGAGTTCTAGAAGGAATTTAAATATAATAAAGAATTATATTCTTTAAAGATAATTTAATTCCAACTTAACTTCCTCCTCAAGAAGGATTTTGACCTAGCCATCTCCTATTTAAAGGACCAAGCCATCAAAGAGCAAGAAGAGAGGATTTTCGACAACTCCAAAGTGAAAGAAGGAAGAGATTTCGACAAGAGAGCAAGGGGGAGAGAGTTCAATTTCTTTTTCTTCTTCTTTGCTTCCATTAGATTCATGGTTTGGGGATTATTCTTTGTATATCTTTTGAACCCAACCATGAACTAACTTGATTGGTTGGGGTTATTGTGTCTTGTGGTTGTGAGAAACAACTGGATTTTGTTTAGGTAATAAGAGTTTGCACTTTTCTATTCAAGGATTATTCATTCTTGGTTCTTATTTTTGTTTGCGAGTGAATTGGGAGAGGATCTCGTAACTTCATCTATTTATCTAATATCGGGAGAGTTAGATTCAAGAAACGAATGAGTATGATCTTTATTCAATCTATTGATGGTGAAGATTAATCCGGCTTAGGAATAAGTTAAGGATTTCAACGGCTAAGAGGAGCGCAAGATTGGATGTTGTTCACCCTTGATTCACGCAGGGATGTATTATCAAAGCATGCACAAGTAGCTAGAGTTTTGACTTAGGGATAAGAAGAAACCATTGAAGAAAGCTCTGCCGAACCTTGAAGTTGCTGCCCATACGCCCAGCTAGTCGCCCAGGCAACCATCAATTAGTTTCCAAGGCAACCCCGCTGTGCAAGTTGCCACGACAACTGAGTTGACCTTGCACTCTTTTACCAAGAGGATCCAATCGGCTATCACACCCCAACTCACGATAACCTGGCCTATTCTCTCTTTTTCTTTCATCTATTCTTTTAGTTTATTGCTTTTACTTTACTCATTAAAATCAACTCCTACTATCAATTGTGTTTTTACTTTTACAGTGCGATAACTATAGCAAAGTGGCCCAAACCAATCCCTGTGGAGACGATACTCGATACTCGTATCACTTTATTACTTGCGACGTGTATACTTGCACAATTGCGTAGCACTTATTACACGCAACAACATGCTTCCTAGAACTCAAGCAACCAAATCATAGACCATATGCAAAATCCGGAAAAACAAGCTTATTACAAGACCAAAATAGCAATATAAACTTGCTGAAACAGAGGATTAAAGAGTCAAACCTTCCCAACAACATTCAAGTCACATTGCCTTTATTACTACTTTAAAACCAAAACATACTTTGGTAAATCAAGTCTTGGAAATTCCTTCCTTGCTTGCTAGGCCACTTGCACTTAATCAAATCAGCATTGATGATAAAAGAGAGCGTAAACAATCATTGCTTAGTGAGGAGCGCTCAAAACACAAAACATCATCCAATGCAATTTAAAGCCATTTCGAACCATCATGCCATTCTTTCAAAGCATGCACTTAATCTTTATAAAAATCAGCATATTAAACCATATGCAACATGTATCATGGATTCCACAGCATAATCCCATATGCAATTCTCTCTACTTAAGCCTTCCCAAGCATAACATCCCATATGCAAAGCTTAAGGAGTATAACACGTATAAATCACATCATTCAAACCAATCCATCAACATGATACAATTTAAAACATTATATTGGCTTTCAAGTGATCCATTACCATATACATCCTTTCAATAAATCATCATTAACATCAGATACACGAATTTCCCAAGGAATTTCCCAATCTCGTGCAGCCCAAAGGCATGGAGTTGTGCAACACATGCACCACCTCTACACTACCAAGTCTAATCCTCCAACTTGGAGTACACACACTAGACGCATCAACCTCTACAGCTCAAAGCTGGAGTAAAAGCCATCTAAGTGTTACCTCAACAACATTGGGGTTCACATGATCAGAGTAAGTACCTCTCGTACTACCTCTACAACCACAGACGACTTATTATAGTGCATTTTAAATCCTATGGCCGATCAATTATATCCGATAACATTTCTATAACATTTTCAATTGATCACTTGCCAATATAATCCACTTTTATAAACATACCTCTCTATTTTCATATGCATTATTCAAATCATTTCGTTGTGCATTAAACCATGCATAAACCATATTCTTAAACATTCTTTAAAATCATGCATTACTTTCTAAATGCATTTAACATCATTTCACATTAATTCCCAGCATTGAACCATGCTCATTTCATGCATAAAACAGGAGGCAAACAATCATTTAACAAGTGCATTAATAAATCATTTGCCAACTGAAATCGAGAGAGAAATCCACTTTACTTACTTCCGAGCTTTAGACCAACGTATCAAGCCTCGTCTAGACTCCTATTAAACCTTTTCAAATCTTTGAAAAGCCATTCTTATCCGTTTCACTCACCGATAAAGCAACACCTCCTTTGCTGATGTCAAATTAAGCATTCGGCAACTCCTCAACACCAAGATTCACTTCTGAACTATTTTCCCATGTTTCAAACACATCATAACAGAGAATCCAATGCATTGTAATGCATCCAAACTCATAGCAAACAAAAATTAACACCATCCAACTATAATCTTCCACACGCCCACATCTTATCAACCGAAAACATCATCGATTCATCTATAACCTCAACCTAGCCATTAACTACGAATCTCAACCTTCAAATAACACCTAATAACATCAAAACAACAACTCAACCCAACCTTCTACCTCCAGCAACAATAATCAACCACAATACTCAAGATTTCTTAACTATCAACCTAAAAAATTAGAGATTCACTATATTTCGGGATTCTATCATCAAAACTCACTTCATTAACATTTTGAACATCAAAATCAAGTTATAAATCAATCCTTAACTCAACAAAAATAGATCAACTACTAATTTCCTCAATTTCAATCATAAATCACCAATTAAACCATAAATTTGAGTTTAATTAATTAAAACCCAATGAAAATCATATAAAATAGGTCAAGAACTTAGGAATTTTAATAAAGAACTTTCATTAGAGGAGAAGGACGAATCCTTACCTCCAATGCTGATTTCTCCCATTAATTGCTTGATAAAACATGAAAATCAATATAGAAACCATAGAATTTATTGTAAAAACTTTAGGAAATCAATTAGAAATATGAAATCTTGATTTTTACCTGAAGAAATTGAGGTTAGAAATGTGTTTGGCTAGACAGAATTTGAGAGAAAAGAAGTTACAAAGTTTATTACGTGAAATTCTTTTTAAAAAAACGTAATTGTGTTTAATTAATTCTCTCCACTATTTATACCTCTTAAAAAATTAATTAAAATAGTTAATTAAAGGGAGAAATCTGATGAAACCCTTTTGGATTATTAGATCCTTAAAGATTCAAAGTTTTGACCCATTTTCAAAACAGTCACTAAAAAAGTTTTGCAAACTTTGCGTTTTGGTCACTAACTCAAAATGTCCCATTTTCGAATTTCTTTTTCCAAAATTGTTTTCACTAAAATCATTTATATAAATAATAAATATTTTACACTATATTTCCATATTTTTATCCCCTATAAAAATATTTAATCCAATTTAAATCCCAAATCCGGCTTGAATATCTAATCCCGGTCCACTGGACCGACTAAACCATCCCAAAACTCCTAGGCCCAAAACCGAGGCATTACAACTCTCCCCCACTTAAGAAATTTCATCCCTAAAATTTACTTGGAGGAAAAAGATACGAAAATTGCTCTTCCATGTCCGACTTACTCTCACATGTGGCCTCTTCAACTCCTCGATTGTGCCACAACACCTTAACAAGCTCTATCATCTTCCCACGTAGAACTTTACTGCTGGCATCAAGGATCTCTACCAGTTCCTCATCATAGGACAAATCCAACCTCAACTCAACATCCTACACCGGCATAACATGTGATGGATCAGATCGATATCTCCTTAACATCGAAACATGGAACACATCATGAATCTTTTCCAGCTCGGGAGGCAACCTCAACCGATAAGCCACAGGACCAACACGATCCAGAATTTCATAAGGCCCAATAAACCTCGGACTCAACTTTCCTTTACGCCCAAAGCGCATCACCTTCTTCCAAGGTGAACCCTTCAAGAACACTTTGTCACCCACGACATACTCCACTTCTCTACGCTTTAAATCCGCGTAAGTTTTCTGTCGATCGGATGTCACTATCAAGAGATCAGACACAAGCTTCACTTTCTCATTAGTTTCCTTCAAAACATGAGGCATAGGAATATACTTCTCCCCAACCTCAGCCCAACACAAAGGCGTACGTCACCTCCTACCATATAAGGCCTCATACGGAGCCATTTGAGTACTCGCCTGATAGCTATTATTGTAAGCAAATTCCACCAAAGGCAACTGTTTTCCCCAGGTTCCTTGGAATTCAATAATGCAACACATCAACATATCCTCCAAGATCTGAATCACACGCCCTGACTGTCCATCCGTCTAAGGATGATAAAAGTGCTAAAATGCAACTGAGTACCCAAAGCTTGATGCAAGCATTCCCAAAACCTCACTGTAAACCTCAGATCTCTATCCGACACGATCGACTTGGACACCTCATGCAACCTCACCACCTCAGCAAAATAAAGATCAGCCAACTTATCCAGAGTATACGTCGTATGCATTGGCAGAAAATGTACACACTTCATAAACCGATCAACAATCACCCAAATAGAATCCTTTTTAGTTGGGGTCAAAGGTATCCCCGACACAAAATCCTTGGTGATTCACTCCCATTTCCACTCCAGTATCCTCAAATGTTGCAACAACCCTGAAGGAAATTAATGCTCAGCCTTGACATGCTGACATACCATGCACTTGGCCACAAAATCAGCCACATCTTTCTTCAAACCAACCCAAAAGTACTCATCCTTCAAACCCCAATACATCTTGTTACTACAGGGATGCAGAGCAAAAGGACTCAAATGAGCCTCGATTAAAATGTTACGCCTCAACTCCTCATCACAAGGCACCACTATTCAGCCCTTAAAACACAACACTCCATCAACATTAAAATAGAAATCCGATGGTTTCCCATCCATGATATCCTTAACATAAGGTACCAACTCATCATCGTATGGTTGCTTCTCCTTTATTATTTGCGATAACGATGGCTTCACTTACAACTCGGCCAACAAACCTCCATCACGAGTTACACTTAACTAAGCAAACATAGCTATCAACTCGACCACAACTTTTCTACTCAAAGCATCCGCCACCACATTCGCTTTACCCGGGTGATACTCAATGGTCAAATCATAATCCTTAAGCAACTCCAAACATCGCCATTGTCTAAAATTCAACCCCTTTTGATCCGTATATACCACACACTTCTTACCATAAAGATAATGCCTCCAAATCTTTAATGCAAACACCACTGCGGCATGCTCAAGATCATGAATAAGATAGTTACGCTCATGCACCTTCAATTGCCTAGATGCATAAGCCACAACTTTCCCACCTTGCATTAACACATACCCCAAACCAACATAGGATGCATCACTATACACCACAAACTCCTTTCCCGACTCAGGTTGAATCAAGATTGGAGCATGCGTCAAAGCTTCATTCGACTTTTCAAAAGCTCATTGTCGACCCTCCGTCCACTCAAAACGAACATTCTTTTGTAACAACTTGGTCAAAGGAGCAGCAATCTTCGAAAAACATCCACAAACCGACGATAATATCCTGCCAATCTAAGAAAACTACGCACCTCCTTCACTGACCTAGGTGGCTTCCAATTCACCACATCCTTTATCTTTTGTGAATCCACACGAATTCCCTTGGCCGACACCATATGTCCAAGGAAAACCACTTCCTTCAACCAAAACTCACATTTACTCAGCTTAGCATACAACTGATTATCCAGTAATCTCTGAAGCACAACCCGTAAATACGCATAGTGATTTTTCTCTGTACGAGAGTACACAAGAATATCATCAGTAAACACCACAAATTGATCCAAGAACTCGCGAAACACCTGATTTATCATATCCATGAATGCTGCTGGTGCATTGGTCAACCCAAACGGCATCACCAGGAACTCATAATGCCCATACCTTGTACGGAAGGCAGTCTTTGGCACATCCACATACTTCACTTTCAGCTGATAGTACCCAGACCTCAAATATATCTTAGAGAACACCGAAGCACCCCTAAAATGATCAAACAAATCACAATTCCACGGCAAGGGATATTTGTTCTTAATCATCAGCTTATTCAGTTGTCGATAATCGATGCACATCCTCATCGTGCCATCCTTCTTCCTTACAAATAACACCGGTGCACCCCAGGGTGAAACACTAGGTCTAATGAAACCTCGATCAAGAAGCTCTTACAGCTGCGTCTTTAACGCTTTCAATTCCTTAGGTGCCATGCGATAAGGCACAATGGACACCGAAGCCATATTAACATACATTTCAGTTTTAAACTCTACCTCCCTATCTAGCGGTAACCCGACAACTCTTCAAGATTTTTTTTTGGGAAATCACAAATTGTACAGATGTCTTGCACAAGCACATCCTTAGATCCAGGATTCATAACATAGGCTAAATACGCATGACATCCGAGTTCTAACATTTGACATGTTTCCAAAGATGAAACAACATTGGCCAGGAACTTTGCATTCTCGCTAACCACCATAACTTCATAATCATCAGCAAGACGCAAGGATATCTATTTGGTTTCAAAATCCACAACTGCCCTATGCCCGGATAGCCAGTCTATCCCTAATATCACATCAAAACCATGGAATATCAATTCCATCAAATCCACGGCAACACATGATCTTGTACCATCAAAAGACACATTCGGTATAATTTCCTAACCATAACCATTTCACCCAAAGAACTAGTTACTCAAACACCAACATTCAAAATCTCAACAGGTATATCAAGTAACTGTGCATGCTCTCTCCGAATATATGAATAGGTGGAGCCAGAATCAACCAATGAAAATAATGGCAAAGATTACAAAGTAAAAGTGCCTACAATCACATCCGCATCGTTGCATCCCTCACGATGCGCATACACCCTCGCGGGACTTCTACCCTCTGGCTGGATAGCAACAGTATGTGCCACAGTTCTACACCCACTATCTCTCTACTGGAAATATCCTAGTCCACACCATCGACCTCTCGGGGCAACCACAATAGGTGCAGGAGCCTACGCACCTCTAGATAACATAAGGCAATCACGTCTTACATGATCAGACGACCTATAACTCTAACAAGCATTAACTGCAATCGGTGCATGAACTGAACCAACTCGTCCTGCCTGAGGACAGTTGCGTCTAACATGGTCTCGAGATCCATAACCCTAGCAAACCTTATCTGACCTTCAGCAAACCTCAGAATGCCTCTTCCTACACTGAGCACACTTGGGTATCCCACCTCTGAAACTCTGCCCTAAATGACCTCTCTGCCCAAGCTTCGGTCGATGTCTTCGATCACGCTGCCTCTTATACCAACCACCACCAACATTAGAATCAGCGGCTCTATTACCATGACCAGATCCTCTAGCACAAGATGTCAAGCCCAAACTCTGCTCAAAATCCTTGACTCTTAAAACCAACACATCAACTATAGCCTGAAAGACTCTCGTCATCACGTGTATCAAAGGCGTCATATCACCCAACACTAGCCTAACTGGCACATGTGGTACTTGTTCCACACTCGTAGGTGGATTTGGCGGAGGAGTTGGCAACTCATCAACAGGCATAACATTATTCTCATTACCCCACCTCCTCGCATTCGTATTAGAACTTAATTCTCTTATCGGTGGCATCTTTAACAAAGATTCTAAGGCATGATAATACATCAAAACAAAAACAATTAGGCCAACCTCAAGAAAGGATCCAAGACTTCCATTTCAAATCAAAAAGCATTTTACATCAGTAGTAATAAGGCAATGTGTCCTAAATGATACCCCAACATAGCATATAACCCGTAATCAATCACCGTTTATAGCAATCAACATACATATCTAACATTTCCCAACATACATAAACAAACCATAACCCACTCCCAACAATCATAACCTGGCTCTAATACCACCAAATGTAACCCCCTCGACCCGACCTAGATGCAAGACCGAACCTTGCGAGCTACATTAGGTTTACCGAAGTAAACCGAGAAGAAGAACCTAAAAATGCGACCATTTTTTTCCTTTTATCTTATCTAGATTCTGGTTAACACCCTACATTTCATACATACAACCAAAGAAAACCCAACTCAATCGGGCATCGAATTGATATCCAATTGACCACGTTTGCAAGAATAGGGACCAAAACATAAATCTACAAGTCTATAGGGGCTTACTTAAAATTTGCTTTACCAATATTCAATTAGTTAGGCTACAAGCACACATGCCAAATTTCAACTTAAAACGAGTATCCGAACTCATCCAATTGCATACATAACACCAGGCACCAAAATGTAAATTCTACTATTTCAAAGGACCAATTTCGTAATTAATATTACCAATCCTCAATTAAACCAAATACATGCATACTGGTGAAAGTTTAGGTCAAAATGATCATTCAAACTCATTTAATTGCAAGTATATCAATTAGGGACTAAAACAGGAGAAAACGGAAACCTTAAAACATACTTTTAACTAACTTAACCACTGACCATATCGATACGCGATCAAGTGTATCGATACACCTGAGCATTCTCAAAACTCCAGATTCCAGTAGCTCAAAACCGTATTGATACGCCTCATCGAGTATCGATACTCTATGCTTAAAACCGTAGACCTGTATCGACACAGTCACCCGTGTACCGATATGCTAAGCTCGAAATGCACTTACCTGTATCGATACATGAACGGGCACCCGTGTATCGATACACTAAGCCCAAGATGTTCTTACCCGTATCGATACAGGAACCCGTGTACCGATACGTTGTACCTGGAAATACTTACCTGTATCGATATGGGTACACGCGTAACGATATGCCCTAACCTGTAATGTAAAAATTTGCTGGTTTTTAACCTTGTTTTGGGATTCTAACACTTAAGCATGCTTCAAACAATCAAGTAACATCATAGATCATTACCTTCAACTACCATAGATCAATCATCAAGTAATGATCAACATGTTTCAAAGATAACTATAGGCATACTTCCTAGAACTCAAGCAACCAAATCATAGACCATATGCAAAATCCAGCAAAACAAGCTTATTACAAGACCAAAATAGCAATATAAACTTGCTGAAACAGAGGATTAAACACTCAAACCCTCCCAACAACATTCAAGCCACATTGCCTTTATTACTACTTTAAAACCCAAACATACTTTTTAAATCAAGTCTTGGAAATTCCTTCCTTGCTTGCTAGGCTACTTGCACTTAATCAAATCTGCATTGATGATAAAAGAGAGCGTAAGCAATCATTGCTTAGTGAGGAGCGCTCAAAACACAAAACATCATTCAATGCAATTTAAAGCCATTTTGAACCATCATGCCATTATTTCAAAACTAGCACTTAATCTTTATAAAATTTAGCATATTAAACCATATGCAACATGTATCATGGATTCCACAGCATAATCCCATATGCAATTCCCTCTACTTAAGCCTTCTCAAGCATAACATCCCATATACAAAGCTTAAGGAGTATAACACGTATAAATCACATCATTCAAACCAATCCATCAACATGTTACAATTTAAAACATTATATTGGCTTTCAAGTGATCTATAACCAAATACATCCTTTCAATAAATCATCATTAACATCGGATACATGGATTTACCAAGAGATTTCGCAATCTCTTACAACCCAAAGGCATGGAGTTGTGCAATACATGCACCACCTCTACACTACCAAGGCTAATCCTCCAACTTAGAGTACACACACTCGATGCATCAACCTCTACAGCTCATGGCTGAAGTAAACACCATCTAAGCGTTACCTCATCAACATTGGGGTTCACATGATCAGAGTAAGTACCTCTCGTACTACATCTACAACCACGAACGACTTATTGTAGCACACTTTAAATCCTATGGTCGGCCAATTATATCTGATAACATTTTCATAACAATTTCAATTCATCACTTGCCAATATAATCCGCTTTTATAAACATACCTCCTTGTTTTCATATGCATTATTCAAATCATTTCATTGTGCATTAAACCATGCAAAAACCATGTTCTTAAACATTCTTTAAAATCATGCATTACTTTCCAAATGCATCTAACATCATTTCACAGCAATTCCCAACATTGAACCATGCTCATTTCATGCATAAAATAGGAGGTCAACAATCATTTAACAAGTGTATTCTTAAATCATTTGCCAACCGAAATTGAGAGAGAAATCCATTTTACTTACTTTCGAGCCTTAGATCAGCGTATCAAGCCTAGTCTAGAATCCCATTAAACCTTTTCAAAACTTTGAAAAGCCATTCTTATACGTTTCAATCACCGATAAAGCAACGCCTCCCTTGCCGATGTCAAATTAAGCTTCCGGCAACTCCTCAACACCAAGATTTGCTTCTGAACTATTTTCCCCTATTTCAAGCACATCATAACAGAGAATCCAATGCATTATAATGCATCCAAACTTACAGCAAACAACAATTAACACTATCCAACTATAATATTCCACAAGACCACATCTTATCAACCAAAAACATCATCGATTCATCTATAACCTCAACCCAACCATTAACTACGAATCTCAACCTTCAAATAACACCTAATAACATCAAAACAACAACTCAACCCAACCTCCTACCTCCAGCAACAATAATCAACCACAACACCTCAAGATTTCTTAACTATCAACCTAACAAATTAGAGATTCACTAGATTTCGGGATTCTATCATCAAAACTCACTTCATTAACATTTTAAACATCAAAGTCAAGTTATAAATTAATCCTTAACTAAGCAAAAATAGATAAACTACGAATTTCCTCAATTTCAATCATAAATCACCAATTAAACCATAAATTCGACTTTAATTAATTAAAACCCAATGAAAATAACATAAAATGAATCAAGAAATTAGGAATTTCAGTAAAGAACCTTTCATTAGAGGAGAAGAATGAATCCTTACCTCCAATGTTGATTTCTCCCCTTAATTGCTTGATAAAACATGAAAATCAATATAGAAACCATAAGAATTTGTTGTAAAAACTTTAGGAAATCAATTAGAAATCTGAAATCATGATTTTTACCTGAAGAAATTGATGTTAGAAATGTGTTTGGCTAGAGAGAATTTGAGAGAAAAGAAGTTACAAAGTTTGTTACGTGAAATTCTTTTAAAAAAACTTAATTTGTTTAATTAATTCACTCCACTATTTATACCTCTTAAAAACTTAATTAAAATAGTTAATTAAAGGAAGAAATCTGATGAAACCCTTTTGGATTATTAGCTCCTTAAAGATTCAAAGTTTTGACCCATTTTCAAAACAGTCACTAAAAAAGTTTTGCAAACTTTGCGTTTTGGTCACTAACTCAAAATGTCATATTTTCAAATTTCTTTTCTTTCCAAAATTGTTTGCAACAAAATCATTTATATAATTAATAAATATTTTAGACTATTTTTCCATATTTTTATCCCCTATGAAAGTATTTAATCCAATTTAAATCCCGAATCCGGCTCGAATCTCTAATCCCAGTCCACTAGACTGACTAAACCATCCCAAAACTCCTAGGCCCAAAACCGGGGCATTACATATCGATTACCCACTTTCGAGATTGATCTCTTGTTACGCATTGCTCGAATAATCTTTTGTCCGCTTAAGATGAGTCTTGTTGATACTTGGGAAATATCATCGCCCTTCTCAAGGGTATTTCTCAAAGATAGTAGATTCAGGATCTAATAGTTCACTAGAATGTGTTTGAGGTTAGACGTTCTACAAGGTTGAGAGAGAGCTACCTTATTGGGAGTTGTTGCATATTGGAAATTGCTTTGATTAATCAAGTGTAATGCTAGCTAGTAATATCAAGAGTTGTGCTAAAGGCTCTGAGTCCTCGAGAGAGCCTAACCTTTGGTAATGAGAATATTGGACCGTTGCCTTTTTACCGTGATTTTCGTGATGGTTTTGATAATGAAACAATAGGGTTGTAAGACATGTTTGACACTTCGATATATGCTAATGTGTATAGTTCGACACTCAAGAGCTTTTAGACTGTCAAAGTGTTTGTTTATGCTTCTTGGAGGAGTCGTCATGACTTTCTCCCTGTCAAGAACGTGAGTAGATGTTAAGGTAAGGCCGATTTGGACGTCAGTGCCCATTGCCTTGTTAGAGGACACCGACCCAGTTGAGAAAGTTAGAGGTTCAGTTGCAAAGGTGAAACCTGAATGATGTTTCTTTTGTCTAAGAGTTTCACGCAAGGAAGAGTCGGGCTTGTTCGCTAGCAAGGAGTTGGTTCATTAAGGTAATGTTTAAACCGTTGATAGCTTGTTAAGTAATAGGGAGGGACTATTACGTATCTCCTAAGGTTGGAGACTCATTTAATTGATTGTGAAGTACCCGTGTGTTTTTCCGAATTGGTTCGAGAATAGAATGGTTGCAGTTAAAGTGCTAAAGGCTTTTAGTTTTAAAATGAATTTTGGAATGAAGATTTCTCTTTTTAGGTGTGTCGTGGTAACGTTTAATGTTTGCAGTGACATTTGAGGTGTTTCAACAATGATAGGGTAAGGGTCACCATATTGTCTCTCGAATATAAGTTTGATGCTTTGCGTGAAATGTGTGAATGTATAATGAATATAAAAATATAAGCGTTGAAAAGATAAGCTCCTTAATGACCTTGTATAGGGGAAATGGTAGTTATCGTGTAATCAATTAAGGAAGTAAGGGTTTGAGGCTTTGTAAATGCTTTTGATTTGTACCACAGTTTCCTTGGAACGAGCCAAAAAGCATTGGTGAGATTTGAGTTGTGTGAGACTATTTTGTTGGGATAGTGGTGCTGACTCGATTTGAGTCAAATAAGATTCTAAGATCTTCGAGGATGTTTTGTTGTATTGTCAGGGCCGTGTTTTTGTGCTAGAAGAGGGAAGGATACCTCTACCCTAACAACGAAAATTTTAAGTACTTTATCTTTAAGGAATTTGAGATTTGGACAATGATATGAGTTAAAGTAATTAAGAGCTGTTGATCGATCACCACCTAAGTAAAGTGAACTTGATAAGTGACGGAATATACAAATTTAGTTTGGGTTATAGTAGTATGATGCCCATGTAGGGCGATCAAGAATCACAAGTGATGGTCGTGTAAGAAAGTACCAATGCTAGCTCAATATGGTACCAATACTCAATTCGTCTGGTGTTGGTACTGATTGGTCAGTATCATTACCTGTGTGTTTGTTAGTTAAGCTTCGGGTTAAGGATTGATTTACTTTGGAAGATCCAGGAGGTAACATCTAATTATAATTAAGAGAACACAATGTTGTGATTGGATTTAGGTCTGATGGTTTTTTATGGACTTTGAGATCTTGTTAAGGGTGCTTTAGAGAAAAGATATCAAGGAAAGAGATTCCTCCTATATAGTATAGTGGTAATTATATGGTGAATTTTCAGAGCGACAGCTGTACCAAGCTTTCACTGCTTGTTTTGAGAGACAATGTAGAGTCGTGTATTTGAGATTGTGATAAGTATTTGACTTGACATCTGTTGAGAGTCAAACATTGAGTTCTTCAGAGTTGTTGTGATGCTTTGATGTTCCCTTGTGGGAATTAGGTTGGTGATCGTGAGTCTTGTAAAGGATTTGTGAGTGCACAATTTTGTTGGGGTTACGTTGAGTAATGATATAGTCCTTGGTGGGTACCATTTGGTATTTTAGGCAAAGGTGAGATCCAGATGGAGAGTCTGCTTGGATTGTTTGTGGGTTGGGTTGTACAACACTGTAGTATGTACATGTTACCTTTTGACATGAGATTCGAGGTGTATGATGGAAACTTATCCCTTGGTGGAATTTCTTGCAATGACAGATCTGAGTGAGGGTATTGATGACATGTTTTTTGGACACGTTATAGTTTGGAGTGTAAGATTCTTGTATGAACCGAGTTTTCAGGAGCTACTTTAGTTGTCGAGTTTAAGGAAAGTGCTTGAGGAGTGTTAAGACACTGTTCGTTTTTAGAAGTCTTGCACCAGGAAAGCAATGCCATTGATAAAATATGCCATCAGAGTTAAAGTCTCATTCAGGGAGTCACCACCAGAGTGATTACTATATTTTGTTTACAACAGTTGTGTACCCTCATGTTCTTTAAAATCGTGTAGAGTTATGAAAATATTTTGTTGTGTAGCAATCTTTTGGGTTCTACAACATAAGTTAAGTTTCTTTGATGATGTATTTATGACGTGGTGTTGTTGGGTACCATTGGGTTTTGTTTGTCATTTGTAATGTATCGAGCAAAGATAGATTCCTTCTAAGAGAAAGAATCAGTTGAGATTAGGGTTGTATCGTTAGAAGACCAGGGTTATACATGATAAGTGTTGTGAGAGCTCAGAGCAGCGTAGTAGGAAATCTTTGAGAACGTCGAGGAGTTGTAAAGGTTTAAACATCTTCTTTGAGTTATGGATACAAATTTCAATGATGAAATTTCCTTTAAGGTGAAGAGATATGTAACAACCTAAACTTCGGGTTAGCAAATCGTGTCTTAGACCTGGGTATTAGACACTTATGTTGGGAGCCTAATTAAAAATATTTGGATTTCGGCCCTTTGTGACAAAAATGAAGAATATGTGTTATTAATTTATTTTATCCAAAGGTGTGGATAAGGCTTTTAAATTTTAAAAGGGGGTTGGTGCGTGGGTGGAGGAAGAGTGAGAGAGTATGTTGGGAAAAGAGAAGGAAAAAAGGGGCTTTTAGTGAGAGAGAGGTTTTAGATTCGATTTAAGAGTGACCCCGCCGCCGTTCACTTCCCCGCTTCTGTTCTCGGGTAGATCTCACTGAGACACATCCGTCGGTGGTGGCCCGATCATTGTCGCCTCCGTCACTCACCGAGGTAGAGCTTGGAAAGTTTCAGAATCGTTGGAAAACAAGATTCTAGTGCTCACTATCGTAAGCCGCTGCCACCACAGAGATCCCTATCGTTAGAAGATCGAATCTAGAGTTCGTCGTCTAATTTCTGCCATTGGACGCTGTTACACTCGTCGCACGTGCCATTGTTCTACAACAGATAAAGCCATTTGAGTCGAGCCATCCAAGCTGAGTCGAGTTGTAAGCCGATTGACCGAGCTGCGTTGACTAGCTTCCGTTAACCATTGACTTTTTAACCTAGGTTAACTTTTTCTGAGGGACTCTACCTGGGGATTTCTCGATGTTCTGAGTCTATTGGCTTAGTTTGTTTTGCCAAATTCAAACCCAATAAGCTATTTTTATGTGTTTAATCCCTAAAGTAGTTTGTTAATGTAAGCTTGCTTATAGAGTCGTATTTGTTTTATTCGAGGAATTTGGGGACTTGAGTATTGGGTTTAAAGAGATGTTTGGAGGAGCTCGGATAGGGATTTATCACGTTGGCTTAAGGTTAGTACACCTCGAACTCCTATTACTTCATGAGCATCATAAATGTGATTGCTTGCCTGTTAGTATCCGCAAATCAGGTAAATGATGAATTGGCATGTTTGATGGAATTATACTAAATAGGCTGATAGTTGGTAATATTCGAATAAATGGTTATGAAGCTGGCAATTAACATTAATTAATTAAATGCGTTAGTAAACAAACCCTAATAACTTTTATAAGCTTTAGGGATCGAATTAAGCGTTGTAAAACCATAAGTCAAGGAAATAGTGCGAACCCATTTATAAGGTATCGGTACGAGCTTTGGCTATACCGATATGCGATTGGGGACATTATCAGTACGAGACGACCCGTACTTGTACTTATAGAAATTAAAGATTTCCAGCAAACCATTTTAGTATCGGTACGCGTGTGAGTACAGTACCTAGGGGTACCATATTGATACTCGTAATCGAGTATCGGTACCCACTAAACGAAATAATTTATAAGGCTAATAAAAGATGGAAAATTATGTGGGATGACAATGAGATAATATTGGTCAATAAAGACAATAAATGAAGATGATTAATATACACTTTCATAATGTATTAACAATTTGGTAATGTAAAATAAATGATATGTTGACAATTAGCAACAATAGGGGATATTTGGGATCTCGTTGCTTGTATGCCAGATAGGTTGAGTCGATGATTGATGGGATCCGAATACCCAATGAGAGAACGAGTGTGTTGCAACAACATGGTTGAAGATTTTTGAATATAGGATCCCGATACTGTGTGGACGCGAGTCTCATTCAAAGACGTTTGATGAGAGATCCTGAGCATGGATGTAGGATCTCGATGCTATGTGGACGCGAGCCTTATCCCTACGAGTGTATGATCTTGATACTGTGTGGTTGTAAGATTTACTTAGAGTGTACGATCCTGATGCTTTGTGAATGCGGGTGTCACTCTAGGTTTATGGTATGATTGTGTACTTTTTCTCGGATAATCTGGTGAAATCCCGAGTATGGTGGGCCTTGTGTGATATGTATGATGATTGCTATAATGAGAGCATGTGTTTAGGCTACTAGTGGTAGAGCCATGTGTTTATTTATCTCTCCTTATAGCTTGCAAGCTTATGTTTATGATTAGCATGGAGTAGAGTAGAGGTGATGTGTACCACTGAGCTTTGTAAGCTCAATGCTCGAAATTATTGTTTCCTTGCGTAGGTTGATCATTGGATCATGAGATCGAGAAGCACTATCAGTACGTGATTCTAGCATATGGTGATCTTCAAAGTACGATACTTGTGTTTAGTGGGCTAGGTATTCATATGACCTTACGTGGTCGAGTCTGTAATTCTTACTTTTAAAATTATATTAATCAAGTTGAATGTCCAAATATTTTAAATTAAAGTGAAGCTCCTTTGTAACAATTTAAATTGTTTATCTATGTTTTCAAATATTAGATTTAAACATTTGGAAATACTTTGGTTGGGATAAACCCAATTTGAGAAATTTATGGTTTTGGGTTGGACTTCAGGCCTAATTATGACATCTGAGTCGAGGGTGTTACAGATTCGGTCAGTGAGAAGGATTCGAATAAAAGTTCATTTGGGGACCAAGAGTTTAGTGTAAATGTGGAGGATATAATTCATGATACAATAGCTTCATTCAAGAATCAAGAACAAGCTCGGAGGATGATTAGAGAGGGTTGTTTGGATGTTGGGGCAGAACAATTGGATAAGGTACAACGCGACAGAGAAATGGCTCCAGCAGTAGGGGATATATCCAAGGGAATGGTTGTGTTGTGGCAAAAACGCAAAGACAGAATGAGTAGATGGTAATATTAAATAATGAGGGGTGTCGTCCAAGGAAGTTTTGTATAATATTCTAGATGAGAATGTGACATTGATCAACCGAACCAATGAAATGAGTAGTGGTATGGATATTATCCTATATGAATCGAGTCACGGGAAAAGATGGGGTTTAGATGGTCAAGGGGATAAAAGTGGGAGTGGTGAACAAGGGATAGAAGTTGTAACCAATCGGGAGTCTATGGGAGCTAAAGTTGTAGAGCAACATGAGTCTAATTGAGTAGGGCAATTATCCAAATTCAAATCAACCATGGAAATGACGAGCAATCTTTAGTTGAGGTTATAAGGAAAAAGCAAACAATGCCGCGTAAAAAAAATGCTCTGAAACTAGGAAAAGGTTTAAACGTCGAAACTTTTGCATTGAATAGTCGAAAATTGGCACTACAAGAGGTGGTAAAAACTATTCAATTGGGAAAACTGATTGGTGCAACAAAAATTGGTAATGAAGAAACCCTTATAAAGGATATTGCCGATCTCATTGCGGTAAGGTACTGGGAATAATTATGAAGATGAGGGCGTTATCTTGGAATGTTTGAGGGTTAGGCTCAGCGTCGAAGAAGAAAGCAGTACGAGGCTTATTAAGACAACACCGGTGTGATATGGTTTTCATATAGGAGACTAAATTAGAGTCAGTATAATAGTTTTTAATCCGCAAGGTTTGGCATTCGGATAACTTTAGTGTCATTTTTGCACCATCACAAGGTAGGTCTGGAGGTGTTATTATAATATGGGAGACGGGTTAATTTGTGTTAGAGGAGTCTATTGTTAGTTCTAATTTTGTGTTGATACGAGAAAAGTGGGCTACAGAAGATTGGGTGTGTGGGATGGGAGCAGTCTATGCTCTTTGTGGCATGGAAGAGGAAGCACAGGTTTGGGCGAGTTTATCATCGCACATGTCACAGTCTAGACAACCATACTGCTTGGGGAGACTTTAATGTAGTCCACAACATTAGTGAAAGACAAGGTTGTACGGGGGATTCAAGAGGCATAGATGAGTTTAATAGTTTTATTAAAGGGACTGGTTTGTTGGATTTTTCAATGCAAGGGAAACATTTTACTTGGTTTGGACAAAGTAACAAGTGTAGTCGAATAGGCAGGTTTATGGTGTCAAGTGAATGGGTGCTGCGATTTCCAGATTTACTACAGGTTAATTTACAATGAGGTCTTTCTGATCATACACATCTTCGGTTATCGAGTGAGAATCGGGATTGAGGCCCTCGTCCTTTTCGGTTCCTTAATTATTGGATGGAAAGGAAAAAACATGTGAAAGTAATGGAGGAGCAGTGCCATCGTTTAGAGGACGGTTCAAACCTATTGGAAAAGCTACATTGTATGCAATCGTGTCTGAAAATCTGGAATTAAAAGAATTTTGGTAGTATTGACGACCAAATCGATGTCGCGACCACGTTATTAGATGAAGTGGATAGGCGTATAAAGATGGAAATGGAGCAATCGGGTAATTTGGAGGAGAAGAAGAAGTTTTCATTACATTTGTTGTAGTTCTATAGATCGTGAGAATCAATTTAGAGTCAAAAGTCACGCGTGCTATGGCTAAAAGTGAGGGATAAGGATACACATTTTTTCTATCAGGCAGCAACGATACGGGACATGAAAAATCAGTTACAATGTTTGCACATCAATGGAGTTTGGGTAGAGAATCTGGATCGATTTAAACATTTTTTGTTTAAAGAACTTTGCGAAACCTCTTGTGAATAGTTCATTAGCTGCTGAAGTTAATTTCAGATGTTTATCAGAGTTTCAAGCACAGCAATTGACAATTGCTTTCAGTGAAGAGGAAGTTAAGAAGGCAACTGGGGTTGCGAGAGTTCAAAGTCAGATGGTTACACCTTTGAATTTTACAGGAAGGGGTGGGAGTTTTTGAGGGATGATGTAATGAATTTTATATGACGGGAAAATTACAACGAGGGTTGAACTCAGATTTTTTAGTCTTGCTGCCGAAGAGGGATAATATGATTGACATTGGGGATTTTAGGCCTATTTGCTTGATTAACTCTGTTTACAAAATACTTGCAAAAATTTTGAAGAGCCGTTTTCTGAGGGTAATTAGTGATTTGATAGGCGATACACATTCGACTTTTATTAAAGGAAGACAGATCGTAGATGGCATTCTCTTAGTCAATGAGATTGTGCATTCTTTGCAACAAAAGCGTTTTGGCGATGGATGGATGTTGGTGAAGCTCAATTTTGCCAAAGCGTAGGATTGTGTGCAGTGGGATTGTTTGCTTTCTATTTTATCAAGGATGGGTGGTGGAGACCGTTGGGTTTCATGGATTAAGGAATGTGTGAGCTCGGTAAGATTAGTTGTTCTGGTAAATGGGAGTGCGATGAGAGAATATAGAATGTAGAGGGGGCTTAGGCAAGGTGATCCACTTTTTCCATTATTGTTTGTAGTTGTTATCGAAGCTCTGCATCAGTTTATGTTAAACGCGGAACGATTGGGTTTGGTGGACGGAGTACAAGTGGCCTCGAATTTTAAACTATCATATTTGCAATTCACAGATGATACAGTTATTTTCTTACCCAGGAAAGTGGAGATGGCGAGAAATTTGAAGAGGCTTTTGACATGTTTTCAACATGCAACAGATTTGCATATTAACTTTTCCAAATCCTTATTAATTGCTATTGAGATGGACGGTTTGGTTGCGAAAGATATGGCAAGAAAATTGGGTTATAAATGTGGGGATTTACCGTTCAATTACTTGGTGATGCCTATCGGCGTAAATCCGAGATTGTTGATAGTGTGGGAACCATTGATCCAAAATTTGGAATCAAATTGGCGGGATGGAAACGAGGATCGTTATCTTTGACGGCTAGGATTGTGTTGATTAACTCAGTGTTATCAGCACTTCTGACATACTTTATGGCAGTATTCTCCATTCCAAAAGGCGTGATCATATTAGAAGTCGTTCTTATGGGGTGAGGAGGGAAAGCAAAAAATAAGTTAGGTTGGGTGGAGTCGGGTTTGTCGACCAAAATATATTGAGGTATTAGGGGTGGTTAACATGCGGACTAGGAATTTGGTATTATTGGAGAAATAGGTATGGCGTTTTGCTACAGATAGAGATTCTCTTTGGCAGTCTTTAATTGAGGCAAAATATGGAACACATGCTCTACAGTGGGTAGCGACAAATTGTTAAGGTACAAGATGATGATAATGTACAGAAGTTTATGGGGATTTATTGCTTCTCGTGGGTTGTCGAAACAGGTGTTAAAGTGTTGTTCTGGCACGATGTATGGTGCTCATAGGAACCTTTGAGAGTATTATTTCCTAGGCTATTTCGGGTGGTAGTGTCAAAGCTCACTACGGTTACAGAATATACGAGGGACGGGGTTTCTGCGCATCAGCAGTGGGGACAGTTTCTTGGGCGAGAGCTTCGGCAGTTTGAGCAGTGGCAGCTTGAGGAGATGCTAGTTTTGGTGACTCAATGTGAGCTAGTTCCAACTATGGTCAATCATTTTGTATTGCGACCAGATGCGAAGGGCTATTTTTTGGTAAGTGCGTTGACACAATTGTTGAGTTCGTTTGGGTTGTCGGAGGATGGTTTTGATGTGTTTTGTATTTGAGATTTGGGGGTGCCGCCAAAAGTGCAATGTTTTCTATGGTTCTTATCTTTGCAAAGATTGCTGATGATTAGCATATTGTTGGAACGAGAGGTGGTGTAATACCCCAAAATTGGTTAGTGACTAATTTGCAAAGAATTAAAAGTTGGTGGTTTTAGTTCAGTGACTAAAATGTTAAAGTTGGGTGACCAAAGTAAAAAGTTGAGAACAATTCGAGGACCAGCATGGTAATTTTCCAATAATTATTTTTATTCTATAAATAAATAGATCACATAAGGGTGTGAATCGAATATAAAATTGTTGGTTCGATATGATGTTTCTATTATTAGGAAATTACAGTTAAAGTTTAAATGGAATTCAAGTAATCGTATGAGCTCGGAATGTGATGAAATTTTGAAGGGAGTTGTAAGAGGACTTGAAGAACAAGACATTTCATTTTGGAATCGTTTTTGATCGATTTGGATTCGATTGGATGCAGTATTTTAATATAGTGCACAAATGACATTTTTGTGAATACATGGATTCATTAATGACATTTTAGTCATTTTGCCCATACTTTTTAATTAAAGATGATTATGGAAAAGTGAAACTAATAGGTGTCAACACCTAATTGGATATAACTAAGGGGCAAAATGGTCATTTACTATTGATGGAGATTTTTATATTAGATTTAAAGATTAAAATGCCTTTTGTCTTGTAAATTAATTGAAGAAAAAGCTAGAAATTCTCTCATCTTTCTTCCTCAAGGCCGAACCACCATAGCAAGGGTAAGAAGAATTTTTTATTCAATTTTTGGCTTGATTTGATTAGTTTTTGGTTTAAGACATGAAATAGAGAATTAATCTCCATTGAATTCTCTTTCATTTGGTATAGTTTTTTTAGTGGTTTCCATGCTTATATGTTGAGATTGGAGATTATGGTTTATGAAGAACAATTTGAGATTTCATATTTTAAAGATTATTTTAATTGGATTTGAGGTTGTGATGATGTTACATGTTTGAGATGATGAAAAATTCCATGGATTTTGTTTTAGGTGTTATTTGGGAATATTGAAAAATTAGGGGAAAATTATGGAAAATTTTTCCTAAGGCTAGAAATGGTGTAAGGATGATTTTGTAAGCTTTTGAATGTTAGTTGGACTAATATAGAAGTTTGTAAAGTGTTGAGGACTAAATTGTAAAGTTGGGGAAATATGTGATTAAAGTGGAAAGTTGTTTTGAAATTGAAGTTGTGTGATGAAGGATTATTTTGAAAGATTTGGAAGTATAAGGGTTAACATTGATGTTGGGAGATAGGATTAGTAATGAAAGAATTTGTAGGAATATTATTATTATTCCTAATGTATATTAAAGTTAGAATGATACTAACATATACTTTAAATCGTATGCGTTGGTAAATGTTATTGTAGATCGTGAACGTGACCAAAACCGAGAATCCAACAATCCTAAAGGCGAAGAAAAAGCGTAAGAGTAAAGCTTTATAGTGAGGCAACATGTGAGTGCATTCTTACTTATTTTATTATGATATGAGAAAGACTTGTGATAAGTCTATCTCGAGTGTTGAATCGTATATGATATATTTACAATGGTTTTGAAATGAATTATGAATGATTTTGGGTATGAATTGCCCTAAGCACTTTTACTTGATATTGTGATATGCAAATATTTATCGATATTTTTAGTGAATGGAGAATACATTATAGTGAATGTTAAAAGCCCATTGTATGATTATTGAGATTCTTGGTATAATTTGGCATGCCAATGCGGTGGAGTATAGTGATATAATGATACAATGACGTCGTGTTCTACAACTATGACCAAGTGATATAGTGATGCTATTAAATTACAACAGTGATACAGTGATACAATGATTTATTATGGCACAACAAATTAGTTGATGCCGCACATGTGCATACTCAACAGTGACTCACATACCATACATTCTCATTTACTTTACGCTGGGCTATAAATTAATTAAGAGTGAAAGTGCAAGGAATTACTTTGGTGTAATATTTGTTTTAAAAATATATAAATTTTGAGATATTACAGGTTACATAATAGTGGAACGACTTTGATAAGTCAGTTTTTACGATTTCATAATCCTATAGATATATATATATATTGTATTTTGTTTGTTTATGTTATTTCTTTATAGTGAAATGTTTAAATTATTTTATGTTGCCTTACTAAGTGTATACTTAGCGTGTGAGTGTTTCACGCGTAGGTAAAAGAGCGTAAGGAGTAAGGAGCAGCAGCAGAAGACATCATCTATTTTGAAAGCTAAACATCACTATCAGTACGACATCTTCGATGTTACTTTTGATATTATTAGTTGGCATGTAAATTATAAATGTTTTGAGCTGCTCTGATATGAATATGTTTAGTAAAGAGATAATTTAATCGTATTTTATTTGATAACCAAATGATTTTTAATTTAGGCAGTTATATTAATTATGTGAATTAGAGGTAAACTGCCTAGTTGTTGTTTGAATCTAGGTTCGAATTTAAATTAGAAATATTAAATTTAAACTTTACATGATTAAATGTTATTTTAGTTAAAGAGTTAATTGTTTATATTTTAAAGAAACAAAATTTTACCAATTTTTGAAATAAGAACTATTGTACAAGTGTCATATGACATCTCTAACTCGTATTCAGTGATAGATATGAGTAAGGGGTGTTACATTTATTGGTATCAGAGCTATAGGTTTAGCCGGTTCTCAGCCCAAATGGAAGTTGTTTTTGTTGAAAAGTGTGTACATGCCACTAGAATATCAATATTACTGATCTGATGTTTATATAATTGATGAATGTCGCTCCTTACTAATGTAGTGGTTATGTGGTTATAGATGTCTGAATTAGGAAGTTCTAGGCGAGCTACGAAATAAGAGGTTCCGGAATAAGCCGACAGTGGAAATAATGAGGTTAATAATAACCCTCCAGCTCAATTAGAACAGGGAAGAGCACTAGCACAACAGGGAATGCCTGTGCAAGATCAGGGGACTTTCTTTCAGGCCTTGGAAACGGTTCTGACACGTTTTCAGCCACCAGCTCCCACTGCTCCTCGAATGTCAATTGCTAAAGAATTAAAAAGTCTAGGAGCACTTGAATTTAAAAGGGAAACAGATGAAGGTCTCGTGGTTGCCGATATGTGGCTAAACGATTTAAAGGTCATGCTAGAGGGATTCCACTGCTCGGAGACTGATAAATTGGATGGAGCTATCTCATTACTTCGAGGTCAAGCTAGATTTTGGTACCAATGCTACGATGCACATTCCTCATGAGCGGGTTACTTGGCAATTCTTCTTGGAGGAATTCAAGAACAAATATATTGGAGATTAATTTATCCGAGAGATGAAACAACAATTCCTCAGCTTGAAGCAAGGAAACCGGACCATCTATGAGTATGAGTGTGAATTTAATAAGTTGAGCTGGTTTGCACCAGAATTGATTCCTACTGAAAAGGATTGATGTTACTGGTTTATTGAAGGCTTGAATAAGAGACCAAAAGAATTATTGGTAGCATTGAATCTGCCTACCTTTCAAGAGGTGGTGAATCGAGCCAAGGCAATGGAACACATCCATTCAGAGGATACGGTAGAGAAGACCTCGCAATCAATAAAGAGACCAGGAACATCTTCAACTTCTTTTTCATCTAAGCAGAATAAAGGTTTTGGTTTTTGGAACAGGAATAAATCTGGATCTGCTGCATTTGCTCGTAAAGGAGTCAATGTTGGAGGAAATAGACAAGCACATACAGTTAATTCTAGTGCTGGTTCATCATCCCAGTTTAGATCTCAGCCGTGTGATGTTTGTGGCAAACGTCACCCAGGCGTATGTTGGATGGTGACATGAGCATGTTTTAAATGTGAAAAAGTTGGTCATTTTGTGAAAGACTGCCCTATGATATCTGGAGAGAGATCTGTACAAATAGAGAAATCTGCAGTGATGCCACAAAGAGGTAGAGAAAGAGGCGGATCTAGAAAACCATTTGAGTTTGCTTCACAGCTGGAAATGCGTGCACTAGCCTGAGTTTTTAATATCAGGACAAATAAGGATCGTGATGATTCAGAAATCATTGCAGGTGCATTCTATCTTTTTGATAAACCTGTATTGGTTTTGATTGATCCTAGTTCTACACATTAGTACATTAGCACTAAGTTGATTGAAGAAAGAAATATTCCATTAGAATCTATCTCTAGAGATATAATAGCGACAACTTCATTGGGTCAGAGTGCGAGAGTGAAACGAATATGTAGAAATTGTCTGATAAGGGTTTAGGGAACAGAGTTTTTGGCAAATTTAATAGAGTTACCATTCGAAGAATTCGAGATAATTTTGGGAATGGATTGGTTATCTTTTTATCATGCCATGGTGGATTGTCATCTAAAACAACTAATATTGAGGGATTCGAAAGATGTTGAGGTAATGGTAGTTGGTGAAAGGATGAACCCTCTATCTAATGTAATTTCAGTCGTTTCTGAGAAGAAGCTGCTATTAGAAGGCTGTCAAGCTTTTTTGGCTAATGTAGTGGATACTCGAACTTCTGGAGTTAAGTTGGAAGATATTCCTATTGTTCGAGAATACCCAGATGTATTTTCGGATGAGTTACCAAGATTACCCTCAGATCGAGAAGTAGAATTTAAAATAGAAGTGTTACCTGGTATTGCACCTATATCAATGGTTCCATATAGAATGGCTCCGATTGAGCTTCGAGAGTTGAAAGCGCAATTGCAAGAATTGTTAGATCAGGGTTTTATAAGGCCAAGTGTGTCACCTTAGGGCGCACCAGTGTTATTCGTGAAAAAGAAAGATGGATCTAAGCGATTATGCATAGATTATCGCCATTTAAATAAGGTGACCGTGAAGAGTAAGTATCCTCTTCCGATGATTGATGATATTTTTGATCAAATAAAGGGTGCAGCCGTGTTTTCCAAAATTGATCTTCGATCTGGATATCATCAATTGAAGATTCAGGAAGAAGATATTTCAAAGACGGCTTTCCAAACTCGGTATGGACACTATGAGTTTGTAGTGATGTCGTTCGTATTAACTAATGCTCCTGTAGCATTCATGGATCTGATGAATCAAATATTTCAGCCATATTTGGATCAATTTTGTAACATCCCTCTCCCGTATTCGTTAGCAAATACGAGTCAGTTATGTTACTTACTAAGATTTAACTTGTTTATTTCTTATTTTAGAAAAATTGGCAGCCTGCACTGCCTTTATTTAAAAATTTATAATTTTTTTATAGATATAGAAACTTCATTCCGAAATTTTCTAATTAAATTAGATTCATCAAGCTTTCTAACCATATGAATTATTAGCCTAAAATCATTACACAAAAATTCAAATAATTCCTTAAACTCACGTCACAAAAAACCAGAATTTCTGAAATTCTGCTACCCTGTTTTTCTGACCTTCCATCGAATAAAAATTCATAACTTTTTACATACAACTTGAAATCAGTCACCGTTTGTTTTGCAAGAAACTATACAAAATTTATAGTTCATGCATATAAGATTCACTGTCTAATTCTAATTATGAAATTTATGCTGATTTTTCAAACACACTACTTTTGCGTACCTTTCTGAACAGATTTTTTTAATCTTTCTATCTTAGAACCCATATTTTCTAAAAACTTAGTCCATTATCATTTATAAAGATAATAGGACTTACTAGGTTTATCATCCATATTATAACAACTATATAAGTTATTACAACCCCCACTAATTATACATGCTATCTAGTACATTTCCGAAAGAAAGGATGGATGTCATTACATTACTATGAGTATGGAGATATACCTCCCAAAATATGAAAGTGATGCTCGGCTACTCTTCTCTTGAAGCTCCTTTAAAACCTACGCATGAAATCCATCATACGCTAAGCATATACTTAGTGAGGCAACAACATTTAATTCAAATGTAAATTAACATAGGTATCAATATAAATAAACAACAATGCACATGATCACTTACCATATTATGCTTGCAAGCATATATTACATGATACATACATAATAACATAATACTTGGTATTAACTTTGATTCTTACCATTACCATTGCCATGATTATCATCGAGCTTTTAAGCCTTTCATCCTGTTTTTCAATTCATTTAGCCCAAGTATCGATTTAAGGAAATCTATGTACACGAGTCATCCCCCTATACTTACTTGAGTATACTGTATTATTTGCACCGTAGTGCTTAGCACCCCAAGTGCTTCCGTATACCCAAACCTTGCATGAGTATACCCTCATTGAGTATTTATAAAATTACACCGTAGTGCTTAGCACCTTAAGTGTTTCCGTATACCCAAACCTTGCATGAGTATACCATCAATGAGTATTTATGAATATTGCACCGAAGTGCTTTGAATATTTATACAGTTGTTTATGACTCTATGGATACCCAAATATACTTTTAATTTCCTATCTCAAAAATTGGGCTTTATATCAATCAATATCTCATTCATGGCAACATATATACATATTGAACAATTCATACCCAAAATAACATTCTATGATTAATTAGTGATCCATGCATATGTTCCAACCTTTGGCATATTTCTAATATGTCAAATATATGATAAATGACATAAAGATCATGCTATACATGCATTGCACTCATCTTGACACTTTCAAAAGTATAATTTATACAAGCCTCACTAAGCTCGGTTGCACTTTTTATCTTCTTTCTTCACTTGTATGATATCGAACTTGCTTGTTATCTGTATGTACATAACACAAGCAATCTTAAGTACATGTCCAAACCTTACTAATACATGTACATACCAAGATGGAAATTTAACATTTTCAACTAAGTACTTCTTTGCAATAACATTGCTTCCTACACTTTAATCTTATCTCAAATTGCACATTAACGCCAATAGTTTGATAATTTCACTTTAAACCATAAATTCTCTCTCATAGGGTTATAATCTAAAATTTGGAAACTTTCACATTTCATCTCCATTTTCAAAAATGTTAACACTAAAATGATCCTTGAATCATAGCAAACATTGTAACCATGCTTCTTGAATATTTTCAAATTTCTCACTTATTTCCCCAAATTTGAAAAATTCACAAAATAGTCCTAAAATGATGTTTTCTTCAATCCAATCACATAATTCAACTTAGAAAACATCATTATAATCATTTCCATCATCAAATAAATTTTCACAAAATTTCCCCTAATTTTCTTCAAATTGCCGAAATGGTCCCTACAGGTTTTCCAAGAAGTTTTCATCATTTCAAGCATCTAAACAACACTACAACACCATTTCCAACTTGATTGAGCCTTAAAACATGAAATCTTAACATGCTCTTCAACCAGTCTAATCATCAAACTCAACTTAGAGACATGGAAACCAAACAAAACTTATACCAAAAGATAGAGAATTCAATGGAGATCACTTTCTTATTTCATGTCTCTAACCAAAAATCAAGCAAATCAAGCCAAAAATTGAATTGAAAATTTTTCTCTTACCTTGCTAGGGTTTCAGTTTTGAGGAGGAAGATGAACACAATTTTCTAGCTTTTCCTATCCTTTATTTTAATGCTAATTGTCTTCAAATTGGCTATTTAATAATAAAAATCTCTAAAATAGTCAAATGACTATTTTACCCTTTAGTTATAACCAATCACAATTCAACACCTACACTTTATCCTCTTCCATAATTAATTTTTATTAAAAAGTATAGGTGAAATGTCTAAAATGCCATTAATGAACTAATTTATTTTAAAAAATGACATTCCATCACCTATACAAAGTAATGAATAGAATCGAATCTAAACCGATTAAAAACGATTCAAAACTTCAATGCTATGCTCCTTGGGTCTTACTAAGACTTCATTCATTTTTTCATAAAATTCTGAGCTTATACGATTACCTGAATTACACTTAAACTTTAATCGTAATTTCCCAATAATAGAAACATCAGATCAAACCAAAGTTTTTATATTCGATCCACACCCTTAGATGATCTATTTATTTATGGAATAAAAATAATTATTGGGAAAAATACCATGTTGGTCCTTGAACTTTTCTCAACTTTTCACTTTTGTCACCAAACTTTAAAACTTTTTGTTTTAGTCACTAAACTAAAACCACTAACTTTTGATTCTTTACGTTTTGGTCACTAATACAATAATGGGATATTACAATTCTCTCCCCCTAAAAAAAATCGTCCTCAAATTTTTAGAACGTACCTGGATTAAACAAATGTGGGTATTGTTCTTTCATTCGCTCTTCTATTTCCCAAAGTGGCTTCTTCCACTTTGTGATTCTTCCATAGCACTTTAACCAATGGAATCAATTTGTTTCTCAATTCTTCACCCCATGAGCTAAAATCTTTACTGGTTCTTCTTCAAATGTTAAATCAGGTTACATCTCAACTTCTGCAGGTGAAATGACATGTGAAGGATACGAGCTATATTTGCAAATCATCGGTACATGAAAAACATCATGAATCTTGCTAATTTCTGGTGGTAAAGCCAATTGATAAGCCACAGGTCCAACTCTTTTCAAGATTTCATACGGACCAATGAATCTAGGACTAAGCTTCTCTTTTCTTCTAAATCTCATTATTTTCTTCCATGGTGAAACTTTCAAGAATACCTTGTCTCCTACTTGGTATTCAATGTCCTTTCTTTTTTAAATCTGAATAAGCTTTTTGTCTATCGGAAGCTGCTCTTAGATTATCTCGAATTATCCTCACTTTTTCTTCTACTTCTTGAATCAAATCAGGCCCAACAATCTTGCGATCTTCCAACTCAAACCAATTTAATGGTGTCCGACATTTTCTTCCATATAAAGCTTCATAGGGTGCCATTTTAATGCTTGACTTATAATTGTTGTTATACGCAAATTCAGCCAATGGTAAGTACTTTTCCCACGAGCCTGCAAACTCAATGGCACAAGTTCTAAGCATATCTTCTAAAATTTGAATTGTCCTCTCTGATTGTCCATCAGTTTGCGGGTGGAAAGTAGTGCTAAAATGCAATCAAGTACCCAATGCTTCTTGTTGTGCTTTCCAGAATCTAGAAGTAAACCTGGGATCTCTGTCAGACACAATGGAAATAGGAACTCCATGTAGTCTAACAATCTCCCAAATATACAACTCTGCATATTTACTCAAAGAGAAATTCGTTGACTGGTAGGAAATGTCCTGATTTGGTTAATCGATCCATAATCACCCAGATCGTGTCTATCCTGCTCGGCGTTAATGGTAATCCGGTTACAAAATCTATTGTCACTTTTTCCCATTTCCATTCTAGAATAGCAATTGGTTGAAGTAACCCTGATGGCACTTGATGTTCTGCTTTAACTTGCCGAAAAGTTAAGCATTTGGAGACGAATTTCGTTATAGCTCTTTTCATTCTTGGCCACCAAAAACGGCTCTTCAAATCCTGATACATTTTATTTCCTCCCGGCTGTATCGTTAAAGGACTATAATGTGCTTCTGTAAGAATTTCCTTTTTCAATTCCTCATCTTCAGGAATATAAGCACGTCCTTTATAATATAAACATCCATTGTACTTCACTTCGAAGTCTGAAGATTCTCCCATTTTAGTTTCCTTCTTTTTCTCCAAACAATTTTCATCTTTTTCTTGTGATTCTCTTATTTTGTATATCAAGGTAGACCTGATGTTTAGCTCAGCAAGTAAAGCACCATCATCCAATATTGATAACTGAGCATTCGATATCCGCAGAGCTGAAAACATTTTTTGGCTAAGTGCGTCTGCCACCACATTAGCCTTTCTCGGGTGATAATCAATAATTGCATCGTAATCCTTAATTAGCTCGATCCACCTCCTTTGTCTTAGATGCAGCTCCTTCTGTGTTAAAAGATATTTTAGGCTTTTATGGTCTGTGTATATATAACATTTTTCACCATATAATTAGTGGCGCCAAAATTTTAAAGCAAAGACAACTGCAGCTAACTCCAAATCATGAGTAGGATAATTTCTCTCATGAGTTTTAAGCTGCGTAGAAGCATAAGCCACCACTTTCCCACCTTGCATAAGTACACAGCCCAAACCATTATGTGATGCATCACTATACACCGTAAAATTCTTACCCGATTTAGGTTGAACTAACACCGGAGCTTCTGTCAAGATCTTCTTCAATCTTTCAAAGCTTTCTTGACATTCTTTAGTCCACATAAAAGATACATTCTTCTTGAGCAGTTTGGTAATAGGTGCACCAATCATCGAGAATTCTTTAACGAACCGACGGTAATATCCTACCAATCCGAGAAAACTTCTAACTTTTGCAACATTTTTAGGAGGTTTCCACTCCATGATAGCTTGAATTTTCTGAGGATCAACCCGAATTCCTTTAGCCGATACTATATGTCCAAGAAATGTCACCTCAGAAAGCCAAAACTCACATTTAGATAGTTTGGCATATAACTTCTTCTCGCTCAAGATCTGAATAACCATCTGAGATGAACATCATGATCCTCCTTGGTTTTAGAATAAACCAGGATATCATCTATGAATACCAGTACAAACTGGTCCAGATATGGCTGAAAAATTCAGTTCATCAAATCCATAAATGCTACTGGGGCATTAGTAATCCAAACGGCATTACCACGAACTCGTAATGTCCATATCGAGTCCTGAAAGCCGTCTTTGGAATATCCTACTCTTTAATCTTCAATTGATGATAGTCCGATCGAAGATCAATCTTAGAGAACATTGTTGCCCCCTTTAATTGATCAAAAAGATCATCAATTCTTGGCAATGGATACTTATTCTTTATCGTCACTTTATTAAGTTGACGATAATCAATACACAATCTCATCGATCTGTCTTTCTTCTTTACAAATAATAAATGGTGCTCCCTATGGTGATATACTTGGCCGTATAAAAGCTCGATCCTATAATTCTTGTAGCTGTGACTTGTGTTCCCGGAGTTCAGCAAATGCCATACGATACAACACCATCGATATGAGTGTTGTACCAGGTAATACATCAATTCCAAATTTTACCTCTCTATCTGGAGGTACTCCTGGTAATTCCTCTAGGAATACATCTAGGAATTCCCGCACCATAGGTATATATTCTATTTTCACTTCTTGCTTCAAGGTATCAATTTCGAGAGTTGAATATGTTTCACAACCATCCATCAACATTTCATTCGCAACCACAGCCGAAATAACATCACTACGATGATTCGACTTCTCGCTCACAAATAATATTTGCGATCCATCTGGTGCCTTTAAAATTAATCTTTTTAATCGACACTCCACCACAGTATCATATGCAGATAACCAATCCATTCCAAATATTATTTCGAACTCACAAAACAATAATTCCATAAGGTCAGCGGGGAGATCCAAGTTATGAATTTTAATAGGACACTTACGACAAATTCTTTTGACCTTAGCACTCTGGCCTATCGGATTGGATGCTACCACCTCACTCGTAATTAGTTCTACTGTAATATTTCTTTCTAGTATGATTCTAGAACTAATATATGAATGAGTGGAACCAGGATCAATTAGTGCAAAAATAGGCCTGTCAAAGAGTTCAAGCATACCAGATATCACATCGGGATCATCTTTACTCTTTGTGGTCTTGATATTATATACACGGGCAGGAGCTTTACCTTTCAGGTTTGATGCAACTTCTGATGCACCTTGGTGGGAATTCCAACCTTGGTTTCCTTTATTTCTCTAAGAAGCAGCCGCCGATTGGTTTTCTTGTAATTCTAGACATGCTCGTTTGAAGTGACCCAGCTTCCCACATTGATAACATACTATCTCCGGTGAATACCAACATTGACCAGAATGTCTTTTTCCACAAGTCTTGCATTTCGATTGGATCCAAAATTCACCACCTTTAGCTCCACTCGTTCGATTGTAGTCTTGTTTGGATTTACCAGCAGAAATTTTTTTTCTTTACATACGACATTGTTCCAATTGATCCTTGCTGCTGAAATCCTTTACCCCGTTTAGACCAGGGTAAAACACTGGGACCTCTTAAAATATAGACAAATCAAGAGCAACAAAGAATTTCTTATACTCCGGATCTAGACCTCCCACAAATCTAGTAACTATGTGCTTCTCAATCAGAAGGAACTCTGTAGCAAACAAGATAAGTTTATTAAACTCACATTCATACTCATATACTGATCTGCCTGCTTACTTCAAAATCAAAAATTGATTCCTCATATCCTCGATAAAAAATCACTGACGTACTTGTTCCGAAACTCTTGTAAAAAGAATTCCCAAGTAATTTGTTCCCGAGGAATCTGAGCAGTAATAGTGGTCTACCAAATTCGAACAGGTCCCATCAAAAGTGATGTTACACCCTCAAGTTTTCCTTGATCATCACACCGAATAGTATCCAACATAATCTTAATATCATTTAACCAGAAGTTCGCAGACATCGAGTCAACATCAGAATCACCTTGAAATTCTGATGCCTTCAACTTCCTTAGCTCCCTAGGCATAGATACTGGCTTTTGTCTATTTAAAATATCATCTAATGCCTGCAGGAATAATCCACGATCCTGAACCGACATGTCTTGTTGTCCTTGTGCAGGTGCCTGACCTTGATATTTCTCCTGAGGTACATTCTGATTTACCTCGTTACTCTCACTCTGCAGAGGGACTTCCTGTTCAAACGCAATATCTAAAACCCTGATGGTCCGACATCTGAATAGAATACATTTTCAACAAATTTCTTAATATAGAGCAGCATTACTAATTATAGATCATTAGAGTATCTACACATTATCATTAGTAATTATGATATCTTAGTGGCATGTATACAATTCTGAGTCACTTTTAAACTCAAATTCTATCCAGAATCGACTAAACTTGTTGCTCTGATACCAATTAATGGAACATCCCTCTCCCGCATTCTTTATCAAATACGAGTCAGTTATGTTACTTACTAAGATTTAACTTGTTTATTTCTTATTTTAGAAAAACTGGCAGCCTGCACTGCCTTTATTTAAAAAATTATAAAAAAATTTATAGACATTGAAACTTCATTCTAAAATTTTCTAATTAAACTAGATTCATCAAGCTTTCTAACCATATCAATTATTAGCCTAAAATCATTACACAAAAATTCAAATAATTCCTTAAACTCACGTCACAAACCAGAATTTCTGAAATTCTGCTACCCTGTTTTTCTAACCTTCCATCGAATAAAAATTCATAACGTTTTACATACAACTTGAAATCAGTCACCGTTTTTTTACAATAAACTAGACAAAATTTATAGTTCATGCATATAATATTCACTGTCTAATTCTAATTGTAAAATTTATGCTGATTTTTCAAACACACTGCTTTTGCGTACCTTTCTGAACAGATTTTTTTAATCTTTCTATCTTAGAACCCATATTTACTTAAAACTTAGTCCATTATCATTTATAAACATAATATGACTTACTAGGTTTATCATCCATATTATAACAACTATATAAGTTATTACAACCCCCACTAATTATACATGCTATCTAGTACATTTCCGAAAGAAATGATGGATGCCATTACATTACTATGAGTATGGAGATATACCTCCCAAAATATGAAAGTGAGGCTCGGCTACTCTTCTCTTGAAGCTCCTTTAAAACCTACATATGAAATCCATCATATGCTAAGCATATACTTAGTGAGGCAACAACATTTAATTCAAATGTAAATTAACATAGGTATCAATATAAATAAACAACAACGCACATGATCACTTACCATATTATGCTTGCAAGCATATATTACATGATACATACATAATAACATAATACTTGGTATTAACTTTGATTCTTACCATTACCATTGCCATGATTATCATCGAGTTTTTAAGCCTTACATCCTGTTTTTCAATTCATTTAGCCCAAGTATCGATTTAAGGAAATCTATGTACACGAGTCATCCCCCCTATACTTACTTGAGTATAGTGTATTATTTGCACCGTAGTGCTTAGTGTTGTGGCCATCCCCTCACATGGTGTCACAACCGAGTCTCGGGGCCACAACCGAGTCACTTTCACCATGCCCCATTTTCAAGCACATCAATGTTTTAGGAAGAAGAGTCTTTGTTTTCAATTATTTCTTTAGTTAGGAAAAAGTGTCCTCATTTCAAACAATAGAATGTTTACTCGGGTCATTTCTATAATGTTTTTTCGCATATATGTAGGGGGTGGACAGTCGGCAGAGTTTGGGCTGATCTACTGGTAAAGGTATGTATCCTACACACCATCGAGGCGGCCCCTACCGCCCAAGTCGATGGTGTGGGTGAGTTTTTCTAATGTAACCCGGTGCTTTCTTTTTTTTTTCTAATAAAATAAAAACTATTTTCTTTCCTGTGGGGAAGCTGGGGGTCGACTGTGTGCATTCGCTATGCCCCACAGTTTCGACCATGGTTTGAAGAATGGTTTTGTGGCGCGAGACTAATGTGTTGCTTGCTTATTTTGAGCAGATCAATAGAGAGAAAATGCTGACTTGATCGGGAAGAGTCATTTTCAAGTGCCGCACGGGTTAGAGATCGAGTGAACTAAAGGCTAAGGCCATGACACGTGGTATCAGAGCAAGGTTGTTGCACTCAATTTTGGGCGTGGTGTTGCCTGTTCATTGTGGTGAAAAGCACAGAGGTGCGTAATCAATAGTACAGAGGTGCTCTTTAATAATTGTGGCACAGTGGTGCTTCCTTGTTGCTACTGCACAGCGGTACCTGGTTTTTTTACTGGGAAAACACAGTGGTGCTTATTCCCTCTTGATGTACAATGGTGCTTTCTTGCTTCTTTTGCACAGTGGTGCCTAGGTTTTCATTGGGAGGCACAATGGTGCTTATTCCCTCTTGAAGCATAGTGGTGCTGAGTTATTAATAGGCATTGTGGTGCTTATTATTTTTCCTTTGCAGGAACTAGTGTGGTTGGAGTCGACCCGGGGATGGTGACTACGCGTAAGCATCAGGGGCCAAAAGTCGTCCTGCGAACTGAGGTGCCAGCGGGCACAGGTACTTCGGCGCAACATGGCGCTAGAGTGCCCGCACAAGGGGGTAGGACCATAGACCCCGATAGGTATGAGGAGCTAGAAGCTGCGGTGGCAGCCCTGAGGGCTTATGTGGTGACCAGTGAACGAGTTCGAGCGATTGAAGTTTCTCATCAAGAGTTGGCTCACATGGTGAAACACCTCACTGATGAGACAAAGGAGGCAATGAGTACTCTGAAGTATGAGATAGAGGAGCTTAAGGCTCAAATTAATTTGATTGAAGTGGCTTTGGGAAATTCGGTGACCATGGATAGGGGCCAGAGGAATAGGGTCCCTGAGCCTCAGCGGTATGAGGGGAACAGAGATGCCAAAGAGCTTGAAAATTTCCTGTTTGATATTGAACAATACTTTCAGGCTACTCGCACCACTATAGAGGAGGACAAGGTCTCGATGGCTTCTATGTACTTGTCAAGGGATGCCAAATTGTGGTGGAGGTCCAAGTTCACAAATGGCGTGTGTTCCATTAAAAGTTGGGACGAGCTGAAATGAGAATTAATAGCTACCTTCTTTCCAAAGAATGTGGAGTATAATGCTCAGAAGAAGTTGAGGGATTTGACCCATACTGGCACTATTCATGATTATGTGAGAGAGTTTGCGGTATTGATGCTGGATATCAAGGACATGTCGGAGAAAGACAAGATGTTTACTTTCCTTGAGGGCTTAAAGCCATGGGCTAGAACTAAGATTCAAAGACAACGGGTGCAGGATGTAGTCGCTGCCATGGCGGCTGCCGAGCGGCTTAACGATTACAATGATGGCTCAAACAAACGCAAGGCCCCAACTAGTGGGAGCAATAACCATGCAAGTAATGGGAGTAAAACGGCTAGAGGGGAGAGGCCGATAACTTGGGGAGTCGGGAGAGGACTTCCAAACAAGGAACTGGTGCAGAATAGGGGGAATGGTGGCTTTACGTCGAGGAATGGACCAAATAGGCTACCCCTAGCATGCTTCATGTGTAAAGGGCCTCATCGCGTAGCTGAGTGCCCACATAGGGGTGCATTGAGTGCTTTGGAACTTTCACGGCCTGAGGACACACCCCCTAACCCACCTACAGAGAATAGTGAGACCGATTTGGCCAGGATTGGGTCCATTTGTTTTTTGAATGAATTACAATCTCAATTGGACAACATAAAGAAGAAACCGGGAAAAGGCTTGATGTACGTGGACTTGGTGATAAATGGGAAGGCGACTAGGGCTCTAGTTGACACGGGAGCAACAGATACCTTTATCTCACCTGAGAAAGTCAAGAGATACGGTTTAACAATTACTCGAGATGTGGGATAGATGAAAGCAGTTAATTCTGCTGCCGCCACAATTTGTGGAAGTGTTAAGAGGGTGAAGGCCAAGCTTGGGTCCTGGGAGGGAAGCGTGGATCTCACTGTTTCCCTTATGGACGATTTTGATGTTGTGTTGGGACGAGATTTCATGACAAAAGCCCAAACCATCCCCGTCCCTGCTGCGAGCTGCCTATTGTTTCTAGGGGATTGCCCGGGGGTGGTACCCGCTACCATTCTACCAAGAAGCTGAAAGATGCTGTCAGCAATGCAATTTAAGAAAGGGGTGAAGAAGGGGGAACCTTCTTTTGTCGTATTACCTATTCTACATGGGGAGTCAACCCTTGAAGGTGTACCAAGTGGGATTCTGAGAGTGTTGGAGGACTATAAAGATGTCATGCCAGATCAGTTGCCAGAAGGGCTCCCTCCTCGAAGGATGGTGGATCCTGGGATTGAACTGGTCCCCGGTGCCAAACCTCATGCGAGATGTCCGTACCGTATGTCCCCTCTGGAATTAGCTGAATTGAGGAAACAACTCGATGAACTGTTAAAAGCTGGGTTTATTCGACCGTTTAAAGCGCCATTTGGGGCGCCCGTGTTGTTCCAGAAGAAACATGATGGGAGCTTGAGATTGTGTGTGGACTATAGAGCCCTGAACAAGGTGACTGTCCGAAACAAGTATCCCATCCCCTTAATTGCGGACTTGTTCGACCAGCTAAGTGGCGCGAAATATTTTACAAAGCTGGATCTTCGATCGGGGTATCATCAGGTAAGAGTGGCCGAGGGAGATGAACCGAAGACAACTTGTGTTACTCGGTATGGGGCATTTGAGTTTCTTGTGATGCCATTTGGGCTAACCAATGCGCCTGCAACCTTTTGCACCTTGATGAACCAGGTGTTCCATGATTTTCTGGACAAGTTTGTGGTGATGTACTTGGACGATATAATGGTATATAGTTTCTCTTTGACAGATCATGAAAACCATTTGCGGTTAGTGTTGCAGAGGCTCAGAGATAATCAGCTATTTGTTAAAAGGGAGAAATGTGATTTTGCCCAAACTCAAATCAAGTTCCTATGACACCTCGTTGGGCAGGGACATGTTCGAATAGATGAGGAAATAGTGAAGGCGATCCAAGAATGGCCGACTCCAAAGAGTGTGAGTGAGCTCAAATCATTCTTGGGATTAGCTAACTATTATAGACGGTTTGTCGAAGGCTACTCTCAGAGGACGGCTATACTTACCAATTTGTTAAAGAAATGTGAGAAGTGGGTCTGGTCTAAAGAGTGTCAAGATGCTTTTGAGGGACTAAAAACTGTTGTGATGAACGACCCAGTCCTAGTATTACCAGACATTGAGAAACCCAAGGAAGTTGAAACTAATGCATCTGAGTTTGCTATAGGGGGAGTACTCATGTAGGGTGGTCACCCTGTGGCCTTTGAGAGTCGGAAGTTGAGTGGTGCCAAGACGAGATAAGCAAATTAGGAAAAGGAACTTCTAGCCGTGATCCATTGTCTCAGGGCTTGGAGGTATTATTTGTTGGGCTCAAAGTTTGTTGTTAAAACAGACAACACAACTGCTAGTCATATCCTTACACAACCAAAACTGTCGGCAAGGCAAGCAAGATGGCAAGAGTGCCTAGTGGAGTTTGATTTTAGTTTTGAACATAAAACTGGGAAGAAGAATCAGATAGCTGATGCTTTGAGTCGAAGGGCCGATCTGGCGACCCTTAGATTGATTGCTCCTATGTCAGCTAGTAGGGTGACGAATAACATCCGGGAACTCATAATGGGGAATATGGGAAATGATCCGCAGATGATGGCAATATTGAGGATGGTGGAAAGTGGCCAATCGATGACCTTTTGGGTAGAGAATGGGATCCTAATGACGAAAGGTTCGCGTATGTATGTCCCGAGAGAGGGAGAACTTAGACAGAAACTATTGCGTGAATGCCACGACACTCCCTAGGCAGGTCACCAAGGTTGGCGGCGTACTCTGGCCCTATTGGAACAAGGATATTATTGGCCGCACATGCGACATGATATTATGGACTATACCAAGACTTGTCTTATTTACCAGCATGATAAAGTGGATCGACAAAAGACTGCAGGATTGTTGGAGCCATTGTCAGTGCCAGCACGGCCTTGGGAGAGCATTTCACTCGACTTCATAGTGAGCTTGCCTTGGGTGGGGGATCTTGGAGCTGTCATTGTGGTGGTGGATCGGTTCTCAAAATATGCTACATTTATCCATGCCCCCAAATATTGTTCAGCGAAGGAGACAGCTCAGTTAGTCTTTAAACATGTGGTGAAGTATTAGGGTGTCCCATAAGATATTGTTAGTGACAGGGATGGTCAGTTCACTGTAAATTTCTGGAGAGAGTTATTCAAGATGTTGGAATCTAAACTGAATTTGTCATCAAGTTATCATCCCCAGAGGGATGGGCAGGCGGGGCGCTTTAATGGGTTGTTAGATGAGTACTTAAGGCATTTTATCCAGGCCAACCAAAAAAATTGGCCTTCATTGTTGGATGTGGCACAACTTTGTTTTAATTAACAAAAGAGTTCTGCTACTAATAAAAGCCCCTTTGAAATTGTGACAGGTCAGCAGCCGCGGCTTCCACACACCACTCTAGAGTCATACAAAGGAAAGTGTCCCCGATCTTTTAATTTCTCAAAGGAGTGGCGCCAAAATACAGAGATTGCTCAGGCTTATCTAGTGAAAACTGTAAAACATATGAAGAAGTGGACGGATCGTGGCCGAAGGGACCAACAATTCAAAGTTGGCGATCTAGTGCTTGTGAAGCTAATGGCAGAACAGTTGTGGTTCTTACGGAATAGAGATTGGCGGTTGGTGCGAAAGTATGAAGGACCAGTACCGATTGTGGCCAAAATTGGGAATAACTCATACAAGATCAAGCCGCCCTCATGGAAAAAAGTTCACCCTGTGTTCCATGTGAGCAACTTGAAGCCTTTTCATGTGAACCCCTCAGAAGTTAGCCGAGGACAGAGTGATCGGGGCCCCATCAGAACGTCGAGTTGAGGAGATCCTTGCTGATAGGTTTGTTACGGTGTCCAAGAAGAAGCCTGTTTGTGAGTACCTGGCCAAGTGGGAAGGTCTCGGAGCCGAAAAGACAAGTTGGGAGAGAGATCATGACCTAAAGGCGTTCAAGCAGAAAATCGAGGAGTTCCTTGCAGCTCAGTCGATGAGGGCATCGACAAGTTAGGTGGGGGAGGATGTTGTGGCCATCCCCTCACATGGTGTCACAACCGAGTCCCGAGGCCACAACCGAGTCACTTTCACCATGCCCCATTTTCAAGCACATCAATGTTTTAGGAAGAAGAGTATTTGTTTTCAATTATTTCTTTAGTTAGGAAAAAGTGTCCTCATTTCAAACAATAGAATGTTTACTCGGGTCATTTCTATAATGTTTTTCTCGCATATATGTAGGGGTGGACAGTCGGCAGAGTTTGGGCTGATCCACTGGTAAAGGTATGTATCCTACACACCATCGAGGCGGCCCCTACCGCCCAAGTCGATGGTATGGGTGAGTTTTTCTAATGTAACCCGATGCTTTCTTTTTTCTAATAAAATAAAAATCGTTTTCTTTCCTACGGGGAAGTTGGGGGTCGACTGTGTGCATCCGCTATGCCCCACGGTTTCGACCATGGTTTGAAGAATGGTTTTGTGGCGCGAGACTAATGTGTTGCTTGGTTATTTTGAGCAGATTAATCAAGAGAAAAGGCTGACTTGATCGGGAAGAGTCCTTTTCAAGTACAGCACGGCTTAGCGACCGAGTGAACTAATGGCTAAGGCCGTGACACTTAGCACCCCAAGTGCTTCCGTACACCCAAACCTTGCATGAGTAAACCGTCATTGAGTATTTATAAAATTACACCGTAGTGCTTAGCACCCTAAGTGTTTCCGTATATCCAAACCTTGCATGAGTATACCCTCAATGAGTATTTATGAATATTGCACCGAAGTGCTTAGAATATTTATACAGTTGTTTATGACACTATGGATATCCAAATATACTTTTAATTTCCTATCTCAAACATTGGGCTTTATATCAATCAATATCTCATTCATGGCAACATATATACATATTGAACAATTCATACCCAAAATAACATTATATGATTAATTAGTGATCCATGCATATGTTTCAACCTTTGGCATATTTCTAATATGTCAAATATATGATAAATGACATAAATATCATGCTATACATGCATTGCACTCACCTTGACACTTTCAAAAGTATAATTTATACTAGCCTCACTAAGCTCGGCTGCACTTTTTATCTTCTTTCTTCACTTGTATGCTCTCAAACTTGCTTGTTATCTGTATGTACATTAAATACATAACACAAGCAATCTTAAGTACATGTCCAAACCTTACTAATACATGTACATACCAAGATGGAAATTTAACATTTTCAACTAAGTACTTCTTTGCAATAACATTGCTTCCTACACTTTAATCTTATCTCAAATTGCACATTACAACCAATAGTTTGATAATTTCATGTTAAACCCTAAATTCGCTCTCTTAGGGTTATAATCTAAAATTTGGAAACTTTCACATTTCATCTCCATTTTCAAAAAATTTAACACTAAAATGATCCTTGAATCATATCAAACATTGTAACCATGCTTCTTGAATATTTTCAAATTTCTCACTTATTTCCCCAAATTTGAAAAATTTACAAAATAGTCCTAAAATGATTTTTTCTTCAATCCAATCACATAATTCAACTTAGAAAACATCATTATAATTATTTCCATCATCAAATAAATTTTCATAAAATTTCCCCTAATTTTCTTCATATTGTCGAAATGGTCCCTACAGGTTTTCCAAGAAGTTTTCATCATTTCAAGCATCTGAACAACACTACAACACCATTTCCAACTTGATTGAGCCTTAAAACATGAAATCTTAACATGCTCTTCAACCACTCTAATCATCAAACTCAACTTAGAGACATGGAAACTAAACAAAACTTATACCAAAAGATAGAGAATTCAATGGAGATCACTTTCTTATTTCATGTCTCTAACCAAAAACCAAACAAATCAAGCCAAAAATTGAATTGAAATTTTTTCTCTTACCTTGCTAGGGGTTTCGGTTTTGAGGAGAAAGATGAACACAATTTTCTAGCTTTTTCTATCCTTTATTTTAATGCCAATTGTCTTCAAATTGGCTATTTAATAATAAAAATCTCTAAAATAGTCAAATGACTATTTTACCCTTTAGTTATAACCAATCACAATTCAACACCTACACTTTATTCTCTTTCATAATTAATTTTTATTAAAAAGTATAGGTAAAATGTCTAAAATGCCATTAATGAAATAATTTATTTTCAAAAATGCCATTCCATCACCTATACAAAGTACTGAATAGAATCGAATCTAAACTGACTAAAAATGATTCAAAACTTCAATTCTATGCTCCTCGGGTATTCCTAAGACTTTCTTCAAATTTTCATAAAATTCCGAGCTCATACGATTACTCGAATTACACTTAAATTTTAACCGTAATTTCCTAATAATAGAAACATCAGATCAAACCAAAGTTTTTATATTCGATCCACACCCTTAGATGATCTATTTATTTGTGGAATAAAAATAATTATTGGGAAGATTACCATGTTGGTCCTTGAACTTTTCTCAACTTTTTACTTTTGTCACCAAACTTTAAAACTTTACGTTTTAGTCACTAAACTAAAACCACTAACTTTTGATTCTTTACGTTTTGGTCACTAATCCAATAATGGGGTATTACAGATTTGTGGTGGTATTTATTGATGACATTTTAGTATATTCAAAGACAAAAGAGGAACATGATGCTCATCGTCGTGTTGTTCTTCAGATCCTCCGAGAAAATAAACTATATGTTAAGTTATCAAAATGTGAATTTTGGTTATCAGAAGTTACTTTTCTCGACCATGTGGTTTCATCAGAGGGGATAAGAGTAGATCCCAAGAAAATACAAGCTATAGTTGAATGGAAAACTCAGAAGAATAATTCTGAGGTTCGAAGTTTCTTGGGACTGCTGGTTATTATCGAAGATTTGTAAAGAATTTTTCGATGATTGCCTCTCCGCTAACCAAGCTATTAAGAAAGGATGTGCCATTCATTTGGAAGAAAAAATGTCAAGAAAGTTTTGAAACATTAAAGAGGATTTTAACTAAAGCTCCGATATTGGTACAGCCAGAATCGGTTAAGGATTTTGTAGTGTATAGTGATGCTACTTCTAACGGATTAGGATGTGTACTCATGAAAGAGGGAAAGGTAGTGGCTTATGCTTCCAAACAGCTTAAGATGCATGAGAGGAACTATCCTACCCATGATTTAGAGTTGGCAGTGATTGTATTTGATTTAAAGATATGGCGTCATTATCTATACGGAGAACGATGCTACAGCTATACGGATCATAAAAGTTTAAAGTATCTACTAACTCAAAAGGAGTTAAATTTGAGACAGAGAAGTTGGATTGAGCTCATAAAGGATTATGATGTGGTTATTGACTACCATCCAGGAAAAGCGAACGTAGTAGCTGATGCCCTCAGTAGAAAGACCTTTGCTGCCTTGGGAGCTATAAATGCGAGGCTAGATTTGAAAGAAAATGATGCCTTGATTGTTGAATTAAGAATAAGGCCTACTTTAGTAGATCGAATAAGAGAGCTTTAGAAAAGAGATATGGAATGTTTATTAAGATTTAAACAAGTTGAAAATGGTGAGACCAAAGATTTTGAAATTAAGTCTGATGGATGCTTGTATTACCGAGGAAGAATTATTATTCCTTAAGATGAAGAATTAAAGAAAGAACTTCTCTTTGAGGCACATTATAGTCCTTTGACCATGCATCTAGGTGGAAACAAGATGTATCAAGATTTAAAGAGTCGATATTGGTGGCCAGGAATGAAAAGAACTATAACTGAGTTTGTTTCGAAATGTCTGACATGTCAACAAGTAAAAACAGAGCATCAGGTGCCTTCTGGATTACTGCAACCAATTTCCATTTCTCAGTGGAAATGGGAACGAGTAACCGTGGGTTTTGTATCAGGGCTACCTTTGACTCCAAGCAAAAAAGATTCAATTTGGATGGTTGTTGATAGATTGACTAAATCGGCACACTTCATCCCAGTACGAACAGATTTCTCTATGGACAAATATGTTGAGTTATATATTAAAGAAATAGTTCAACTTCATGGAGTACCAGTCTCGATTATCTCTGATAGAGATCCAAGGTTTACTTCCAAATTTTGGAAGTCTTTATATAAAGCTCTAGGTACTTGACTTAATTTTAGCACAGTCTTTCATCCTCAAACAAATGGACAATCAGAGCGAACCATTCAAATTTTGGAAGATATGTTAAGAGCATGTGTGATTGAATTCAAAGGATCTTGGGAGAAGTATTTGTCATTAGCTAAATTTGCTTATAATAATAGCTATCAAGCAAGTATCAAGATGGCACCTTACGAAGCCTTATAAGGAAGAAAGTGCATGACTCCTTTGATAGAGATATATATTAAAGAAATAGTTTGACTTCATGGAGTACCAGTCTCGATTATCTCTGATAGAGATCCAAGGTTTACTTCCAGATTTTGGAAGTCTTTACATAAAGCTCTAGGTACTTGACTTAATTTTAGCACAACCTTTCATCCTCAAACAGCTGGACAATCAGAGCGAACCATGCAAATTTTGGAAGATATGTTAAGAGCATGTGTGATTGAATTCAAAGGATCTTGGGAGAAGTATTTGTCATTAGCTAAATTTGCTTATAATAATAGCTATCAAGCAAGTATCAAGATGGCACCATATGAAGCCTTATATGGAAGAAAGTGCATGACTCCTTTGAATTGGTACGAGTTAAAAGATCAAGACATTGTTGGTCCTAATCTTATTAGAGAAGCAGAAGACAAAGTAAAGATTATACAAGCTAATCTCAAGATAGCCGCCGATCGACAAAAATCATATGCAGATTCAAAGAGAAAAGAAATTGAATTTCAAGTGGGTGATAAAGTGTTCCTTAAAGTTTCACCTTGGAAGAAATTACTGCGATTTGGACGAAAAGGAAAGTTGAGTCCAAGATTCATTAGACCATATGAGATTGTAAAAAGAGTTGGTCATGTGGCTTACCAACTTGCTTTACCTCTGGAAATGGACAAAATTCATAATGTATTTCATGTTTCGATGCTTAGAAAGTATCGATCAGATCCTTCTCACATCATTACTCCAGAGGAAATAGAGATTCAACCAGATTTGACATATGAAGTAGAACCGATCAGAATCTTAGCAGGTGGTGTCAAAGAACTAAGGAACAAGACAATACCACTTGTTAAAGTTCTTTGGCGAAATCACAAAGTGAAGGAAGCAACGTGGGAAAAAGAAGAAGATATGGAAAAACAGTTTCCTCATCTTTTCAAATCAGGTACGTTCTAAAAATTCGAGGATGAATTTTCTTAAGGGGAGAATTGTAATACCCAAAAATTGGTTAGTGACTAATTTGCAAAGAATTAAAAGTTGGTGGTTTTAGTTCAATGACTAAAATGTAAAATATTAAAGTTGGGTGACCAAAGTGAAAAGTTGAGAAAAGTTTGAGGACCAACATGGTAATTTTCCCAATAATTATTTTTATTCTAAAAATAAATAGATCACATAAGAGAGTGAATCGAATATAAAATTGTTGGTTCTATCCGATGTTTCTATTATTAGGAAATTACAGTTAAAGTTTAAATGGAATTCGGGTAATCGTATGAGCTCGGAATGTGATGAAATTTTGAAGGGAGTTGTAAGAGGACTTGAAGAACATGACATTTCATTTTGTAATCATTTTTTATCGATTTGGATTTGATTGGATGCAGTATTTTAATATAGTGCACAAATGGCATTTTTGTGAATACATAGATTCATTAATGGCATTTTAGTCATTTTGCCCATACTTTTTAATTAAAGATGATTATGGAAAAGTGAAATTAATAGGTGTCAATGCCTAATTGGATATAACTAAGGGGAAAATGGTCATTTTACTATTGATGGAGATTTTTATATTAGATTTAAAGATTAAAATGCCATTTGTCTTGTAAATTAATTGAAGAAAAAGCTAGAAATTCTCTCATCTTTCTTCCTCAAGGCCGAACCACCATAGCAAGGGCAAGAAAAAATTTTGATTCAATTTTTGGCTTGATTTGATTAGTTTTTGGTTTAATACATGAAATAGAGAATTAATCTCCATTGAATTCTCTTTCATTTGGTATATTTTTTGAGTGGTTTCCACGCTTATATGTTGAGATTGGAGATTAGGTTTTACGAAGAACAAGTTGAGATTTCATGTTTTAAAGATTATTTTAATTGGATTTGAGTTTGTAATGATGTTACATGCTTGAGATGATGAAAAATTCCATGGATTTTGTATTAGGTGTTATTTGGGAATATTGAAAAATCAGGGGAAATTATGGAAAATTTTTCCTAAGGCTAGAAATGGTGTAAGGATGATTTTGTAAGCTTTTGAATGTTAGTTGGACTAATATAGAAGTTTGTAAAGTGTTGAGGAATAAATTGTAAAGTTGGGGAAATATGTGATTAAAGTGGAAAGTTGTTTTGAATTTGAAGTTGTGTGATAAAGGATTATTTTCAAAGATTTGGAAGTATAAGGGTTAACATTGATGTTGGGATATAGGATTAGCAGTGAAGGAATTTGTAGGAATATTAATATTATTCCTAATGTATATTAAAGTTAGAATGATACTAACATATACTTTAAATCGTATGTGTTGGTAAATGTTATTGTAGATCGTGAAATGACCAAAAGCGAGAATCCAGCAATCCTAAAGGCGAAGAAAAAGCGTAAGAATAAAGCTTTATAGTGAGGCAACAGGTGAGTTCATTCTTACTTATTTTATTATGATATGAGAAAGACTTGCGATAAGTCTATCTCGGGTGTTTAATCGTATATGATATATTTACAATGGTTTTGAAATGAATTATGAATGATTTTGGGTATGAATTGCCCTAAGCACTTTTACTTGATATTGTGATATGCAAATATTTATCGATATTTTTAGTGAATGGAGAATACATTATAGTGAATGTTAAAAGCCTATTGTATGATTATTGAGATTCTTGGTATAATTTGGCATGCCAATGAGGTGGAGTATAGTGATATAGTGATACAGTGACGTTGTGTTCTACAACTATGACCAAGTGATATAGTGATGCTGTTAAATTATAGCAGTGATACAGTTATACAATGATTTATTATGGCACAACAAATTAGTTGATGCTGCACATGTGCATACTCAACAGTGACTCACATACCAAGCATTCTCATTTACTTTACATTGGGCTATAAATTAATTAAGATTGAAAGTGCAAGAAATTACTTTGGTGTAATATTTGTTTTACAAATATATAAATTTTGAGGTTTTACAGATTACATAATAGTGGAACGACTTTGATAAGTCAGTTTTTACGATTTCATAATCCTATATGATATATATATATTATATTTTGTTCGTTTATGCTATTTCTTTATAGTGAAATGTTTAAATTATTTTATGTTGCCTCACTAAGTGTATACTTAGCGTGTGAGTGTTTCACACGTAGGTAAAAGAGCGTAAGGAGCAGCAGCAGAAGACATCATCTATTTTGAAAGCTAAACATCACTGTCAGTACGACATTTTGATGTTACTTTTGATATTATTAGTTGGCATGTAAATTATAAATGTTTTGAGCTGCTCTGATATGAATATGTTTAGTAAAGAGATAATTTAATCGTATTTTATTTGATAACCAAATGAATTTTAATTTAGGCAGTTCTATTAATTATGTGAATTAGAGGTAAACTACCTAGTTGTTGCTTGAATCTAGGTTCGAATTTAACTTAGAAATATTAAGTTTAAATTTTACGTGATTAAATGTTATTTTAGTTAAAGAGTTAATTGTTTATATTTTAAAGAAACAAAACTTTACCGATTTTTGAAATAAGAACTATTGTACAAGTTTCATGTGACATCTCTAACTCGTATTCAGTGATGGATACGGGTAAGGGGTGTTACAGGTGGTGTTATCAAGCTTGGATGATTCTTGTCGTTGGTGTGGTATCGTAAGGATGATTGCAATCATATATTGTTTTTGTTTGAGGTGATTCGACAATTATGGTATTGGTTCTTTGATTGGTGGGGAATTGACATGGTCTTGCCGAGCACCTTTGCAGATTTTTTTAGTATATGGTGTTAGCTTCTTCACAAGAGTGGTTTGAGATTGGTGGCTAGCTGGTTGCGCCTTGGTGATGTGGTCAGCATGGTTGGCTCTGTAATGCCCCCAATTTGGGCCTAGGAGTTAGGTAGGTAGATTAGATGGTTCGGGTGAATCAGATTAGTCAGTTCGATCTAGTTTCGGGAATTAAATTGTAATAAATATTTTGAGCAAAAAATAAAATATAGAAAAATGGTGAAAATACTTGATTATTATTTTAAGAGTTTTGGTAAACTCAATTTAATAAAATAAGGTTTGAAGTATTGATATTTTGTTTTAGTGACTAAAATGTAAAGTTTAAAAACTATTTTTGATGACTAAATCGTAAAAGGGTCAAAACTTAGAATCTTTAGGGAGCTATTAAGCCAATTGGTTTTATCAGACTTTTTCCTTGATTTGGCTATTTTTAAAATAGTTTTAACAAGATTTAATAAATGAGATTAAATAGGTTTGTTTTTAATTATCTTTTCTCTCAAATTCTCAACAGCCAAATTACCTTCTCTTTTCTAAAAATCTCAGGAATCAATCTTTTTAATCTTACTTTTGATTTCAACACTTGATTCCTTTGTTCTACTTTGGATATTCTATTTCTACTTTGGAGATTTCATTAAAATCAAGCCAATTAAGGGGGAGTTTACCATTAGAGGTGATTTTCATTTCTCTCCTCAAATAAAAGGTTCTTTATTGAAACTCTCAAGTTATTGATCCTTTGGAATCGATTTATGTTATGTTTTAATGATTAAATTAAGATTTAATGGTTTAATGTTTATTTTGTTAAGAAATTTATTGAGTTTGGTTATTGATATGAATCATTGCAATCTTGATTGGTTTAGATCATGATTGAAGTTTATTTTGATGATATTTATTGAGATTTATAAAAGGAAACTCGAAACTAGTTGAATTGCTAATTTTCCAGGTTGTGAATAGTTAGTTTTTGAGGTGTTTGTGGTGTTAAGATGTTGCTGGAGGTATAAGATGAAGTTGTAGATGTTTTTAGATGTTAATTGATGTTGATTAGATGTTCAAATTGTTGGCTTATGGCTGGGCTTTGTTTAGGTTGTGTTTGGTGATGTTTTCGGTTGTTTTAAGGAGGCATTTTATGGTTTTTGGTGAGGTGATGTTGGGAATTGATGTTGCTAGGATTATGGATGCATAATGATGCATTAATCCTCTATTATGATGTGAATAAAATAGGGGAGATCGATCCTACATTGATTGACGAAGGTTTTGGAAGCGTCGGACGCTTGTTTTTACATTGGCAAGTGAAGCTTTGTGTTGTCGGTGAGTAGAAACGAGATTTACAGTCTTGTAAAGGTTTGAAATGATTTTTGGGAGTTTAGATTAAGCTTGAAATGCTTGTCTAACCTCGGAAGTAAGTATTAGACGATTACGCTCTCAATTTCGGTTTGGCAAAGATGATTTACTCATGCCTATGTTTATGATTTGATACCTACAGTTATATGCATTTTTGGAAATGGATTATGTTACAAATAATCTTATATTGACGATATTTGAGCATGGTAAATACTTTATAAAAAGTATTTCGATGTTATGAAATGTATGGTTTGTTGCATTGGAAATTGGTTTAAACGATGCATATGAAAAATAATGAGGTATCATGTTTAATATGGAATATATTGACAAGTGACAATGATTAAAAGTTATCGGATATAGTTGGCATACCATAGGGTTTAAAGTACACTATAATAAGTCGCCTTATGTGTGCCGAGGGGTTGTGATTGTACCGTATTCTCCACCATGGGTACCTCAGCAGTCGAGGGGTTATGATTGTACCATTTTCTCCCACTGATGGGTATTATACATTGTAACCGTCGAGGGGTTTATTGTACCATTTGCTCCGATTAAATGTATGTTTAAGTGGTCTAAGAAACCACTTGTGAAATCCGTGTATCCGATGTATTTTGATAAAGGAAAGAATTGGTTTTAGTGTAATATCCCAAAATATAGCTTAGAAGTATGTTACCAATTTGATAGTAGCTTGATTGATTTAAAGATACCTTTAAATTTGATTATTAAATAAGACAAGGACTTATTAATAAGTTTATATAATTTGCAAGTTAAACTAGAAAGGACCTATAATCAAAAACATGTCTTGGGGGTATGTTTCCAATTCGAGTGTGGCTTATATTGAACTAATTATCCATGGACTAGAAAAGAATAGAACGAATTAAGGACCAAATTTAAAAGTTGAAAAGAAGGCTAGCCAAATTACAAGGGGATAATTGAATATCATGGAAAATATGAAGATTACTTGCAAAACTATGTTTAATTGAAGAGCATATACACATGTTTCCCTTAAGGAAGGACATGTGGGGAGAGAGCCGGCCAAGTGGGTGAATAATTAGGCAACTATCTCATCCTCCTCACTTGGTCGAATACTCTCAAGGAGTGAGGGAGATAGAAAGCTTTGTTATGGAGTCATGGAGTTTTGGATGTAGCTAGCACAAATATTGTGTATTATTCAAATGTCCTAGAGGAGAGGGTAAGAATCTTTGTGTTCTTTTTGTTTTAGAATTTAGATTGAAAAAAATTAAATGTAAATGACTCATGTATGTTAAATTTTAGTGTTCAATTTGTGAAGAGACAGATTTATGTTAAGAATTCTTCCTTGAGTAATTGAAGGTTGCATGCATTTGAATGTATCATGTTTTGAATTCGATCTAGGTGACTTTTCTTGCTTTAAATTCCATTAAGGGGAGGGGGCTGTGTTATATATATATATATATATATATCCAAGCAATTAGGGATTGTTTTGTATAATTATACAAGTATGCTGGATTGTTTTAATGAATAAAAATGTGTATACATGTATAGGGACTGTTTTCTATAATTATACAAGTATGTTGGACTGTTTTAATGAATAAAGATGTGTATACATGTGATAGGGACTGTTTTGTATAATTATACAAGTATGTCGGACTGTTTTAATGAATAAAGATGTGTATACATGTGATAGAGACTGTTTTGTATAATTATACAAGTGTGCGGGACTGTTTTAGTGAATAAAGATGTGTATACATGTGATAGGGACTGTTTTGTATAATTATACAAGTATGCTGGACTGTTTTAATGAATAAAAATGTGTTTTGTATAATTATACAAGTATGCTGGACTGTTTTAGTGAATAAAGATGTGTATACATGTGATAGGGACTGTTTTGTATAATTATACAAGTATGCTTGACTGTTTCAATGAATAAAGATGTGAATACATGTGATAGGGACTGTTTTGTATAATTATACAAGTATGCTGGACTGTTTTAATGAATAAAAATGTGTATACATGTGATAGGGACTGTTTTGTATAATTATACAAGTATGGTGGACTGTTTTAATGAATAAAAATGTGTATACATGTGATAGGGACTGTTTTGTATAACTATACAAGTATGGTGGACTGTTTTAATGAATAAAGATGTGTATACATGTGATAGGGACTGTTTTGTATAACTATGCAAGTATGCTGGACTGTTTTAATGAATAAAGATGTGTATACATGTGATAGGGACTGTTTTGTATAATTATACAAGTATGCTGGACTGTTTTAATGAATAAAGATGTGTATACATGTGATAGGGACTGTTTTGTACAATTATACAAGTATGCTGGACTGTTTTAATGAATAAAGATGTGTATACATGTGATAGGGACTGTTTTGTATAATTATACAAGTATGATGGGCTGTTTTAATGAATAAAAATGTGTATACATGTGATAGGGACTGTTTTGTATAATTATACAAGTATGCTGGACTGTTTTAATGAATAAAGATGTGTATACATGTGATAGGGACTGTTTTGTACAATTATACAAGTATGCTGGACTGTTTTAATGAATAAAGATGTGTATACATGTGATAGGGACTGTTTTGTATAATTATACAAGTATGCTGGATTGTTTTAATGAATAAAGATGTGTATACATGTGATAGGGACTGTTTTGTATAATTATACAAGTATGCTGGACTGTTTTAATGAATAAAGATGTGTATACATGTGATATGGACTGTTTTGTATAATCATACAAGTATGCTGGGCTGTTTTAATGAATAAAAATGTGTATACATGTGATAGGGATTGTTTTGTATAATTATACAAGTATGCTGGACTGTTTTAATGAATAAAAATGGGGACTATTTTGTATAATTATACAAGTATGCTAGATTGTTTTAATGAATAAAAATGTGTATACATGTGATAGGGATTGTTTTGTATAATTATACAAGTATGTTGGACTGTTTTAATGAATAAAAATGTATATACATGTGTTAAGGATAGTTTTGCTTAGTTAAGAACATTAATGAACTGATTTGAATGTATAGACATGTACATGGGTGCAATAGGACTGTTGATAAATGAATTGAATTGGTGTTGATGATTTATTATTTCATTCGAGGTACATAGCAAGGTAAGAAGTAAGTAATGGCATGAAGTCTGGAAAAGGAAATAAATTGGGAGTATGTGAAAGTGTGGATTCAGGTATCCCGTAACTTCGGGATATCAAGTGAGCGTAGTTACATTTGTCTTGGATGACACAGCATCGTTCCGATTTTTGTTTCTATGATATGTTATGATTAATTCATGAGCATATGCATATGGCTCACATAGAGATCAATGTGTGAATACATTCATAGCATGGCATCTTTGATAAGTCTTTTGGCCATGTTTACATTACATATGCATCTTATTCCTTGCTATGCTATGTTTGTAATGAAAGATTTTGTATACTTTGATATAAAGCTTTGAAGCTAACTTCTGAATTACAATACCATAAGATTCTAATAAAAGAATTCAATTCCAAAGTTATAAGTTTATGAACTCTAAAGCCTTAAGGAGCTAAAAGCTCATTTCTTGTTATAAGATACTAAGAAAAGAAACAAGTAAGATTACTTGTGTCATAAGATACTCCTCCTAACTTAAAAGCATAAAATATTTAAATTGCGTAAACAATAAAAGTCCTTGGACACTTTGGCATGGTGCAAATATATATGTTTCGGGACTACGGTCCATGAGCCACGGCTCAAGGGTGACGACTGTTGCGCGTAATAAGTGCTACGTAAATGTGCAAGTATACACGTCGCAAGTTATAGTATAAAAGATATCGTCTCCACAGGGATTGGTGCTACTTCAAGAATCTAGTCTCTTGCACTGTAAAAAGTAAAAACACAAGTAAAGGATTATAGGAGTTTAACTAATGACTAATCTAGAAAGCAATAAAGTAAAAGAAAAGATGAATTCAAATGAGAGAGAGATAGGCCAGGTTATCGTGAGTTGAGGTGTGATAGCCGATTGGATCGTCTTGGTAAAAGAGTGCACGGGCAACTCAGTTGCCGTGGCAACTTGCACAACGGGGTTGCCTTGGCAACTAATCGATGGTTGCCTGGGCAACTAGTTGGGCAACTACTTGGGCGTCTGGGCAGCAATCTTCAAGGTTCGGCAGAGCGTTCTTCAATGGTTTCTTCTTATCCCTAAGTCGAAACTCTAGCTACTTGTGCATGCCTTGATAATACATCCCTGCGTGAATCAAGGGTGAACAACAACCAATCTTGCGCTCCTCTTAGCCGTTGAAATCCTTAACTTATTCCTAAGCCGGATTAATCTTCACCATCAATAGATTGAATAAAGATCATATTCATTCGTTTCTTGAATCTAACTCTCCCGATATTAGATAAATAGATGAAATCACGAGATCCTCTCCCAATTCACTCACAAACAATAATAAGAACCAAGAATGAATAAAACTTGAAATAGAAAAGTGCAAACTCTTATTACCTAAACAAAAACCAATAGTTTCTCACAACCACAAAACACAATAACCATAGCCAAGTAGATTTAGTTCATGGCTAGGTTCCAAAGAAACACAAGATAAACAACCCTTAGCATGAATCCAATCGAACAAGGAAGAAAAGATGAAGCTTGTCGAAAATCCCTTGCCCTAGATGCTTGTCGAAAATTCCCCTTGCTTTCTCCCTTGGACTTGTCGAAATTTCCCCTAATGCTCTCTATGCATCTTGTCGAAATCTCCTTGCTATTTATAGGGCTAGGCCAAAGTCCTTTGAGGAGGAGTTTGAGTTGGAATTAAATTATCTTTAAAGAATATAATTCTTTATTATAATTGTATTCCTACTAGAACTTCTCCTATCTTCTTGGAATTTAATTCTTCTTTAATCTATGCATGGAAATCAAATTCCTTTGGGTTTGGGCTTTGCTCCACGTCATCTTGGGCTTGTATAGTCATTAATTTCGACATCCCTATTGCATTTTCTCTTTGTCGACAATTGCCATGGCAACTGGCTCGGCGTCTCCTTCATGCATTGCCCTGGCAAATAGCTCGACATATCCTTCATGCATTGCCCTGGCAACTAGCTCGGCATTGCTTTGGCAAGTGATCCTGCACATACACACACAAAGCACACCAAAGCAGCATCTTTTCCACAAAAACTACCAAGTTATGTAATCAAGCTCAACGATGGAAAGAAACATGGATTAATGCATGAATGGCTAACTATGCAACTAATATGAGCCTAAGTCTAACAATAATATGAGTAAAAAGGGTAAGAAAAATAGTACTTTTGAACACTTATCACACCCCCAAACTCGAACTATTGCTTGTCCTCAAGCAATGCAAACTCATAATTACCTGTCAAGACTTCAATTTTCACAAACTTAGCTTTGAACTTGATTTCAATTCTCTGAACCGGGGCACAAAGTATGATTGGCTTTTTATTTTTCGGAAAACTTAGGAGTTACTCGGAATCAAACTATAATGCTTGTGAGTGTGTGCGGAGTTGTGTGCAAGTTGATTTTTCGGATCCTATGCAAACAATAGGTTTTCAAATTACTTTATTGGGTTCTTTTTAACATGTTTTAACTAGAGCCAGTTTTGGGCACCTCTAGTGTTTTGTTTTTAGTTAAGTTAATTTAATCGACTAGAGCTGGTTTCGGGCACCTCTAGTTAAATTTTTTTTAACACATCCTAGAGCCAGTTTTGGGCACCTCTAGTGATCAATTTTTTTAGCACATGCTAGAGCCAATTTCGGGCGCCTCTAGCATTCATCCAATTTTTATTCTAATCCCCCAATTTGTTAATTATCAGCCTAAGTTCACTAGAATTCCTTAAATCAATCAAACCACAACAGTGTTTCATCAAATTTAGCATCATAGTAAAATTCTAAGTTTTTCCATGGTTATCCTAGAATAAAAATTCTATCAATTAAGTGCATTGGCAAAGTCATCATCGAATATTCATCAAATCTAAGCAATTCTTGTTCCAATTAAAGGCATGGCAAGCAATTTATGTATCCTAAATGTAATACTTAAGATGAATGTAATTAAACATGGTAACTACTAATAACAATCCCCCCCAAACTCGAGTGAGGCATTGTCCTCAATGCATGCATAAAAATAACGAAAAATAAAAATAAAAATGCATACGAGGACTTACTCCGAGAGTTCATCATCGTAGATGATTAGTTTCCTTCTAGTCGGTGTCTTGATTCTCTTGCTTGAACGCGATGGTTGTTTTCTTGTTGCCGGGATGTCTTTAGCTTTGGTTGTCGTGGCATCAGCTTGTGCAGGCATGATGTAGGTTGCCGCGGCATCTTCTTCATTGGTTGCTGGGGCAAGGATCTTGGCAGTAAATTTCCTTAGCATAGTAGTTGTGAGTCTTGTTGTGAAAAAGAAAACAAAGAAAACCTGAAAACTAAAGATAATGAAGAAAAATAAAATATCTCCTAAAAATAAAAAGAAAAAGAAAAAGAAAATATTGAAAGGAGAGCATGCTCATGCATCTCCCAAGTTGACCACTTCTTTGTTATGTTCCACATGGGCACCATTGTAGTGCTTCAATCTTTGTCCATTAACTTTGAATTCATGGTTGTCAGAGATGGACTTGATTATCACAGCACCATGGGAGAATGGTTTGACGACTTCGAATGGTCCCGACCATCTTGATTTCAGCTTTCCCGGGAAATTTTTTAGCCGAGAATTGAATAGGAGAACTAGTTGCCCTGGCGTGAATTGCCGTGGCAATAGTTTCTTGTCGTGCCATCGCTTTGTTTTCTCCTTGTAGATTCGTGCATTGTTATAGGCGAGTGCACGAAATTCTTCTATCTCATTGAGGTCCATCAAACGCTTTTGTCCGACACTTTCCCAATCCATATTCACGGTCTTGATTGCCCAGTACGCCTTGTGCTCGATTTCCACCGGTAGATGACATGTTTTACCATAGACAAGTCGGAAGGGGGACATACCTAAGGGTGTTTTGAATGCAGTGCGATATGCCCAAAGTGCGTCATCTAGTCTTAATGACCAATCCTTCCTAGAGGGATTTACAACTTTCTCGAGTATTCCCTTCAACTCCCGGTTGGAAATTTCTGCTTGCCCGTTGGTTTGTGGGTGATATGCTGTGGCGATCTTGTGTGATATGCCGAAGCGTTGCAACATCTTGGAAATTAGTCTGTTGTCAAAATGCTTGCCTTCGTCGCTGATAATTGCTCTCGGCATCCCAAACTGTGTAAATATGTTTTTCTGCAAGAATCGTTGCACGGTCTTGGAATCGTTGTTGGGAACTGCAGCTGCCTCTACCCATTTAGGCACATAGTCGACGGCAAGTAAGATGTAGAGGTTGCCGAATAAAGATGGGAAAGGTCCCATAAAGTCGATCCCCCATACATCGAATAGTTCCACCTCGATGATGTTCTGGAGTGGCATCCCATAAAGCTGCCTCTTTGTACAATGTTGGCCAATACAAACCGGATTGCAAAACTTTGGCCGCGGTACGAGTTCCTCCAAAATGTCCTCCATAGGGTGAGGAATGGCATTGCCGGAGTACATTCTGTTGCTCTTCTTCAGGGACACATCGGCGTATAACCTGATCTGCACATTGTTTAAACAAAAGAGGCTCGTCCCAAAAGTAATGCTTAGCATCATGGCGGAACCGCTTCTTCCCTTGGTGAGTAATGCCATAAGGAAAAATACCACAAACAAGGAAGTTAACTAAATCCGCGTACCAGGGTATTGCCGAGGCATGTGCTGCCGTGGTGACTGCTCCCAAAATTGCCGAGGCGTGCGCGTCAAAGGCTGCTGCGGCATCGAGAGTTGCCGAGGCATGTGCATCCATGGTTGCCGAGGTGTCGAAGGTTGTCGAGGCGTCAAGGGTTGCCGAGGCGTCTAGGGTTGCCGAGGCGTTGAGGGTTACCGAGGCAACTAAAATTTGTTCATCCGGGAATGCATCACATATCTCTAGATCCGCGTCCTCCTCCCTATTGCGTTCCAAACGTGATAAGTGATCGACCACTTGATTTTCTGTTCCTTTCCTATCCTTAATCTCAATATCAAATTCTTGTAAAAGTAATATCCAACGAATCAAACGAGGTTTAGCATCCTTTTTAGCAAATAAGTATTTGATTGCCGAATGGTCCGTATGAACAACTACCTTTGTACCAATTAAATAGGATCGGAACTTGTCAAATGCGAAAACTACAGCTAGTAACTCTTTCTCCGTTGTTGTGTAATTCACTTGAGCACCATTAAGAGTTTTACTAGCGTAGTATATCACATGGAAGGTCTTACCTGTGCGTTGGCCTAGGACTGCTCCTACCGCGAAATCACTTGCATCACACATGAGCTCAAAAGGTAGCGTCCAATCTGGTGGAACGACAATGGGTGCCGAGGCAAGCTTTTTCTTTAGGGTTTCGAATGCTTGAGTGCAAGAATCATCAAAATCGAAGACTTTATCCTGTTCAAGCAGATTACACAAGGGTTTAGTGAATTTAGAAAAATTATGAATGAACCTCCCGTAAAAACCTCGCATGTCCGAGAAAACTTCAATTCCTTTAACCGAACTTGGTGGGGTAATCTCTCGATCACGTTCACCTTGGCTTTGTCTACTTCAATTCCCTTGGATGAAATCTTGTGGCCGAGCACTATTCCTTCATCTACCATAAAGTGGCATTTCTCCCAATTGAGGACTAAATCCGTTTCTTCGCATCTTGCTAACACTCTCTCTAAATTGCCGAGACAACCGTCGAAGTCATTACCAAAAACCGAAAAATCATCCATGAAGATCTCCAGGAAGTCTTCGACCATGTCTGAAAAGAGTGCCATCATGCATCTTTGGAAGGTTGCCGGGGCGTTACACAATCCGAACGGCATCCTTCGGAAGGCATAAGTACCGTATGGGCATGTGAAGGTTGTCTTTTCTTGATCTTCTGGTGCTATGGCAATCTGATTGTAACCTGAATAACCATCAAGAAAACAATAAAAGGGTTTACCTGCAAGACGGTCAAGGATTTGATCAATAAAGGGTAATGGGAAGTGATCTTTCCTAGTGGCTTTGTTTAGCATTCGATAGTCCATACAAACCCTCTGTAATCACTCATTTTTACCTGTAAATACATATTAGTGTTGCATGTATACTTATTATATTATATGTTTATTATTTGCAAGAGTGTTACTAATATATATATATATAAGGTGTGGTGTGCATGTATATTATAAGCTATGTATGTATACGTATTAATGGTATATGTGTGTCGCATATGTATCTATAGAGTACAAGTGTATTTGTTTAATGTATATAGATGTTATGTTAACTATGTGTATGATTATATGTACGTATGCTAGTATGTTATATTAATTAATGTTTACATAAGTATATACGTTTGTATTATCGTATGGGTATTGTAATTATACTATTACTAATACTATTGGGCTAATATATAAAATGAAGTCTAAAAAATATATATTAAACAAATAAATAAATTACAGTCCAAGTCCAATTACAAATAGTTACAAGGCCCGGTTGGCCCAAACCCTATCTAATTACAGCTGTGTGTGCAGGTGACTGTGGGCCGTTGGATCAAGATCTGATCCAACGGCCACGATCTAACCAAGGACCAAAATATCTGCCAGCCGCGTGCTCCACACGTATGGACCGTTCGAGTGCCACGCGCGCGTGCGGTCCACGCGCGTACGCTTTGATATCCCACGCGTGCGTGAGCCCCACGCGCTCCAACTCCTCGACTGCTGAGCTCCACGTGGCATGATTTGGAGCCGTTTCACCAAATCGAGGCTTCATCCAGGCCGTTCATCCTTCAAGCCATCTCGACCGTTAGATCAGATCTGATCTAACGGCCGAGAGCACGTTTGGCCACTGGCAGAACCCCTACACCGCCACCATGCCGATCTTCAACCACCGCGCTCAGAACATGTCAAACATAGCAAGAAAAGAAATGTCAGTCCATATCTGAAAAAAGAAAATATTATGCAACTTGTACCAAAACCAAAGACATGCATATATATGTAGGCAACAAATATTTTGTAACGGAGAGAGTTGTAATAGACAAGAACAGAGAGTTGTAATAAAAAAACAAGTTGTAATCGAACCAAAAGTTATAATCGAAATACAAAAGTCAGTCCAGTGGTAAATACTCATTTCCCTTTTTTATTTTTGCATGCATATACAAAAGAGGTAAAAAAAGGAGAGAGAGTGGTCTTACCGTCGCCGTTTGTGGGTCTCCCCTCCTCAGTGACAAGCCTTTCAGCTTCCCCAAGCCAGATACGGTGAACTGAAGGGAGGGGGAGACCCCTGGTAGTTTCGTTTTGGGTTTAAAAAATAGGTTTTTCGTTTCGTATTTCCTAGATCTAGGGCAAATAGAGGGTTATCCTCTGAATCCAACCTCGGATTCGTGTTGAGAATGAAACGGGGGTTATTTTGGTGTGTTTTCGAGGCTCGCCGACGCCGGTTAGCGGCGGCTGGCGGCGGAGAACACGGCGGCCGGCCGCCGGATTCTGGGTTTCATGGGATAGTTGAGAGAAAATGCAGAACAGAAGATTATTACAAAACCGAAAAATGAAACAAAATGGGGGAAAATTGGTTTCGGCCTAAAAATAGGGTTTATATAGTTATTATTATTTCGTTAAATGGGTAAATTACATGCTAAATCCCCCCGCGTTTCCAATATTTTCACTTTTGTCTTGCCGCATGGTATATTTACAACTATGGTCCCTCTTGTATTTCAAAATCTTGCAATCCAGTCCCTAAATTACACCGAATCAGTTTTCAAATGGAAAAATTACGCCTTTAGCCATCCCGCGTTTTTGAACTTTTCATTTTGGGTCTGCCCCTTGGTCCAATTACAGTTTTGATCCTTCTAGGTTCCGTTTACTTCGCATTTTCGTCCTTAAATTACATATTATTGTTCTTTAATTTCTGCCACTGACTTTTATTTTTCTTTCATTTCAGTCCTGTTTCCATGTAAATATTCATGTTCGTATTATAATCGTATATGTTAATGTAGTCTTTTGTCTTATTTTATATCCCTCGTATTTTTATGTTTACATGTATATGTGTATTAAGCTTATGATAGTTATGTATCTTTTTATCCGGTTATCCGTATTAAGTATGTTATGTTCTAGTCGGTGTGTACACAACATATTTTATATATTTTTATATGTGTATGTTCTCTTGGCTTTTTTTAGGTTACATGTTAGTGTATCTTCTTTTTGTATGATATATTGTCCCATATATGTTGAAATATGTTTTATTACTAGTATGTATGTCTTTTTGAAATATATGTTCGTCTATATATGTATTTATTCCTACCTTGTTATTGTGGCATGTTAAGTTTGCTTATATCTGATATTAAGCTTGGTATGTATATGTGTATTTGAATTACGTATTTCATATATGTTAGATTAGTATTCTATTATGTGAATATTTATTGTTCTTAAATTATCTGCTATGTCTTATATTTTTGTCACTAAAATTGCATATGGTATATAAATTGTTAATGCGGTGTCATTTTATCCAAGCGTAAACGGGGCCAGTATCAGGCGTAGTGATAGTGGTTGGGCGTTTATTCTCGGATAACGGGGCCCTTAAAATTTATTCGCAATTATGACCGAATTTTAAAATAATCGTCACTTTAATCCGGAAAATCCAATATTAATAAAGCGATAATTATTAAAGTACCAATTTTGGGCGGTGTGGGGGTGCTAATCCTTCCCCATCCGTAACCGACTCCCGAACCCAACATTTTTTGAATCTCTGGTTTTATGGTGTCCGGCCTACCTAAGTGGCCGGTGGCGACTCCATTTTTTTTAAAATGCGGTTTTTTTAAAAACCCCACGGAATAAACATTTTATATTCAAAAGAATCACAAACACTTTTCAAACACTTCAAAAATCCTCGTTTTTTAGCGAAAAAGGGACATCACTACAGATGGCGACTCCGCTGGGGACATTTTTTGTTTTTTTTCAAAAAAAAACAAATGAGAGTAGCTTTTTCAAATAATTACCGCTTTATTAATATTAGAAATTCTGGGTTAAAGTGACTATTAAATTAACATTCGGTTATAATTGCGCGTTTATTTTAATGCATTTAAATTATGGCATATAAACTCGTCTTTTTTAAGTGGGGGGAAAATGCTAATGCTTTCGTGGAGATATCGTTCTCCCGTGTAGGCCTAGCAAGTACCTTCGGGGCTCAAGTACCTTATGCTTTCGTAAGGATATCGTTCCTTCGTGCAGGCATAAGCGAATGGGTCCCCCTGAATTGAACCCGGTTGAAAGGAGCCTATAATGGGTGATGATCGGGGGCCTTGCTACTCTTAGTAGAGGACAACAAGGACAATTCGGGTACCTCTTAGCACCAACACTGCATGTAGAGAACATAGAGAAACCCACCCCTTTAGAGCCATGCGGATAACCTTAGGTGTTTTAGACGGATAAATAGGTTTCTTTGTTTTTGTTTGTTTACCTTATTTAATTTGTCCTTTTATTTGTGTATTAATTAATTCTATCCGGTACTGACTTGTTTCCTTTTTTTGGCTATTTTTTTATGCATTATTACATTCGCATTACATAAAGGTACTGGATCAAGTGGTTTACCCGATCAGAAAGTCTTTCACCATGGAAAAAAGGTGTCTTAGAAAAGAGGAACTCAACTTGTCTGTTAGACATTGGTCAGAAGTCAGCCAGAAGGCCCAAGGGGACAGTTTACCAAGTGAACGCGTGATAGCCGGATACACCTATGTGAGTCTTCAACAGAATAACTTAGGGGATCTTCAAAGTATCTGGGAAAAATGGGACCAAAGATTACAAGATAGATTCCGTGATAGTTATGGTGACATTGCACAGCTGATGTACATCCGGGTCAACCAGCCCCTACTCCGAGCCATCTTTCAGTTCTGGAATCCTGCCTTTTGCTGCTTCACCTTCAATGGACAGGACATGATGCCCACAGTAGAAGAATACACCGCTCTTCTTAATCATAAAAATGTTCAGGAAGATTGGATTTACGCAAAACCTCCGAGGAATCATAATTACACTTCCAAGCTCAAAACCTTTACCGGAATGAGCGACGATTGGGTCAATGGCTTGATCCGACTTCGAGGAGATAGTACAGTATTTGCATGGGAAAACATTCGAGACATCCTACCTGCACATCCGGATGAGGAGAAAAAGATAGACATGCTTGCCTTGGGAATATATGGATTGGTGATCTTCCCAAGAATTCTGGGAAACATTGATGTGGCCATTCTAGATTTGTTTGAGCGGATAAAACGACGAGCAAACCCAGTACCAGCTATTTTGGCCGAGACCTTTATTTCTCTAGATGCCAGTCGAAAGCACGAAGAATGGCGTTTTCGAGGATGCGCACAACTGTTACATGTATGGATTCAGAGCCACATGTGGAAGACACCGACGAGGGTTCTGCCGGGAATATCCTTCCGAGATTTTTTGCCTTTACAGGAATACTTAACAAAAGAGTGGCGAGAGGACTTGAAAACAAGAAAATGGACTGGTTTCTTCAGAAATATCCAAGGCGAAGACATAGTATGAAGGGTCCCGTGGCTCGGTAGAGTTAATTACTTTTTTATATAGTTGTGGTGATTTCAATTGGTTGATGATGTTAGGACTACATGGAGGAATTGCTTGTGCCCCACTTCTGGTGTCCCGACAATTCATATCGCGACAGTTCATTCCCAACACCGCCGAGTTAAGCCGAACTGAATTTCTTTTTAAAGGGGAGTTCAAAGAGAAAGTTCAGACTATCATGAGGGCTTGGGACCATTGTTATCGGATTAGGGTGGAAGGAGATACCGAGTACATGACCACCCCAGACTACGATCTTTGGAGACGTTTGAGGGTAAACGATATGATTCCCGAATCTGATCAAGGACCAATAGTGTCACTCGAAGAGCTTACAAGGGTGGTACCGTCTGAAGCTGATATCTTACGGAATGAACTCGAAGAAATTAAAAAGAAAATGGACATCCAACAGACTCAACATGCGAGCGAGCTCTATAAGGCAAGCTTAGAGGTTGACGAGCGGGACGGGATAATTAGGCAGTTGAAGAAATTAAATGCAGATTTGAGCGACAAGAACACTCTTTATCAAAAAGATGCCCTTCTATTACAAGCAAAAATACAGAAGGCCGGCCGGAGTCAATTCATAGTTGTGGAAAGAGAAAGGATAAATGGTATCCGTTTGGTGGAAGAAGAACGAGAAATCAGCAAGAGAGCGATCGAGAAAGAGATAGAAAGCTGCCGTTTGGCTATGGAGGAAGAAAAACGGTTCGCCAAGAAGGCCATTGATCAAGAGAAAGAAAGATTCAGGCAAGAAATCAGCAAGGGAAAACAAGCTGTCCATCATGAGAGAGAAAGCGTCGCCGTATGGAAAAGAAAGTCCATGAGTAGCCGAAATAGACGGTTAGAGATGCAAAAACTGTACGATGACACAATTCAAAGTCTGGAGCAAAGCCAAAGTCAGAATGGCGAATTAAAAGGAAAGTTGGTGGAAGTTAAACACTCCCTTCGAATGTACTGCCAGAGAAATAGCTTCGCTGAGCTGCAAGAAAGAGAGCGCGAAGTGGGCGTGTTACGAGCACAAATTGAGTCCCTCGAAGCAAAAAGTTGAGGATTACAAGGAAAGAATTAGTGTGTTCGAGGAAGCTGCAGCCGGAGGGGACACCTATTGGCAAAAGAGATTACGTGACGCTACCCGGATGGTACAGGACAGGGACCAATATTACGCAAACCTGATGGTGGACATACAGCGAGTCGCCAGGCATGTGAATGATTTAGCTGTCGAGGCTGAGACACTCCGACCTTTCATAGTCCCGGAAATGGAAGAAGCTCCCAGGTTCCTCAAGCTGCTCAGGGCAATTGGAAAATTAGGAGATAGAGCTAGGGCTTATCTATAAGGCTTTGTGTTGTATTTAGCTCTTTTGTATTAGGAATCTTCATTTTGTAATATGAACTCTGTTGTAATTCAGCCCCTTTAATTCCCATGGAAGTAGTTCAAAAGGGTGATTACCAGCGGAATCAGTACCTTATCTACATACATTCTTGCATTGCATCATGACATTCGCATCAATATACATGCATCTATTTTCTTGCAACCATATTAACATTATGAATATTGTGGCGTTGTGTGTAGTTAACCCGCAATCATTCATCACCCATACTTTACCCGGTTACAAAGCAAGCTCATGGAAGACAGGATAATCAGTCTAGAAAAAGGGCAAAAGGAGCTCGAGACAAGACTTGAAGAGGCCCAGAGAAGCCTCAGTGATCAGATTGCGCAGTCGCAAGCATCTATAGTATCCGACATAACCACATTATTGGCTAAGAGTCTTGGAAAAAGAGTCAAAGGAGAAACCATTCAAGAGCCAGAGGGTACCCCAGCTCACTACAAGGTTCAACCAACTGCACCAAACCCGGCTAGGAAGGTGTATATCGACCCTGCAGGAATGTCATCTAGTTTTCAAATAGGGGCACCTGAGACTCAACCCCTCGATGCTGAAGCACTCTATGAAGAAGAAGTGCCGGACCTGAACATGGTTGAAAGGATCAGGAATGAGGTAGAGAAAAAGTGGGAGGAAAGGTTTCGCCTCATGGAGGAAAAATTTAAAACGTTACAATCTAATGAAGAATCAGGAAATGACGCTAGCGACTTAAGTCTGGTGTCCGATCTTGTCCTACCGCCAAAATTTAAAACGCCAGAGTTCGACAAGTACGATGGAACCATGTGTCCTTCCGCACACATAACAATGTACTGTAGAAAGATGGCGGCCTACCATAAGGACGAAAAGCTACTGATCCATTGTTTCCAAGACAGCCTAACTGGAGCGGCGTTACGGTGGTACACCCAGCTGAGCAAAGCAAATGTTAAGACATGGAAAGATCTGTCAAAAGCATTTACTGAGCAATACAAGCATGTAACAGATATGACCCCCAGCAGAATTATGTTGGAAAATATGGGGCAGAAGTCCAACGAAAGCCTGCGGCAATACGCCCAAAGATGGAGAGAAGTGGCCGCCCAAATTCAGCCACCTATCCCGGAACATGAAATTACGCCGTTATTTGTCAATACTCTGAAAGGGGCACTCTTTGATCGTCTCATTAATAACACAACACAGTGCTTTGCTGACTTAATCAGGACTGGAGAGTCCCTTGAACTGGCAATTAAGAGCGGTAGAATTGATGGTGGGGAAGGGTCTCGAAAGTATAACAAGAGAAATGAAGTAAACACTACCAACACTTATACCGCCCCAAAGAACTTCACAGTCTCACAGCCACAAGCACCTGTGGGAAAAACACAAAACTCGAATCAAAGAGATGAGAGAATCGCCAGAAAAGAGAAAGAGAGAAGAACTTTCACTCCCCTACCTGTTTTGTACTCAGAACTTTACTCCCAGTTGTATGAAGCAGACCTGGTCCGTCCATACATTGTTACTCCTGTCAATCCGCCCTTCCCGTCTTGGTATAATCCGAACGCGCATTGCGACTATCACGGCGGTACCCATGGATATCCCACTGAGAACTGCCTTGCTTTCAAAAAGCTTGTGCAGAACTTAATCGATTCCGGGATATTGAAGTTTGAAGAGCCGAGTGTAGCCAACAACCCGCTGCCTAATCATAGGAGCAGAGGGGTAAATGTTATTGAAGAATACTTTACCAGGAGGATTAAGGATGATGTGTCAGAAATCAAATCTCCTTTACGGTGGGTATTTCAATAGTTATGCATGGCCCGTATGATCGACAAAGGCATGACAACAAGGCAGAAAGGATGCGGAGTGTATTGCGAATTCCACCAGACTAAAGGTCATGATATTCAAGAATGCGATGAGTTCAAGAAATTGGTGCAGCAATTGATGAATGAAAAGCAAATAGAATTCTTCGAGGAGCCCATGGGGAAGAAGGGGTCGGACGTACACATGACAGATAGCCCAAATCTAAATACGGGAAGGATAGACCTTTTATCATCTCTCCCAGGCCAGGGAATGCAGGTGTCTCCCAAGGAGAAACCAGCAAGATAAGTCCCAAGATCATCATTTCAGCACCATCTCCATTCCCATTCAAAGATATGCGACAAACCCCCTGGAATTATGCTGTAAATGTGACCACGCCAGAACAACCAGAACATGGTCAGGTAAAAGAGCCTACGCTGAAAGACCAACAAAGCCAGAACGATGTGAACGTTGGTGAGGCAGGCCATTTCACAAGGAGCGGCAGATGTTATTCCTCTGAGGCTTTGAAAGCAGCTGAAAAAGATAAGGGGAAGAGTACAGTAGTTAGCCCTACGCAGATATTTGGAGAAGAACCTCCCCCAAAGATGAATGAGCCGGTAACTGAGGCTCAAGCCAAAGAATTTCTAAAGTTCTTGAGACATAGCGAGTACAGCGTAGTGGAGCAACTACGAAAGCAACCGGCCAGGATCACAGTACTGGAATTACTCTTGAGTTCAGAAAAGCACCGGGAGACATTACTAAAAGTGCTGAATCAAACTTTTGTGCCCCAGGACATTTCTGTGACAAATTTGGACATGATAGTGGGGCATATCATTGCCTATAATCATATAACGTTCAGTGATGATGAGATCCCTGAGAGAGGAATGGGTCCACCAAAGCCCTTAACATCACTACCCACTGCAAGGGGTATGTAGTACCAGGCGTACTGATCGACAACGGGTCAGCATTGAACGTCTTGCCTATGGTGACCCTGCAAAAACTACCAATAGATGGTTCTCACCTAAAGCCCTGCCACAATTCGATAAGAGCCTTTGATGGTACGCAAAGAGGAACAATGGGGAAAATTGAGGTGCCCCTATTGATCGGACCAACTGAATATGTGATCGATTTTGTGGTGATGGACATAAAACCATCTTACAGCTGCTTGTTGGGAAGACCATGGATCCACTCCGCAGGAGTTGTCCCCTCGTCATTGCATCAGAAATTAAAATTTGTAGTCGAAGGCAAATTGGTCACAGTAGAGGCAGAGCAAGAAATTGTTGCTTCAGTGACATCAGACGCCCCCTACATTCAAAATGATGAAGATGCTGCAGAATGCTCGTTCCGAGCATTGGAACTAGTAAATGCCACATTCGTTTTGGAGGGAAGTCGGATCCCATACCCCAGGTTATCTAATTGTACCAAGATGACCGTCGCAGAAACTTTAGGCCGATGAGTCAAAATAGGAAAAGGGCTGGGGAAAAAATTACAAGGAAACCTGAGACCCAAGAATATGATAACCAAGAAGGATCGTTTCGGGCTGGGTTACCAACCAAGTGTCCAACAGAAGAAAGAGGAATATAAGAGGAAGGAGGAGCAAAGAAAAGCCAGATCTAAAGGAGAATACATTCCATGGAGACCGATGTCCTTTCCTAGTTTGAAAACCACTTTTGTCTCTGGAGGGCTCTACCAGCCAGGTCAAGATGTTGGAGAGGCAATGAAGAAAAATGAAGTACTCAACCAGGAGGAGATACTCAGTGAATCATTTGAAGGGATGTACATCAACATGATAGCTGAAAAGGACCGAGGCAGCAAAATGTTGACCAACATACGCCCTTGCCGTCCCGGGGAAACACTCGATAACTGGAGCTGCATTGATCTACCTGTAGTTTTTAGGAATAGATCAGAGTAATGCTCCGAATCAACCTTTTGTTTTTGCCCGTAAACAATAGGGATCTCTTGTACGGGGCACCTATGTTAACTTTTTGATTGAAATGAAAATATCCCCACTTTCCTAAAATGACCAAAGTTTCATTTATTTCATTCATGCATTCTTCATATTCATTCCCTTCATATAAAGCCGTCTCTTTCCCAATACAATTCATTCTCATTTAATGCAGGTCGCTCACGATTGACGATATGAATGATACCGGATCCAATCCTGGAATGAATTTCGAATGCCCTAAGGTCTCAGAAGGAATGGAGGAAGGATATGATGAGATAGAAAGTGAGGTCCCAGAAGAATTAAAGAGAATGGTGGCCAACGAAGAAAGGCAGATCATGCCCCATCAAGAAGAAACAGAAGTTGTAAACTTGGGGACTGAAGAAGAGAGAAAAAAAATAAAAATAGGAACGACGATTTCCTCAAAAACCAAGCATGAATTGATAACCCTACTTCAGGAATTCAAGGATGTCTTCGCCTCGACTTATCAAGATATGCCAGGGTTGAATACCGACATAGTGATGCACAAATTGCCAACAAAATTGGAGTGCAAACCAATACAACAAAAACTTCGGAGAATGGGACCAGATATGTTGTTAAAGATCCGAGAGGAAGTGAAAAAGCAGTTTGATGCTGGATTCTTGGAGGTAGCCAAATACCCCGAATGGGTTGCAAACATTGTACCAGTACCAAAGAAAGACGGAAAAGTTCGTATGTGTGTAGATTATAGGGATCTGAACCGAGCCAGCCCTAAAGATAACTTCCCTTTACCACATATTGACACGCTGGTTGACAACACCGCAGGACATTCATGGTTTTCCTTCATGGACGGCTTCTTAGGGTACAACCAGATAAAGATGGACCCTAACGACATGGAGAAGACCACGTTCATAACCATGTGGGGCACTTTTTGTTATCGAGTGATGCCGTTTGGGTTAAAGAACGCAGGGGCAACATACCAAAGAGCAATGGTGACTCTTTTCCATGACATGATGCACAAAGAAATAGAAGTATACGTGGACGATATGATTGCCAAGTCCCGAACAGAGGAAGAGCGCCTACAAAACTTGAGAAAACTATTCCAAAGACTACGAAAGTACCAACTGAGGCTCAATCCTGCCATGTGTACCTTCGCCGTTACTTCTGGAAAACTTATAGGGTTCGTGGTAAGCAGAAGAGGGATTGAGATTGATCCAGATAAAGTGAAAGCCATCCAGGACCTCTCACCACACCGTACTCAGAAGGAAGTCCGCGGTTTCCTGGGGAGGCTGAATTATATCTCTCGTTTCATTTCCCAATTAACCGACCAATATGACCCGGTCTTCAGACTTCTTAGAAAGAATAATCCTTGCGTGTGGGATGAGGAATGTCAAAGGGCCCTAGAAAAGATCAAAAAGTACCTGACAAATGCTCCAATTTTAGTCGCACCAGTACCAGGTCGACCATTAATTCTCTACCTGACAGTTTTTGAGAATTCAATAGGATGCGTATTGGGGCAACACGATAAGTCAAGAAAAAGGGAGCAAGCCATCTATTACCTAAGCAAGAAATTCAATGATTACGAAACGCGGTACCCGCCAGTGCAGAAGCTGTGTTGTGCTCTAGTTTGGGCTACCAAGCGACTTAGATAGTACATGTTGTACCATACTACCTGGTTGATATCCAAGCTAGATCCATTGAAGTTCTTAATGGAAGCGCCAGCACTGACGGGAAGGATGGCCCGATGGTAGATGCTCTTATCCGAATTCGACATCGTATACGTTAACCAGAAAGCCGTAAAGGGGAGTGCCGTAGCAGATTTCCTAGCTAGTCGTGCTTCGGATGACTATGAGGCATTGAACTTTAATTTCCCAGACGAAGACTTGATGTGCATTACAACCGAAGAAGAGGTTTCAGATGATAAATCATGGAAACTTTACTTCGATGGAGCCTCTAACGCCCTCGGACATGGGATAGGAGCAGTGCTAATTTCTCCTGAGGACGTCTATTATCCTTTCACCAGCAGATTGGAATTCTTCTGCACAAACAATATAGCTGAATACGAAGCTTGCGTTATGGGACTGAACTCAGCTATTGAGAGAAAGGTTAAGGAACTTCGAGTGTTCGGAGATTCGTCCTTAGTAATTTACCAATTGCGCGGGGAATAGGAAACCAGGGACCCGAAGTTGGTCAAATATTACGAACTGATCCAAGAGCTCACCAAAGAGTTCAAAAAGGTCAGCTTCAATTACCTTCCCCGAGAAGAAAATCAGATGGCAGATGCATTGGCAACCTTGGCATCCATGTTTAAAACAAACACCGGGGCAGAAATGAAGCCCATTGAGATGCAGACGTTTGAAAAGACTGCTCATTGTTGTAATGTACAGGAAGAGATTGATGGAAACCCATGGTACTATGACATCTTGCAATATGTCAAGCTTCGAAAGTATCCAGAAGGGGCAAACGACAATGACAGAAAAACGCTCAAAAAAATGGCAACAAAATATGTCCTAGATGGGGAGATCCTATATAGGAGGAGTCATGATCAGACATTGCTGAGATGTGTGGATGCCCGGGAGGCGAAGGAGATTTTAGCCGAAGTACATGACGGGCTCTGTGGAACGCACGCCAACGGGCTGTCTATAGCCTGGAAAATTATGAGATATGGTTATTTCTGGTTGACTATGGAGGGAGATTGCATTGATTGCGCTAGGAAATGCTACAAATGCCAAATCTACGCTGACAAAATTCACGCACCCTCATCGCCTTTACACACCATGAATTCTCCGTGGCCTTTCGCGGCGTGGGGCATGGACGTCATCGGGCAGATTCATCTGAAAGCTTCCAATGGACACCGTTTCATTTTGGTTGCCATAGACTACTTCACTAAATGGGTAGAGGCAGCGTCTTACGCCAACATCACAAGGACTACAGTATGTAAGTTCTTAAAGAAAGAGATTATTTGTCGATACGGATTACCGGAAAGGGTCATCACCGACAACGCTTCTAATCTGAATAATAAAATGATGACGGACGTGTGCATTCAATTCAAGATAACACACCACAATTCCACGGTCTATCGTCCTAAAATGAATGGAGCAGTGGAAGCAGCAAACAAGAACATAAAGAAGATCATAGCGAAGACTACGGATACCTACAGGGATTGGCATGAGAAGTTGCCATTTGCCCTTTTCGCCTATAGGACGTCCATTCGCACATCAACGGGGGCAACACCCTACTCCTTGGTGTATGGTACTGAAGCAATACTTCCCATTGAGGTAGAGATCCCGTCTCTCCGGGTCTTAAACGAAGTAAAATTGGAAGAAGCTGAATGGGTGTAGGCCAGACTCGACCAGCTAAATCTCATTGACGAAAAAAGACTAAAGGCCATTTGTCATGGTCAGATGTACCAAAAGCGGATGGTGCAGGCATACAACAAAAAAGTGCGCCCAAGAGAATTCAAAGAAGGGGATCTGGTGCTCAAGAAAATCCTCCCGATCCAGAAAGATGCTCGAGGAAAGTGGATGCCCAACTGGGAAGGACCGGATGTCGTAAAAAAGGCCTTCTCAGGAGGAGCCCTGATCCTAACAGAAATAGATGGGGACGAGCTGAAAAATCCCGTAAATTCTGATGCCGTTAAGAAATACTATCTTTGAAAAAAAAAGAGAAAAAATGAAAAATGATGAAAAAGAGAACAAAAATGGAGAGCTCAGGGCGAAAACCCGAAACAGGGCATCTTAAAGCAAAGGGAGGACCCGAGTTGAAAACCCGCAAAGGGCGGCTCGAGTAAATTGAAAAGTTGAATATCCGAAGAGAATTGTATCCCCATGAACATCATGAAGAGGAAGCTCCAGGCAAAAAAAATTCTACACCGGTTGACAAGATCATGTATCATTCATATCGAAGATAATGAGAGATCTTGTATTTCATACTTAACTTTTCTTCTCTCTCATTTGTGTCATACCTTTCTTTTTTTAAGATATCCTAAGCCCTTAATCGTAATAAAATCGTGTTTTTGAGCATCCATTCCTTGCCTTCTTGTCAATTTCAGTCAAATAAGTTAACATAGGCTTATAGGGAAACAAGAGATTTCGGAGCATTACTGTGATTTAACCTTAAAAATGCAGGTGATCAAAGAAAATGATGTTAACTCCGTCTTCTAGTTCCCTACATAATGGTTGTTGATAGGGAAGGCGGAAAACTTCAAACAATCGGATAGGATGACCAATGGCGTACGTCCTGTCTATTCAAGGAAGGCATGCGAGATAACAAGAGAGATCTCTTGGGTGAAAACACAGAAGGGCACCAAAAAAAACTCTCTCTAAAGTGAAAACCCGAAAGGGCACTTTAGAATTCCAAGTCGTAACTGGAGAAAAAGAAAGGTTGGGATGGTTGAACCTGACAGTGAAGCGGGGTATCGATGCCCATAAGAAAGGAGAAAGCGAACATCAAGATCAAATAAGGACCAAAACAAGCCCACCAAAATATTGACACTCATGCATCATGAATAGTCAGACATCACTAGGATTAGGAGCATGTCAATTCATTTGTCATAGCATTTTGTTTTTATCTCAGACAGGTAGCTGCAGATCCAAAGAGACATCGATGGCCATCGTGGTGTGAATCCCAAATGAGAAGACAGTGTTTTCACATACAAAAGGCATGTGTTTCCAAGCTCCGGAAAGAGGTTCTATATAGGAAGAATCCTCTGCTCCGAGACTTCAGAAGCTGAAAGTTCTATATAGGAAGGACTGACAGCTCCGGGGTGAAGACTAGCAGTTCTATATAGGAATGACTCCCAGTCGAAGGAATTCACCCATGACACACAAGATTATATAGGAAATCCTGCTGTGTCGAAAGCAAAGAGTTCTATATAGGAAGGGCTCCGAGCTTCAATGTCTTAGAGTAAAAGATTCTATATAGGAAGAATCCGTAACTCCAAGATTTCAGACGCTGAAAAGTTCTATATAGGAAGGACCGACGGCTCCAAGGTGAAGACTCGCAGTTCTATATAGGAAGAATTCCCAGTCGAAGGAATTCACCTATGACACACAAGGTTATATAGGAAACCTGTTGTGTCGAAAGCGAAGAGTCTTATATAGGAAAGACTCCGAGCTTCACTGTCTTAGAATGAAAGGTTCTATATAGGAAGAACATGTAACTCTGAGATCTCAGACGCCAAAAGTTCTATATAGGAAGGACTGACGGCTCCAGGGTTTGAAGACTAGCAGTTCTATATAGGAGGAACTCCCAGTCAGAAGAATCCATCAGCGGCGCAAAAGCTTTTATATAGGAGAAACCAGCGTTGAAGGCGAAGAGTTCTATATAAGGACTCCAAGCTTTACAGTCTCGAAGTGAAAGGTTCTATATAGGAGGGACTCATAACTCGAGGTTTCAGAGCGAAGGGTTCTATATAGGCCACCGGATTCTGGGTTTCATGGGATAGTTGAGAGAAAATGAAGAACAGAAGGTTATTACAAAACCAAAAAATGAAACAAAATGGGGGGAAATTGGTTTCAGCCTAAAAATAGGGTTTATATAGTTATTATTATTTCGTTAAATGGGTAAATTACATGCTAAATCCCCCCGCGTTTCCAATATTTTCACTTTTGTCTTGCCGCATGGTATATTTACAACTCTGGTCCCTCTTGTATTTCAAAATCTTGCAATCCAGTCCCTAAATTACACCGAATCAGTTTTCAAATGGAAAAATTACGCCTTTAGCCATCCCGCGTTTTTGAACTTTTCATTTTGGGTCTGCCCCTTGGTCCAATTACAGTTTTGATCCTTCTAGGTTCTGTTTACTTCGCATTTTCGTCCTTAAATTACATATTATTGTTCTTTAATTTCTGCCACTGACTTTTATTTTTCTTTCATTTCAGTCCTGTTTCCATGTAAATATTCATGTTCGTATTATAATCGTATATGTTAATGTAGTCTTTTGTCTTATTTTATATCCCTCGTATATGCCTCGTATTTTTATGTTTACATGTATATGTGTATTAAGCTTATGATAGTTATGTATCTTTTTTATCCGGTTATCCGTATTAAGTATGTTATGTTCTAGTCGGTTTGCACACAGCATATTTTATATATTTTTATATGTGTATGTTCTCTTGGCTTTTTTTAGGTTACATGTTAGTGTATCTTCTTTTTGTATGATATATTGTCCCATATATGTTGAAATATGTTTTATTACTAGTATGTATGTTTTTTTGAAATATATGTTCGTCTATATATGTATTTATTCATACCTTGTTATTGTGGCATGTTAAGTTTGCTTATATCTGATATTAAGCTTGGTATGTATATGTGTATTTGAATTACGTATTTCATATATGTTAGATTAGTATTCTATTATGTGAATATTTATTGTTCTTAAATTATCTGCTATGTCTTATATTTTTGTCACTAAAATTGCATATGGTATATAAATTGTTAATGCGGTGCCCTTTTATCCGAGCGTAAACGGGGCCAGTATCAGGCGTAGTGATAGTGGTTGGGAGTTTATTCTCAGATAACGGGGCCCTTAAAATTTATTCGCAATTATGACCGAATTTTAAAATAATCGTCACTTTAATCCGGAAAATCCAATATTAATAAAGCAGTAATTATTAAAGTACCAATTTTGGGCGGTGTGGGGGTGCTAATCCTTCCCCATCCGTAACCGAGTCCCGAACCCAACATTTTTTGAATCTCTGGTTTTATGGTGTCCGGCCTACCTAAGTGGCCGGTGGCGACTCCATTTTTTTTAAAATGCGGTTTTTTTAAAAACCCCACGGAATAAACATTTTATATTCAAAAGAATCACAAACACTTTTCAAACACTTAAAAAATCCTCGTTTTTTTAGCGAAAAAGGGACATCTCTACACCCTCCAACCGGTCACAGTCCTGGTTGGGATAAGTTCATTATTTTCATTGCTTACCACTGTTATTCCTCCCTTTTTCGGTACACATTGTACCGGACTTACCCACGTACTATCGGAGATAGGGTATATAATGCTGGGGTCAAGCCACTTGATGATTTCTTTCATTACAACCCCTTTTATGGCATGATTCAGTCTCCTCTGGGCCTCAATTGAAGGTTTGTGATCATCTTCCAACAAGATCTTGTGCATGCACACCGCCGGGCTAATTCCCTTCAAGTCGGCAATTGTCCACCCTATTGCCTTTTTGTATAGCTTCAACATCGTGATCAGCTTCTTTTCCTGCTCAGGCTGTAACTTAGAAGAAATAATTGCAGGCAATGTATTATCGGTCCCTAAGTATACATATTTTAGTTGCTCTGGCAATTGTTTCAACTCAAGAATTGGTGGTTGCTCAATAGAGGGTTTTTCGAGCTTACCTTCCTTACCTGAGTAGTCCAGTGGTTCAAAGTATGTACATGGTCGATTGGCTAGCCAATTTGCTTCTTCTGGTTGTTCCTCATAGACCGGTTCTTCATACTCCTCATGTTCCTCTTGGTCGGCAATGTAGTTGTCGAGGCAACTAAATTCCTCATCGAAGTTAAACTCTGCCGTGGCATGAAGTAGTTGGCATTCTTCTGGATCATCGGCATGCCTTAGTGTTTGGAACACATTTAGTTTGACCTGCTGGTCATTCACCCTCATTGTGAGTTCTCCTTTTTCAACGTCGATCAAGGTTCTCCCTGTTGCTAGGAATGGTCTCCCGAGAATGATGGGTGCATGCTCATCTGCTTCACAATCCAAAACAATAAAGTCAGCAAGAAAAATAAATTTATCAACTTTTACCAAGATGTCCTCGATTTTTCCTCCGGATGCACATAGGATCTGCATTACTAGTCAGCAAGATGACTGTTGTAGGTCTTGCCTTCCCGATTCCTAGTTTTTGGAAACCGATTTAGGCATCAAGTTTATGCTAGCCCCAAGGTCGCATAATGCTTTCCCGACATAGTGATTTCCAATGGAACAGGTATTGTGAAACTTCCAGATCCTTCAACTTAGGTGGCATACGATTGTAAACATTGCCATGCATCCCTCCTCGTCATGCAATCTGTTTCAAACTCTCCTAGCCTTGTTCTCTTGGACACAATGTCTTTAAGAAACTTGGCATAGTTTGGCATTTGTTCAATTGCTTCCACCAGTGGCAAGTTGATGTGGACTTGCTTTAGGATATCAAGAAACTTCTTGAATTGGTATTCTTGCTTTTTTCGCTTCAACCTTTGTGGGAATGGTGGTGGAAGTCGGATATCTTCGATCCTTTCATTGGTTTGAAACCTGATTGACGGCAATGCCGGGACATCTGGAGTTACCGAGGCGTTATCAACTGGGGTTGCCGAGGCAGGCTTATCGCAAGTTGCTGAGACGTCTTTATCGTTGGTTGCCGAGGCATGCTTATTGCCGGTTGCCGCGGTAATTCCTGGTTCAGCATCTGAGGCTTTGCAGCTAGGTTCGTCCTGATCTTTTTGTGGAGTTTTGTTTGACAAGCGGGTTTGAACCTCTCTAAGTTGTTGGCCACTTCTAGTGGTGATCGCCTTACATTACTCATGGCCAGTTCCTCTTGCGACTTCAGTATCGCTAGGTAAACCTCCTTGTGGTCTAGTATTCAGATTTTGAGCGAACTGTCCGACTTGATTTTTCAATGATTTAATTGTCGCCTCTTGGTTTTGCAATCTCATCTCGGTCCTGTTAATAAAAGCATCAGTTCTTTTTATGAAATTACTATTCTCAGCCATATAAGATTCAGTTTTCATCATATAAGCATTTAGAGAATTTTCCAAAGAACTAGATGTTGTCGGTTGTTGTTGTCGCGGCATCTCATTGCCGTGGCATATTCTCGCCGAATCCCGATGTTTGTGCATTCTGATTGTTCTGGTTTAAAGCATTGTTGGGATTACTCCATGAAAAATTCGGGTGCTTCTTCCAAGTTGGATTGTATGTATTGGACATTACATTATTGCTCCGATTGTAATTCCCCACATAGAAGCTGGATTTCGGATTCTGCATACATTCAGAAGAATTATGGTTATCACCACATAACTCACAAAAAGAATCCATTACCTTGACTTCATGTGTGTTGTTTGGTTTTTGCATGTTCGGACCATCTTGGTCAAAGTGGCCCATTGTGCCGAAAATTGAATCTGATGATCCTAGTTCATGTATTGTGGCTTGGCGTCTAACTCCTCCTCTTCTAGTAGATGGGAATTGATAATCATTCTTGGCCAGCCTGTTTAAAATTTGCATTGCTTCTTCCGGTGACTTATCTAGGAGTATGCCGTTTGCCGAGGCATCTAGCATCATCCTTGTTGGTGTATTCACGGCGTTGTAAAACATTGTTACTTGAGTCCACACCGAATCCATGTAGGGGCATTTGTGTAGAAGTTCTCTATATCGCTCCCAAGCCTCGTACATGGATTCATCATCCGCCCTTTTGAAAAGAAGTAATGTCGTTACGGGTTTATCACCAAATTTGTAGGATTAAATCTAGCAAGGAAATCACGACAAAGATCAATCCAAGATGCTATGGATCCGGCAGAATGCTATTCAACCATGTTTTCGCCTATCCCTCAAAGGTGAATAGGGGAATAATCTTAATCGTAAGACATCGGGGTGACTCCTTGTATCTTGAACGAGTTGCAAATCTCAAGGAAAGATTTCAGATGTTGTCGTGCATCTTCGATTCTTGAGCCGCCAAATTGACCTATTGTGTTGATCATGTTAAACATTACCGTTTCAACTCAAAGTGGCGGCTTCAATTTCAGGTGCGACAACTCCGGGTTAAGTCCATCAAGATCTTCTTCAAGATAGTCTCGAATAGTTCTGTTTCGTGCAAGAATCACTCCTCTCCTCCCGCCGAACATCTTAATTCATATTGTCGCCTTGATTTGCCATTGCTTCTCTTATCCTTCGCCTAAGTCTTTGTAAGGTTCGTTCGATTTACGGATCAAAGGGATATTCTCGTGAAGTCGGTCTGCGCCCGGTCATATACCAATGCAAAACCAAAGTTTGTTAGCCCTTTGAATTTTAAACAAGAAAAATAAAAAGAAAGTGCAAGAAAATAAAAACAAAGTCGCTATTGCCAATCCCAAAGAACGGCGCCAAAAAACTTGTTGCGCGTAATAAGTGCTACGCAAAATGTGCAAGTATACACGCCGCAAGTTATAGTATAAAAAGATATCGTCTCCACGAGGATTGGTGCTACTTCAAGAATCTAGTCTCTTGCAATCGTAAAAAAGTAAAAACACAAGTAAAGGATTATAGGAGTTTAACTAATGACTAATCTAGAAAGCAATAAAGTAAAAGAAAAGATGAATTCAAATGAGAGAGAGATAGGCCAGGTTATCGTGAGTTGAGGTGTGATAGCCGATTGGATTATTTTGGTAAAAGAGTGCACGGGCAACTCAGTTGCCGTGGCAACTTGCACAACGGGGTTGCCTTGGCAACTAATCGATGGTTGCCTGGGCAACTACTTGGGCGTCTGGGCAGCAATCTTCAAGGTTCGGCAGAGCGTTCTTCAATGGTTTCTTCTTATCCCTAAGTCGAAACTCTAGCTACTTGTGCATGCCTTGATAATACATCCCTGCGTGAATCAAGGGTGAACAACAACCAATCTTGCGCTCCTCTTAGCCGTTGAAATCCTTAACTTATTCCTAAGCCGGATTAATCTTCACCATCAATAGATTGAATAAAGATCATATTCATTCGTTTCTTGAATCTAACTCTCCCGATATTAGATAAATAGATGAAATCACGAGATCCTCTCCCAATTCACTCGCAAACAATAATAAGAACCAAGAATGAATAAACCTTGAAATAGAAAAGTGCAAACTCTTATTACCTAAACAAAAACCAATAGTTTCTCACAACCACAAAACACAATAACCATAGCCAAGTAGATTTATTTCATGGCTAGGTTCCAAAGAAACACAAGATAAACAATCCCTAGCATGAATCCAATCGAACAAGGAAGAAAAGATGAAGCTTGTCGAAAATCCCTTGACCTAGATGCTTGTCGAAAATTCCCCTTGCTTTCTCCCTTGGACTTGTCGAAATTTCCCCTAATGCTCTCTATGCATCTTGTCGAAATCTCCTTGCTATTTATAGGGCTAGGCCAAAGTCCTTCTTTGAGGAGGAGTTTGAGTTGGAATTAAATTATCTTTAAAGAATATAATTCTTTATTATAATTGTATTCCTACTAGAACTTCTCCTATCTTCTTGGAATTTAATTCTTCTTTAATCTCTGCATGGAAATAAAATTCCTTTGGGTTTGGGCTATGCTCCATGTCGTCTTGGGCTTGTATAGTCATTAATTTCGACATCCCTATTACATTTTCTCTTTGTCGACAATTGCCATGGCAACTGGCTCGGCGTCTCCTTCATGCATTGCCCTGGTAACTAGCTCGGCATATCCTTCATGCATTGCCCTGGCAACTAGCTCGGCATTGCTTTGGCAAGTGATCCTGCACATACACACACAAAGCACACCAAAGCAGCATCTTTTCCACAAAAACTACCAAGTTATGTAATCAAGCTCAACGATGGAAGGAAACATGGATTAATGCATGAATGGCTAACTATGCAACTAATATGAGCCTAAGTCTAACAATAATATGAGTAAAAAGGGTAAGAAAAATAGTACTTTTGAACACTTATCAACGACCTTATATATATGTGATATATTGGTGACAATAGGAGGTAACGAGGGAGATGATAAGGAGATTGGCGACAGTTGGTTGGATAGATGAGAAGTTAGGTTTGATATGTTCTGACACTAGCCATTGCTATGTGCTTTGAGCTATGTGTAACATGGACCAATAGTCAAACTCGGACCGATGCTAACCATGTCTAAATGTGATCCAAGGCAAATGTTCTAAAAGATATGAACTCGGATACTAAATTTCAAATAGAAACTTTGATAAGCTATGATATGAACTCAGATAATCTTCTTATTATAATCTCTGAAAGCTTGATAAGAACTTCGATAAACCTCGATAGGACTCTCGTTCTGTCAGTTATGAACTCTGATGAGTTTGATAAGAGAATTCGAAAGAATTTAGTTAAAACTTTGAAGAATTTCAAATAAGATTTGAAAGGCTACAGACCCTGATAAAGCTTCAAAAGATAAGCCTAATCTTATTAAAGTTATCAATTGGGTATTTCCTTGCCAAATAATAAAACTTTGAATTTATTATCTTTCCTTTATATGTATAAATTGACATCATTGATTATTTGTTTACATGGATCACTACCTCACTTAGGCGATATTAGCCTAATGAATTCATTTCCATGCATATGCAGGTTATATGATTTCTTCTTGGGTTGATCATGTAGAAAGTTTGCAAGTCACTGCTTAAAGTTCCAAGTAGATTTAGATTTCCTTATCTGAACTCCTTAGATGGTGGCATAGTGAAATATAGAAGCATATCAATAATATCGATGTAACATTGCTTTAGACACTGCAAAATTTGTAAATGGCTTATTTATTTCTTAACAATGTTTAAATAGTTATATTTGGTTGGTTAATTTGTTTAATTAATGAGTAAACGTCGTAGAAGTGTGTATGAATTAACTAAATGGTTCAATTGAGACTAAAATACATGAATGTGATAAATAGATGATTTGTATGAAACTTATGAATAGGCTTAAAAGCTTGTTTGATTTTTGGGATTGATCAATTGTATGCTTACTAGAATCCTTATATATGTTTCCTTAAAATATTAGTATAACCAATAAGATGTATCAAATAAACTTCTTGATTATCCTATAGAAGAAGATATATGTTTTGTTAATACTTTAGTATATGTGTGTTCGATTAATGGATTATATATATACATATGATTGGTTTGATTAGTTTGATTACCTTATTTGACAAGTAATTCATATTATGCTATGCTAAGTTGATACTTATTTGGCAAGGAACTCATATTATGATATGTTAAGTTAGATACTTGTGTGACAAGTATTTTATGTATTGAAAATCTATGATAAAGGGAAATCAAGAGAGTTTATAAACCAAATGAATGCATTATTGTAAGAATTACATAGTAAGTAATATCTTTCTATTGTTTTTGAGTAACTAATTAAATGAAAAGATATGCTTGATCAAATACTCATGTATATTATGAATAAGATTTATTCGAATACCTATGTGAATATATGTATGTGCTTGATCGAATACCTATGTGTATATATATGTAATTGCTTTGTTTGAATGCCTTATACTAAAATGGCTAATTTCTTGTCCAAGTTTAGAATTATAAATCAACTTGATAATTCATAAGGTAAGTAACACTTGAACATGTTATGCTATGTTGAATATCCACACACACACACACACACACACACACACACACATATATATATATACGCTTTGAGTAAGTAATTCATGTATATACTTGTTTGAATTATCCATGAAAAGGTATGATCACTTGTTTAAATGGTTGATCCCTCTTGGTCTTTAATGTAAGACTTCCCTTGTTTGTTACTGTAAAATCTATGTAATGTTTGGAAATGTTTATTTGGTCGCACATGCTTCCTTGATGACTTGTCTATTTGTATATTTTGATTACTATTAATAGTATGATAAAGATTAAGTAAATCGATTATGATAAAGATTTCTGAAATATCAATTCTGCCTAGTTTTGAATAAGGTAATAGATTTTAGTGAATCTGGACTTTATAATATTTGGATTTGTATGTATTAGTTTAAGATATATGGTTAAAGAATGTTAAAAAAAATGTTAGCCTGTCTCAAATACTTTGAAAGTTTTAGATCTTGATCACGTGTTCTATAACATCTTCAATTTCGGTTTTCTTCTAAACTAGGTTGAGGGTGTTACATTTAGGGTCACTTTAATGCCAATATATGAACTAATGTATCATGATGGATAATTTTGTTTTGTGTAGTGTGATTTATACATGTTTTGCTCTTTAAGCTTTACTATTGGATGAATAAGCATGTGAAGGATTAAATTGAGGTCTTGCATATGGGATTATGCATGAGATCCATGATACATGTTTTGCATATAGTCTAATATGAATGTTTTGGAAAGGTAAAAATGGCATGAGATGTTTTAGCATGAAGTTGAAAATGTGGTTTGACTCAAATGGTTTTAAATGCATTGATGAGTGTTTTTAGAGCGTCCCTCACTAGGCATTATATGCTTACGCTCTTCTTTCTCATCATTGCATTGAAGTGAATTTTCGGGGCAAAAAGCGAGTAAGGAGGAATCCAAGAATCGATTTACTTCAAGTATGGTTTTAATAAATGAATTTGTAGTAATAAAGGGCAATGTGGTCATGTTGTAATTGGGAGAGTTGTTTGCTTACTCCCTGTTTTGGACATGTTCTATTTGCTATTTTGGACTTGTACGAGGTTATATGGTTTGATTTGTGGGTTTGGGGATGAGAATTGCATGCTTGGGTAGAGACCATGCCTATAGGTTCTCTTGATTGATTTGCTATGGATTGAATGTTTACCTAACATGTTTGGATGAGTGTGGAAATGATGTTAAACAAGTTATATGATGTTTGTTTGATGTTTTAAGCATGTTAGACTGAGCCTAAGTGTCATACATTTTGCCAAGAGGTTATTACAGGCCCAGTCGTACTGATACTAGTTCTCTAGGGATCAGTACGCGGGGTTTGTTATAGCTCAATTTGGGGAAAATATCAAAGGGGTATCGGTACGAGTAGCCTCCGTATTGGTAAGCCTTTGAGAAAGTTTATACTAGGATCGGTATATGGGGTATCGTATTAGTATGGGTTTTAGCTACTGGGATCCTCAGTTTTGAAATATAGCAATGGGTATCGATACTCAACCAAACGTGCCAATACGGGCAAGCCATGTGTACTTATACCGATAGTGTTTAAGCCTGTATCGGTACGGGGTTAGTTAATTCTGGTATTTTCATGTTGTGCTTTGGTTTCTTTGCAAGTTGGTCATTATTTTGTAACTATTAATTAATGATGCTATTGTAATTCAATTTTAAAGCAAATTCACAGAGAGGCATGTAATGGAACTAATTAAGGGATGGTAACATAAATTTGTAATTTAGTCCTTTAATTAATAAAATTTATATTTTGGTTCCTAAAGTGTTAAGTTTTGCGAATCGAATGCTTGATTCGTGTTCCGCTATTATACATCATACTTTAGGGTTAATTGAGCATCAAGGCAATATAAAAAGGAAAAAATGGACCGGTTTAGGTTATTAGTTTGGGTTTGTTTCGATAAACCTTATGTGACATCCTTGATTCGGTTTTGGTAGCTAGGTCGGGTCAAGAGGGTTACAGGCTCGGAATGATTTATTGTTTAATAAGTCTTGAATTAGGATAGAGGAGTTATTTTTCATGATCAAAATACGCTCTTGGTATTGGGTAAAAGCGTTAAAAGACTCAGACTCAATTGTTGAAGCTATTTGGTGGGATTGTCTACGTCGGTGTTATCATCATATGTGTGTATTAGGGTAGCGGCCGGGTATTTTTTGGCAGCCTCCTTCAGTTGGAATGTTGAAATTTAATGTCAATAGTTCGGCGCAAGGCAAGCTTGGTTTGGCGGGATATGGGGGTGTACTGCATGATTAATCCAGTTGAATCTTGTCATTTTTGGGTCCTTTGGGTGTAATGGACTCGAATGAAGCTGAGATATGGGCAATTAAATGTGCTTTGGAGTTGTTGGTGGGCTCATAGTGGCGGGAGGATCATGCTTTTCTTATAAAATCGGATTCGACGGTCGCGGTCTCTTGGATATTACATATAGATAAGTGTCCTTGGAACTTGTGGAGGTGCTTCTGCGCTGTTTATATTGCGTGTGCTAAGTTGTCATGTGTATGCTTTGCCAATGTTTTTCGGGAAGCGAATGGATTGGCGGATGTATTGGCTAAAGGGGGATGATCGCAATCTTGTTAGTTTGTTGGTTGCCTGGTGCATACAAGATTGGCAATGGTGTTGCGTTGGTGCTTCTTTAGGTGTGGTGTTGTGTTGGTGGCATAGTTCTTTGGTCTTTTTGATGTGTTGGCTTGTATTTTGAGTTTATTTTTTTGGTTTTTTATATCAGGAGGGTGTACTCTTTTCCTCTAATTTAGGTTAGGGAGGTTTTTAATGAGGCACCCGAATGATTTGTATGATTCTTTTCAGTAATGAAATCATACATTTTTCGGATCAAAAATAACACAAGAAAGTTAAACACTTAAACTTCATAAAATGAAATTATGGTTTTACTTTTGGGGAATGACAAAAGAAAATAGTATCTAATTATTTAATATAAAATATTAAAATGGCATATAATATAATAATATATTATATAACTGGTCGATTTGGTTACCTGATTTGTCCCAAAATCGTAAATCGTAACCAAACCGATTTCTTTTTTAAAAAACAAAAACCAAAACTGAATTTTTCTATTCAATTTTTTGAATTTTAGAATCGATTTTGGTTTTTCAGTTTTTTTGCACACCCCTACGCTTGAAAACTCTTAAGCGACGTTTAGTTTGTAGAAAAAAATATTAGGGAATATTTTTTTAAAGGAAAATTCTAGAACGGACAACCTATACTAATGTAATATGTTACTGAATACCACAATTCTTATAATTTTATTCATGGTCCTACTCAATTAAATAAACTTATATCATCTTATAATATTTTCTTATAAATTAAAATTTATAAAACATCATTTTCTTCCTCATACCTTATATATGTATTCTAATATGTTAATAATGAACACGTACGTGTGACACACCGACACCATCACTATTTTTTTATAATTTTTGCACCATCAATAAGTTTTTTTGGTTTAATACCAAAATAAGTGACCAAACTAACATATTTTCCGCTTTTAGGTGCCTAAACTTTTTTCATCCCTTATAGGTGCCTAAAGTATCATATTTTCATCAAAATTGTTGTGTGATTTAAGTGCAACGCAAATGGTGCAAGTGAACATGTTGAAAGTAATAGTACAGATTAAGAACATCTCCATAGGGATTGATCTGGGCCACTTTGCTTAAGCTATTGCACTATAAACGAAATAAATTGATTGGTGATAGATGATGACAAATATCACGTAAAATAAACTAAGTGTAAAAGAAATTAAATAAATGGAAAGAGGTAACCGATATGAGAGAATAGGCTGGGTTATCGTGAGTAGTGGTGTAATTGTCGGATGAGTTGATGTGGCTAGTAATTGTTGCGGCAAGTAAATTGCTATTGCAAGTAATTGATTTAGCAAGTGAATTACAGTGGCAAGCGATTTCTTTGGCTAGTAAATTGATGTGGCAAGTGATTGCTTTGGCAAATGAATTGCCTTTCAATGTTCGGCGGAGTGTTCTTCAATGCTTTCATGTTATCCCTAACCGAGGAACTGACGGTAGTGCAAGCCTTGGCGATACATCCCTAAGTTAATCTTGGGTGGACAACATCAATCCTTTCACTCTTCTTAGCAGCTGAAATCTGTTCCTTATTCCTAAGGCAAATTAATTCCCACCAATGGTTGTTTAAATGGAAACTGTATCCAATCATTTCATGAATCTAGCTCTCCCGAGCCTAGATAAATGAATGTATTCAAGTTCCTTTCCCAAGTTTCCTTAAAGTGAAATTAAGAACCAAGAATGGATAAACATTGAATTTTATAGAATTAAAAACCAAAACCAATCATTCGTCTCTACACACCATAAAACCTGATAACCTAAGCTAAATAATCCAGTTCATTGCTGGGTTAAAAAAATGAATAAAAACCAGACATGGTGGGATCGCACAATACAAATGAAAAGAATTGGAGAAGATGAACTTCACCAATCTGCGTTAATGGTTGTGTTAAAACCCTCCTCTTCTATCCGATCTCTCTCTCATGATGGACTCTCTTGATGTATTGTTGTTGTCTCCTTAAATAGGTGAGGAGAAAGAGTTTGAATGCATGTGGAATCCATGGGATTTGATCTCTAACTAACTCAGCATTTGAATTTGAATATGGGTAATTATCCTCTTCGTTTGAATTAATTCCAGGAGATAATGGTTTTTATCGTGACTTGCCAGGGCATCCTTCAGCAAGTGGTTCAGTAACTCATCATCTTTATCTCGACTTGCCAAGGCATCTTTCGGCAAGTGACTCGACAACTCGTCCTGCATAAAATAAAGCAAAACAGTAGCGAATTCTCCACAAAAACTATCAAAACATAAGGTCAAGCTCAATAGACCGGGAAACTACAAAACTATGCATGAATGGCTAAGAATGTAACTAAAATGGGCCTAAGTATAACAATAATATAAGTAAAAAGGTAGAAAATATAGTACTTTTCCACACTTAACATATCTCTGAACTCAAAATATTGCTTGTCCTCAAGAAATGCATGAACTAACAACAATTGCTTGTCAAGGCATTCACCAAACAACATGCTTTGAACCTGACTTTAATCCTCGGAATCGTGGCAATAAAAAATCAATTACCTTTCAAACTTCGAAAAGCATAGAAAGTTGCTCAAAAATAAGTGTAGAGTTGTGTACAAGTCAATCAACAAGATCCCACAGATTTTATTATAAATCCGAGGCAATTTTATTCAGCTAGAGCTAGTTAGGCACCTCTAGCAAATTTTTCTTTTTTTTGGCTAGAGCCAAATTGGCACCTCTAGTAATTTTTCATTTAATTTTTAAGCTAGAGCTAGATGAGCACCTTTAGTACAATTTTTCTATTTTTAACAACCTAACGTTTACTAGGTCTCTCTCGATCGATGAGTCACAACAGTGTGAGTACTACAAACATCATAGAAAATTTCCAAGTTAATTCTATGCTAATCTTAAAGTCTAAGGTTCTCTCAACTAAATGCCGTGGCAATTAACACATCACAAAATATCACAACAGGTTTTAACAGTTTTAACAGGTAATTGTCATGGCAAGTAATATATGCAAACTACAATGAGACAAACGAAAAAACAAGACAAACCCCCTAAACTCGAGAGAAACATTATCCTCAATGCATGTAAAAATAAACAAAGAAAAATGAAATGCAAATGAGTTAATCGGAGAGGTCGTCACCCTGAATTCGTAGTGTCTTTTGGGATATTTGCTGGAGGCATTTACTTCCTCGTCTTGCTAGTGGTGGTGTGGTTGGTGTAGGTTCACTTTCAACTTTCGCAACATTGTCAACCAGCTCATCCTCCTTCTCGGCCTCTTCGGTTGGCAAAACTTATCGCTTCGATGCTTGTTTTGATTTCATTGTCAGAGATGGAGACTTCGATTGGGCAGAGGTGATATCTTCAGAATCTGAAAAATCATGACAAGAGGTCAGTGCATTGTTGGTTAGAGTTTTGTTCCTTACCTCGTTTTGGTATAAGCGTTGCCAGAGCATTGTTGCTTGCAGCTGGCCTAGAATTGCCAACTTTAGTTGCCGTGGCAAGTAACTCGGCAGAAAAAATAAGAAAAGTCACATTGTATATCGGATTAATCTCTAATATGACACTCTCCAAAATGATATCTCGATCCTTCATGTATCACCAAAACATTTGATGGCTTGCCTCCAATCGATGTAACAAGGGATGAATTAAATGTACTAGCGCATGGGGAATTGTCGCGGTATGTTTACTTGTCGGGGTAGGTCTGGTAACAGTGGTCTTCTTTGTTATCGTGGGTGCTTTTGGAGGACCTTCTTGCATGATCTTCAAGTCGTTGCTCCTTGAGAAGCCTTACTTTTCTTTTTTTTTTTTGTAGTTTTTCTTTCCTTTAGTAATTCTTGCTAAAAATGATGACATAAAAATGATGACACTAACAAGCCAATCAAATCTAAGAAAACTAATGCAAAATTTATTGTAAACTAACAAGAATAAAGAAATTAAAAAGATTAGGGTTGTCTCCCTAGAGCGCTTAATTTATAGTCTCAGCCTGACAATGATACCTCCATTAGAATTGCTATGGCATTCTTTCCTTGAATAACCAACGTAGGAAACCGAAGAACTTTTTCCTTTAAGTTTTCCAAACTTTTGATTGTACAACAAGGAAGCATGTTTTGGCATGGTGGCTATGAACAACCATCTTAGGAAATCAAACTACTTCTTCTCTGTAAATCTAGTGAGCTTTTGACTGAATTCAGTACCCTAGTAATGCTTAGGCTTTGATGTCTCTTTTTCCTGTTTAGGCTGTAACTAAGAAGAAATTATCACGGGCAAGGTGTTATCTTTTCTCCAGTAAACATATTTCAATTGCTCAGGCAATGAACTCAACTCAAGAGAAGGTGGTTGTTCAATAGAAAGTTTAGGGGTTTAAATTCCTTACTCGAGCAATCAAGAAATTCAAAATTTTTATCAGGACGATTCACAAGCCAGTTTGCTTCTTGTTGAATTTCATTGTCTAGCTCTCGTTCCTTGATGTTCTCAAATTCAAACTCGACAGTCGTACAATTCTATAGGCAATATTCCTCCATGTTGATACCTAGATTTGTCTCAATGGTTTTAATGAAATTGCATTCCTCTGGATCATCCACATACTTGAGTGCCTTGAAAGCTTTCAGCGTGACTTACTGATCATTCACTCTCATTGTGTGTTGTCCTCTCTCGATATTGATCAGCATTCTTCCCGTTGCTAAAAATGGTCTTCCAAGAATGATAGGAGTGAACTCATTTGCTTCATAATCCAAAATAATAAAGTCAGTGGAAAAAATAAATTTATTCAATCTTACCAAAATGTCTTCGATTTTTCCTTCTAGTTGAACGTAAGATCTGTCGGCAAGTTGTAGTGTGACTCTGGTGGGTTTTGTCTTTCCTATTCCTAATCATTGAAAAACAATTTTGCCATAAGAATTATATATGCTCCAAGGTCGCACAATTTTTTTCCAACATAATGGTTGCCAATAGTACATGGTATCGTGAGACTGCATGGATCATTCAGCTTAGGCGACAATCAATTATGCAACATCACCATACATGCTTCTGTCAAGGCAACTATTTCAAACTCGTTCTGCCTTGTTCGCTTAGAGATAATTTCTTTAAGGAACTTAGCATAGTTGGTCATCTGCTCAATTGCCTCAACCAATAGCAAGATAAAGTGAACATGCTTAAGGATGTCAAGGAACTTCTTGAATTGATATTCACTCTTCTGCTTCCTCAACCTCTATGGGAATGATGGTGGCAATCTGATTTACTTGCCTTTACTTGTCTTATCGGAGTGCGCAACATTGGATGGAATTTTCGTTGCAGGTGGAATTACCGTGGCAATTTCTAAAGGCTTATTATCTATGATTGTCGTAGCCTCATTGTTGGGCTCATCTTTCTTAATGAAGGACTGTTTTGTTGGCTAATTACTCTTCTCGGGTTGAATCAAATCATTTCTCGCCTTTGGTCCAGTTTGGTAGGTGATCACTTTACATTGTTCATGCCCCGTTCCTCGTGCAACCTCAGTGTCACTGGGCAAACTTCCTTGTGGCCTCATACTTAAGACTTCAGCAAATTGCCCAACTTGCATCTCCAACGATTTCAGCATTGCTCCTTGACTCTACATTATGATCTCAGTCCTGTTTATAAAATAGACAGTCTTTTTCATAAAGTTACTAGTCTCAGCCATATAAGACTTAGTCTTAAGCATAAAAGCATTCAGAGTTATTTCCAAATGACTTATTGATGGTGATTGTTGCTGCAGCAATTGAGTTTGTTGTCGTGGCAAGTGTTGTTGAAAGCCTGATGATTCTATATTCTAGTAGGGTAGATTTTTGAAGTCGTTCTGGCTACTCCAAAAAATTTTGGGTGCTTCCGCCATTCTGCATTATATGTTTTGGAATATGGATTGTCATTCCGATTGAAAGTCCCAACATAATAACTTGACTCTGGATTCTACGGACATTCAGAATAATCATGATTAATATTACATAAAACACAAAATGAATCAGCTACTTTGAATTTCTGTGTATCATTGGGTTGCTGCAAATTCTTAACCATGTTGGTTAATGTAGCAAGCTGTGTTGAAATCGTGTCCGATGAATCAAGCTCAATTGCTGTGGCATTTTTTCTTAACGGTCCTCTCCTGATGGATGGGTATTGGCAATCGTTGTTGGCAATTCTGTCCAAGTTCTCTAATGCTTCCCCGGGTGACTTGTCTAAGAGTGTGCCTTTGTCAAGGCATCTAGCATCATCCTAGTCGGTGCGTTTACTCTATTGTAGAACATTACAACTTTTGTCCAATCTCTAAATTCATGCATGGGACACTTGCGCAGAAGCTCCTTATATTGATCCTAAGCTTTATACATGGACTCATCATCTGCTTGAAGAAAAAAAAAGTAATGCCATTATATAGCTTAGCATTCATATTAGGATGATTATACCTTAACAGGAAACTGCGGCATAGTTCTGCCCGTGATTTCAATGGTCTAAGTGGTACACCGTTCAACCACGTTCTCGCCCTATCCCTTAGTGAATAGAGAAACAGCTTTATCTTTAGGACATCTTCATGGGCTCCTCGCTGATGAAAAGAGCCACAAACTTCTAAGAAAGCTCTCAAATGTTGTCTGACATCTTCATAAGGTGAACTGCCAAATTGCCCAAATGAGTTGAGCATGCTGAACATAACCCACTTTAACTCAAATTGTGCAGCTTGGATCTTAGGAGTGACAATTCCTGGTTTGAGATCATCAAGATCTAGAAGTAGATAATCTCGGATGGTTCTATTCCGTACACGAACATGTTGCTCTTCTAGAATTGCATTGTCTCCTGCCGCGACATTCTGGTGGCCAATGGCATGCGGATTGCCAAGGGAAGTTTGATTTCTGAGGGCATGCGGATTGTCGAGGGCATTCTGATAGTCGTGGGCATTCTAATTGCCGACTGGATTGTTTGGCTAGTTTTCCATAGCTTTTTGGTTTAGTCTTCTATTACGAAAAACTCGTTCAATTTTTTGTTCAAACGGTAATCTTGTGTTGTAGGTCTTGCTTTGGTCATACACAAGTGCAAAACCTGCAAAATGAGGTCAACCCCTTGAATTAAATAACAATGTAAAATAAAAGTGCAAGAAATTAAAAATGAAGTTATCATTGTCAATCTCCGACAACGGTGCCAAAAACTTGTTGCGTGATTTAAGTTCAACGCAAACGGTGCAAGTAAACACCTTGCAAGTAATAGTATTAAGATCGTCTCCATAAGGATTGGTTTGGGCCATTTTGCTTAAGTTATTGTACTGTAAAATAAATAAATTGATGGTGATAGATAGTGACAAATATCAAGTAAAATAAACTAAGTGTAAAAGAAATTAAATAAATAGAAAGAGGTAACTGATATGAGAGAATAGGCTAGGTTATCGTGAGTAGTGGTGTGATTGTCGGATGAGTTGTTGTGGCTAGTAATTGATGCATGAAGTAAATTGCTATGGCAAGTAATTGTTTTAGCAAGTGAATTGTTGTGGTAAGTGATTGATTTGTGTTGAGATATTTGATTTTGATATAACTTAAAGAAAAATATTTTTGGACTTAAACTAATATGCAAAAATATTTCAAAAGTCTATAAACTTGAAAAATATGTTTGAAATGTTTTCAAAGGGGTTTTGACATGTTTTAATTGATTCTAAATAGCCAAAGTGTCAAAAATAGGTCCTAAGTATCGGTATAGTTTAACCTGTATCGATACCTAGAGTCCCCGTACCGGTACAACTTTCTGAGAATCGTACGCCCCTATTTCCCTGAGTTTTGGAAAATTCTAGTAGCCATTTTAAGTGCCGGTATAGGTTTGGCCATACCGATACGCTAGGGTGCATACTGATACCTATATATCGAGTATTGATACCTTTTGTATTGAATGCTCCAACAGTTGTTTTTTCTTAAGGCAGGTAACAATACCAGACCTCGTATACCGATACGTCGTGCTCCAAAACTGCATTTATGGCTAGAATTTATGTCCCCAATGACTCTTAACAACCTCCAACGACTAGCAACTATCATGAAGCCATTAGAGGATTTAAAAGACCTCTTCATGCATCCATAAAGAACAAGAAACATATTGCCAACATTCATGTATTGAGAAATTATTTTTGAGCTTAAAATTATCATATTTCTTGTAGAAAATACTTGTGAGCCAAATTTTCATATTTGCTCAAATGTTTAGGATTTTGGGTAAGAGCTTAATTGTGCAAACATATTTGCCTTGTATGGTTTTTCATTTGTTTGCTAATTTGTATTCTCTTTGTAAGAGAGGATTTCTAGACTTTGGGGTATAAGTCTAGGTTTGTGAGGGTTATCCCCTTGATCCTGGAAAAAGGAAAGACGAGTTAGTGGATTTGTATAAAATCCTTAGTGTGAATAGCTAAGGTAGTGGAAGTAGACTCGGTTGGGTAGTCGAACCACTATAAATCATCGTATCCAAATTTTTGTTACTTAGCCTTTCATTCACCCAAGAAAAAATCCAATTCACCCCCTCTTGGCATTCGATTGATCGATACGAGCCTCACAACAATTGTTTTCAAAGCTTCATCTCTATGCCAGATTAACATCCTAGAGTCGATCCTTGAGGTGTTCATCATTTTACATCAACCGGTGATTATGGCACAATCCATCGACAAGCCTCCTTACTTCGACGGTGTCAACTACTCCTATTGGAATAATAGGAAGATTTTTTTCATGAGAGCCAAAGATTATCGTCTTTGAGATATTATTCTTGATGGCTCATTCATTCCAAAAAGAAGCAAGGCAGAATAGAGTGCGAATGATCGCAAAAAGATAGAGCTAAATGCAAAGGCCGTGTATATCCTCTTTTGTGCACTTGGTCCGAAAGAATATACAAAAGTCTCTTCTTGTGAAAGTGTCAAGGAAATTTGGGACAAGCTTGAAGTCACTCATAAAGGAACCAATGAAGTAGAGGAGACCAAGATTGGTCTTCTCAACCTTGAGTATGAGAACTTCAAGATGAACCCGGAAGAAGACATCAAAGCTATGTTCGATCGGTTCTCCATCATTGTGAATAGACTTAAAGGTTTTGAAGAGGTGATTTCAGAGGACAAGCTTGTAAGGAAGTTGATTTACTCACTTTCCAACTCATGGGATTCTAAGAAGACCATAATCATTGAAGCAAAGAATTTGAAGGAGCTCAAGCTCAATGAGCTTATGGGATCTTTGCTAACCCATGAAATGATGATGTCAAAGGAGAAGAAGAAAGTAGAGAAAGGCATTAAAGACTTGAATGTTGTTGATCTTAAATCCTCCTCAAGAATTCAAGAAGAATCAAATAAAGAGTAAAGTGAAGATAAAGAAGAAGATATGGTCAAGCTCTTCAAGAAATTCACCCGATTCATGAAGCAACATAAGTAAGAATCAAGGCATGAATCGAGAATAAAGATGAATGATCCCATCATATGCTTTGAATGCAAGAAGCCGGGGCACATTAAGTATGATTGCCCTCGTTTCAACAAAAAGAGATCAAGACATAAGAAGAAGGCATTTGTGGCTACATAGAGTGACGAAGAGGACTCCACCGATAATGAAATAGCTCACTTTTGTCTCATAGCCATCGAAGAAGATTTAAGGGAAACTTCTAATTCATCTACTTCAATTTCATATTCTTTTGATGAATTACAAGATGCCTACGATGAGTTGGTTTTAGAATTTAAAAATCACATTTTGAAAAACAAGAAATTGGTTTTAAATTTGAAAATTCAAAATGATTTTATTTCTAAAATTAAGGATGAACTTGAAGCAAAACTCAATGAGTTTGAACAAAAGAATGTTGATTTATAAATTTTGCTTCAACAAGTTCAAAAAGGTCATCAAAAGGAGTTGGATGATCTTAGAAAGGAAAAAGTTTTGATTTACAAAGATCTTGATAAGAAAATTGGAGAATGCTCCAAATCTAGTTTTGTAAATTCAAACTTTTATCAAGGACAATCTAGTTCTCCTAGATTTTTTTAATGGAAAATGTGTTAAAAACATTTGGGTCCCAAAAAATTTGTTCAAACAAAAAGGATGAATTTGAAAAATGGATTCCTAAAGGGGCTAAAGTTTTTGGGACTAACTCTATTGGATCCAAAGCAATTCGAATACCAAAAATTACTTGATTTTCTTTTGTAGGTGTGCTTGAGCAATGTTGACCAAAGTTGAAATTATGGAAGCTCATGACAAGCAAAGGAGGAAGGACACTTGGAGAATGAAGGCTTAACATCCTACCTTGGTTCAAGTGGTAAAATTTATTTCATGCAATTGTTTGATCATGTTCTCCACGTTGTGCTTAATTGCATATTGTTAGGGGGAGTCTGAAATTGCATGAGTTACATTTTTTGGCCTAGTATGCTAATATTTATGTTTTTGGCCTTAAACTTGTAATGTTTGGTTGATTTTGGTGAAATTCATGCTTGATTTGTTCTAAATATGTTGTCTTGAGAAGCATGTTGATTAAAATGTAGCTTGTATGCCTATCTAATCTTCTTAAAGCCTTTGGATGCTCTTAGGATATCATAAAAAGGCATTTTAGAAGTGTTTTTGCTACATTTTCTGCCAAAATTGTACAGCCGATATCGGTACTGCCTTTACCATACCAGTACTACAGTGGTCCTATACCGATACAGATGACTCCGTACCGGTACGCGTAGACAAAATGGGACAGTTTTGTCTCCTTTTTGCCATGCCTTGTATACTTGTATAAGTATCTTGTTATATGGCATGTTTAATTGAATTTCTTGGTTTATTTCTTTTATTTATTTGAAATTCAAATTATTTCTCTTGAATTATTGGACTAACAATTTAATTGATGCTTGAGTAAAGGAGAGTCCTTTTCTAAAAATTCTTTCTTTTGTCAAATTTTTGGGGTCTAACTCTCCAATTGTTATCTTGAACTTAAATGTGATTTCAAACTTTGTTTTGAAAATATTTTTTGATATAATAAAAAGGGGAGAGATGTGTTTGAAATTTTCAATTTTAAAAAAAATGGAGCTTAAATATTTTTCAAAAAATATTTTTTTTCTAAAATTATTTTTCTAAGGGGGAGTTTTCACAAAAACAATTTTTCAAGTGGCTTCCTTATATCAAAAAGGGGAGATTGTTGAGATATTTGATTTTGATATAATTTAAAGAAAAATATTTTTGGACTTAAACTAATTTGCAAAAATATTTCAAAGGTCCATAAACTTGATAAATATGTTTGAAATGTTTTCAAAGGGTTTTTGACATATTTTAAGTGATTTTAAATAGTCAAAGTGTCAAAAATAGGCCTTGAGTACCGATATAATTTGAATCGTACCGATATCCAGAGTCCTCGTATCGGTACGAATTTTTGAGTACCGATATGCCCCTTTATCCCCGAGTTTTAGAAAATTCCAGTAGCCATTTTGAGTATCGGTACAGGCTTGGCCATACCGATACTCTTTGTATTAAATGCTCTAATGGCTATTTTTTTCTTAAGGCATGTATCGATACTAGACCTCGTTTACCGATACGCCCTGCTCCAAAACTACGTTTATGACTGGAATTTATGTCCCCAACAGCTCTTAACAACCCCTAACGGCTAGCAACTATCATGAAGCCATTAGAGGGTTTAAAAGACCTCTTCATGCATCCATGAAGAACAAGAAACATGTTGCCAACATTCATGTATTGAGAAATTGTGTTTGAGCTTAAAATTGTCATATTTCTTGTAGAAAACACTTGTGAGCCAAATTGTCACATTTGCTCATGTGTTTAGAATTTTGGGTAAGAGCGTAATTGTGCAAACATAATTGCCTTGTGAAGTTTTTCATTTGTTTGCTAATTTTCATTCTCTTTGTAAGAAAGGGTTTTTAGACTTTGGGGTATAAGTCTAAGTTTGTGAAGGTTATCTCCTTGATCTCAGAAAAAGGAAAGACAAATTAGTGAATTTGTGGAAAATCCTTAGTGTGGATAGTTAAGGTAGTTGAAATAGACTCGATTGGGTAGTCGAACCACTATAAGTCATCGTGTCCAATTTTTTATTACTTAGCCTTTCATCCACCCAAGCAAAAATCCAACTCACCCCCTCTTGAAATTCAATTGATCGATACAAGCCTCCCAACACTTTGGCAAGTTAATTGCTATGGCAAGTGATTGCTTTGGCAAATGAATTGCCCTTCGATGTTCGGCGGAGTGTTCTTCAATGCCTTCACGTTATCCCTAACCGAAGAATTAATGGTTGTGCAAGGCTTGGTGATACATCCCTACGTTAACCTTTGGGTGGACAACATTGATCCTTTCACTTTTCTTAGCCGCTGAAATCCGTTCCTTATTCTTAAGACAAATTAGTTTCCACTAACGGTTGTTTAAATGGAAACCGTATCCAATCATTTCGTAAATCTAGCTCTCCCGGGCCTAGATAAATGAATGCATTCAAGTTCATTTCCCAAGTTTCCTTGAAGCGAAATTAAGAACCAAGAAGAGATAAACACTGATTTTTATAGAATTAAAAAGCAAAATCAATCATTCGTCTCTACACACCATAAAACTCGATAACTCAAGCCAAATAATCTAATCCATGGCTGAATTAAAAGAAAACAACATTGAATAAAACCCATGCATGGTGGGATCGCACAATACAAGTGAAAAGAATTGGAGAAGATGAACTTCTCCAATCTGCGTTAATGACTGTGCGTAAATCCTCCTCTTCGATCCAATCTCTTTCACGGATGACTCCCTTGATATGTTGTTGCTATCTCCTTAAATAGGTGAGGAGAAAGAGTTTGAATACGTGTGAAATCTGTGGGATTTGATCTCTAACTAAACCAACATTTGAATTTGAATTTGGGTAATTATCCTCTTCGTTTGAATTAATTCCTGGAGATAATGGCTTGTATCACGACTGGCCAGGGCATCCTTCAGTAAGTGGTTCGGCAACTCATCAACTTTATCCCGACTTGTCAAGGCATTCTTCGGCAAGCGACTCGGCAACTCGTCCTGCACAAAATAAAGCAAATCAGCAACGATTTCTCCACAAAACTATCAAAACATAAGGTCAAGCCCAATAGACCGAGAAACTAAGAAACTATGCATGAATGGCTAAGAATGCAACTAAAATGAGCTTAAGTTTAACAATAATACGAGTAAAAAGGGTAGAAAATATAGTACTTTTTCACACTTAACAAAAATAGATGCCCAAACAATAATTTTTTGGTCAAAGTAGGTGCCTCAATTTGACCTTGAAAAGGGCAAACAATTGATGGTTTGGGCACCTAAAAGGGACAAAAAAAATTTAGGTATCTAAAATGGAAAAACGAGATAGTTTGGGCACTTAAAAAGAGCAAAAAAAATTAAGCACCTAAAAGGAAAAAAACATGATAATTTAGGCACTTATTTTGACATTAATTTTTTTCAAGTTTTTACCTCATAATCTCAAGGAAACAATCTGTTTAATATTAACATTGTTCTAAGACAAATGACATGTCCCTGGAACTAAAGAAGAGTGTTGACGTTGTTATGGATGAAGGTGGCGAGTGTACGACTGTACGGGTGACACCGTCTCCCGCCAAAACAATGAACGCGTACTGCCAATCATCTCTCGAAATGGGGAAGAACCGAGAGATGGAACAGAATCCTTCTTGCAAGATTTTCTTCTCTTGTTTGGTCTTTCTCGTCTCGAAGATTCTTTGTTCTTAATCCAACTCCGTGCTCCTGGACAGGGGAGCTGGATTGCCAAGGGGGAGAAATCATCATATCTTTGCTCGTTACCAAATGAATCAAGTTCGGTTGCTTCTTTTCTTTTCTTTTTCATACTTGTGATTTTCTCAGTTAAGTGTCTAATGACTAGCTTCTCATAGTTACTAGCGCGAAGGCCTTTCCCAGTTTAGAGACGAAGGTGATTAAAGACTTGCCCCTCAACTTAGTCATAGCCTAACATAGCTCCTGCTCCCAGTCCAACACTGCACCAACAAACTCCAAAACTTGCTTCCGAATATCTTTCCAGAACTCACATCCAAAGAAAATATGTTCCATCCTCGAAACATTTTTCTTCAAATTTGTTCCATTATAATTATAACTTGTCAAAAAATAATTCATAAAATATCTTTATAAAAACAAAAGGGCGGATATGCAGATCTCAGTCAAGATTGAAATAGTCGATATAGCGTCATCGCCCCAACCCTACACTCCAAAGAGCATCAAATGCCTCAACCCTACATTCCACATACACATATAATGTCGTTATCCCTAAACCTGGACATCTCGTACCAATCCTTATCGCTCCCCATAAGGAAGTGCAATACTGCTAGATCCTGGTGACATGTCACCTATATCCGGCATCTCTCACTCGAGTTAGTAGAATGTTTAATCTTATTAGCCTTATTACCCAATTTGAATTATCACATCATTAGCGCATATTGCATTACCGAAGCCTACTCGGATTGTGGAATCATATTAAAACTTCAAAATCTCACCATTAAGTACTATGCATATCATACATGACATATATGAATTCACATCTAACACTACAAGCACATTTGGTAGACAACACCATGCAACACATTAAAGCATCTCAAAATAGGCATAGGTAAGTAATCTCATTGGCATTTTAGCACACATGTAATCCTATACACACCTCAGATAGCATTTAAACACACTTGGAAGCATATATACATCTCACGTGACATTCAAGCACGTTTTTTAAGCTTATCATATACCTCTTAAAGCAGTTAAACATACATATAGGCATAAACACATTTCACATGGCATCATTAGCAAAGGAGACTCATCTCAATGAGTCTCAAAACACATCTTGACTTAGTAGGGTTAAAAGCACTTAACTTTAAGCACCAAAATGACACAATCAAAGCTTCATTCCACCACTTTATCCTTCACTTTAGAGGAGGACTTCGCACAAAATAGAATGAGAAAAACCTCAATAAAAACTTTGGTAAGCAAAAACTTATATTCCGACGTTACCTTGCCCATGTGATCTTTTAGCTTGAAAAAATGGATTATGAGACAGTGATATGGATGTCATGAACTAAATTCAGGTCTCAGTAGGGTAAACAAACTAATTGTAATCAAGCGCTATTTGAGTTCCATTTTAAATAATAAAAAACGAAAACTTAAGTCAATAGCTTAAATAGCTCAAGATATCGAGCAAGCTGAATTTGAATAGCCTAGTGTTTGACTTCAGTGACTAAGGAGTATAATCAACTTTATTTTGAATGTATATATTATTGTAATTATTATTGATAATTTTCACTACAAACTTGAGCTCAAGCATAAATCATCAAGCTTAAAGTCAAGCATAAGAATCGAAGTTACTTTTTAAGATAAATGTACCTAATCAAGTGAGTGTAAACAGTTTGATCTTTACTTCATCAAGTTCAAGCTTTAAAATTAAAAGTCAATCGAGCTCACTCCAAGTTTTGAGCCCTAAGTCTCAAGTAAAGATCAGATTCGAGTACTTCAAAGAAAATAAAGAAACAAGAGTAACTGGATCCAACTACTAACAGACAAACAGATACAAAAGCAAAAATAAATAAGGCAATGAAACATAACAGAATTTCGCAGGTTGCACAACGAATATTTTCTATATTCTTAAACGAGCAAAGCTAACATATCAAGTATGTAATTCAACTACGAAAGGCTAATCATTTTCATGTGTAAGATCAGTGTATCTAGCAATGAATATATTTCATTGAAATGAAATTGAGAATCATACCCTGAAAAAAACGGATAAACCAAACCATTTAACTCGATACAGCTCTCACCAGCCCTTCTTCAACCCTTCATCTCTCATAAACCTCCGAACATTGGCCACCCGATCCCACTTTCCAGATTCTGCATATATGTTAGCAACGATTACCAGATTCCCAGTCCTCTTTGGCTCCAACTCGAGCAACCTTTTCTCCACCTTATCACCAACATCATCAGTGCCATTAAAACTATGAACACACTGCATGCACTTAACAATGTCCTCCATAAGAAAGGGTCTGGTTCGATAGGCATGTTGTTTATGAAAGTATATGCATCTTTCAAATGGCCAGCACGACCCAAGATATCAACCATGGCACCGAATGATTCATCATACGCTTGATCCCGTGAACATCCTCCATTTCGTGAAAATATTGGAACCCATCATCGACCAATCCAGAATGGCTACAAGCACAAAGAACTCCAAGGAATGTAACATAATTTGGTCTTATACAAGAAATTCTCTTCATCTCTGTGAAAAGTTCAAGGGCTTCCTTAGCAAAACCATGTTGAGCAAATCCCAGAATCATTGCACTCCAAGTCCACACATTTTTCTCCTTCATTCTCTTTGAAAACTAGGCCAGCATATCGAACATATCCGCTCTTCGCATACATATCAACAAGGGCAGTACCCAATTTAGTATTCAAAACTAAACCTCTCCGAATAATTTGCAAATGAAACAACCTCCCTAAGCTTAAGAACCCTAACTCTGCACATGCTGAAAGCATGATCACCATCGTTGTTTCATCCATATCAAAACCACAATCTCTCATCTTAACGAAATACTCAAGCGCATCCTCAAGGCAGAAATTCTCAACACAAGCAGTAATCACAGCGTTCCACGAAACCACAGTTCTTTTCCACATTTCATCGAACACTTTCTTTGCATCCAATATCTTCTTACAACACCCATAAAAATGCACCAAATTGTTTAACATAAATATCATCATCCAAACCATGCTTTACAATCTCCCCATGAACCTGTCTCCCTTCCTCTAGTGATTCAGCCCCCGAGCACACCTTCGAAACAAATGGGTACGTAAGCTTATTGCGTTTAAGTCCACGTTTTCGCATTTCTTTAAGTACCCAGGTTGCGTTTTGGGGAGAATCGCTGGAAGCATAGCGTCGGATGAGCATATTCCATGTAGACGGAGTTGAATTGAGTGAGTTAATGAGAAGGGAATGCGCGTAACTGAGGTTTTTGAAAGGAGATAGAGAGGAGAAACTAACGAGCTCGGTGAGAAGAAAAGAATCTTGCTGGAGATTAGAGATGAGGATTTGGGCGTGGATTTGAGAAAGATGTTTGATTGAAGAGCAAAGCGTTAAGAAAAACCAGACATTTATGCTTTTTGGAAGGCACTGCCATCATCGTGATCTTGTGTCTGCTTGTTCTACAGGCAAGAGTGGCGGCTTCATTCATGAGGTTTTCCATATCAGCACCACTGAATGCTGGTGTTCTCATGGCGATCACATCGAGAATCGAGTCTCTTGTTGTTGCTGTGTACCTTCGTCCTATTTATGGAGTATTGCAATAAAATTTATAATTCTGTATCAAAACTAACTATCGTATCCACCAAAACAAATAAATCAAACAATGCCTCACCGCACTCACAATTCGTCTATCAAATCTTCCAGTGTTTGAGGCCGATCAGTAGCAGCAACGACGATAACTCCAGTATTAGCAGTAAAATAAAACCGAAATTATTATATACTAAATATTATATAAATTAATTATATTTTTTCATTGAATTTTTAAAATATCATTAAATTTTTGTACGGCCATATTTGGTAAAAAATTATTTGAGCTAAAATTAGAAGTTTGACGGGTTAAATCTATTAATTTGGATGTTTGGGGTGAGACTTCTAATTTTAAAAAAAGTTGCGAATACGAGCTCTATGAAATTAGAGATTTTGATGTAAGAGTTATAAGGACCCTTCTATCCTTAACAATTATAAAAAATCTCTAAATAACCTAAATTTGACCTTTTCTATTTTAATTCTTTAACCTCAAATATTTACATTGTGACATTTGTAAACTGATACTTTTTTTCTCACACATTTATTATAACACCCCGACCCGGATATCACAATTGGGCCTCAAGCCCAAAACAAAACCATTAAAATTTCTCAAATTGGGTTTAGCCAAACAAGGTATTTCTCGAAAACATTTAAAGCCAACAGTTGAAAATATAGATAAATAATCAAAATGGTATAAAGAAGCTCTAATTTAGATTTAAAATATTTGAACATTCGATTTGATTAATACAATTCAAAATAATAAGAGTTACAAACTCCACCACGTAAGGTCCTATGAATACATAGCCCACTAAACACAAATATTGTAGTCTAGAGACCACTACATGCTGAAATCTCGTACTGGTAGTGCTCCACGATCCCACGATCAACCTACATACGAAAACAACGATTTCGAGCGCTGAGCTTACAAAGCTCGGTGGTACACATCTACTCTATTATACTTCATGCTAATCATAAACATAACCATGCAATCTAGTACAAGCAACACGGAGAGATAAATAAACACATAGTGCTACCACTAGTCGTCTAAACACATGCTCTCATCATAGCAAAACATCATACATGGCCCACAAGGTCCAACCATACTCGGGATCTCACCAGATCATCCAAGCTAAAACACACAAGCCATAACCATAAACCTAGAGTAAGACTCGATGTCATACTACTTCGGGAACATACACTCTAAGTGAGGCCGGGTACCACACAACTTCGGGAATGTGCACTCTTTGGGTGAGACCCGATGCCACACAGCTTTGGGAATGTATATCCATGCTCAAAATCTCTCATCGAGCATCCTCGAATGAGACCTAGTGCCACACAGCTTTAGGAACGTATGTTCGACATCTTTAACCATGGTGTTGCAACACTTTCTCGTTGGGTATTTGGATTCCATCAAACAAGGTAACTCAACCAACCAAGTGTTCAAATAGCACACAACATGGACACGATTACCACACAGTACACAGTATTAACATGATTACTAATCTCTATGGTTTCTATCAATTATCAAGCCATCATCTAGGTTTACCAACTTGTTAATACATTATGAAAGTGTACATTAATATCCCCATTTATTATCTCATTAATCCGTATTAGCTCATTAACATCCCGCGTCAATTTTTATATTTTAATAGCATTATAGATTATTCTTTTCAGTGGGTACCGGTACTCGAACACAAGTATCGATACGGTACCCCTAGGTACCGTACTTAAACGCGTACCGATACTAATATAGCTTATTAGAAATCCTTACTTCCACAAGTACCGATACGATTCCCAAATCGCATACTAGTATGGTTAAAGCTCGTACAGATACCATATTCACAAGTTCGTACCATTTCCCTTGAACTACGATATTATCACACTTTTTCGATCCCTAAAGCTTATGAAAGTCATTAGGGTTTGTTTACTAACGTATTTAATCAATTAATATTAATTATCAGCTTCATGATCATTTATTCGAATATTACCGATTATCAGTCCGTTTAGTATAATTTCCATCAAACATGACAATTCACATTTCAAGTACTCAAGCAACACAACATGTAAGTCAACCAATCAAATAATTATACGGACATTCAAACGACCCTACACGGTCTCTGAAGCTCATAATAGCCTCGAATATTCTCAAGCTCATCAGGCATCTCAATATTTACCAAGTCTCGTGATACTGGTCTCAATACATGTTTATTCATCGTCTACCAATTTTGCAGACACTAACACACAAGGCAATCACATTTATGATGCTCATGAAGCAATAAGAGTTCGAGGCGTACAAACCTTAAGCCAAAGCGATAAATCCACATATAAGTTTCCCGATTATTCCACTAGATCCAATATCCGATCCCAAATAATCCTTGTATAACAACGAATATGAAACTACATCAATTTCATGCATCCAATATTCAATTCACAAGGTCAAACACGTAAAAATAGCTTACCAAGTTCGAAATTGGTGAAACGAATTACGCCACCGGACTTAGAACGTCGAAAAACCCCCGGGTAAGGTCCCTTAGAAAAAGTTAACTAGGGTCAAAAAGTTAATGGTCAACGCCCGGCCAACGGTTAAAGCCCGGTCAACGGTCAACGGCGGCTTGACGACTATCAACAACAGCTCAGCTTGGCGATTAACGACGGATCAGCTCGGTAGTCAATGGTTCAGACAGCTCAGTCAAACGATAGCTCAACTCGGCGGTTAACGGCTCAGACGGTTCGATCAAACGATGGCTCAGCTCGGCGGTCAATGGCTCAGACAGCTCGATTAAACGGTGGTTCGACTCGGCAGTCAACAACTCAGACGACTTAGTCAAACGGCTCAAACAGCTGGTCCGATTCGGTCAGCCAACTCACTAGTTCGGTCCAACCAGCCTGGTGAACCAGGTCAAGCCTAGAGTAGCTGCGGGGCAAGCCCATGCCCAGGCGGCGGCACGTGTAGCGCGTGCGGCGGCCTCCGATGGTCAGATGTACACGGCGAGCTCCAGATCAACAATCCAGGAAAACGATCATGGTGGTGACAACGGCTTGCGGTATTAAGCACTGGAAGGTCACTTTTCAACCTCTTCGAAACTTTTCGAGCTTTTCCCCGACGAGTGGCAGCGATGACGACGACGGGGCGACCATCGAATATAATCATATTCTTATACGTTATTTTTCTTGTTTAAATAATCAAACAACTATCGGTTAATTTTACCAAACACTTTTATACAATCATCTAATACAATCCGCTAGTCAAATCAGCTAATGCAATCAGCTATCGGCTAATGCAATCTGCTATCCACTAATTGTCAAACAAGGCATATATGTTATAAAATGGTTATTAAATTTTATCAAATTAGCATAAAATGATCATTAAACTTTTTAAACTTTATCAATAATTTATAACGTGCAATGATCATTTTGTAATAGTTCGATAAATTTAATGATTATTCTGTAACTTTTGAAAGTTTAGTGACTAAAAAATCAATTTAGCATAGTTTATTGATCATTTGTGTACTTTACCCTAAAACTTATAATCATTTTTGATTGATTCAAAAATCAACGGAATTACCGAAATTTATTTAGTTCGGTTAATAAGTTTAAAAGAATCGGTTCAGTTAACAGTTAAAGAGAATTTTTGGTTAATTCAGTTTTAGCTATTTCGGATCGGCCATCGACCAAATTAACCGAATGTACACCTCTAATAATTAGGATTGTTCGTAAAACCCAAACCTATATATCGTACCGAAAAATCAAATTAAACGGTACAGTACAATTTTCCAAAACAGTACAGTAATAGTACCATAACTGAGTTTTGTAAAATTTACTAATTATTGATTATTAATAATATTTATGCAATTAATATATCTTACGTATATTTGCTGTAATGATTTTACATATCGTAGTTTTTGTATTGTTTTGAGAATTTTTGGGGTTGTATCCATAACACGCAGGTAGATGCTTAGAGCTAGAATTTGCTTTTTAAATTCTTTTCTTTGACTGATATGTATATTACTTCAGGAGGTTCAGTTTGTATTTTTATGTCATGAGTATCTCTGTTATGTTCTGTTGAATTGGATTGTAATTTAATCTAATCTCAGTGTTTGCAGTTGTATATTTTAATAAAAAATTATATTTTTACTGAGAAAAAATATTTTAAAATTTGAACTATTTTTTAATATAAATATTAAAGATTTTATTTGAATTTCTTTATTAATATTTTTAAACTATTAAAATTAGTATTAATAAATATATTTTATTTATAATATTAGATATAAAATTGTTCATGATTAATCGAGTTATCATACCGAATAAATTGGTTAACTGTTTAGGCTGTAATCAATTTAAACGAGACAGTAACGATTCACAAAAATGTTAAACATTTTATTCCAGTATTGTTAACCACCCGTGAACACAGGTTTTGGTGTTGTTGGCGATTGAATTTTCGGATTAGAGAATAACTATGTTCTCCCAGGGTACACGAAGCAAATGGATCAAATTATATCCGTGGGGCGTTGATACTTCATTTCAGTGATAAAGTAGCAAATCTATGTTATGATTCTTTCTGGATTGAAACCCAACGACTCCACTTACAAACCAATGGTAGCACCCCCTCAAACATCCAAATACAAAATAAGGAACTCAACCCACAAAATAAATGGCACACTGTTATATAACCCTCCCCCATCATAGACTTGTAAAGGATTCATATGTTCTTTTCTCTATGGTTTTACCTCGAGCGGAAGCATCTATGTATACAAAACTCTTCTTTCCCGATCAAACTGCATATACGAGCAACTTGATAACAGCCCTGCAAAACCCTTAGACAGGCAACCCTCGACTGCACAAGGAGACTTGCAACAACCCATTGGATTACTGTGTTTAACGATTTCCATGCAGTCATCAGATGAATTCGGGGGAAGATTATCTAACCTGTCAACAAATCGGCACGAGTTCAATCTATTTCTCTTGGAATTTGATGTGCAATTTGGGTTCGCAGAGTTTGACAAAGGTTTCGAGGACTCCATTTTATCATCATTACATTCACACAACTTCCTCTTCAACCCGGGAACTAGTTTTAACCCTGTCATTTGATATCAACACATCAATTATCTATTGCAGTCCATAAAATTAGCCAACTTATCTAAAGGAGAATGTTTCGGCATACCAAGCAAAGTGTCATCAATTGAGCATGACTGGCACTCCAAATCACCACAGCAACAGAAATCATTTCTATCTTTATTCGGCCCCGAAATTCTGCAATGGGAAGAGAGCAGGGAACAGATAGGAGTCTAAGACATCTAGGCATAGTGTGCAAAATACGGAACATTATTTGGCCCAAAGCGTTCAAGAAGATAGGGAGCATGAATGAACCGATAAATAACACAAGGTATGATTACCAGTCAATACAAAAATAAATATGATGAAGTGATCATACACGTGTTATTATGTAGAACAATGAATAACAATATACGAAAAAGATAACAGTAAGAGTTTTAAATTGCCACCTAAAATAAACCGAGTAATAGTGAAACAGCAATTAAAACTTAATAATATCATACAAAGTGCCAAGGATACAAAAGCAAACCTGTACATATGCTCAACGAAGTCGTCAATCAAAACAGGCCAAGCACCTGCAAAATAACCAAACAACTCAGATTCATGGGGCATAAATACATTAGAGACAGCCTGAACAAACTTAGGAAGAAAGATTGTTTTTTCTTACTATTTCTCAATCAACAGATTACAATTTATAAGGAAGGGTTAGTACGAAAAAAAAAGGAAAAGATCCCCAAAAAATCAGCAAATCCCTAAAAATCAGCAGTTAAGATTAGAGACTATTTACAAAAGGTAAGCTCCTAGAAATAAGGAAATAATATTCTATCCCTTAATTCTAGGAATTCCAACACTCCCCCTCAAGCTGGAGTATAGATGTTTATCAAACCCAGCTTGCCAATAAGATCTTCAAACATGCCTTTATTTAAGCTTTTAGTTAACAAGTCTGCAACTTGTTGTTTAGTGGGTAAGTAGGTTATGCACACTTCTCTTGAGTCAACTTTTTCTTTGATAAAATGGCGATCTATCTCCACATGTTTGGTGCGATCGTGATGAACTGGATTATGTGCTATACTGACTGCTGCCTGGTTGTCACAGTACATCTTCATAGGTCTGATATGCTGTATTTTTAGTTCCTCCATTAGCCGTTGTATCCAAATTCCCTCGCATATACCATGAGATAATGCTCGATACTCAGCTTCTGCACTGCTACGAGCTACAACAGATTGTTTTTTACTTCTCCATGTCACAAGATTGCCCCATACATAACTACAATAGCCACTTGTAGAGCGTCTGTCATTTACTGAACCTGCCCAATCTGCGTCAGTGTAGATCTCCACATATCGGCTAGCTGTTTTATTGAAGTGTAGACCTTTACCCGGAGTTCCTTTCAAATACCTTAACACTCTATATGCAGCTTCTAAATGTTTCTCCCTTGGGGTGTGCATATATTGGCTGATGACACTCACACTGAAAGCTATATCAGGACGAGTGTGAGATAGGTAGATGAGTTTTCCTACGAGACGTTGATACCTCCCCCTGTCTACTTCTTCTCCATCCTCACCAATGCCTAGCTTCAAATTGAACTCCATAGGTGTCTTGGCTGGTTTGCAACCCAACATACCAGTTTCCTTTAGTAGATCGAGAACATATTTCCTTTGGGAAATAGAAATACCTGTTCGGGACCTTGCTACTCCCATTCCAAGGAAGTATTTGAGATTTCCCAGTCCTTAAGCTCAAATTTTGTGCTAAGGAACTCTTTTAGACTTCTAATTTCACTCGAATCATCTCCTGTTAGGATTATATCGTCAACATAAACGATAAGAATAGAGCATTTACCTTCTTCTGAGTGTTTGTAAAACATAGTGTAGTCTGCCTGCCCTTGAATATAACTCCTGCTGGTCATGGCCTTGGCAAAACGACTGAACCATGCCCTTGGGGATTGTTTTAGCCCGTATAAGGATTTCTTTAACTTGCAAACTCGACCCTTTTCTTCCTCAAACCCAGGTGGAAAATCTATATATACTTCCTCGTTTAGTTCACCGTTGAGGAAGGCATTTTTTACATCTAATTGAGTCGAGGGCCAATCAAGATTGACAGCAAGAGAAATAAGAACACGAATGGTATGAAGTTTGGCAACGGGAGCAAATGTCTCGTCATAGTCGAGGCCATAGGTTTGGGTGAAACCCTTTGCCACAAGTCGAGCCTTGTGCCGATCAATGCTGCCATCAGGTTTAAATTTTGTGGTGAAGATCCATTTGCAGCCGACAGTTTTCTTTCCTTCAGGCAGATCTGAGACTTCCCACGTTCCATTGTTTTTAAGAGCATTCATCTCTTCCATTACTGCATGTTTCCATTTAGTTGATTCAAGGGCTTCTTCCACATTTCTTAGAGTCTCTACATGATCAACATTAGTCACAAAAGTCTTGTAGGACTTAGATAAATTTCCATAGGATACAAACCGAGAAATAGGATGTTGTGTGCAGCTCTTTGTGCCTTTACGAACAGCAATCGGAAGATCAATAGAAAGTGAAGCAGGGGATACCTCTGGTACAGAACAGTCCTCGGGAGTGGATGAGATTGGCACTGTTGTGTCAGTTTCAGGAGAATAACGGCGCCAAGAGTACACAAGAGGTTTAGGAGCTCGATGTTGTTGTTCCTTCGAGGCAAGAATTTGTTCTGTTTGTATTTCGGTGAGAAGGTCACTATTGGAAGGGATAGGATTAATTTTCTGCTGCTGGGTTTGTGTTTTAGTGGGAAGGTCACTATTGGAAGGGATAGGATTAATTTTTTGCTGCTGTGTGGGAGGAATGTTCAAATCGGGAATTATAAGGACATCATGGTTATTAGGATTTTGTGAGACAGTAATGGTGGGAGTAGAATCATGAGGTATAATGAGAAGGGTAATAAGGGTCTCATCTTCATTGAGGGTCTCCCCCTGAAGATGAGTTGTTGAAAAATAAGGTTCGGTTTCAAAGAAAGTGACATCCCGAGAGACAAACATGCGATGCAAAGTTGGTGAATAGCATTTGTATCCTTTTTGTGTAGGAGAATAACCAATGAAGACACAAGTATGAGCTCAAGGATCAAGTTTAGATTGATTTGGTTGATGACTATGGACAAAGGCCTTGCGCAACCGAATATTTTGGCTGGTAGGGTAGAAACACAAAATAGTGGGAAGGCTTTTTGTAGGGTATTTAGAGGTGTTTGGAGGTTTAGGACTTTGGATGGCATTCGATTTATTAAGTAGCACGCAGTAAGGACTGCCTCTCCCCACAAGTATTTTGGGACATTCATGGTGAACATTAGGGCTCGAGCAACGGCTAGAAGGTGTCAATTTTTTCTCTCGGAAATTATGTTTTGTTGTGGTGTGTTAGGACAAGAGCTTTGGTGTATGATGCCTTGGTCAGAAAGGTATGGGCTTAAAACAGAGTTGAAGTATTCTCTCCCATTATCTGTGCAGAGCGCGTGTATGGTAGAGTTAAATTGGGTTCGAATCATTGAATGGAAACTTTGGAATATTTTTGGTGCTTCGGATTTTTCTTTGAGGAGATAAACCCAACAAACTCTAGTATGGTCATCAATAAAGGTTATAAACCACCTAGCTCCCGTAACATTTTTCACTCGGCTAGCTCCCCATAGGTCACTGTGTATCAAGGAGAAGGGTTGAGATTGGATATAAGGTTTTAGTGGATATGGTAGACGAGTATGATTTGATAATTGGCAAATTTCACACTCTAAAGGAATTGGTATTTTTATTTCGAAATAACAAAGGAAACAACTGCTTCAAATACAAGAAGTTTGGATGCCCTAACCTACGGTGCCACAACATGATAGAATCCACATTTGAAGCCGAGAGAGCTAATCCTCCTTGTAAACTGTCTTTATTATCATTATTCCATATGTATAGTCCATCGTCAACCTTAGCAGTGCCAATCATCCTCCCCGATTTCTATTCCTGTATAACACAACCAAGAGCAGAAAATTCAAAGAAAGACATCCTTATCTTGATAAAGCTTACTAATTGAAAGTAAGTTGCAAGATAAATTTGGAACATGTAACACTTTCTCAAGTGAGAAATTCTTTGTAAGTTGAACTGCTCCAACTCCAGCAACGGGTGAATACGAGCCATCTGCTATTCGGATACGGGATTGGTTGTGACATGGGGTGTAGGTGTGAAACAAGGATGAGTTACCATCATGTGATCGGAGGCACCCGAATCGAGAATCCAAGAGGGCTGATTACTAGATACAGAGATGATATTAAGGGCGTACCTTGAGTGGCTAAAGATCCATGAGCGGTTGATGTACCAAGCATCTTATGGAGAGTTTCGAGTTAAGACTTGGTTAGACGAACGTCTAGGACAATTTCAAAGAGATGAGAGAGGAGGTCTTTGGAGGATAACAAGGCCTTGTTGTCTTTTCGATTTTTAGTGTTTCGGGGATAGCCATGAAGCTTGAAACACTTCTCTCTTGTGTGACCAAAGACGGTTACAATAACTACACCATGGTCGGTTTGGCCTGAGTCACTTCCTGCTCGGGTTTTACGAGATTGAGGACCCCGAAATAAGTCTTGAAGTTTCAGCAGGACGGTGACCAATGGTGGTCACTGGTTTTAATTCCTTCATGTCTCCCATCATTACTCGGCGACGATTTTCCTCTCTCCGAACTTCTGCAAATGCTTCACCAATGGTCGGTAGAGGATTTCTGCCCAAAATACGTCCACGGACTTCATCCAATTCTCGGTTTAACCCTGCTAGAAACTCGTAGAGCCGTTCCTTGTTGAGGTGTGTCATAAACTTCGTGTGTTCCAAGCCTTCACCCCAATTTGCTTCATAATACATATCAAGTTCCTGCCACAGGATCTTCAAATTGTTATAGTAATGGGTTACTTCAAGTGCTCCCTGTCGAATATCTTTTAATTTGAGTTTGATCTCAAATACTTGAGAAGCATTTCCTAGATCGGAGTAGTTTTCCTTGACTGCATCCCACATTTCTTTTGCAGTTTTGAACAGAAGATAGGTACGGCTTATGTAACTTTCCATTGAATTGATTAGCCAGGCCATTACAATTGAATTGTTGAGTTCCCATGTAGCATAAGCAGGATCTGCTACGGTTGGCCTTGAGATTTCTCCATTGATGTACCCTAATTTGCCACGGCCTCGAATCACCATAAGAACCGATTGAGACCACTGTAAGAAGTTCTTTCCATCTAAACGGTGATTAATGATTATAAGGGAGGAATTAATGTCACCATGAGAGGTAACCTGATTGATGTTCTGAGTTACTTGTGAAGTCTCAGATTCGGATGGAATTTCAATGTTGTCTGCCATGGGAGAAAGACTGGACAAGAGAGATTTTAAAAAAGAGAAAGAGCAGGATCGAGAAAAGGACCTAGTTCTCTGATGCCATGAACAAACTTAGGAAGAAATATTGTTTTTTCTTATTATTCCTCAATCAACAGATTACAATTTATAGGGAAGGGTTAGTACAAAAAAAAAGGAAAAGATCCCCAAAAAATCAGCAAATCCCTAAAAATCAGCAGTTAAGATTAGAGACTACTTACAAAATGTAAGCTCCTAGAAATAAGGAAATAATATTCTATCCCTTAATTTTGTCCCTTAATTCTAGGAATTCCAACAGAGCCCATAAGACAGACTTCGAGAAACTTAATACCTTTGGGATCATACCCTTCTAGGTTTTCATGTACACACCGACTGAAAGCTAAAACTTGCTGCCAGGTATCCTCAGAAATATTGTGCCACTGATGTTTCTGAAAGAAACTGAAAAACGGTTGCTTGCCTTAATCGAGAGGTTACAGTAGTTCATTAGCAGGCATACTTTTAACTCGAACTAATAGTGCAGTAACAGAACATTTGTCCAGCCCAAGTGATGAGTGATCACTATCATCATATACACATACTATGCGTGCAAAGGATTTTCAAAGGCTAGATTAAGGCAATTAAACTAAAATATTATAGAACGCTCTTACAAGCTAACAATTGAATCTGAGTCAGTAGATGGGTGACTCCCTAGATAAAATTGAAAAGTTAGTTAAAACTTATGGAAATACATAATTAACAACTAATATCACAACTTAAATGAAATTTTGATGCCCAAAGTGAAGTGAGCCTAGACATCTAAACGATAACCAAAAGTTTCAATAGATGCCTCTAAGACAAACAAAAAGGGTAGTAGCTTAGAATCACTGTATCAGTCGTACTCATACCTCAACAAAGTCGCACCATTGGTTAAGCAAACGGAACCTGCCATCCAAGACTAATCTCCATGCAGCAACTGCCCTGCTTACAGCTATCAATCATGCCAAAAGAGACGAAAGAAGATATTCAAATCCAGGACCAAAGAAATATATATTACAAAGATAAATCAATAAAAGCATTAGCATTTAACCAAGTAATATACAATAACTTACTAATATTCTTTTGACCTTTTTCTCGGCATACGAAGAAACAAAATCATAGAAGCGTGAGAATTCAGAAAAGTCTGCCTACAAAATAGAAACCAGCAAGTCAAATTTCAGTATCGATAACACGGCACCAGAGCATATAATAAATAACTGAAAATATACTTCAAAGTAGAGTCTCAAAGACTTAAATAGTCCTTTTTAGAACTTCAACGAAGAGGAATCTCACCATCAAGTCCAGATGTAACATGAGCTTGAGAAGTTCATCAAAGACTGCATTCCTGTCAAAGGAAACATAATAACATGTTAAAATGAACGCAAGAACCCCTGGTGTGTGATGGGATTACAAGACTGAGTACAGAAAATATGATGCATAAGTCCATACGATCTTTTTCACTAAATATTAGATTAAAGTTTTCACTAGTTTAGACATAAACAAATATGAAATTGTAGTAGTCCACACGTTTACAATGTGTAAAATGATATAGGAGACTGCAAAAACTCAGGATTGAGCAGGAGTCTTCAAAATTCAACCTTAAGATGGGATTGAAAGATTTTGATTGTTGAAGCTAAATTAACAATATATTTGACAAGAACTCCGAAGAATGACACTAAGTTCACATGGCATCCCTAAAATATCAAACCGATTCTTTCATGCCAACAGTTTCAAATATTTTAAGAGCATTAACAGATTCTCTAGTCATCCTAATCAGAATTGGTAAACTTCTACATACAGATTGTAGACATGTATACTTACCTTGTCTGCATCCTTGACTCTACCATCTTTAAGAGCTGGTTCAATGCATCCCTCGAGAACTTAGCTCTTTGCGACTCCTCATCTTGTTGGTAGCATTCTTCACCACAAACATGTCCATATCCTGTTCTAAGTTCTGCAAGATAGTTCAGAAGTTAACTAAATTACAGCAAATTAGAAAATAAAAATAAAAGCTTTGACCATTTTAGCCAATTCTTTAAAAAAAATCAAATTGCATTACCTATATTTTCGCCTATTTTTCCATTAAGTGTATTTAGGGTACTAGATGATTATAAAGATTTCCAAAATTAAACCAAATTCTGAATAAGAAAAACGAAATCTCAAGAACAAAAAATAAAAGAAAAACGAAAAAAAATACCACAGAATCGCCGATAAATCTCGAAGATGTCAAATCGATTTGGAGCCAAGGAGTCCATCGGATTCTCAGCTGTTTCCGGAGCTTCGGCGAGTTAGGCTTTCTTTTTGTATATCCTTGTTTGAGCTTGAAAGAAAGCAAAAACTAACCCACAAATAAACTAAAACTGAACTTTCTCTTTTCCGGTGTCGTTTTAAAGGTACAGTACCCTCTCTTCTCTGGTTTTTATTGCAGAAATCAAAACTAAGGTGTTTTTTTGTTTTAAGGGTTAGGATTTTAGTTTAGGGTTTAAAAGTTTAAAATTTAAAATTAGTGTTTAAAATTTAGGGTTTAAAGTTTAGATTGTGAGGATTAATTTTTTAAGGTTAAAATTAAAAATTTAAAATTTAAATTTTTATAATGTAAATATACAAATTTTGTATCAAAATTTATCCCCTTTTTTTTAACCGAGCTCGTTTGCAGAAAGAAATGAAGAAAACGGCTAGTCGGCTACCACAACTTAATTTACATCCGGGCTACCACAACTTAATTTACATCCGAATTGTAAATATAATTGTTTTCCCTATCTATTTTCTTTATATTCTGATCGATTAATATGGTCATATCCGTTCGTTATTTTTATTTTTTTTGAAAATGCATATTATACAAATTATATTATTTAAATCATTTAAAAAAAATAATGTCATCCTATTATACTGAAATCACTTGATGAATACTCTATATCTATCATTAATCTCAATAGCATATGATTAAATGTTCTCGTTTAACACTCTTATTTTTTCAAATCGTGGGTTCAATATTAATTAGAAAAAAATTCTCCTCTTCTTTTAGCCGGGAATGGTAAGTTTAATTTTAATCTTAATCCTATTTAGAGGGAAAAAGAATGAAGAATTTATAGTGGATCTAAAACCTATAATTTAAAGAAAATAAGAGAATAAAAATAAATATTTTGTCCAATCGGCCAAATAGCTTGCTCTCTACTCTTCTTAAATTGGTTTAAGTTAATCATGATTCATGAGACTCTACCTTATACTTTGACAATTCGAGAAGTCAGTTATTTATATATATATTAAACTTAATGACGGTGTGTTTCATAATGATTGATTTTAATGATAATCATGTAAATAGTATTAATTGTGATTATATTTAGGGGTGAGTATTATTCGGTTAATTGGTCGGTTAATTTTAAGTATAATTGGTTAACGATTAAGAGTTATTTTTTCAAAATTCGATTATCGATTAATTCAGTTAGAAACCAGATAATTAAATGAATTAATCAAATTTAGTATATATTACATATATATATTGTTACTGAACTTTTAAAAATTATAAAATGATCATTAAATTTTTGGTATATTAAAATGGTCATTAAACTTTATCAAATTATCACAAAATGATCATTAAATTTATTAAATTATTACAAAATGGTCATTAAACTTTTTTAAAATTTATCAATAATTTATAACGTGCAATGATCATTTGTAATAGTCGATAAATTTAATGATTATTTTGTAACTTTTGAAAGTTTAGTGACTAAAAATATCATTTTAGCATATTTTAGTGACCATTTGTGTACTTTACCCAAAAACTTATAATAAATTCTGGTAAATTCGAAAACCGATCGAATTAACCGAGTTTATTTGGTTCGATTAATAAATTTTAAAAATAATCAATTCGATTAACGGTTAAAAATTTTAATATCACCGACCGAATTCGCTGAATACACACCCCTAATTATATTTATGTTTGTATGGAACTTCAAAAGAGATTTATATAAATAAAATTCCTATCCGTAAAACATAATTTTACACTCGTATATAGAAAAGTTGCTTCCCCCTTAGGAAGCGCCGCTAGGATTTTTTTTTTCAAAATTTTCTCTTTAGCAATCACTCTAGTTTTTTCATTTTGTTTGATCGCCAACACAGTACTAACTTTAATGTTGATTGCCGGCTGTTTGTAACTTTTTTATATAACTAGTTTTATTATATTATATTTATATTTAAATCTAGTTTTTGTTAAGAATAATATTATTTTTGTGGCACATTTTTTTATTTTTGTTGTACGTCTTTCTCAGTCTTTTAACACGTTTTTTCTATCTTTTAGCATATTTTTGTCTTTACTGAGGCTCGCTTGTTTTTTTTAATTTTTATTTTTCTTGAGGTTAGATTTCACACCGCCTCAACTGATTAAAATTGTGCTTATTTAGTTATTCTGACGCTCAACTCTGATTTGCAGTTGTCGGTGGTCTTTCAGTAGTTTGATCTCCATTTGTAGTTCATTTGCCGATGCAGTTAGAGCTGTTCGTATCTATTTTTTGTTCGAGTCTTTCGTTTGGGTTTTAAACATTTTTATTGTATGATGTATGATCTAAAATGACTAATTTATTATATCTTTAGTTATTAAAAAATATCTAAATTATATATTTAATTTACGTTCATAATTTAAACCCTCATTATAATTTAAATATTTTTTAATAAAACTAACTGCTTCTATAAAAAAAATTACACATATAAATTTGTGTTATTTGGAATCGGATTGCGTGAAGAGATCGACCCTTTCACATACTTGATCATGTTGTTTAAGTTAATGCCCCTCCAATCCAAAATTGACATGAGGATTCAAGATTTTAATTTGATATTCACTAAGCATAAAAGGATAAAAAAGGAACAAAAGAATATAAAAGCTTGCTTGGATAAATTGAGGAATATAGGTTTAAATTCGAATTTTGAAGATTTTAGAGTTTTATTTTACGGGTTTGACAGATAAATTAGAGTTAATTTCAATTTTCTTTGACTAATTTGGAGCAGTAGAAATCAAATTATTTTAAATGAAATTGGCATTAAATTTCATCGAACAATTACAAGATATCATTAAATTTATCGAACTACCACACTATTATATAAAGTTCAATTATCATTTTATAATGGTTTAACTAAATCATTTATCGAGCGATTACCTTCGCGGACCACATTAGTGAGTCACCACTTACCACCCAGTCTCGAGAAACCAGCAGCCGGATGTGTTGCAACTAGGGATGGGCACGGGTCAGGTTTTTGACCCACCCAAACTCGACTCGAAAATAAATACCCTAAACTCGCACTCGACCCGAGCCGAACATATTCTTTAAAAAATCCGACCCGACCAGACCCGAAAATAAATATACTAAACTCGACCTCGACCTGACCTATAGAAAAAAAATAATTTTAGGGACCTAATTATAAAAAAATAATTTTAGGGGACTTAATCATAAAAAATTATAATTTAAAGGGCTAAATTGTAAATAAAAATTTAATTTTAAGGACCTAATTATAAAAAATATATAAAGAGAGTATTTTTATAAATATCCCTAAAAAATTAGGGAAAAGTACACAATTAGTCCCGGGTCGGGTCTGATATTTTTCACCCTAAATCCGACCCCAACCCGACTCGAGTTCACCCTTAATAAAAAACTGACCCGAACCCGATTTTTTCATTAAAAAATTCAACCCTTAATAAAAACCTAGTCGGGTAAAATGCCCATCCCTAGTTGCAACAAGGTCGTATAACGATCTTAACCGAAGAAAGGAAAAAAATTCATGTTTATTCCTCACATAAATTAAATTTTAATTTAAAACTTTTATATTCCTTCTTTAAATAGAGAAAAATATATTTTTGCCTTTTAAAATTAATAATCCAATTAAAACTTTAAAAGTTTTAGCTTAGACATCTAAAAAAAATAATTGTTTGCCTTTCATTGGTTTTTTGGTTAAATGTCAGAAGAATTATGGGTATTTATTTCCTATAATTATGTCATTTTTATATATTAATTAATTAAAATATAAGAAATTTTGTGTATTTATGTTGTTTTGATGTTATTATTTTATATATATTTATGAACATATTATTATTTTTTGGTTAAATATTGGCGCGTTAGCTTATGTGTCTATTGTCTACTCACCGGACATAGGCACAGGGAGTCGTCGCCTTCCAAAATTATAGTATAATAAAATTTTACGTTATAATGACTGATCATATTAGAAAAGATGATTATATTTAAAGATTTAAATTTGAAATGTTTTATCTATAAGATATATATATGTTATTAAAAAATTAAAAAAATAAAAACATATATATTATCTTATAATTACCTTAAGATTAACAAAAAAATATTAATTAAGACATTTTCGGTTATTCTAATTTATTTTGTTTAAATTATTATAATATTATACGTTAATAATTGTTGTATGTAGATGTTGGGGCGTTAACTTTGTGCTTGTTGCCTCTCGTAGTGGCTAAGAGTAGCCACCTTGGTGTTTAAAGCTTCCGCATCCATCGAAGCCTTGAGGGCTTGTCCGAGCTTTTGCCGAGCATGAGTTCTCCCAAGGCTGGTTGAAAGCTTACTTAGGCACGAAATTGACCAAATAACGCCACAGGGTGCCTAAGGTCGCACGTTATCGGGTTGTGGAAATTTAAGGACGTGACAAGTGGTATCAAAGCGAGTCGAATGGGACTTGCGTTCGAGCCAGCTTGCAGTTGCAGTCAAGCGTGGTGAGGATTTGCGTTCGATCTAGCCAGAGAGAGTCAAGCTAGCTCGTAGCAAAGAAACGATCGAGATGGCGCAACAAAGAGATGGTGTTTCTACACAAAAAGGTAAGACAATATATTCAAGGTACGAGGTAAGTTATGCTCTTGATGCACATAACGAGGGGATTGAGACACTTGAAACTCAATCGGAAGAACTGTATGACTTCATAACGTTGGAGAGGAATATGGTCGATAGACTTGAAAAATACGAACAGGAGGCCAAGGAGACCCAAGGTGTTTTCGAGTCCCGTCATGACAAAGTGGAGTCCATGGAAGACCGGTTCAAGGATGAGACACGATAAATTCTCAACGAGTTGGAGACAGTTCGAGGTATTCATGCTTGCGAAGCCGAGGTGAAGGCTTTGCAGATCGAGGTGGATGAGCTCAAGAGTGAGCTGCTTAGTTCCAAGACCGCAATGAGAGAATAGGGTGTGTTTGTCACCTTTTTAGAGGGACTTAGTCTTGGGGCAAAGCTCACATTGGAGCAAGAAAACGCCCAAAGAGAAGCCACAGACGTGACAGATTTACTGACCGAGCCTGCGGGAGACAAGTCAGCCAGCATTGAGGTGTCTGAGCCCACAACGAGTGACCGTGGGCGTGGCGAGGCTAATTTTGTACTAGAAAAGAAGGCGAGTAAGAAATTGAAGTGCTACTTCTGTGGTGGTCCCCATCTAATAAGGGGATGTCCCAAAAAGAATTGTATTGTTGCCATCATCAAGAGAGAAGATGAGCCAGAAAGAGAAGTAGCCAAACTTCGCGCAATTGCGAGTGTCAATAAGCCAATGGAGATTCATAGTGCGACTACGAGTGTCAAAGTAGTCAAGCCAAGGATGAACCTGGTGCGATAGCAAATGAGAAAGCCGTCAAGCCGAGGGTAAAGAGGAATCAATTGGAGTGCTACCACTATAAGGCTGTAACACCCTGATCTTGTCCCGGATCTGGAGCATCACATTCGGGTCACCCAAAACCGACCCATTAAAATTTCTCATTTAAAACCACAAGTTGGAAATTCTCACAATAATCCATACCATATAATCTACGTAGATAATGAGATTAAAAGGGTTTACAAAACATGAGTTCTGAATAAAAAACACCGTTTGACCAAATAACAGTAAATCATAATAAAATACAGACTCGACTGTGGTAAGGTCCTATGAATACAACCAGTCCAAACTAGACATCAAGCACTGTACTCTGAGATTGGCTCGGTACTGGGAAATCCTCCTCGATGTGCTCCTCCAAAAGTAACCTGTCAACCTACGCACAGAAGAAACCACAATTCTGCACGCTGAGCTAACAAAGCTCAGTGGTACATTTCTACTCTACCGCAGTTCATGAATATCATAAAACAGGCATGCATGATAAAATAATTAAGAGCACACAGAAATGCTTCTCAACATCTAAGGATCATCTTCTGGCCTATCCTAGCTAGAGCTTACTACTGCCTCAAGATACCACTATTATGTAAGAAGTCTACCAAGCCATCCCAGGCTTATCATACGCGAGGTCCCACCGACCATTGAGTTACGTCTCATACCCTAATCACACAGCCCAAGGGTTATCTAGCCCATATTCGAGATCACAGAGCCCATATTCAAGATCACACAACCCATCGATTTACTCGAGCTCACACAGCCCGTCGAGTAACAACCATACCCTGATCACATAGCCCAAGGGTAAAATAACCAACATCTGACATCCATACAACAACGTAAATAACATGCATTCTCTAATGGCTAACAAAGCCTTACTATTTATCCTGTACTCACACAGCCGTCGGGTTACCCATGATCATATAGCCGTCGGGTTAGGATCAAATCCGGATCACTATAGCCACAGATACGTCCTGGACATACTTGGATCACAACACCCACAAGCAGTCTTTTTCTGAGGTTACTTAGCTATCAGGTTACTCGAGATCACATAGCCCTTCGAGTTACTCGAGCTCACACAGCCCCCGAGTTGTATTTCTATATCCTGATCACATAGCCCAAGGATAAGTTTCTAACCGCATCCAGATCATATAACCCATGGATACGTCGGATGTACTCGATAATATAGCCCGGAGTACCCATCCCCTTATTTAAGTGCCCTTGCACCGACTCTAGGACATATGAATTTCTAACCAAGACTCATACGTTAACACATGCTCCCCCGAGCATCAAAATATCTCACCGCGAGATAAAAGATATCCAGCCAACCCTTACCAATGCCCTAAACTATGACTCATTTGTTACGCTGATTAATATTTATCTTTAGGATTCATTTACGCCTTTCTCTTTAGATTATCTTATTATTCGAGGCAACCAGCCCATGTGGGCATCCTTTCAGCACACAATAAGGACCCCAAGCTACCACGTAGCTTTAATTGATCCACCACGGATCCCTATTGATTACTAGTCCAAGCAACTTATCCAACTATTACCAAGCCATTAGCCATTAATCCACATAGGGGGTACTAACCTCGATTTCTCAGTTTTAGAGTTTGTTTTATACCTTTAGGGACCCACCAGACCCTTTACCACGAATTATAAAACCCCCGAACGTGAAATTAACTTTTTTGGGCAGATTGCCCAGCGAGTATCGATACTCCAAGGTGAGTATCGGTACTACTCTCTGGGTATCGATACTCCTTCATGAGTACCGATACGCTAACTAGGTTCGAAAGAATTAGACCACAAGCTGTACCGATATGCTCCGTGATGTACCGGTACGTACCATCGGTACTAAAATCGCCTCGTACCGATCCACCCCCGTACCGATACTTCCACATAAGCGTACCGGTACACTAAGCCTTTTCCAGGTAATGCAATAGTGCGTATTGATACGCCCCTAGCGTACCGGTATGCCAAAGCGTTACTGAAATCCTAACATGCAAGGGGTATCGATACGTGGAGAGGTGTACCGGTACGCCCCTCACGATCTGTCTCCTTTATAACAAAGGCGTACCAATACGCTAGCACAGCGTATCGGTACGCAAGCCCATATTTTAAAATTTGGAGCTCGGGATTTCCTCAATTCCACCCTTAACCTCCATGTAAGTCCCAAAACGATCCTACAAGTTATTTAGAATATAATAGGTGGTTTTCTATCCATTTTACGCCTCATCAACATCTCATCTTTGATTTACCATTAATGGGGGTTTAAGGTTCTAAAACCTCAACTATACAACCCAAAACTATAAACCACACAAAGCAATCATTTTAGGATGCTCATAAAGTGAATGAGTCAGAAATGTACTGACCTTTAGTAAGAGATTCTCGGAATAAAGCTCTCACCAAGCTCTTACCACCTCTCTTCTTGGTCCAAGATTCCAAACTCAACCTCTACCAATTCCAATGATGCTTAGCTCGAAATGGAGATCCTTTGATGCTGATAAACTCTTTCTTGATGACCAATCCGAGATTCACACTCCACCACAACAAGCTTTTATCTTTTCTTTTGGTCATTGGGTAGGAGGAATGAGAGGGTTTTTGGGAGAGAATGACAAGGGAGCCAAGGTGATATCATCACCTAACTTTTCTGCAGAGTTATCAAGGCTCTATCAGCCTTTGTCTTCCATTTATGGTTTTACCATAATACCTTTCTTCAAAATTTATCCTAGCCCAACCCCATAACCACCAAGCAAGCCCAACACCATATGAAGGCCCACAAGGCCCAACATAACCCAAACATTTGACCCGACGTATCGCCTTAAGACTCGAGTCAACGCCCATTGTTGACTCAAAAATTTGGGTCGTTTCAACTCTCTCCCCTTCAAGAAATTTCATCCTCAAAATTTATATGGATGAAAAGGAGATGTAACCAAAACGGATCTAACCACCTCATCACTCAAACATGATCACCTTGATTAGGGAGAGTTCTCCCTCAACCTACCTTAAGCAAAACCGTAGCATAAAACCACACCCTCTCAACACTTCTCTTAAGGTTCCCACGACTTATTTTCAGCAACCAACAACACTTATGGCGAACCGCTAATCATGGTAACATAACCAACCTCGACCCACGTTGTTCAAACATTCGCTTAAAGCACTTACTTTTATTGGATTCTATCCTGGCTAACCAACCCTTCTACATGCATTCGACAACCACAAATTGAACTTAGACTTCATCTTTATCTAAAACGCTACACCACTTCCACAAGGCACTGCCAGGGATGCATCACGCCAAACATCTATGTCCCGGTCAAACCGTTAAAGGACAAGCAAAACCCTAACAACCGATCATTATCATTAATCTACCTTGAACTGATAGCTCTTTTCCCAGACTTGACCCACCTGGTTGAAACCTAAAACTTCACTTATCCAAACTTACTTTCAACAGGATCAAAAACCACTCTCGATCCCAACCACTTGGTTCCGAGAAATCACCATCGCCACTTAGGAACTCACACAAGCAACCCAAAACGTTGCCATTCTACTTGCAAAGGTCTACACACCTTCTTTCTAACCTTTGCCTCGATCTCAACCATCAGATGTGGAAAGCCATCTGACTACTCTCAAGGATTGCCAACTAGTCCATTTAATAATATTTCTTTTCAAAGCAACCACCTGGTTACTCTTAACACAACTACTGATCCACATTTCCGCTGTGCTACTCTGATAACTTCTACACCGTTTACCTTAACCGATAACAATTTTGATCTACTCAATTGGGCAATCCTCTAACCCCACAAAATCTAGCTTAACAGGTGCACAAGCCAAGCAACTATCCTCACGATTCGCCCTTAAGACCTCAACCATGTTCATCACAACCTTTATTTACCCTCTTTCTACGGTACCTTACTCCGACAAACAACACGTGAAGCTCTCACATTCTATGGCCACAACAAGGTCGTCGATCTCACGAAACCGACAGCAGTCTTTTACTATTGCACTACGGCTCAACACATCGAAAGCCACCATACAAGCTACTCTCACGCAAACACGATCTCAGCGAAGCACTTGGTAACGACACCCAAATGGTCGCTTGCATAAGTGTGCCCTAACAAGAAGTTCGTTAAGTACCATGCCACGAAGTGATGAACACTAACAACGAACTCAACCTTACCTTTATCGTGGTTCTAAACCACAATCAACCGGTAAGATTGCTCACTCACCAAGGGTACCTCCATACCCTCAAAACACCTACAACAATAAAACTAGGAACTCTCAACTTTTGCGTCTACAACGCAAGCTAAGAACACCTTGCACCCTATAGGACCTTCCTTAAGCTAGCACTACGGAGCACAACGTCCACCCTAGAGAGGTTAAGATCCTACATAACCAACACTAATAACTAGATTCAAGCAACCTAAGAATGCATAACTTCTCACTCACATCTTACGGCACCCTTGCCCTCTCAACAACCATCTACAATAAAAACTTTATCTAGCAAATGATGCAATTCTAATTGCCATCTAAAGCAACAACAACCCAAGATTTACCAAGATGCACATTCATAAGAACCAACCCATTACACAACCAAAGAGCTAACGGCCATCACAACAACTGGAACCAACACAAAACTTAATTACCTAACATATCTTCGGTTGCAACACTGTCAACTATAATCTGGGTAGCAGACTGTCTAGCAACGCCTCGCGTGCCAACCCTGGCGATGGATCTCACAGAACCTTCATCTTGATAACCTGATGGTGCTCTAACTCTGCCTCTAACAAAACTCTGATCACGACGGGAAGCAGTCAACCTCTAAGACTGAACTGGTGAATCCTCATCCACAACTGGGTAGTCCTTTGCCATATGCCTTGGTGCCCTGTACCGATAACAAACCCTCTGAAGCAAAAAGCATACTCCAAGGTGATATCGGCCACAATGCTCGCAAGCTGGTGGAAGCGATGCTCCAACAGAACCATCAATACTCCCTTCTAGAGTAGAAACAAAAGGGCCTCTACGAACCCTCAATCTAGATCATAAGCTGACTCTCGGTAGTTAGTCCAATACAACTCTCTTCGAACTCTTTAAAGTACAAAACTTTTTATGCGGATAGGGAGAAGGATCCATGATATCCCGGGTTTCTATATCACGACCTCCAGAATCCTCAAACTGATTAGATGCTAAACTTTAAAGTCGTTCAAGTACCTTCGCACTATTGGCTAACTCAGAGAATGTCCCAAGCGGACCCGCTATCACATGCAACTGAAGGTCAACATTTAAACCTTATCTGAACCTCTTGCACCTCAACTCTTCCGTCGTAACAAACTCTAGGGCATAACGGCTCAAACGCAAAAACTTTTGCTCATAAGCAACCACCGTTCAATCTCTCTGAACTAGATGTAGAAAATGGTCCCTCATCTCATCCATGTGTACGTCACTGATGTAATTCTTCTAAAACTCATCCACAAAGATATCCCATGTCGGTCGTTCATACTGTAGACCCAACTCAACGGTCTCCTACCACTCGTGTGCATCGCCCTTCAGAAGGGAAACAATGCAATCAAGATCATCTTCTGGGCTTCCCTTCATCTGTCTCAAGATTCTTTGTATGTCGTGCAACCACTAGTCAGCCTTGATCGGGTCATCCTCACCCAAGTCTTCGAAATTCTTAGGCTCAAAATGATGAAGCCTTTCTACAGAGTCTTGTGAGGTACCTCAACTTGCCTCGGGATAGCTTGCACCACACGCAAGAGGGCAGAGGTAAGGTCACCAAAGTGACCTGCCTCTCTACTACCAGTTTCACCTCCTTCCGATCCTTTTCTAAAACACAACGACAAGGTGGCACATCAAGATTCCCAGTCTTATAAAGTACACTAAAATTTAGGGACTTGTATTTATTAAACACCTTACCACGACCTCTATGACACCCCAGGGTTTTCCTAAAACCGACTAAACCTAAGCTCTAATACCAATAAATGTAATAGCCCGATCTCATCCCAGATCTGAAGCATCACATTCGGGTCACCCAAAGCCGTCCTATCAAAATTTCTTGTTTAAAACCAAAAGTTGAAATTTCTCACAATAATCTATTACCATAAAATCCACGTAGATAATGAGATTAAAAGGGTTTACAAAACATAAGTTATGAATAAAATACACCGTCTGACCAAATAACAATAAATCAGAATAAAATACAGACTCGGCTATGGTAAGGTCCTATGAATACAACCAGTCCAACCTAGACATCAAGCACTATACTCTGAGATTGGCTCGGTGCTGGGAAATCCTCCTCGATGTGCTCCTCCAAAAGCAACATGTCAACCTACGCACGGAAGAAACCACAATTCAGCACGCTGAGCTAACAAAGCTCAGTGGTAATTTCAACTCTACCGCAATTCATGAATATCATAAAACAAGCATGCATGATAAAATAATCAAGAATGCATAGAAAGGCTTCTCAACATCTAAGGATCATCTTCTAGCCTATCCTAGCTAGAGCTTACCACTGCCTCAAGATACTACTATTATGTAAGAAGTCTACCAAGCCATCCCTAGCTTACTATACGCGAGGTCCCACCAACCATTGAGTTACGTCTCATACCCTGATCACATAACCTAAGGGTTATCTAGCCCATATTCAAGATCACATAGCCCATATTTGAGATCACACAGCCCATCGAGTTACTCGAGCTCACACAGCCCACCGAGTTACTCGAGCTCACACAGCCCGTCGAGTAACAACCCTACCATGATCACATAGCCCAAGGGTAAAATAACCAACATCTAACATCCATACAACAACGTAAATAACATAATTCCCTAATGGCCAATGAAGCCCCACTATTTATCTCGTGCTCACACAACCGTCGGGTTACCCGTGATCACATAACCGTTGGGTTAAGATCATATTCAGATCACTATAACCATATATACGTCCTGGACATACTTGGATCACAATAGCCATAACTAGTCTTTTCCTGAGGTCACTTAGCCATCAGGTTACTCGAGATCACATAGCCATTCGAGTTACTTGAGCTCACACAGCCCCCGAGTTGTATTTACATAATTTGATCACATAGCCCAATAATAGGTTTCTAACCTTATCCATATTATATAGCTTGTGGATACGTCAGATGTACTCGATCACATAGCCCGGAGTACCCATCCCCTTATTTAAGTTCCCTTGCACTAACTCTAGGACATCCGGATTCCTAACCAAGACTCATACGTTAACACATGCTCCCTCAAGCATCAAAATATCTCACCGCGAGATAAAAGGCATCCAGCTAACTCTTACCAATGCCCCAAGGCATGACTCATTTGTTACGCAAATTAATATATATCTTTAGGATTCATTTACGCCTTTCTTGTTATATTATCTTATTATTCGAGGCAACCAGCCTATGTGTGCGTCCCTTCAGCACACAGAAGGACCTTAAGCTACCACGTAGCATTAACTGATCCACCACAGATCCCTATGGATTACTAGTCTAAGCAACTTATCCAACTATTACTAAGCCATTAGCCATTAATCCACAAACGGGTTATTAACCTTGATTTCTCAGTTTTAGAGTTTGTTTTATACCTTTAGGGACCCACTAAACCTTTACCACAAATTATAGCACCTCAAACGCAAAATCAACTTTTTTGGGCAGATTGCCCAGCGAGTATCGATACTCCAAGGTGAGTATCGATACTGCTCTCTAGGTATCGGTACTCCTCCATGAGTACCGATACTCTAACTAGGTTCGAAAGAATTAGACCACAAGTCGTACCTATACGCTCCGTGCCGTACTAGTATGCACTATCGGTACTAGGATCGCCTCGTACCGATCCACCCCCATACCAGTACTCCCACATACGCATACTAGTACGCTAAGCCTTTCTTAGGCAATGCAACAGTGCGTATCGATATGCCCCTCACAATTCGTCTCCCTTATAACAAAGGTGTACCGATACACTACCACCCAGTATCGATACGCGAGCCTAGATTTTAAAATCTGGAGTTCAGGATTTCCTCAATCCCATCCTTAACCTCTATGGTTAAGTCCCAAAATGATCCTACAAGTTATTTAGAGTATAATAGATGGTTTTTTTATCCATTTTATGCCTTATCAACATCTCATTTTGATTTACCATTAATGGGGGTTTAAGCTTCTAAAACCTCAACTATACAACCCAAAACTATAAACCACACAAAGCAATTATTTTAGGATGCTCATGAAGTGAAGGAGTCAGAAATGTACTGACATTTAGCAAGAGATTCCCGGAATGAAGCTCCCACCAAGTTTTTACCACCTCTCTTCTTGGTCCAAGCTTCCAAACTCAACCTCTACCAATTCTAATGATGTTTAGCTCGAAATGGAGATCCTTTCATGCTGATAAACTCTTCCTTGATGACCAACCCGAGATTCACACTCCACCACAACAAGCTTACATCTTTTCTTTTAGTCCTTGTGTAGGAGGAATGAGAGGGTTTTTGGGAGAAAAGGACAAGAGAACCAAGGTGATATCATCACCTAACTTTTCTACAGAGCTATTAAGGCTCTATCAGCCTTTGCCCTCTATTTATGGTTTTACCATAATACCATTCTTCAAAACTCATCCTAGCCTAACCCCATAACCACCAAGCAAGCCCAACATCATATGGAGGCCCACAAGGCCCAACATAACCCAAACATTTGACCTAACGTGTCACCCTAAGACCCGGGTCAACGCTATTTATTGACTTAAAAATTCAGGCCGTTTGAAAGGGGCCTCACAAGTTGCGAAGATGCCCGTTAAGTTCTGCCAAGGCCAAGGGAGACCGAGAGCAGGATGGGTTGGACATGTCTAAAAAGGCTATTGAGGAGCTTGCCGAGGGTGTTCAGGTAAAGAATATTTCTTCAGAGACCGCATGTGTAATAAGGTCGAAGGGGGCTAAGCCCAAGAGGGACATAGCAACCGTGGAGACACCACCTATGGGCAAGGTGGGAAAGGAGCGGAGAACTTTGAAGAAGAAGTACCAACGCAAGAAGAAGAACCAAACTTCAAGGAAGAAGGATCGATGCAAGAAGAGTGCACTAAACTTCAAGTCAGAGGGGCAGATGCAATAAGGGGCAACAGACTTCGTGGAAGAAAAGTCGATGCAAAATAGTGCAAAGAACTTTAATGAAGGAGGTTCGATGCAAAGGGGGCCAGACTTCAAGAAGAAAGAAGGGTTGATCCATCTTAGAGTAAATACAACCGAAAGAAAGGTATATCTCAAACACAACTCTAGTGTTTTTTAATTTGATTTTCCATCTTTGATGAGTATAGGTCGAGTCAGACCTAACCAGTGCGGGGGAAACGAAGCTTGGAAGGGACCTTTTAGAGTTCTAAGAAGCCAAACTGATGGATTGACGAGTCTGAGAGTTCGTCCAATGTTCAATGTGGTGACACCCAAGACTTTGCCGCAAGACTAGGAGTGTTTGAGCCAAGGCAAATCAAGACTGGTGGGAGAAGGCTCCTATGATAGAGATGTACTCGGAGGCATCTTAGTACGCGACATCACTTGGCAAAAAGAGTTAAAGTGAATAGTCCTTATGGGGGGACACGAGCAAGAAGAGACGTCGATAAACCACCAATATGATGTAAGGTGTGGTACCAAGGATCGATATGTTCCATGGAGGTAAGAGCCGAGGCAAGCAGTTCATATAAGGGAACTGCACCAAGCTGAGGCAACGAGTAGCAGCATCCAAGGGGGCTCTACCCAGGATTGTTCTAGTGGAGCAACGAGGGTGTCGCCAAGTTCGGTGGGAGAGAATGTCAGGGCCCAAATTCCTTGGTCTAAGATAGTGGCGCATGTATCCGAAAAAGAGGTTGCATGGGGGGCATCGGGCTAAGACCACCAGACTTGACCCAAAACTTAGAGAATGCTAGAGAGCCCGATCACAATGGCTATTTAGAAATGACAGGAGACAACAAGTCAACAGATATTGTGGGAGATTTCTTCCATATCATGCGTGATCATATATCCGAGGAAAGATACCTTCTAATTGATGTAATTAGATAGGATTTGATATTTCTTCCCTTGAATAGTGTATCTTGTAATTAAGCGGGCTAAGACTGGCCATCCATGTAAATCGATCTGAACCATTGTTTGAGTAGGAGCTCAACTATAAATAGAGAGCTTCCCACTTTCATTTGTATCATCCCATCCCATTCCATTCATTCTCACTTGAGTAATAATACTCTGAGGCATTTACTCTATCTCTCTTGTCCCTTTCAGTTGTTCTTTGTGCTTGTTGCCTCTCATAGTGGCTAAGAGTAGCCACCTTGGTGTTTAAAGCTTCTGCATCCATCGAAGCCTTAAGGGCTTGTCCAAGCCTTTACCGAGCAGGAGTTCTCGCAAGGCTAGTTGAAGGTTTACTTAGGCACGGAATCGACCAAATAGCGTCACGGGGTGCCTAAGGCCGTACATTCTCGGGCTGTGGAAATCTAGGGACGTGACAATATGCTTTAATTATTTTGTGGGTTATGTTTTAATACTTCTCACATTTTATGTTTGTGTAACACACTAAACTCGACCCAGCAAATTCAGAGGATCCAAAGTGTTACATTGGACTACTGAAGCGACCAATTAATTTTTTAAACCTCAAATTTAGCTAAAATACATAAATCATTCTCATAATCATATAATAAGAGTAAATGACATAATTTAAATTGTTTTACAAAATCGGAGCTTCAAATTTATACACAATATATCAAAATAGTGTAACTAAATAGAGTTATAAACTCAAATATGTTATAAGGTCCTATGAATACATAAGCCTAAGTCTAGAAATTAAGTAATGTACTATGAATGAAGTCGTGTCGAGAATCCTCTGATGATGTTCTCCTCGAAACGTGAACCAATCAATTAATTTGCGAACAAAAATAATGATTCTGAATGTTGAGCTTACAAAGCTCAGTGACACATTTCTACTCTACTATACTTCGTGCAATTCATAAATATAAGTATGCAAGACAAGTACATGCAAAAAGGCATAAATATGGTTCAATTATTGATTATCTGATACTCTTTTGTCTCCCCCAATACCAATTTCCACTAGATCAAGACCACTGTCGAAATTACTAACGACTTGGATCACACACACGACACATGAACAACTTGTAGCTTTTGCAACGAGAGCAAAGCCGTCCCTGGGCTTGGGCAATAGGGGCGACGGCCTAGTGCCCAGAACTCATCAGCCATTAGAACATAAACAACCTTAGTTTTGAAGAGCCCAAAATCTGATAATAGCTGTTAAATTAAATGTAAAATTGACCAACTATAAGCCGTAAAAGAAAGCAATTATTAGGGCCCCGCTAAATATCTTTAAAAAATACTTTTATATTAATTATGGACCGATTTTTAATACTTATTATTGATATTAGATGCTCATTTTTTCTTAATATTTATTAGGCTTAAATGAAAAATAAGTGCCCAAAGTATATCATTTTGAACTTTAGGTGCCTAAAGTATTTTTTTTGTAAAAATAGGTGCCTAAAGTTTCTAAAGCTAGAATTTTAGGTGCCTGGCTGTTAAAAAAAAGTAAAAAAAAAACTTTGTCCATTTAAAACGTGACACATGGAATTTTTTTATTATTTAAAAAAAGCTTTAAAAATTAATTTTTTTTATATAAAATCCTGAAATTTACAAAAAATTTCAAATCAACCCCTAAATTTTAAACCCCAAATCGTCACCGCTGCCGCCGTCGTTCGCTGTCGCCAGCCCTACCCTTTCAGTCGTCGGACCCATCCGACCATTTCCCCCCACTCACCGTCGCTGGAAACCGACGAACAGTGTGCAAATCGAACGGTTATTTCACGTTCAACGTTTAATGTTCGGTTGGCACACCGTTCGCCGGCAACAACTGACGGCGGTGGCGGCGGTGAGAATTTGGGGCTTATTTTAGAAAGTTTTAAAATTTTAAGATTTTTTCGTAAAATTTTTAATTATTAAAAAGAGAATAATTTAAAGAAATTAAAAATGCCACGTGTCGCATTTTAAATGGACAATAGTTTTTAACTTTTTTAACAGCCGGGCACCTAAAATTCTAACTTTAGAAACTTTAGGCACCTATTTTTACAAAAAAAAAATACTTTAGGCACCTAAAGTTCAAAAATGATATACTTTGGGCACTTATTTTTTTATTTAAGCCTATTTATTATTATGGGTATACTTTTGAAATTTATTTATTTATTCTAATATATTATTAAGGGTCTAATTTTTTTTCTAATATTTGTTATTATGGGCATACTATTAAAATTCAATTTTTTTCAAATACTTGTTATTAAGGGGCCTAATTTTTTTTCAATAATTGTTAGTAAGGGCTCATTTTTTTTTTAATGTTTGTTATTAGGGGACTACTCTTAAAATTCAAATTTCTTTTTTAATATTTGTTATTAAGGGTCCAATTTTTTTAATACTTGTTATTAAGGGTCAATTTTTTTTTCAATACTTGTTATTAAGGGTCCAATTATTAAATACTTGTTATTAGGAGCCCATTAATTTTCAATACTTGTTATTATGGACATACTCTTAAAATTTATTTTTTTCAACACTCGTTATTAGGAAAAAATATTTAAATAACGGTGTACAAGAGTAGTTGCAACATCGTTCGAAACTGCGATATCTGCAACCCTTATGTCTATAATAGCATTTGTCACTAAAAAAATTCACAACTACGATACCCGTCGTAGTCGTAGTGACCGCAATAACATCCATTATGTCTGCAATCACGATGAATGCAACGCAACCTCAACCGTAATTTAAATTCTTAATTAAGGTCGATTTTTTAGTTTGCCTTAGGGCCACTAAAATCTTAGAAACGGGCCTGAGCGAGAGGAGGAAACTCGTGGATTTTTCATAACTACACCGACAAGTTAACGTTTCGGTGAGATGAGAAAAAATGATTTTAGATTATTGTTTTGAGAAATTAGTGATTTTTTCTTCAAAAATTAGAGATTATATATATATATATATATATTAGAAAAGTTAGAGGAAATTTAAAATCAAATCATGTGTTAAGAAATTGGATGATGAATTTTTTAATAGATTTTTACAGTTCAACTTTAAAATAATAATATAATGAAACATTAATCACCTTTGACAAAAAAATATATTTATATAAAAAAATAATAATTCAAACACTTATTCTCGATTAAGCCTTATTAGAAAACTTTAACAAACTTGAACCCTAAAATTATTTCTAATAAAACTTAATCAACCCTTCTAAATTTACACAGTATTCTAATTAAATAACACACTCTTAGTAAGAGTTAGAAAAGTGCCCAAATATACCATTTTTTTTCAGTTAGGTGCCCAAATTATTTTTGGGCCAAAATGGTGCTTTCGTTATTCAAATAAGATTTTTCCGTCACAGCTATTAAAATTTTTTTGTTATCCAGTCAGAACATGACACGTGGCATACTTCTATTATTTTATTTAATTTTTCTTTTTAAAAAATCGGAAAACCTTTAACTTTATAAAAAAGCAAAAATCTTTAATTTCTCTAAAAAAACCCAAGCCTAAAACCTAAATCCCTAAATTCCTCTTCTCCCACCACCGATTCAACCACCACCATCCACTCTTGCCTTCGTCAGACCACCACGATTGAAAACTCCATCATTTCGTCACCGAAAAACGACGAATGAACCATTGTTTGCATCATTGACAAATATCCAATAATGAAGAAAAAAAGGGGCCGATTGAGTTCTAACCGATGACTATAGGGTGGGGGATGTCGTCGGTGAAGTATACAATGCTTGGGCGGTGAACAGTGTACCACCAACGTATGAAGGATGCCGGATGGTGAGGGAGATATGATTTGAGGGTTTGATTGAAAGAAATAAAAACTTTGGGATTTTATAGAAATTCAGGCTTTTAAAAATTTCAGAAATAAAAAAGGCCACATATCATGTTCTGATTGGATGGCATAATTTTTTTATTGGCCGTTGACGAAAAAACCTTATTTAATTAACAAAATGAAACGTTAGGCACTTACTTGATCCAGAAAATAGTTCAATCACCTAACTGAAAAAATGTATAGTTTGGGCACTTATTTTACGGTTAAGCCTGCTTTAAAATACATAAATTTATTTTAAGAAATGTTTTCACCCAAGTATTTAGAGAGAGTTATTTTTTGATAAACAAATTGTAGGAGTGTTCAAATGATCGATTCAGTTATTAACTGAATCGAACTACCAAAAATCGAAGCCATCAAACTCTAAACATTTTTAATTGTTAAATGAATTGAAATTTTTTGAAAATCATTAATCGGACCGAATTAATTTCAGTTATTTTTTTAGATGAATATGAAAATATTACTATGTGGCTCGTTAAATTCCCCTAAACCTAGTCGGAGGAAAAGAGTACACATGGCAATACATACAGATCCAACATCACTATATATCCCATAGGAACTAATCTAAGGAAGAACTAAAATCCTCCTACAACAAGCAATAATACCCGTCGGAGGTGTCAAAAAATGAGCAACCTCGAGGCTCTCGGATGAAACAAGTTTAGCAAGAGCATCTGCCATTCTGTTACCCTCACGTCACATATGTTGTAGTCGGACCGTCCAACTCTGTTGTCGTAGCTCCTCTAGGTGACAGAATAAAGTTTCGTGAGTGATACCATGCGTAGCAGCTTCAAGGCTTCGAGACAGTCCATCTCAAGCACAATCCGTCGACACCCAAGATCCCAATCACATAGGAGCCCAATGTAGGCCCCCCACAATTCTGCATCGACCAGTGAACAAACACCTAAGTTCAGTTAATTTTCAAATTAATCAATTTTTAAAATTCTTTTAGTTTTAATTCAAAATAAAAATTTAAGTAACAATAAATTGAAAATGTTTTTTTTGTTAGATATTTTTATTTTTAGATTTTATTTTTTCCCTTTTGGATTGAGCTTAATAGTGAGATTAAAATATAAATTTTAAGTTTTAAATGCTATGAGTTATTGATGAGATTTGAACTAAAAAAATTAAAAATATATATTAATTATATATTAAAACTTGGTTAATTCGGTTAATAAGCGGTTTCAAACTAAATTAATTGATAATCAAATTTAAAAAAAAAATTTAACTGTTAACCGATCTAACACTTAATTAACTGACCAATGAACACCCTTAACTAACAACATAACATTTATTTTACATAACATAGCTGTTTTAAGTAGGGATGAGCCCGGGTCAAGTTTTGGCCAACCCGAACCCGATCCGAAAATATAAAGATTCCACCCGAACCCATCTGACATGTATTGAATTTTCACCCAACCTGGATTTTAGGATTAAAATTCACCCCAACCCGACTCGAAAAAAAATAAAAATATTTTTTTTCATTTTTTATTAAAATAAAAGGGATAATAGGAAAAAATATAAAGAGGGGTATTTATAATAATTATACATATTCTCTTTTTTATTCAATAAAATTAAGGATGTGATTGAAAAAAATATAAATAGAGAGGCATTATAGTAAATACTCCTAAATATATGGAAAATTATATAAATATTTTGGGCCAAGTATTTTCACCCTAAAACCTACCTGACCCGACGTTTTAGATTTTTTCACTCGACCTAGGGATGTTAGCGGGGTGAGTTCCACGGGTATCCACTCCATGTAACACCCCAAAAATAGGGTTAGAAGTTTAGAGGTTTGGTCGGGTTGGGTTTGACTCGGTCGAACTGATTTAACCAATAAAATGAGTTTTGGGGAAATTAATATTTTAAAAAATAGAAATGGTTGAGATAAAAATTGGTTTTACTTATTAGAAATGTTTAGTTGCATCATCGAAAATTTTGGTAATTGTTTTGAAGGTTAATTGAACTAATTAAGGTGACATTTGGATTTTGGTGACTAAATTGTAAAGATTGCAAAACTATTTTAAGTGATTAAAATATAATTGGGCCAATACTAAGAATCCTTAGAGAGATATTATTTCCAAATGTTTTAATTAAAGTTTTCCACCTTAATTGGGCAAGGCTTTGACGGTTAATTGGATTCTTAAATCACTTTCTTATTCTATCAATTTTTCTTGGATTTTCTTTTCTCTTTTTCCAATCATGATTTTCAGATTTTCTTACTTATTTTCAATGGAGATTTCATCCTTTGATTCCTCATTTGATTCCTAACAAAACCTTGTTGAGATTTCATAAAGATTTCATCAATTTCTTAAGTTGTTTTCAAGAGAAAACTTACGTCAATTTTGGTGGGAGGTTCTTCAAAGGTAAATTTCTTCTTATCTCTTAAAACTAAGATTCTTTATTGATATTCCCTAGTAATTGGCTTGTGTTTTTTTATTATAACATAGTTTTGCAATTTAATTCAAGAAAATGTAATTTATTGATTATTTTCATGTTTTGCCTAAATTCTTGTTTTACAAGATGGTTTTTAGAAATTCTTATTGTGTTAATTCACATTTTGGTTTTATAAATATAATATGAAATGAGATTTTCATAATCAATCCTGAAGCTATTTGATTGGTTAGTTTTTAAGGTAGCTTAAAGGTTATTTTGGGGATGCTATATTAGATTCTTGATTGATGTAGGTATAAGGATGTTGGGAATATTTTTTTGGAGATTCTTTGATGTTACTAAGATGTTAGAATCTTAGGTTTATGGCTGAAGGGTGTTTGATAGCCGTTAGAGGTTGTTTTGATATCTTCGGCTAGTTTTCGGATGCGATTTCGTTGAGGTTGCATGGGTTGAATATAGGCTGGTGTTAGAATGCATTTTAATGCATTTTGCCTCTAGTTTTTGTGGCCAAAACAAGGGAGAGTCAAGCCCAGCTCATTTTGTGGAAGTTGGCTCATTTCGAAGGCTTGGAACTCAACGTCAAGCAAGATGTTGCGCATTGGTGAGTGTATATGTGTTTCGGACACTCTTAAAGGTTTGAATAAGGCGTTGGGAGTTTAGATTAAGCCTAGAAAGCTTATCTAAGCTCGAAAGTAAGTTTTCCCTATTTTTGCCTTTTGAATATCGGTTTGATATGAGATTTGATTTGCATGTTTTGGTTGAAAAACATAGATTGGTTTACTTACTATTTTATGCATCATTTTAAGAGGTATGCAATGTTTTATCAAGTTATGGATGCCTAAGAGCACTGAGAAATGGTTCATAAATGGAATGTGGTTATTGCCCTAAGCAATGTGATATTTGCATATGGAAAATGGTTTGCTAAAATGCATAAGGGAATAATAGTTAGTAAATGTGTTTAAAAGTGTATATTGGCTATGTGTGACAAGCAAAGAAAAGTATTGGATATAGTTGGCATACCAAGGATTTAAAGTGCACTATAATATATTAAGTCGATCGCCCCGTGGCTCAAGAGTATGCAGTAGGCTACTCGGGCTGGTGGATTATCGCTTGTGTATGCAGTAGGCTACCCAAGTTGATGTTGTACCTTGTGTAGGATTGAGGTGAGACTCTTCAGGTCAAATGCCAATATATGAGAAACAAGTGGGAAACTATATTTTGCATATGATTGTTATGCATGTCATATTTTGAAAAGAGTTTCAAAGATGTTGGGTTTTTATATTCGTGTTTTTAATATATTGATGAATGTGGGAGAGTGGCACCACTAAGCATATGTTTGATTACACTCTCATTCTTCTTTGCAGAAAATTAAGGATTTTAGAAGCATTGGAAGATAGGAGATACTAAGACATCTTTTGACATTGAGTATTATTTTAGCTTAAAGCATTTGGTAATAAGGCAATGTGTTGTCCAAGTTTGGGGTTTTATACTTTGAATGTATTTGCTTATAAGGATTCCATCTTCTTGTTTGTTGGTTGTTGTTTAGATTTGTAATATGGATTGATGGATTTATGCTTGGTTTCTATTTCGTGTATGTTGGTTGAAACGTCTAGGAAGCATGCCTATAGTTTAAGCTTTCATGTCTGATAATGCATATTGGATGGTTTGGCATGTTTGTGGATGTGTGCCTATTATGACAAATATGTTTAGTATGCATGTTAGGATGTTTGAGACTTGTTTGTATTGGTTTAGAAGTAAAAAACCAGATAAAATGGGCATTGCAGGCCTCTAGGTATCGGTACAGGGTTCCTGATATTGGTACGAGGAAGTGTGAATTAGGCCTGGGTACCGATACGAATTTTAGCTACTAGAATTTAGGACTTTAGCTATTTTGGCTTAGGTATCGATACTTGAAGAAGCGTATCGATACATCCCTGTGTAATAATCTTAGTATTGGTACGATGTCCCGCATACCTATACCCAGTGCGTTATTTCAGTTGAAGTGATGATATGGTTTTAGATTCTTCTATTTTGGTCCCTGTTTCGTATGTATGCTAATTGAGAGTGTTTGAGCGGTCTGTTTTAGCTAAAAATGGACATGTATACATGAAATCTAACTAATTAAAGATTGGTAACCCCAAATTATAATAATCCCTTGTAATTTTCCAAGTTTGCAATTTGATCCCTAAATTGTAAATTTGCACAATTGGATGTTGACTTGACGCCCGATTCGGTTGAGAATTTATCCGCTGCTAGTATGTACATCCTAGGACATTTTGATGCATCTAGATAAGATTAAAAGGAAAAAATGGACCTAATTCGAGATATTCGGTTCAAGTTTGCTATGGCAAACCTAATGTAGCTCGCTCGGTTCGGCCTAGCGCCTAGGTATTTTTCACCCTAAAACCTACCCTACCTGACGTTTAATAATTTTTCACTCAACCTAGGAATGTTAGCAGGGTAAGTTTCACGGGTATCTTCTCTACTTCGCACGCAATTGGGCAGAGATGAGTACAAGTTTAAAGGGTATTGAAGTGGGGTAGAGATAGGTAGAAAAAGTAGAATCGTCGTGCGTGGTGGGAAAGACGTGGGTATGACCTTGTACCCACTCCATTCTTGCCCACCCCGTATCATCTTCACACACCTAGTATACATAATAAGTATATTTAAAAAACAAACATTTTAAAAAAATAGTCACTACTCCACGTAATTTTTAACACTCTCAAGTCTAACTCCTTCAGTATCTCACTTTATCTCTTTTATATAAAACCTTAAAATATCTCATCATTAGCCTACATCGCAACTCGCATGCTCATACTTCATCCCTTACAATTCTATTCCCCTTCAATGCCCTCTTTTTAAGGGACTCATCTATAACATATCTATTTGGTATGTTTTTTTTATAGCAATTGAATGTAAGTTGTTGAGTTTTTATTTTTATTCTTGTTTTGTCCAATTGCAATCTTGTTTTGTACTTATTTTATCTTGTTCAATTGAGTGACAGTTGGAATAATGTCACAAATATGGTGAGGGTCAAAGGACAAGTATTTCATACTATTTTTCATAAAATATCAGTTTTATATTTATTTAACTAATACTTCTAAATGTATTATATAAAGTGGGTCGTGGGGTGGATATATAGGGGATTTAGTGGGTCTCAAGATTTACGTGGGTGGTGGAGCTAAGATGGTTTTAGTCTAATGAGTCTCGGGGCATGACTGATTTTGAGTTTTGTACTTGCGGGACGAAGATAGGTATGAAAAATTCTTGGCAGGGATGAGTGTGAGGGAGCACCCTCAGCAACTGCCCCACCTAATTGATAATCTTAACTCAACCTGACTCGACCCGAATTCAATTTTATTTTTAAAAAATCCAACCTTATAGGTTCGGATTGGGTCAGAACCCTTCGAGTTTGTCTTTAATTTTAAGTATAAATCGTAAAATATAAAATCATAAACTCTTACCTCTAAATTCCAAATTTTAAATTCTAAACCCTAAACTTCTACAATTAAAAAACCCCAAACTTCTAACTTATTTTTTTTCATAACTTCTGAATCTAGATAAAATTCCAAAATTAATAGACTTATGTAAACTTTAGCACATGTGTATCAAAATATTCCTATATATATAATTTTTGGTTTTATTTATAATTATAGAGTTTTATTTTTTTAAATCTTCCTTCCGTTCTCCAATCTCAACAATGGCGGATACTCCAAGCGTTGCCCAAGACACTCCTCAGAGCGGTGGCAGGGTCATCAACGTCCAAGGTAACAATCGTTGGCGTGTCCCCGCTTTCGAGGCTTCCATTGAAGCGATGAGGAGGATAAAAGTGGAAGGGGCGGCGATTGTTCCATCTGATCGGAAGAGTTTAAAGAGGAGAAAGAATGTAGTGAGATGTCGTGCAAGCATGTGTTTCATTCTGGTTGCGTAGAGAAGTGGTTGCGGATCAATCGGTCGTGTCCGGTGTGTCGATTTTTGATGCCGGCAGAGGAATGCGGTAGTGGTAGGCAGATGAATCTAGATTTGATACAATTACTTGTAAGAGTGTCTAGGTTGGCTAGTTCGATAGGTGGGATGGCTTCGGGTCGGAGTCAGGTGGCGGGTCAAGTTGATGCTGGTATTGGTGATGAGCCTTTAGCCCAAGATATGCATTCACTTCAGCTGTGAAACAAATCAAAATTTATTAGTATTTTTTTTTACACCTTCAACTTGAGGTAATTTATGTTTAAGTGTACGAAATTTTAGGATTATCTTTCGTATCCAACATTGAATTGGGGTTCTGATGAAAAAAATGGGTTTTTTTTATGAAAATCTTTTTATCCTTGGATCAAAATGACATCATGGGCATGAATGAATTCTGAGGGAAAAGAATGTATGAACGATCAATTTAGGGGTGATAAAATTACTCGACCCGATGTGGCCTGTCCTATCCTGATTAAGTTTTTTCTTCCTAAATTTTGAGTTTGGGACATGCGGGTATTGTAAAGTATTGAGTCGGGCGGGACAGGTATAAGATAAAAAAATTTCACCCCGCTTGGGTATATTTTTAATTATATATATTATCATAATTATGAAGATACCACCGTATATAATTACTTTTAGTGTTTTTAAACTATTTTTTGTTTGTGCTTATCGTAAATTTTTGTGATATTGTTCAAGTTTTAACATATCTGATGTTGACAGTCAATAGTATGCTTTCATGTGGGTAATTTAATTTAAGTAGTTTTATTTTATATTTTTATATAGGTTTAAAGTCCTTTGAAACTCATATTTTGAGACTGTGATGGTGGCTTGGTAAGATATAATATTTATCTTCGACGAAGATTAAGATTTTTTTTTAAAATTTTTTGGGTCAAGGTCGAATTTATAAGTTGATATATCGGGTCGGACGGAACGAATAAATTAATATTTAAATCCTTGACGGATCAAATTTAGGAGTTTATAGATCAAGACGGCCAAAACTCCAACCGCCCCGTCCCTAACTTATTCCAATTCATCACTCTCCAGTAAACAATCTTCAAATTTGAGCACATGATCTTGAAAAACGCAAAAAACAATCTTCAATTTCTAAAAGCCGAATTGACCCCATCCAAGTTGGCCCAATCTAAAACCAAGTTCATCTGCCAATTGAGAGCTCTACATTCAATCATCCCAACTTTAGAAGCAAACCATTGTTAACTTAATAACAAATTTCAATTTTTTCGATGGAAAACACTAATGATATTAATAATGGAACTAGAATTTTTAATTGAAAAGGTTAGAGAACTAATTTTAACTTTTTATTGGGACCAAATCCCAAAATTTATCAAAGTATAAGGACTGACGTTGGATTTTGACCTGTTATCTATTCACATTCCTAACTCGGTTCCTCCACTTACCCTTCACCAATTCAAGAACTTTAGCAACGCCGAGGTCAAACCAATTCAAAGAGTTATGATGCAAAAGTTCAGAATTGGGAGCAGAATCTACAATGAAATAAGATATGTTAGGAATATGTATGACACCAATATGTTCAAATTTCCTAAAGGTTCCTCTATGTTTTTGGATGATTATGTTTTCAGATACATATTCACCTTCCCTAGAAGATTAGAGAATTTACGACATCGTAATAGGGGTGCTAATTGATTTTATAACCTATGCGACTTGGACTTGAATGTAAACGTTGGACATAGGTATATTCAAATAGTTTCCTAAAGAATTTCAAGTATTTATTCCCTAATGCCATATCCGGATATGCATTGGATATAAATACTTTAAGAAAAATAAAGAGTAACAGTTTAGCATGTAAGAGTGCCATATAATAAATAAAAGATTTCTATTGTCATAACTCGGTACAACCAAACTCGGATTATTCATTCCTTACTTTGATGGACTCATAATATCAAACTCACCTATTTCATTAGCAGTTATCTACAATTTAGCACAAATTAATAACTCTTTTCAAACATTAAAGGAAAAAGATAAAAACAACATATATGTTCATGAGGTTGAACCGAAGGAAAAAGATAAAAACAACATATATGATCATGAGGTTGAACCGAAGTTAAATTCAGACAGAAAGCAGAACAGGTTTATCCTCTAATGCTGGCAGCTTAAACTGATAAGAACCGGGTGGGCTACAAACAGAGTAGTAATTGTGATGAACCATAAAAAGGGGAAAAAATTAAATTACCCTTTTCTATCTTCCCATGCCGTTCATCTCACCCTTTCTTCCTTTTAACGGGAAATGCTCGAAACAAGAAAAAGTATTTTCAGTACCAATCAGAAAAGCTTCAACGACAAGAAAACGGAAAATATATGCAAATATAACAATCGGCTTTGTTACACTGTGGTCTATCTGAGGAGATGTAAGTAATTCACAATAGAATGCAAGATTTAGCATAAGAGTATCGAAACAGGATAAGAATAGTAAAATTACTCCACTCATATCAAAGATTTGATCGGGTTCGAACATAATATATTCTACAATAGAACATGAAAATCCAGCTGAAAATACTATGTCAAGAATACAAAAAGTGCTACACACTCGAGAAATCATCTTTCTCAGGAACTGTAGGAGCAATAATACTCATTAGACCAAGTTATTGTTATTTGCAGTATACTACAATGAAGCTGAGAATGTAGTACTGTTGTTGAGTAAAATAGATGAAGAAAGATTTAGAGGACCTTGTACTTAAGCCCCAAAGTAAAAACCCATACACATTACACCAGGCCCAATGACCATAGACCAAACCCAATACCACAAATTACTAAAAACCCTAATGACCCTAAAAGATAATCTAAACCTAACCCTAGCAGTTTATCCTCATCAGCCGCCGCCGGCCATAGTCTTTCTAGCTCTCCGCGCGTAGCCGCCCTCTTCCTTTGCCACGTGGCCGCCACGCTTCACACTAGCCCTCCATGCGAGCCACGTAGTCGCCACCCGGCATCTCTCCACAGCCACTGCTCCACCGCCCAACGAGCCACGCATCGGACCTGCACAATAGCAAATCATCGAAATCTTGTATTTTTTATATAGGTATTTTGGATAATAAAAACCGAAAAAAACATATTGTATAGGGAGAGTTTACGAATTAATGAAAAAAGAGAGGTTCGAAAAAAAGCTCATTTTATATTATTTCCCTATCATTCGAACACAATAAATACAAAAATATTTGAAAAAAAAAGAGTTTTTAGTTCGTAAAAAAACAACAAGGTAAAAGTCTTCGGATAGATCTACTCACCTAGGATTAGATTTTTTTTAAAAATAACATCTGATTCGAATAAAGGGGGAGGAAACGAACCTCTTGGTGTCTTTTGCATGCGACCCGGTCACGGTGGACGGCGGCGGCGCACGGCGGCCGACTGGGCGGCTCCAGGAGGCTTGGCCAGCAGGGCAGAGGGGAGTTGAGAGAGTCTGAGGGGAGAGTTGAAATTTTTTTTGAGATATCAGAACAAAATGAATTTTTTGGGCTTAAATGAGTATTTAAATGCTTCCCAAAACGACGTTGTTTTGGGTGTCACTGTTCAAGCCCAAAACGACGTCGTTTTCGCCGTGACCCGTATAACTGACCCGACCCGACAGACGACCCGCACTTTTTGACAAAGGGGAAATTCTGTTTTAACACTTTCACATGGTATAATTCTCCCAAAGGTCCTTGTAAGTTTTAAATGTTTTTCAATTCAGCCCCTATTTTAATTTTAATCCGATTTTTATGGGGAAATTACAATATCAATCCCTCCGCACTAAGAACATTTTCATTTTGGGGTTGCCGCATGGTTCAATTCCCTTCAAACCCCCTAAAAGTTTCATCCTCTTTTCATTTCGGTCCCTATTTTCTATTTATATATTATTATTATTAGTACAATTATAATTATTATTTTTTATTATTATAGTATTTACATATTATTATTATTATATGTATATAAATATTTTTTTTATTTTCTTAGTATATTTAATATATTTGATATTTATATATATATATGTATACAATATTATATTATGTATAATTATTATATATATATATATTATATGTTTATTATAATTTTTTATAGTTATTATTATTAATTATTATATTATATTAGTATTACTATTATTATTGTTATTACTAATTAGTATTATTTATAATTATTAATACTATCATATATGTTCAATATTATTATTTATTTATTTATAGTCTAATATATGTTTATATACATCATATATCTCATATATATTTTAATTGAATTCTAAATTAAAAATAGTTTTTTATTAGGGATTATTGTGAAAAACGTACCTCGAACGTAAGAGGTGCCACTTTCCGTTAATCTCTATTTTAAGAAACCATTTTTAATTTTAAATTATAATTTTCAAAATAGGTTCCCTTTATTTGGGAATCTAACAGGAATTATACCCCGGGTGTAGGGGTGTAAATTTCTTTCATACAAAAATATTCTTTTAAATATTTTGAAAGGGATCACAAATTTTAAATTAAATTTCAAACTCTTAATTCCCTTCGTTTAGACAATAAATAATCGACCATGTACCAATTTTGGGCCTGTGTGGGGGTGCTCACCCTTCCCCACATGTAACTGACTCCCGAACCTGTTTTTCTGGTTTCGCAGACCAAAATTTGTTTTAATAAAATGACAAAAAAAATAGGTTTTATTAAAATAACCGAGTTTTCAGGTGATCAAATCTCACCTAAATAAAAAATATTGGTGGCGACTCCATCCCAAAAATATTTTTCATAGGAACGCGTCAAGCACCCATCGCTCTGCGGGGCCGTTGTTACAGCTTGGCGACTCCGCTGGAACACTTTTTTTAGAGTCAAGCCACCGGTCGATTACCTTTTTCTTAACGAGTGGAAACTATAAATTCGGTTCAATTTATTTTGTGATCCCTTTTTCTGTCAATTTTTTTACAAGAAAAGTTTTTTAAAATATTTCCCTAATTTTTTTTTGCATATCATGAGCTCTATACCCGAGCTTCGTCCCTTTTAAGTGGGAGTGAGAAGCTACGCCTTCGTGAGGTATCGCCTCCGTACAGGATAGTGGATCACTTTCGGGATACATCGGTACCTTTGTCGCCATGAGATCCTCATCTCCGCACAGACTTAGGGAAATGTATCCTCCCGAATTGATGCCCTAGCGACAGTTCGAGTATCGTTACTTTAGAACCAAAACCGCATGTAGTGAACCATAGCAGCCTACCTTGTCTAGAGCTATACCGAACCTCTGTCTGTTTAGAGAGACACCCAATAGGTGCATGGTAGAGAGAGTTAGGGGGTTTCTTTAATCTCTTTCAATTATGCCCTTTAATTTCAGTATTTATTTATTTGTTTATATCGCAATAAGTAGATACCATGTCTAATTTTATTTATGCGAAACAAAGTATGTGGGTAGAAAGCATGTTTGGGTAAGATCTTTTTTTTCAAAAATATGTACGGGTAGAAAAGTATGCCCGGGTAGGTTGTACAGATTTACTTTTTTAAGCAATTAACATTTATATTTTTAGCTTGATTATTCTATGCGTAGTAACTGATTTTTGTTGTTGTCTATGTTTTTTTCTTTGCATTGCATATTCATGACATAAATAAAAGGTGTTGATTCACGAGCGACCATCAATCTAGAAAGCTTTCATAATGGATAAAGGGTTACGTGATCAGATAAAAAGTAATGCAGATATGAGGCAGTTCCCTAAAGTGATGCAAGAAGAATGAAATAGAAGAACTAAAAAGACAAATGGCCGAGATGATGAGTATGGTAACCGCCATGGCCAAGGAGAAAGAGCCCGATATACAGAGAGAGAAAGATGAATTAAATGGAAGCCATGTTATGACACCCAGTATCCAGAATTCTACTTCTAAACACAGTGAATCTAGTAAGCCCAAGGGATTAGGCGCTGTCACGGTCAGCATCAATAAGACACATGAAGATGCAAAGGCGGCAACAACAAAGAAAGTAGCGACTAGCCAAAGGAAATCCCGGAAGGAAAAAGCTGGAGAGAAACCCACGTTTAATATTCCAATAGCATATGCAGAGTTGCTTTCGATACTAATCAAGAAAGGTCTTATGACTCCAGTTCAGTCAAAGCCAAAACAGCCCCCTTATCCTAAAGGTTACGACGTCCAAGCCATATGTAACTATCATCTAGGAGGTGCAGGTCATACTACTGAGAATTGTGGAGCACTGAAAAATAAAGTCGGAGACCTAATTGAAGAATGGTTACTAAGTTTTAAAGAAGAAAACCCTAAAACTTTTAAAAGTCCAAGCAATAATGGAGCACCGCAGTATGCAGAGAGGGGTCCATATTCAACGCTCGTAATCTATTTCCAAGGCCAGAGTTCGAATTCTGCTGTCCAGTCTTCAGAATCATCTTTGACTAGTGGCCAAAATTCGAAGACCAATGGTCATTTTGATCCCATACCCATTTCGTATGGAAAATTATATATGTAGTTACTAGAGGTACAATTGGTGGCCCCGTACCATGTTATGCCTTTACAACCTCCATACCCCAAATGTTACGAAGTTAAAGCTCATTGTGATTATCATGCTGGCATTAGGGGGCATTCCATTGAAAATTGCACTGCCTTCAAACGTCAGGTTCAGAGCCTCCTAGACTGGAGCATCAACATGATTCAGCTACTGTTCATGTAACTTGAGTGAAGCCGAAAGAGTTAGAAGTTAAAGAAAACGAAAAGAATTATTCAGAACATGACACCTAAGTCAACAGTTTAAGGAACGAAAGAGACGTTCTAAACAACAAACTAAAAAACCTACGAGGTAACTACCAAGAGCTTTGCTTAGCATTCAGAGACACTGGTTTGGGAGATACTCTAGATCAATGGAAGAAAAGAGTTATCCAACTAAAAAACAATGCTGAATATTAGAAGAAAAATTCCAAAGCCAATGAAAATCAAGCTAAGACATTTTCTCTCAAACTTCAAGCGATGGAAGATCAATGCATTACTCTCAAGAATGAGTTAAGGGATAGTCAAGCCAACTGTGAGACTTTGAACATGTGTATGTATCTGCGTGAGAATACTATTGCTAAATTGAGAGATAGTCAAGCTGAAGTTGAAATGCTAAAAAAGCAAGCAGATGAGAGTAACAGTGTTCTGCTGATGTATAAGGATCTCGTTAATGACCTTAAGAAATCCTTACAAAATATAATGAGAAGTGTTGTCGTCAGCTACAAGAGTCGAATGAAAAGACAAAATGAAAAGACAACTACGTGAAAGATGTCATTGCGGAAGCACGAAAAGTAGCTCAGCAAGTGGTGAGTTAGGCTGATGTAGCAACTGAACTGAGTCAGGATAACATCATATTCTCGGGTCATGATGAAAAGCTAACTCGACTTTTGAGCAAGATAAATAAACTAGGTGCCAGGGCTCGATATTATCTGTAACTTTGCTACATGATGTAACGAGACCTTTACTTAATGAAAGTAATCTTACGATGGTTACTCTTTGAATCAATACCTTTTTGCACATATGTTTACATCCAACATTGCACAATCATTGCATTCTAGTAGCATTGCATATCCATTACATTTTTTACCTGAACCATTTACGGTTCAATGGAATTACTCCAAGATTTGGTTGGAAATTTAACAAGCTTGATACCAACAATGATGCTAAGATGAAAGTGATCAACTAACCTCAAGGATAGCTATAAGAACAATTGCAAGCCTAGTTGTCTAAGATGAAGCAAGATACGAAAGACCAGGATGAATAACTTTGGGAAGTGGTCGAGTCTCTTTTTGTTAAGCTTTCTTAGTTTGGGTGCTCAGTTTGCTAAGACATCCGCATAATTTAAATTTCTAGAAACAAACCTATTGCCTAAGCCTGAAGGCAGAAAAGGAATCCATTGCAAGAGTGTATATGACACATTTCTACACATTTTCACAAAATTTTCATATATTTATCATGAATCTTTTGCACATGCATACATGTATATACATGTTTTTTAGGAACGACGGCGATTCTAATCTGACGGTTGATTCTGAGTAGCCATATGTCTAGAAGAAATTGAAAAGTGTGAATATGAAAGGGCATGTGACCTATCATCCGATCTACTTAGGCTAACAGAAGGATAACTGAGTGTACTAGGGAGCGGTGGAAAGTTTCCAAACACAAATTTTGAGCGAACATTTTCTCTCGAGCATTGTTGTCTAAGATTTTCGAATATCGTGATAACTTAAAACCTTCATCCAACTAAAGACAACACTTCTTCGATATCTGTGGAAGCCTATCGATGATATCGACATTTCGTAGCGCAATCAAGTTTTGAACAAAAATTATATCAAATTATCGAGACTCTCAAATTTCCTCGATGAGACCCAGAACCTGAAGAATCTCTCGATAATAAGAACAATAAGGCCAATGCACTATCACATTCTCTTAGACCATATTGGTTTTCAGCTGATGGTCTGCAAGAACTTGTTCATCACCGCCATATCTGTAGTAATTCCAATTTACCATGCTCATCTCAGTTGGGGTAATTCATGAAGTTTAGTGATACTCTAGACATCTTCGAGTTATGATGAGGGGATTTTTTGTAAAACCACTATTATCTATCCACTTCCCAGATTAAAGAAGTGCCAGCAATTTCCTACTCTTTTGTTGAAAAAAACACAAAAAACAAAAAAAGAGAAGAATGAAGCCTTTGTGAGAAAAGCGACTGCATAATTTTATCCCTACTCAAAAGTGATTTGAAAGATTACTCATCTGCAAAATCGAAATAGACACTGATGGTCGGTCTGAATACAAGTTTGCTTAAAGCTGCAAAGGTCCAAACTAGAAGGAATGGGAAATAAACTCTAGGGTGAAAACCCAAAAATGGGCAATCTAGAGCGATCCAGGAAAAAGAACGAAGATCTAAGCAAGTTCAAATCAAGCACTGCAGAAATAACATTCTACGTCTCTAAGGACCATCTTAATCAAACCCGGATATCTGACTTAAAGGAGTTTGTCTTCAAATTACTTCTCGCCTTATGGAGTTATCCTTTCTTCAAAGATTTTAAACTTCTAATGCTTGATCGAGATCAGAAAAGAGTGCAAAATAGAATAAGAGGTTTGTGAGTCAAAGAGAGTCGCCCAAATTGATCAAAAATTAGGCGTGCGAGAAATATCCTTCTCGAAAGCCTAATAGTCTGGAAGGCAGCTTACATCTTCAAGCATCAACACAACGTTCAAGGTCTTCTAGACACAGGCTATGCTTGGGATGACCCTCGACAATTAGGTCCAAAGACTCTCATGCACAAAATATATGGGGTCCATATTTTTCGTAAATTATATTTTTGAAAAAATATATACTCTTTGCTCATTCATAAGCATCTTGCATTGTTGCAAACTTATAGAGATTTAAAGTACAGGGACCTAAGGCAGGTAACTACTCATAACAAGCTTGAAGCCTTTGGAGGTATCTAGAAAATCTCAAAAGCTTAAATTTCGAGGAGAATGAATTTGAGGGGCAACATAATGCATTCTTGAAAAACAATGAAAGCCCATCAAAGGCGTGAACATACTTCAAGCTCCGAGAGTAGCCTCAGAAAAAAAAGGTTGGGGCATTCACCCAAAGAGGTAATCCAAAAGATGATCGAACCCAAGAAAGGTTGGGGCATCCTCACATACAAGGCACTAAGCACTACTTAATCAGAAGCAAATATCTGACCAACAGAGAGTCAGGGGCATCCCTTTAAGGACCAAGGAAAATCATGTCATATTCATCACGCGCGTCATGCATTTATCATGCATTTAGACTAAAAACATACATTTAGGCATAAAGATGCATTCATGCATTTTTTGGGCTTGGACATGCAAACAGGTCCAAAAAAGATACCAAAAGACCTCAATTATGGGGACAACAACGTAATGACCAACATTTAGCCCCGAAGGAGGCCGAATATGCAAAAAGCTCAAACATCCAGATGACAAATAGTCATGACTCCCCGTCATTAAACTTTTTCCCGATTTTACCTTCGTCAGCGGTGATGGGCCAATTTGATCCAGATTTTGCATCCCTGACGTTGGTGTTACAACCTAATTTCCCTTGATAAGAAGATAAAAGATGACATCAGGGTCATTCATAAAAAGTTTGAATTAAAAAATGAGAATAATAAAAGTTGGTGGCAAACTTTTGTTGGGGCAAATTTTGAACGAGAATGAAATCGAAAGATTAAGCTGTGCCAGAAGAAGACTTCTGCAAGTACTCGATCATTTCTCAAAAGACCAAAGATTTACAAGGCTGACATCCTCAAACAAGAAGGAATAGATCATCGTCATCAACAAATTCCAGTATTCTTGACATGAAGAAGTGGGGCAAATATTGTTTGGCGCCTTCAACTAAGAAGAAACACGCAAGCTTCAACAAGATCCATTATCTTTGACACGAAAGAGTGAATCAATCAAATAAAATATTCAGATCAAACTTTTCAGCTTTACAGTCTTAAAATAAAGCAGTTAATTTGTGGCTCACTTTGACCAAACACTTTTTTAACTTTTGCAGGTCTTATCTCACCCGTAACATGGTGTAGCGGGTCAACTAATCTCTTACCGATTTTGTCTATCCAACAAATGGTGGAACATATCAAACACAACAACAATTTTATCTCCCTAAGTTTGCAGTAGAATGAGCACGTCAACAATTTCATCTCCATGAGTTTACAGCGGAATGAGCACGTCAGCAGTTTCATCTCCCTAGGTTTACAGCAGAATGAGCGCGACAACAATTTTATCTTCCTGAGTTTGCAGCAAATGAGCACGTTAGTGGTTTTATCTCCCTGAGTTTGCAGCGGAATGAGCGCGACAACAAGTTTATCTCTCTGAAGTGGCAGTAGAATGGACACCTCAACCGTCTCATCTCCCTGAAGTGACAACAGAATAGGTACGCCAAAAAGTTTATCTCTCTGAAGTGGCAGTAGAATAGACATCTTAACTGTCTCATCTCCCTAAAGTAGCAGCGGAATGGGTACACCAACAAGTTCATCTCCCTGAAGTGGCTGCGAAATGGACCTCTCAACCGTCTCATCTCCCTGAAGTGGCAGTGGAATGGGTACACCAACAAGTTTATCTCTCTGAAGTGACAACATAATAGACACATCAACAAGTTCATCTCCCTAAAGTGGCAGCGAAATGAACCTCTCAACTATCTCATCTCCTTGAAGTGGCAGCAGAATAAGTACACCGACAAGTTTACCTCCTTGAAGTTGGTAGCAAATCACACATTTTTAGATCTCACTTCGCCTTTTGTTGGTGCAGCAGGTCAGATTTTTGTCCATGTATAGTTACTTCAATGATGGTGTGACTAGACCGGATATTTTTCTTGAATTTTCTCTTCGAACGTATGGTTAATCAAAAAAATAAAAAAAATTAGAACAAAAAATCTAAAAAAAAATAAAAGCTCTCTTCAGATCCTGTCTCGAAAACATTCTAACAAATCTAACAGAAATGTTGGTACAACGTGCTTAAACACGGTAAAGTTTAAGATAATGGATAATTCAAATGTCCATCAAAAATCTATTTTCACGAATGGTCGAAGGAAAATAAATCCTTTGGAAAAATCTAATGTCATATTGGTAAAAACTGATTGTACCCAGGGGAATGGTATAGCTAGCCTAGAGCAAACGGCTACTGGTAAAGGTAACTCAAATCTGTTGATCCTCGTGCATTTGGGAAAATGCAAAAGTGATCTATGAAGCTCTGGATCAAAGCTTGCTAAATTCCGGTATTGCCTCCTCTGCGATATTGTAGCTGGGCCAAACCTTCATCGTTTGATCATGTGTCTTCATCAGAGTTGCAGCTCGATCAAGTTTTGCAGACCTTACCTCTCCGTCAGTGTTGCAGTTAGGTTAAATTTTCTCCAAGCATTGCGTCGTCGTCAGAGTTGTAGTAAGCCAAGCGTATTTTGTCTCTTCTAATGGATCATCTCTGGTTTTTTGTTTTCCCCAACGAATCTACTATTTGGGAGATTTCACTTACAAGAACGGCAAAGCAGATCAAGTGAAGTTCAAGAAGAAACGATGGCCAGAGAGGGAACCTAAACCTGGTCGTACAAAAATGGTCCACTTTTTGTCTTTGCTCAATTGTCGTTGCACAACAATGAGCAAAGATAGGCAGCTGTACGAGCCCATTTTTGACCGAGCCATAAAACCCATATACATTACACCAGGCCCAATGACCATAGACCAAACCCATTGCCACAAATTACTAAAAACCCTAATTACCCTAAAAGATAATCTAAACCTAACCCTAGCAGTTTATCCTCATCAGCCACCGCCAGCCATATTCTTTCCAGCTCCCCACGCGGCTCTTCTTTTGTCACATGGCTGCCACATGTCACACTAGCCCGCCATGCGAGCCACGTAGTCGCCACCTGGCATCTCTCCACAACCACTGCTCTATCGCCCAATGAGCCACACATCGGACCTGCAAAATAGCAAATCATCAAAATCTTGTATTTTTATATAGGTATTTTGGATTATAAATACCATAAAAACAGATTGTATGAGGAGATTTTTCGGATTAATGAATAAAACAGAGAGGTTAAAAAAAAAGCTCGTTTTATATTATTTCCCTGTCATTCGAACACAAAAAATACAAAAACATTCGAAAAAGAAAAAAAAGAGTTTTTAGTTCGTAAAAAACAACAAGGTAAAAGTCTTCGGATTTCCCTAGATCTACTCACCTAGGATTAGATTTTTAAAAAATAACATCATATTCGAATAAAGGGGGAGGAAACGAACCTGTTGGTGTCTTTTGCATATGATCGGGCCACCATGGACGGCGGCGGCCGCCACCGGCAAGCAGCAGCACACGACGTCATTTTTGGTGTCACTGTTCTGGGAGGCTTGGCCTGCAGGGCAGAGGGGAGTTGAGAGAGTCTGAGGGGAAAGTTGAATTTTTTTTTGAGATATCAGAACAAAATGAATTTTTTGGGCTTAATGGGTATTTAAATGCTTCCCAAAACGATGTCATTTTCGGTGTCACTGTTCAAGCCCAAAACAGTGTCGTTTTGGCCGTGACCCGTATAACTGACTCGACTCGACAGATGACCCGTGCGTTTTTGAGAAAGGGGAAATACTGTTTTAGCCCTTCCACATGGTATAATTCTCCTAAAGGTCCCTATAAGTTTTAAATGTTTTTCAATTCAACCCCTATTTTAATTTTAATCCAGTTTTTATGAGGAAATTACAATATCAGTCCCTCCGCACTAAGAACATTTTCATTTTGGGATTGCATCATGGTTCAATTCCCTTCAAACCCCCTAAAGGTTTCGTCCTCTTTTCATTTCGGTCCCTATTTTCTATTTATATATTATTATTAGTAAAATTATAATTATTTTTATTATTATAGTATTTACATATTATTATTATATGTATATATATATATATATTTTTTATTTTCTTAGAATATTTAATATATTTGATATTTATATATATATGTATACATTATTATATTATGTATAATTATTATTTATATTATATGTTTATTATAATTTTTTATAATTATTGTTATTAATTATTATTATTACTATTATTATTATATTATATTATATTAGTATTACTATTATTATTGTTATTACTAATTACTATTATTTATATTTATTAATGCTATCATATATGTTCAATATTATTTATTTATTGATAGTCTAATATACGTTTATATACATCATATATTTCATATATGTTTTAATTGAATTCTAAATTAAAAATGATTTTTTTATTAGAAATTATTGTGAAAAACGTACCTCGAACGTAAGGGGTACCGCTTTCCGTTAATCTCTATTTTAAGACATCATTTTCTATACTGCTTTAATTCCTCTATCTATTGTATCCTGAAATCCTATTTCTTGATCTTCCTTCTCCTCTTCGGTCCCGGGTCCAATCTGCCAATGGAACATCCACATTTAGCTCGAAAAACAAGCACTGCTCTTCCATTAACCGGTGCCATCCTCTTTAACTCGGCTTCCAATCCTTGTGACGATTATGCAGCAATTCTAAAAGTCCTCTAGTGAAAGCATCTTTTGGGTAGTGCCATAATTCTTAACACACTCCAAAAACAAAGAGAACCCGATCAACAAAAACTTAAAACTCTTATCAATTTTCCTTCAACCCTAAACACCAAACCCACCTCGTAAAAGCTCAAAAAAGGAAATAATTTGAGTATTTCCAACTCAAGATCAGGTGGTTCTTCAATTAGTATCCAATATTAAATCCCTTGCAAGAAAACAACAAACAGTAGGAAATTGAGATTTGAGATTGAAATGTCAAGGGCAAAAGAAGTAGAAGTGAATTAATTTCAAAAAGGCCGGCTATTGGGGGGGGAGGAAGAGAATTGCTGGGCTTTTGATCGTTAGAGTGGGCTTAAAATTTGTTAGTTTGAGAATTCGAGTGTTTTCAATCATTTGCTCGTGATTTTGTGGGTCACAATTCGGGCATTTTCTTTTCTTTTTTACCTTTTTTTATCAAAGAAAAAATATTTATATAACATAAAAATATCAAAATAAAAAAACTAAAAAATTAGAAAATAAAATATCATACCAACAAAACATGTTCAAAAAGCTGCAACAACAATAATGAAAAAAAAAACACCGGAGAAAGGAAGTAGTAAACAAAATGTATTGTCTCTATCCATTTATACGCTTAAAAATTGAAGTAAGAGTGATGAACGAACCAACAATTTTACAGGTTGCTTAACAAAATAGATCTGACTGCATCGTTAAACGAACCATAAAAGATAATTAAACTACTAAAAATCACCAATAACATAACTACTAAATTAGAGTCGAACATCGTGAGAAAACTATCAACAAATATAAATTTACCATAAAAATAGTAAAAATGTGTAATAAGGTAAAAATGTTGCCATAACATAGGAAAAAACGTGTACAAAATGTCACGGGGCTAGATTTTGACTCTAGCTGATCCGTGCGGCCTTAGACGCCTTCGACGCAAATCAGTCGATTCCTACGCCTAAGTCAGCCTTCAACCAGCCTTGTGAGTACTCCTGCTCGACAACGGCTTCGACCAGCACTCCAGGATTCGATGGATCTCGTCACTGACACCACTTGTGTCGCGGGCTAGACCTTTGCCAGACGAATCGTGCCGGACCTTAGTCACTTTCTCGGTTGAAACGTCGACTAAGTCACCCTGAAGTACCTTGTCACGGTCTTAGGTGAAGATCTCTCGACAAACACCTAACTCAACCAGGATTCTCGCTCCGGAAGATCAAACACTCCTCGAAGCCCTCGAACGAAAGATCGTTCTAAGCGAAAGCTAATCAAAGAACAACAGAAAGAGATTGGCAGCTAGAACAATGAAGAACACTCAAGAACAACAAAGAACAATAGAAAGAACACTCAAAGAGTTTTAGAGTAAATGCTTCTTGTATTACTCAAGTGAAGTGAACTGAATGAATGATTTACAAGTGAGGAGGGAGCCTCTATTTATAGTTGAACTCCCTTACATCCAACGGCTCAGTTTAAATTACATCGACGGTCGAGATTGATCTTATCTTATCTTATCTGATCAAATCTCAAATTCAAATCTCTAATTATCACAAACATTATCTACACATTATATTCAAATAAATGGATAATGTTTTACCCTCCTGAATCCTCCATGGATTTGGCTAAGTCTTGTGGGCTTGCGGGCTCTTTAGCCTTCTTCAAGTGCCGGGCCAAGTGTGATGGTCTTGGCAAGCCCGTTCCACCGCGCAAACTCTCTTTGGCTGATTCTTGCGCCAATGCCTCGGTCCCAAAGGTCTGGTCCACGCCTTCCTCCAAGTGCTGGGCCAAGTCTAATGATCTTGGCAAGCTCGTTACACCGCGCAAACCCTCTTTGGCTGGTTCTTGCGCTAACGCCTCGGTCCCAAAGGTATGGTCCTCGCCATTCTCCGAGCGCTGAGCCACATTTGACACGCCCGTTGCATTGCGCACAACCTCCCTATTTGTTGCTCGCGCTAATGTCTCGGTCCAAAAAGTTTGGTCCGTGACAATCTCCCCCACTTGACTTAGCGACGCCCTCGTCGCTGCACTCGAACGATCCTGGGCAGGGTCAACTTGTTTACTCGTCGATGCCTCGGCTTCATGCAATTCCCCCATATGAACTGCTCGCCTCGCCTCAAACTGTCGTTCAACATCGCGTGCTAACACGCCTCTTGATACATCTCCCTTGTAGGAGCACTCTCCCACAAACTCTGATTTACCTCGACTCAGACCCACTTGGTCCTGCGGCAAAGACTTGGATGTTGTCACAACATTGAACACAGACTGAACTCTCAGATTCGTCGACAACTCTGGCTTGCCCCTTTGAACTCTGAAAGGGTTCTTCCAATCTTTATTTCCCCCGCACTGAAGACTAGGCCGTACTTGACCTACGCTCATCAACAACGGCAAATCAAAACCAAAAACACTAGGAACGTGTTTGAGATGTACCTTTTCCTCGGTCACATTTACTCTAAAATGGGTCAGCCCTTCTTTCTCCTTGAAGTCTGGCCCCCTCTGCATTGAACCTTCCTCATCGAAGTTCTTTGCATGCATCGGGCACTTTCGCCACAAAGTCCGTTGCGTTACTCTGCATCGGCACTTCTTCCCTGAAGTCCGTTGCTTCTGGTTGCACCCGCCCTTCTGACTTGAAGTTTGGTGCTCTCTTGCGTCGACACTTCCTACCTGAAGTTCGTCGCTCGTTTCCCACCTTGCTCACTGGTGGTGTCTCCACGGTTACTATGTCCCCTAACGGCTTGGCCCCCTTCGACTCTACAATGGTCTCAAAAGCGATGCTCTTTCCCCGAACATCCTCGGCAAGCTCCTCGGTAGCCTTCTCGGACATGGTTACCCCTTTCTGCTTTCGGTCCCCCTTGGCCTTAGCAGAACTCGACGTTATCGGACCAAGCGATGCAGCCTCGCTCTCTTCGGGCTCATCCAACTCCTTGGATGGCTTGACTCAATCTAGGCAATCTCGCAATTTGTGAGGCCCCTTACACTGGTAACACTCTAGTTGCTTCATCTTGCGTCGGCACTTCTTCCTCGAAGTCCTTCGCTTCTTTCCCACCTTGCCCATAGGTGGCATCTTAACGGTTGCTATGTCCCTCGACGGCTCAGCCCCTTTCGACACTGTACTGGTCTCAAAAGTAATGTTCTTCACTCGAACATTCTCGGCAAGCTCTTTCCCAGCCTTCCCAGACATCTTCAACCCATTCTGCTCATGGTCTCCGCTTACCTTGGCAGAACTAGACAACTCGGAATCAAGTTTCACAGGCTCTTTACTCTTGGCCTTGTCCTGTCCCTCAGACCACTTGGCTCGAAACGGGCATCTCCGCAACTTATGAGGTCTCTTACATCGGTAACACCTCAATTGCCTCGTCTTTACCCTCGGCTTGACAGCTTCCTCACTCGCTATCGCACCAAGTCTCATCGCTGGCTGGACTACTTTGGCACTCGTAGTCGAACCACAGCTCTCACTTCGCTTGGCGGCATTGACACTCACAATCGCCCCAAGTCTCATCGCTGGCTGGACTACTTTGGCACTCGTAGTCGAACCACGGCTCTCACTTCGCTTGGCGGCATTGACACTCGCAATCGCCCCAAGTCTCGCTTCATTCCCCTTTGACTCGCCTCGCTGTCTTCACCATGGCAGCTAGGCGGTTCTTCTCGGGACATCCCCTTATCAAATGAGGACCATCACAGAAGTAGCACTTCAACTTCTTGCTCCCCTTCTTCTCTGGCACGGACTTAGCCTCGCCATTCCCCTTGTCTCTCGAACTGGGTATGGTTGACTCAACACTTGCCTGCTTGCATTCTGCGGGCTCGGTCAGAGGTTCGGCAACAACGAAAGCCTCTGAAAGTCTCGGGCATCTCCTCGCTCTCTGCGAGCTTCGCCCCGGTCTAAATCCTCTAAGAAGGTCTTGAGCGCATCATATTAGCTCATTGCCGTCTTGCAACTGAGCAGCTCCCTCTTGAGCTCATCCACTTCTTTTCGCAAAGCTTCTATCTCAGCTTCACTCGCATTACTCCCTCGAAATGTCACCAACTTGTTGAGAACTTCTCGTGTCTCGTCCTTGAACTGGTCATCTCTGGACTCTACCTCGTCAAGACGGGACTCGAAAATACCTTGGTCCGGTTGGCCTCCTCCTCGGATTTCTCAAGTCTACAAACCCCCTTTCCCAACGACTCCAATTCCACCTTCATTGCCTCCACTTGCATCTTGAAGGGAATTACCTTGTTGGTTCAACTTCTCGTACAATCGAGTTGAGAACTTCTTGGATCTCCTTCATGGTTTCCTCCTTGGAAGAACTCTCTGCTTTTTGCAAATCCACCATCTTGGCTTCACAAGCACAACTCTCTCGAACTTCCTCTAACTCGTTGAGGATGCATTGCGTCTCGTCATTGAACTTGCCCTCCATGGACTTTAACTTTTCAAGACGTGACTCCACAACACTCCGGGTCTTCTTGGCCTCATCTCTTAGAGTTTCCACTGCAGCCTCTAAGGAATCGCCACGCTCAGATATCTTCACATCCAAGCCATTAAGAGCCAATTGAACCTCCTCCTGGATCCCTTCTAGAGACTCTAACATCTCGATATCCAACAAACCCAGCTTCTCAAGGTTTACTGACTCTAACTGTTCAAACACCACATTGGCCTCCTTCTCGAAGTCCAACAGTCTATCGACCCAGGCCTCTACAGCTGTTATGAATTCAAGATTCGATTGTACCTTATTTTCAAGACGGTTGCTCCTCTCGTCAAATTCATTCAGAGTCTTTCTTACATCGTCCATTGTCAGTGTCTTCTTCTTTGGTGCCATCTCTATCACCACTTTGCCACGAACTAGTCTGATCTCTGATCACTTCGACTAACTCGAACGCAAATCACCACCACGCTTATCTGCAACTACAAGCTGGAACCCACCACACTTGACTACACCTACAAGTTGGCTTGAACACAAGTTACCACCACGCTTGACTGCAACTGCGAGCTGGCTCGAACGCAAGTCCCTTCCTCGACTCGCTCGGATAGCACTTATCACGGCACTCCTCTGATTCCACCTCTCGTGGCTCTCTCTGTTACCAATTCTCACGGCTCTTTCTGATATCAACTATCAGCAAGACTTCGCTCCGATGCCTACTATCACGGAACCCGCTACCGTCTCTGAAAGCAACTTATCACCGCTCAGCTTTGATTCCAACTATCACGGAACCTGGTTACCGGCTACCACCGCTCGCTCTGATACCAACTGTCACGGGGCTAGATTTTGACTCTAGCTGATCCGTGCGGCCTTAGACGCCTTCGACGCAAATCAGTCGATTCCTACGCCTAAGTCAGCCTTCAACCAGCCTTGTGAGTACTCGCCCGCCGACAACGGCCGACCAAAGACTCGAGATTCGATGGATCTCGCCATCGACACCACTTGTGTCGCGGGCTGAACCTTTGCCGCATTTAATCGTGCGGACCTTAGTCGCTTTCTCGGTTGAAACGTCGACTAAGTCACCCTGAAGTACCTTGTCACGGTCTTAGGTGAAGATCTCTCGACAAACACCTAACTCAACCGTGATTTCGCTCCGGAAGATCAAACACTCCTCGAAGCCCTCGAACGAAAGATCGTTCTAAGCGAAAGCTAATCAAAGAACAACAGAAAGAGATTGGCAGCTAGAACAATGAAGAACACTCAAGAACAACAAAGAACAATAGAAAGAACACTCAAAGAGTTTTAGAGTAAATGCTTCTTGTATTACTCAAGTGAAGTGAATCAATGAATGATTTACAAGTGAGGAGGAGCCTCTATTTATAGTTGAACTCCCTTACATCCAACGGCTCAGTTTAAATTACATCGACGGTCGAGATTGATCTTATCTTATCTTATCTGATCAAATCTCAAATTCAAATCTCTAATTATCACAAACATTATCTACACATTATATTCAAATAAATGGATAATGCTTTACCCTCCTGAATCCTCCATGGATTTGGCTAAGTCTTGTGGGCTTGCGGGCTCTTTAGCCTTCTTCAAGTGCTGGGCCAAGTGTGATGGTCTTGGCAAGCCCGTTCCACCGCACAAACTCTCTTTGGCTGATTCTTGTGCCAATGCCTCGGTCCCAAAGGTCTGGTCCACGCCTTCCTCCAAGTGCTGGGCCAAGTCTAATGATCTTGGCAAGCTCGTTACACCGCGCAAACCCCTCTTTGGCTGGTTCTTGCGCTAACGCCTCGGTCTCAAAGGTATGGTCCTCGCCATTCTCCGAGCGCTGGGCCACACTTGACACGCCCGTTGCATTGCGCACAACCTCCCTATTTGTTGCTCGCGCTAATGTCTCGGTCCAAAAAGTTTGGTCCAAAAACGTGTACAAAGCATAAAAATAATTTATAATGAAGCCTAAGGCTTTAGCCGCACAATAAGTCTGATTTTATATTTTGGTTAACCATTAAATTATTAAATTTTTTGGCTTAAGTATATAAAGTCCTTGAACTTTTGTAAACAAATAAATAAAGTCTCGAATTTTTTTCACTCAATTATATTCTCAAACCAATAAATTGAATCAATCAAGCACTTTTGATTGATTTAGATCATTAATTTTTGGCGATTTTTTTATGGTATTATTGTAATGTAATACACTATAGTTCTGCCATGTAATATTTACAATTTTTTTGGGAAATTATTTTTTATAATTTTTATAAAGTTTTTAGAAATTTTAAAGAATTTTTTAAATTAAATATTTTTTTTTGAAATGCCAAATGATAACACTGTAGCACAACATGTTGTACCAGATGATCTAAAAAAGTTGTTAAGTGTAATAGTTAATGTTGACCAAAAGAATGAATTGATGAAAGTTTAGAGTATAAAAACTTAATTGAGTGAAAAAAATTCAAGGTAATATTTTTTCTCGAAAATTCAAAAGCTTATAATACATTTAAGTTATTTTGTAATCAGATTCACGAATGTGATTATACAAGACAAATATGATATGTAAATAATTTCTACAGAAAGCCCAAGGCTTTAGCCTCCCAAGTTTGGGCAGGGACAGAGGTATGTATGGAAAGGGCTATTGTCTCCCCGGCATGGAAATTTTTTATCTTCAATTTTTTTTATATTTTTTTAAAAATAAAATAATTATAAATATATACTTATTTTTTAAAATTTATATTTTATCTCACCTCTAAATCTTAACTCCGTCTCCTCAGTCTAGGCATTAAATTATTAACCAAGACCAGATTGAAACAATTCTATTGCGTTGAGCCTCCTCCATAAATTCCAACAAACTGACCCAAACAGAAGGTCCTGGTCTTCATTAGCCTCCACCAAAAATCTGGGATAACTAAGGTCCAAAAGTATCCTTTCTGTGATATCCATTGATAAACTATATCTAACGTCTCAGGTTTTACGAATGAAGACCAAAGAGGATGAGCCATCGAGCACCACCGAAGAGCATTAATGTATCTTGAAACGCATAAATCTGTTGTTAGATGTACGAATTATATTTATTTCAGTGAAGATTGTGCGAATAAATTTTTGTATAAAATTTAATATGAGAATTGTTATTTATTATAATTTTTTAAAATAATTTTATTGATTATTTTCCCTTAAATTAAACCTAGGATTTTCGCCTAGATATTTAGATAGTTTGCGATCAAATTTGTTATTTATCGATTAGTTTTTCTAGTTTAGATAGAACTTGTTCATTTATTTTACTATCTTGTTTATTCCTAGTTCAAGTTAAAGGCGCTTTTCAACATAAATAAGGGATTTATAATAAATATTTTGAGTTACAAAAAAACCTTTGGCTATGATTTATTTATTTTTTCAAGATTGATTAATTCACCTTGTGTTTTTATTATTCATATTACTCAGTACAAGTTATTTAGGGGTGTGATAATCTAATTTCCATTATTAATAACCACAAGTTGATTATTAACAATAAAAAATATATGAATTTTGACATATATATTTATAATATAAATAAAATTATATTTCATTATTATTAAAATAACCTTATTTATATGGTGAATAGTGGACAAGCATATACGAGATGGGTAAATATGGAACCGGTAAGGTCTCAAATCTATCACCTATCCAAAGTGAGTATGACATTTGACATTCATATTCGCCCACTACCCATTAAACTATTACTCATACCCGCCCCAACTAGGGCAAGTGCGGTTCAAAATTCGCAAAATTGTACCTGTCTGCCATCCCTAGTGGCGTGGACAAAACTATTCGATTATCGTCGTTGCTAATCACAAGTTGATTAGAGGGAGTGTAGAATAAATAATCTTCTCGTTTTCTACATCAAAATCATATTTTTTTTGCCGACTTGCTAAATTAGGAGATTTGAAGTTTTCTTTAAATCTTAGGTTACGCACCAATTGGTAACTCTTAATCTCTATTTAGGGAGAAATTATATCATAGGTCCGGCTCGCCACGTCATCCATGGTCCCAACCAATAAAAAGTATTCATTTCATTAAATTTTCTCATGTCATCTTTTTACTAAGTGAATCTACAATCGGTAAAAAATAATTTTTAATTTAATTTACAGTAAATTTGAGTGAAGATTCACTTGGTAAAAAGATGACATGTAAAAATTTAATGAAATTGATGCTTTTTATTGGCTGAGACCATGGATGACGTGGCGAGACGGGCCTATGATATAATTTCTCCTATTTAGGTGTTTAAAACAATTATGCTTAATACATTTGAACACATAAATTCCAAAAATACTAACCAAGTTAAAACTCAATAATAAGAAACGAATTGATATTAAATTTATAGTTGACGTTAAATTTAAATTTGAAACGTCCTTCTTCACCAAGAAAATAAAAGTGATATTCCAAAAAGTGTAAAAAATGAGAAAGCCCGGTTAAACAAGTCAAGATTGCAGGTTCTAAGAAATAAACCAAACAAATACATACGGAAAAGAATGAGGCAGGCCAACCCAAGGTCCAAGTTTCTTTTTTATCGGGAGCCAAGGTCCAAGTTTGATCAAACATTTATAGCTTCTCCCATTGAGCATGATATTAGAAATTTCCTTTTTTATTTTATTAAAGGTATTCATCGCCGATAGTAGTAATTAATCATCTCGCCACGAGTACTTTTAATAAAAGATAAATAATTGGCCATAAAATATACTCCATTTCCATTGAGTATGAGGATAGAAATTTCCTCTTGTAATCACCCAAATCCGTCCGGCGCTCATTCTTATTCGGTTTAAAAGATTTCTTTTCGGTTTAATTTTATTTGGAAAATGCCCGCCCAATTTTGAAATAAAAATATGGAGTCGCCACCGATCATTTTTTAAAATGGTAGACCAGATACCAAAATAAAACCAAAGATTCAAAAATTCGGGTTCGGGAGTCGGTTACGGATGGGGAAGGATTAGCACCCCTACGCCGCCCAAAATTGGTACCTATTCGATTATTTAGTGTATGGTATTGGAAATTACGAAATCGATAAAAATTTAAAATACGATCCTTAAATGCAGAAAATATTGAGAGAAACGTATCCCTGTGTGCCCGGGACACAGCTTCTCGTTTTCTTAAAAAAAATTCTAAAAAATCACATTCCTATACGCCCGGGATACGATTTTTCGATGTTTTAAAATTTTGAAATTAATTTCTTTAAAAATATATTTTTTGATGATTAAAAAACAATGTATATGATACGAATAAATAAGATAACATAAAAATACACTTACTTAAAAATATGATACTTAAGGTAAAATATATTTAATATTTATATTTATTAATATTATCTATATAAAGTTAGTAATTTATATATACATATATATACAAGGATAAGTATTTATTATTATATATATTTAAAATATAAAGTTTAAGGTAAAATATATACATATATTATTTATTTAAAATATACTTATATATATATATTAAATTAGTAGTATATATATATGTATATTCACAAAAACAAGTATTTATTATTATATTTATATATATATATGGTAATTTAAACAAAATACTATTCCTTATTTTACATGAAACCTTATATATATATATATAATATGAAAATATAAAAGAGTTATAAAAATATGGACTAAAGATAACAATCATATATATTAATATATTTTATATATTAATATATAATATATACAAAATAAAGTACTTGGTATAATAATAATAATAATAATAATAATAATAATAATAATGCATTGTTTAAACTAATACATATTAAACACCATGAAATTAATGATTAAGGACTAAAAATGCATGAATACTAAGTTACAAGGCATGCAATAACATAAAAGGGACTAAAATGAACAACATATGAAACATGAGGAAATAAACTAAAAATTAACAACATTAAAATATCAAGAATTATATGCTAAAACAGAAATTAAAGGCCACGAACAAAACAAAAAAACGATATTAAACACGCATTAAAAATAAAAGGATCGAAAGCGTAATTATTTCAGGATAGAAATGAAAACGAGAAAGAAAGGGAGGGACCACTGGTGTAATTAACCCATTAAAAAGTACGTGGATCTTTCCAGGTTATCGCGTCACCACGCGGATCGGGGCCCAAAACGGCGTCGTTTTGACTGTCGGTTTAAAATATTTAGATATGCCATTTTTTGATTCGAACATATTAAAAAACCTAAACCTAAACTAAAGCCTCTCTCACACTCTCTTCTTCTTTGAGATTCGAACCAGAGCGGCGGCGCTCTTGGTTTCACCGGCCTCGACGGCCTCATGGCGTGCATACAACGACCCTCCGATGGTCAGGTAAGTCACGAACCCCTTTTTTTTATTTTGTTATTAGAAATACAAAAAATAAGAAACCGAAAAGTTTTTGATTTTGAAAAAAAAACTTTTAGATAAAAACAATAAAAGAACTGAAAGCTACCTCTTTTTTATTTCATTCAAGATTCTTACACTTTTTTTATCTTCAATCTCTCCCTTACAATTTTCGATTTTCAGGGTTTTATAAACCCATTTTACAATAACAACACTCATAATTTTTATTTCTGCATATCTGATAAGATTCGGATTTCACGGGATATTTGGTTGAATAGTAGATTTGAGTGGTTGATGGTATGGGTCGGGACTTGGGTGATGTCGAGTAGATTAAGTTTTAGGGTTATTTTTCGGGTTTATGGGTTAAAGGATAAGGGTTTTGGGATTTAGGGTTAATATTTAAGGTTTCGGTGGTTGTGGGTGTTCGGGATTTGGTGGTCGAAATACGAGCAACGGCGGTGGCGGTAAGGGTGTATGGTGGTGGCAGTTTAGGGTTAGGTTTGATTTTAGACTTTTTGGTTTCTGAGTCGGGTTGGGTTAAGATCTGGGCTTGATTCGGGTTACGGGTTTGGATAGGTTTGTAAACGGGTCATTACAGCTACCCCTCTTTGCTCATTGTTGTGTAACAACAATAGAGAAAAGACTAAAACTGATACGTTTTGTCCAACCTGGCTAAGCTTCTTCCTTCTTGACGTATGTCTTCTTTCCTTGGTAGATCTTCTTTTTCTTTGATGCATGTCTTCTTTCTTGACTTGATCGATCCACTTTGTCACTCTTTGTAACGACCTGAATCTTGGGCTTTGTAAAATTAGGCCTTGGATCCAATTTTATTGGGCCTTGTGTTGGAAAGTCCAAAATAAGGATAATTGGATTGGGATTTGTGTTAAATAAAAAGAAAATAAAAGAAAAAAAAGGAAAGGGAAGATTTTAAAATAAAGGGGGCTGATGTGATGGAGAGAGGGAAAAAAGAGAAAATGAGATATTTTGAGGAGAGAGACAGAAATGTGGAGAATGGGAGAAAAAGTGAGGGAAGAGATTTTGAACCTCAATCTACGGTCATCGGAGCCGCCGTGCACGACACCGCTGGTATCATTGGAAAGGTCTCGTCGAGACGAGTTCAATGGTGGCCGCCATGTCGTCGTTTGAGCTGCCGTTCACCGGAATGAGAAAGAAAAAGTTTTAGGGAGAGCTAGTTCAGCATGTTTCGACCGTCACCGCCGTGAACGGAGGCCACCGCTAGAACCACCGGCCCGAGAACTGCCAGTCTGGAGCTTATCGTCACCAGGCGGCCCCACGCACCACCTGCGCATGGTCTGGCAGGCAGGGCGGGTACACAGTACTTTCCAGTGCATCCTGCCACACTGGATTCTTACCAGCGGGTGCACACAGCTTATCTTGCACCTGCGCCGCACCAGATCACCAGGGTCGTTGACCGACCCGTTAACACGTTGACCGCTCGTTGACTTTTTTGGGAGACCCTACTTGGGGGTTTCTCGACGTTCCGGATCCAATGGTTCAGTCCGTTTTGCCAAATTCGAACCAGGTAAGTTGTTTTCATGCATTTGACCTTGTGAATTGAATATGAGATGGACGAATTAATGTATGTTCGTATTTGTTGATATACGAGGATTGATCGAGTTTGGATATCGGATCGAGTAAATTTCTCAGAAAGCTCGAATGAGGATTTTAGCGCTCTCGGCTTAAGGTTAGTACACCTCAAACTCCGAAATGCTTTATGAGCATCATAAGTGTAATTGCCTTGCATATTAGTGGTTGCAAATTAGGAGATGGGTATTAAGCATGTGTTGATACTGTTAGATCGAGGGTTGATGATTATTGGGATGCTTGATGAGTTTGAGAATTTTTGATTTAGTTATGAGCTTTAGAGACTGTATATGATTGTCTGAATATCCGTATGATTATCTGACTGTGTGATTGGATGACTGGTTGATATATGATGATGCCTTGTGTGCTAGCGGAATAAATTAATATATTCGATTGAATTTTGGTTAAAGACAATACTGATAATTATTCGATTAAATGGATAAAAAGTCGGTAAGGGGTATTAATTAATTAAGTACACTAGCAACATACTTAAATAACTTTCATAAGCTTTAGGAGCCAAATAAGCGTATTCGAGTATCGTTACCCGTTGATCTGAATAATCAAAAATGCCAGATAAAGATAAAAGTGAATAAGATATATTAATAAATTGATTTAAGCTTTAGTATAAAATGGAGATGGGTTGTGAGGGGAGTATCGGTACGCCTCCCTGTGTATTGGTACCCATTGCATATTAAGGATTCCAGTAAAGCTTTTGCGTATCAATACGTAAGGGGCGTATCGGTACCCACTATTACATTACCTAGCGAAGCTTTAGCGTACCGGTACAGGAAGGTAGGAGTACCGGTACGAGTTGGAATCGGTATGGGGTGATCCGAGTACCGATAGTGCGTATCGATACGAGGTGGAGCGTATCGGTACAACTTGAAGGTTAAATTCTTTTGAACCAAAATTGAGTATCTGTACCCATGGATGAGTACCAGTACCTATAGGGGCGTGCCGATACCCATGTAGGAGTATCGGTACTCGTTGGGCAATCTGCCCAAGAAATTTGAGGTTGCATTCGGGGGTTCTATAATTCGAGGCAAAGGGACCTAAGGGCCTGTTAAGGGTAAAATGAATATTAAAACTGAGAAAATAGAGATTTAAACCCTGTGTATGAAATAAATGGCTAATGACTCGTTATATTGGGTAAGCTATGTGAGGTAGTAACTCATAGGGATCTTTGGTGGATCGATTGATGCTGTGTGGTAATTTGGGCCCTTGCTGTGTGCTGAATGGGCGTCTATAAGGTTAAGTTTTATTGACTAATGAGATAAATTAATGAGAACGACTAATGTGTATCTTCATAAATATGCTAACAAATAAATAAGTTCAATGGGGTAGCATAATAAATGATAGAAACCATAAGGTAACGGTAAGTACATTAGAGCTGTGTACGGTATAATCCTTGTGTTGGGGTTGTATGTTGTGTGGTGACTAGGGTCCTTGTTGTGTGCTGATGGGACACCTAGATAGTCGAGTCATCCCTTGTCGTTGGGATTTGTATACCCTAAAGTATGTTGCAACACCTTAAAGATTTCCGGATGAAGGATCCTGATGCTTTGTGGACGCGAGCCTCATTCGAGGATGCTTGATGAGAAATCCTGAGCATAGATGTATGATCCCGATGCTATGTGGACGTGGGCCTCACCCCTTGAGTATAGGATCCCGATGCTTTGTGGACTCAGGTCTTACTCGTAGTGTAGGATCCTGATACTTTGTGGACGCGAGCCTCACTTAGAGTGTACGATCCCGATGATTTGTGGACGCGAGCGTCATTCCAGATTTTATGGTTATGTCTTTGTGTGTCTCGCTCGGATGATCTGGTGGGATCTCAAGTATGTTTGGGCCTCGTGGGCCATGTGTGATGTTTGCTAGGTAGGGAGCATATGTTTAGGCGACTAGCGGTAGCGCCACATGTTTATTTACCTCTCCTTATTGCTCGTACTAGCTTGTATGCTTATGTTTATGATTAGCATGAAGTATGGTAGAGTAGATGTGTACCACTGAGCTTTGTAAGCTCAGCGCTTGAAATTGTTGTTTCCGTGCGTAAGTTGATCGCGGGATCGATGGGCATTATCTGTATGGGATTCCAGCAAACGACGTTGTCAGAGTATGATGCTTGTATTTAGTGGGCTATGTATTCATAGAACCTTACACGTGTGAGTCTGTAATCTTTATTTTAAAATTGTATCAATCAAGTCAAATATTTAAATGTTTTATTTAATTGGAGCTCCTTGTAAATGTTTTAATCATATGTATATTTATTTTGATTTGTGGGTTTTAAAGATTTTTGGTAATTATTTTATTTGGGCTAAACCAAGTTGAGAAATTTTATGATTTTGGTTTGGGTTTTAGGCCCAAATGTGACATCTAGGTCGAGGGTGTTACACTCTTGGGGAAGCAAAATCTTCAAAATAGGGGGTTGTCTGTTGGGGAATCAAAATGAGTTCAACTTGCTATATTATTGACGATGAGTTAATACCTAAAGAAAATTTGATCCAGCTGCAACACCGACGAAGAGGCAGGGTCTACAAAATTTGATTCAGCTGCAACACTGACGAAGAGGCAGGATCGGTGGATGAAATTCCAATGTCTAATCCAGTTACAACTCTGACGAAGAGGCAAGATCAAAAAATTGAAAGCTTCTTCTTCTTTTTTCCCTCATTTTTTCATTTGTTTTTTTCTTTTCCCTATTTTTTTGAATTTTTTCTTTTTTTTGAAATTTTCTTTTCATATTTTTTCCTTTTCTTTTTAGATACAAAATTGATAAAACTTAAAAGTTAGTAAATTTTGACCAAGCTACAACACCGACAAAGAGGTATGGTCTAAAGTTAGTAATGTTGATCCAGCTACGACACCGACGAAGAGGCAAGATCAAGAGTTAGTGAATTTGGTCTAGCTACAACACCGACGAAGAGGCAAGACCGAAAGTTAGTGAATTAGGTTCAGCTACAACACCGACGAAGAGGCAAGGTCTGAAGATTTGATCCAGCTACGACTCTGAAGAAGAGGCATGATCGAAATTTGGCAGATTTGGTTCAGCTACAACACCGACGAAGAGGCAGAACCGAAATTCAATCAAGTTGGATCTATCCACACCATCAATGGAGGGATAAGATCGAATTTTAGCACTAGGACTCCACTAGACCATCAACGGAGAAGCAGAAACAGCAATATGAATCCTACTACGTCATCAACAGATGAGCAGCATTGGATTTCAGCAACTTAGAATTAGCCTTACCATTAACGGAAGGGCTAGATCGAATAACAGCAACTTGGATCTTACTACACCATCAACGGAGGAGCAAGATCGACGAATGACAACAACTTGATTTCTCATTTTTTTAATTTCTTTTTTTGAATTTTTTTGAATTCTTTTTTTGATTTTTTTTGAATTTTTAGCTACAACATTAATAAAGAGAATTTGAAAGTCAGTAAATTTGGATCTAACCACACTATCAACGGAGGAATAAGATCGAATAATAACATCTTGGACCCTATTACACCATCAACGAAGGAGTAAGATCGGATGATAATAACTTGGACCTATTCACACCATCAACGGAGGGAAGAGAACAAATAACAATCTGTATTCCACTACACCATCAACGGAGAAACAGAACACTAATTGGAACCCTACTACACCATCAACGGAGAAGTATGATTGAATAGCAGCAACTTGGACCCAGCCACACCATCAACGAAGGGACAAGATCGGACGATAATTTAGATTCTACCTCACCATCAACGGAGAAGCAGAACATTAACTGGAACCCTACTACACCATCAACAGAGAAGCAAGATTGAATATCAGTAACTTGGACCCAGCCACACCATCAACGGAAGGAAAATATTAGACGATAATTTGGATTCTACCTTACCATCAATGGAAAAGTAGAAGACCAACTTGAACCCTACTACACCATCAACGGAAGAGCATGATTGGATTTCAGCAACTTGGACCCCAGCCACACCATCAACGGAGGGACAGGATCAGGTGGTAATTTGAATTCTACGAAGCCATCAACGGAGAAGCAAAACACCAACTTGAACCCTACTACACCATCAACGGAGGAGCAGGATTGGATTTCAGCAACTTGGACCCCAGCCACACCATCAACGAAGGGACAAGATCCGATGGTAATTTAGATTCAACGACGCCATCAACGGAGAAGCAGAACACCAACTTGAACCCTACTACACCATCAACGAATGAGCAGTATTGGATTTCAGCAACTTGGACCCCAGCCACACCATCAACGGAGGGACAAGATCAGATAATTTGGCAACTTGAAACTAGCCTCACCATTAACGGAAGGGCTATATCGAATAACAACAACTTGGATCTTACTACTCCATCAACGGAGGAGCAAGTTCGGCGAATAATAGCAACTTGGACCTATCTACACCATCAACGGAGATACAGGATTGGATGATGAAAGCCGGTTAACTATTTTTCATTTATTATTATTTTTTCATTTTTGACTTTTTCTTGACTTTTTTCTTTTTTTGTTTCTTTTAATTTTTTTTGATTTTTTCTTGACTTTCTTCTTTTTTGACTCTTTTTTTTCAATTTTTTATTTTTCACTTTTTTGACCTACAACTATAGGGAGGATACAAGATCTGAAGAAACAAATTGGTCTAGTTGTACCATTAACGGAGAAATGAGACCTTGACAAAAATTTGATCTGTTACACTATCAACGGATAAGTGAGATTTGGAAAATGCAAGATCTGCTACATCACTAGCGAAGAGACGAGATCCGAAAGAAAATTTTATTTATTGCACCATCAACGGAGAAACGAGATTTTCAATTTATTGATCTGCTACACCATCAACGATAAAGCGGGATCTAGAAGAAAGTTTGGATCTGTTCCACCATCAATGGAGAAATGAGATCTTCAAAATCTCTAAACTACTACACCATCAGCGGTAAAGCAAAATATGGAAGTGTTGGTCTATCACCAATGACGAAGGCAAGATCTGAGAAAAGTTACTTCTACTGCTCTACTGGCAGTGTGATATGACCTGAAAATGGGAAAAACATTAATCAGTAAATGTTTAAAAGTTTTGCTGCTGGTACCTTTTATTTAGATGTTTTAGCATCATTTGTTTGGCCTCCTCCATAACTAAGGTTGGCCATCATGTCGTTGCCCCCATGTTGAGGATGTCCGGCCTCTTCTTCAAACCTGTTTGTAAGCAAAAATGCATGCATGAATATTATACCTAAATGCACATGTCTATCCTGAATGCATGGTGACTTCGGTATATGCACTTAATCTAAATGTATGATATATGCAAAAATGCAAGATGAATGTAGCTAAATGCATGAATGTGACATGATTTTTCTGGCACTCAATGGGATGCCCTGACTCTTCACTGGTCCTGTCAGGATCTTAACCTTTTACATATGGCAGTGCCCCAAACTCCTTCGGGTTCGACCACCTTTCTTTGAATCAACTTTCATCTAGGTGTATGCCCCAAAATTTGGTTCATTCTATACCATCATCTGAGACTACTCTTGTAGCAAATTTGAAACTCTATAGCACATTTTGTTTTCCCCTAAGTTGGGTTCATAAGTTGTGTGTTGGTTCGTGGCAACTCATCTCTTTCAGATCAATGCGGAGCGGTGATAATATGTAGATATAGAATGTTTGTTTTTAAACCTTGATGGAAAATGCCCCCAAATTAAAGCCTTGTCGGAGGCATGGTGTTTGCGGCAGACGCTTTCGGATATGCCCCAAGATTGGGCTCTGGTAGAAGTTTTGTAATGTGCTAGATCGGCCAACTTTGTTGTATCAAATGGGGCAACCCAGGGACTAATTTCAGAATTTTAAAATGTATGCATGTAAATGCGAAGTGCATATCTTAGATGTGAAAGTAATTCAAAAATGGTTTTTAAATTGAGAACCAGTTGTGAATCAGCATTTCATGCTGGTAAAATGCTAAAATAAAAATGTTATGATATGTCATGTAGTTAATGCAAAATGAACAGATTTAATATGATGTGATCACAAAAAATGGGCCAGTTCAAGTTTAAAATAATCAAATGAATAAATTAAATGGTAAAAATAAAACAGATAAAAAAAGCTGTACATAGAAAAATGCATCAAAGCCTAAAATGGTAACCGCTAAACGGGCAGAGTTTCGCATGGCTCTAAAAAGTTGGCTCCTACGGCTCACTATATGCGAGTTTTGGTTCTAGAGAAGGGCACCTTAATTGTCATCGCTATCCCTTACTAAAGGTAGCAAGACCCCCGATCCTCACCCATTATAGGTTTCAAACGGACCAAGTTCAATTCAGGGGGATAAATCCCTTATGCCTACACGGAGGTAACCCACACGAAAGCCTAAGAAATATATCCCGAAAGCGATTCACCAACCTATACGGTGGTAACCCACACGAAGGCGGTATCACACTTCCACTTAAAAAGGACGAAGCTCGGGTAGAAAGCTCATGGAATGTAGTAAAAGTAAATCAGTAATATTTACAGAAAATAAAATGCATGTCTTATTAACAAAAGACATAATTATATTTCAAATTAAAATCAAATTCGCCAATTTCCAACGACCAAGACTAAAAGATAATCGACTCGTGGCTTGATTCTCTTTTTATTTTAAAAGTCCCCAGCGGATTCGCCAGCTGTAATCACCCAAATTCGTTCGGAGCTCATTCTTATTCGGTTTAAAAGATTATTTTCGTTTAATTCTATTTGGAAAACGCCCGCCCAATTTTGGAATAAAAATGTGGAGTTGCCACGATCATTTTTTTAAAATGGTAGATCGGACACCAAAATAAAAACCAAAGATTCAAAAATTCGGGTTCGGGAGTCGGTTACGGATAGGGAAGGATTAACACTCTCACGCCGCCCAAAATTGGTACCTAGTCGATTATTTAGTGTCTTGGTATTGGAAATTGCGAATTCGATAAAAATTTAAAATACGATCCTTAAATGCCAAAAATATTGAGAGAATCGCATCCTTGTGCGCCCGGGACACGGCTTCTCGTTTTCTTAAAAAAATTCGAAAAAATCACATAGTTATACGCACAGAATACGATTTTTTGAGGTTTTAAAATTTTGAAATTAATTTCTTTAAAAATAAGATATAATAAAAATACACTTACTTAAAAATATGATACTTAAGGTAAAATATATTTAATATTTATAAATATTATCTATATAAAGTTAGTAATTTATATATACATATATATACAAGGATAAGTATTTATTATTATATATATTTAAAATATAAAGTTTAAAGTAAAATATATACATATATTATTTATTGAAAATATACTTATATATATATATTAAATTGGTAGTATATATATATATATATATCTATATGTATATTCACAAAACAAGTATTTATTATTATTTATATATATATGGTGTTATGAATATTATTAAATGTGATGTCCTTTACTATATATTCACTTCTCATTTATATCATATTGTTTCCCAATTTATGAAGATTTACTTACGGTAATATTCGTGTATTAAATGAGATTTTATTGTATTTTATTATTAGGGTTACAATTAGGGTTTTCTCCTTGTGCCTATAAATATAGACTTTGAAGAAGGCATTGTACACACTTCAAATTCATAATACAATACATAATTCTCTCTTATTGCTTTATTGTTCTTGTTCTTGCTCTGTTCTTCTTTTATTTCTTAACATATGGTAATTTAAACAAAATACTATTCCTTATTTTACATGAAACCTTATATATATAATATGAAAATATAAAAGAGTTATAAAAATATGGACTAAAGATAACAATCATATACATACATATATTTTATATATTATATTAATATATAATATATACAAAATAAAGTACTTGGTATAATAATAATAATAATAATAATAATAATAATAATAATAATAATAATAATAATGCATGGTTTAAACTAATACATATTAAACACCATAAAATTAATGATTAAGGACTAAAAATGGATGAATACTAAGTTACAAGGCATGAAATAACATAAAAGGGACTAAAATGAATAACATATGAAACATGAGGAAATAAACTAAAAATTAACAACAGTAAAATACCAGGAATTATATGCTAAAACATAGTGATTAAATTGAAACTGAACATAAATTAAAGGCCACGGACAAAACAAAAAAACGATATTAAACACGCATTAAAAATAAAAGGACCGAAAGCGTAATTACTCCAGGATAGAAATGAAAACGGGAAAGAAAGGGAGGGACCACTAGTGTAATTAACCCATTAAAAATGCGTGGATCCTTCCCAGGTTATCGGGTCACCACGCGGGTCGGGGCCCAAAATGGCGTCGTTTTGACTGTCAGTTTAAAATATTTATATAGGCTATTTTTTTGATTCGAACAGATTAAAAAACCTAAACCTAAACTAAAGCCTCTCTCACACTCTCTTCTTCTCTCAGATTCGAACCAGAGTGACGGCGCTCTTGATTTTACCACCGTTCACTGGCCTCGACAGCCTCACAGCGTGCATACGACGACCCTCTGATGGTCAGGTAAGTCACGAACCCTCTTTTTTAATTTTGTTATTAGAAATACAAAAAATAAGAAACCTAAAAGCTTTTGATTTTGAAAAAAAACTTTTAGATAAAAAAACGATAAAAGAACTGAAAGCTATCTTTTTTTTTTATTTCATTCAAGATTCTTACACTTTTTTTATCTCCAATCTCCCCCTTACAATTTTCGGTTTTCAGGGTTTTATAAACACATTTTACAATAACAACTCTCATAATTTTTATTTCTGCAGATCTAACAAAATCTGAATTTCCTGGGATATTTGGTTGAATAACAGATCTGAGTGGTTGAGGGTATGGGTCGGGACATGGGTGATGTCAGTAGATTAGGTTTTAGGGTTATTTTTGGGTTTATGGGTTAAAGTTTAGATTTAGGGATAAGGGTTTTGGGATTCAGGGTTAATATTTTGGGTTTCAGTGGTTGTGGGTGTTCGGGATTTGGTGGTCGAAATACGAGTAACGGCGGCGACAGAAATGGTGCATGACGACGGCGGTTTAGGGTTACGTTTGATTTTAAGTTTTTTGGTTTTTGGGTCGAGTCGGGTTAAGATCCAAGTTTGATTCGGGTCACGGGTTTGGATAGGTTTGTAAACGGGTCATTACACCTCTCCTTTAACAAACTAATAATCACACTTTTTAGTCTAATATAATTGCAATCAGATTTTCAACTTTGTCAACACAAACAAGAGTTTTAAATTATTATTACTATTTGGTTTCTTGTACCGTAGATTACTTGTATTGCCATCCAATTTTTATTTTTTGAAAATTTTTTACTATCATTGAAAAATTTTGCCACCACCATTTTAGCTTTTTGTATAGATAGGATCAAGACTTTTTTTTCTTATTGTTTTGATAATTGTGACAGAAGTATTATCATCTGCAAATCAATGATTTTGATTGGATATGACTTAAAACCTTTGTCTTTGTCTTCTTCTGATCTAAACTCACTAAACTCAACAATACATTAAATTTTAAATTTTATCTATTTAAAAAAATTATCTTCGAATTAAATTCTAAAATCAATTATTATTATTATTATTATTCAAAATTGTTATATGATTTTAACGTGTTGGTTTGAATTATTACATAATGTTGCTTCTTGAATTATTCAAGGAAATAATCCTTTATTCTTCATAATTTTTTTGACGTTGGTTGACTTGGGAATGCACCACACATGCAGTTTCTCCTTCTTCTTTTTTCTAAACTAGAGACAGACGCGAAATCAGTTGCGGATCTAAGAATATTTTTTAGGGTAGACACCCATATATTAATAATACAATTTTTTTAAAGATAAAATTAATAATAATATTTTAATTATAATAAAAAGTCTACAAAAAATACAACTAAAAATAAATTTTACAATTGTTCCCTTCTCGACCTCATTTTTTGATATCGTTGTATGATCTTTTCATTGTCTACATTATCAAATATATCTTTCTCAATAAAAGTAACTAAGAAATCATTCAACCATTCATCTTCCATACGATTGCGTAGTCGATTCTTTATAAAGTGCATCGCAGTAAATGTTCTTTCCACTGTTGCAGTTGCAACCGGTGAAACCAAAACTAGCTTCAAAAGTAAGTACACAAGTGGGTACACAACATGCTTCATTGTCTCAACCATCTTTTCTGATAAATCACTAAGTCCTTTTAGATCACGAAATCTTTTATCTGAACGACCATCGACAACATAATTCTCAAGATGACAATCGAGCAACATAAGATCTCCTGTAGAAAATTTATAAGGATAAAACTGGGCAAGGCGAATAAGCTTTTTCTTATCAAAAGAAAGAAACAAGTCTCTTGGACTCAAGCAAGCAACACAAAGAAGCAACTCTGTACTTGTCTAAGAAAAATGATTATTAAGCTCTTGAAGTTGTCTATCAATTACCTGATAAAATAATTCAACCTGAAAATGATGCAAATTTGAAACTTCACAAACTTTTCTCCTAGATCTCCCTGGAACAACACATACATCTTCCATCTTTGGAACCTCAATGTTGTTTTTTTTTTTCACAAAATAAAGAAACTTCTTCAAGTAAAGATTGTCATTCCACATCTCCCATCACTTGTAATTGTTGCTTGGACACACTAACTAACTGCATAACGTTCACAATGTCTTGATCACTTCGCTGCAATGCTTGAAATAATTCATTAGTAACTCCTAATATATTTTTCATCAAGTGCAAATTAAACACAAACTCGAAAGACTATAAAGAGCTCAACAACATATGAGCTTCAGCTCTTTGTTCTGAGTGTATTCCATCTTCCTCAATAATTTCATGCACATCCATCACAGAAGAAAACATGGCAATCAAGTTAACAACAGTTTTATAATGTGAACCCCAACGAGTGTCTCCAGCTCTCTTTATAACAGTTTCTTGATTTAATCCACGACCACTGAAGATTTCACCGCTTTGTAATGCTTCTTTTACCTTAATCATTTGGTTAGATTGAAGGATTTCTTTCCTCTTACATAAAGCACCAACCACATTAACCACACTAGCAACCAAATTAAAAAAGAAAGGCAACCTCAACTTGTTTTTTAGCAAAAACAACAAGTGCTAATTGAAGCTGATGTGCAAAGCAATGAATATAAAAAGCACGCTCATTATCTCTTAGAATCAAACTTTTAAACCCATTAAATTCTCCTTGCATATTACTTGATCCTTCATAACCTTGTCCTCTTATTCTTGAAAAAAACATAATTCATGAGTTGCAAACACATTTTCGAGAGCATTCATAAGTGAAGCAGCAGCAGTACTAGAAACATGAACAAGACACAAAAATCTTCCAACAACTCTTCCTTTCTTATCTACATAGTGTAGAATGATATCCGTTTGCTCTTTAACAAATATGTCATGAGACTCATCAAATAAAATAGAAAAAAAATCATTTCCAAGATCATCAATAATTGCACAAGTAGTCTGACTAGCAGTTGCATTAACAATATCTTTTTGTATAGTCGGTGCTACTAGTTTAAGATTGCCACGGGCATTTTTGAAAACTTTGTTAACAGTTTCATTATGAGTAGCAAGAAATTGTAAAAGCTCTAGAAAGTTACCTTGATTACAAGAATCATAAGACTCATTATGTCCACGAAAAGCCAATCCTTGTCGTAAAAGGAATCGAACACAATCAACTGTAGCTATAAGATGAGTTCGATATTCTTGTTTGGCTTGATTAGATTGCTTTGTAATGACAACTTCAACATGTTGCTTCTGATTCATTAAAGCTTCACATTTTCTCCAAGCTACATTATGAACACTATTAGGACCTCCAACGTGAAGTTGTAATCTGCTCTTATCTTTTCAATTTTTAAATCCATCGACAACAAATGTATCACCTCCCCCTTGATCTCCTTTAGATTCAGGTCTCATAAGGTAGCAATGTAAACAAAATACTGCATCTTTGGATACATTATATTCTAACCAACTTTTATGTTCTTCTAACCACTTAGGATTGAAACTTCGTAACTTATCATTATACTTCTTAGGAAATTTGTGTTCTTTTGGTTGGAAAGGTCATTTCAACAAATAAGCTCTTCGAATTTTTTCACAATCATTAGGATGATATTCTATAATCTTTGATCTTTTTCTGGGATCCCCTTGAAGATTTTTTAAATCAACATGTAAAAATCTTTTTTTTTCCGAACATGAATCCTCCGTTGTTGTCTTCCTTTTAAAATATTTTTCCATACCTAACCAAAAAAGACATAAAATTAGTTCAATTGTAACATTAAAAAAGCACATAAATATAAAATGAGAAAAATATCTTGTGTGCAATGTCATTCGTTCATGGAAAGACAGAAAGTTCATAAATTATAATGTTGAATTTTGTTTTGAACAAGGAAATGCACTAGTGCTATTATTAAATTTTAAAGAAATAAAACTAACAAACAAACTAAGTTGACATTTGGCAAGTTCCGAGATACAAAATAAAGCAATAAAGACACATGAAAAACAACAAAGCACTAGTCCCATGGAAAACAACAAAGCAAAGTCCCAGATACAGAGATGCTAAATTAAAAGTTCGTGAGTGTTACCGGTCTCAAGCTCGGAGATCCGCCGTCTGATGGAGGTGGTCTCGGATATCCTTGCCCACTCGTCGTATCAGAGTTTTTTACCGTACGGATTCAAGAACGGTGGTATCGTTCGCCAGAAAATATTAAAAATGGGTTTGGTCTTTTTGTTCAAATCTGCTTTCTTTTCTTTATATTTTTTCTGTCTTTTTTCATGTTTTCTAACATTCAATCAGAATTTCTAATTTAGTCTAAATCGTTCTTCATACGTTTTTTCGTTTGAACTTTTTATGGGTTAATCGGTTGACCCGATTGAGAATAGATGAGTATGGGGCAAACCGGCAGAGGAGATACGGGCTGAGGATAAATTTTAGGTTTAGTTTTGGTTAGGGCCTAATGAATAAAATTTTGGGCTAAAATAAAAATTTTATTTATAATGGGCGTTTTTTAGTTTTCTTCTGGGCACAAATAAATTAGGGTAGACACAAATGTAAATTAAGGTAGACGCAAATGAATCAGGGTGGACACACATAAATTTCAGGGTGGGCCTGAATAAATAAATTGAATATATAATAGGTAATTTTTTTTTTCAGGCTGGGCCAGTGCCCACCCTCAAGCATATATACATCCGCCACTGTGCGAAATTTTATATTAGAGATGAAGTTATAAATTTTTAAGAGTAAAATTAAAAAAATTTAAGGACGAAAATATATTTCTAATAGAAAATACATATATTTTTTTTATTTTTTAAACTATATATGAATTTCAATTTTTCACGACCGATACCGGATTAAGGCAATATATGCACTGAAGTTTCAGTACTGGAACTGACCATCAATACCGGTACTAAAATGACCTTCGAAGTTTTGGTTAAAATTAGACTTTGCAATATTTACGTTTTAGATCTGAAATTTCGAATTACAATTAAATAATTTCTAGATTTTCCGATTAAGTTGAAATATTACATGTCAGCCTAAAACGATATGATCATATGAATTTTATGATGGTTCCTTTATTTTTGTGCAAGTACTTGTAATTTTCAATATGTACATTTTGGACCCAAAATTTGTTTACTGTATAATTAAACACGTTAGAGGAGTCCGCTTAGGGTGAAATATATTGTGTTACCTAGTTTAAGCATGATAATTGGCTTCGGGTTTTGACATGTCGTTTTTAATTATGCATGTGAAATTATATTTTTACCCTTGTATGCTTTACGATTTATTTAGTGTTTGCAATGCATGCTTAAGACTCTAGCTCATCTAGTTATGTACATTATTCCAATGTTTGATTTGGTATTGAAAAGTTTTAAATGAAGATGCATTTTGTTATCGTATGAGCCTAACAACCGGTGCTACAACATTGTTGATTTTAGATTACTAGATCAATAAATTACCCTTAAGCCATTAAATTACTTCATTTATAGGGAAGATATCAAAATTGACATAACTTAATTCTTTTACAAAATAAAAACCGAGCCAATTAGAGCAAAGTGCAAACATTGTGAAACGAGAAATTATATTATGGGTCATATCCGTCACGTCATCTATGAGATCAACCAATCAAATACATTCATTTCATTAATTTTTTCATCTTATCTTTTTTATCAAGTGAATCTCCACTTGGTAAAAACTGTTTTTAAATTTAATTTACAGTAAATATTAGTGAAGATTCACTTGGTAAAAAGATTAGATGAAAAATTTAATAAAATAGATACATTTAATTGGTTAATCTCATAAATAACGTGACGAGAATGACCCATGATTTAATTTCTATGGGTCAATCACAGACCTCCAAACTTCCAAAAGAAATTACATTAATTAGGTATCTTTATCATCTCCTCCTCACCTCTGCCGCCCCACATGAGAGAAAGGATGAGTGGATAATAATGTAGAACTGAAAGCAATGTCGTTTACTTTTTCTTAAAAGGTAAGCAAAATTTTCGAAAGCCACCGAGCCACGATCGTCGCCATTCGCCATCTCAGGTTCTCCCCCCCTCCCCTCTCTCTAATTTCTTTGATTTTATTTCTGTTTGTGTCAAGTTATTAGCTGATTTTTTAATTTTAATTTCCAGAGTTTTCAGTTGATTTTAAAGGGAATTTATATTTGGAAAATAAATTTTAAAAAAAGATGAGTGAAGTTTTCGAAGGATATGAACGGCAATATTGCGAGTTGTCGGCGAATCTTTCCAAGAAGTGCACGGCTGCTGGTGCTCTGAATGGAGGTTACACTTATATTGTTCTTTCTAAATTTTTCCCTTTATTTTCTTTCTCCTGTTTGCAGTAGCGTAATGGCATAATCGGTGCTTTTGCTTCTAATTTAGCGTGATTAAGGAAGCTCAGGTTTTTTTTTTTGGTGCTAACTTTGCTGCAGTTAGTTATGCTGATGAAAATTTAGGATTCGATTTAATTTTTGAAAAAAAATAGTTTGCTTAATTACGAGATATGAAGAAGAAAAACAAGATCGGATCTACTTTATCTCTAGTTTTGTTTTTTAAATTTACTATGAATTAATATTCATGGTCTGTGCGATGTTATGTTTAGCTTATGTATTTGTTTATCTAGTTTTACTTATTTGTAGAATTTTCTATGTGATTGATATAGATTTGGGGAAACCTTAAACTTTTGCCACTTAATTTCAGGACTTTGAGCTAAATAAGCCTACGGAAGAATTTGAAATGCCTTGAATTTAGGCGATAAATTAAGACTCAGTAGGTAATTCTGAAGTATTATGTGGAATGCATGCTGTGATAGTGATGGAGGGGATGCTCCTGCATCAAATTGGGATTAGTTTGCAGTTATTTAACTGCATAGCAATACATTTTAGTTGCGATGATTAAGCATTAAGAAGGTTCTGAGTGTGTTCTTAATTGCATGTAACTTGTGATCAGGGATTTAAATAGCGGTCCGCCTTTGCTATAGCGGCCCTTATACAGTGGTTTTGGCACTGTCTGAAACCGTAATACACGCAACTATTATGTCCGCAATAGCATCTGTTCTTTGAAAAATTCACTACCGCGATGCTCGCAATAACATCCGTTATGTCCCCAACTACAGTAAATGCAATGCGACCGAGTTTTATGTCGCAACCGCAATTTAAATCCTTGCTTGTGATTCTTTACCAAAAAGAAATAGTTAGCTGTTACTCAGACTCGGATGCGAGTGTCAAATATGTGTGTTTGAGATATGTATGTTTATTTGGAGTGGCATTGGTGGATCCCATCCACATACTTATGTCCAAATGTATTTCGTATACAGATACTTTAAAGATTTAAATTAAGCAATTTCTGGCCTTGTAATAATTGCACCGAGCTGATATGGCTTAGAGTATACCATTTAAGGAATAACAAAGATTCAATGTACGTCTGCATGGAATAAAAATCTACTCTATTTTAAGAAAAAAAACTGTATGAGGTTACCTTTGCGTCTACTGTGTGAATCACTAAATTGGTAAAGAAAATGTACTAGTAAGGAGCTTGGTAGGGAGGCAACTCAGGCAAATTCAATATATGAATCCAAATAATGTGTTTCTGTTTGTTGAATAATGAGGTTCGCTTTGTAATTCATCAAAAGGTCTGCGATGAGATTTTTTTTCAATTTGTTTGCGCGTCAGTGTTTATAATTAACCAATTGTTCTTGTTCCAATTCTTAATTAATTTTCCTATTTGCAGAGCAGAAGAAACAAAAACTATCTGAAGTAAAAGCTGGACTAGAAGATGCAGAAGCTATGGTACTTGGTTCATTGCATGTTTCAGATACTTATTTCTTTCCTTTCTTTGAGTATTAAACTTGATGTTGCTTGTTTTGTTTCTCAGATTCGGAAAATGGACCTTCAGGCAAGAAGTTTGCAGCCAAATGTTAAGGCTATGCTTCTTGCTAAGCTACGGGAATATAAATCAGATCTTAACAATCTCAAAAGCGAAGTCAAAAGAATTGTATCCGGAAATTTAAATCCATCTGCTCGAGATGAGCTGTTAGAGTCTGGAATGGCTGATGCCTTCACGGTATACTTTGGTTCTTCTGCCTAAACTTTAACCTTCTGTTCTGTTCTTCATATTCAACTTTTAATTTGTAAATGGTGAACATACAATAGGCATCAGCTAATCAAAGATCAAGATTGATGACGACTACAGAGCGGTTGAATCAAAGCAGTGACCGAGTTAAGGACAGCAGAAGAACCATGCTAGAAACAGAAGAGCTTGGTGTTTCAATTCTTCAGGATTTGCATTCACAGCGGCAATCTCTCTTACATGCCAATAACACGGTATCTCTTTATGGCATATGATCTCTAATTCTCTTTAATAAGTAGTATGCTCATTTTAGCTCTACTTTATTGTATTTGAGTAGTAGTTTCCTTCAAACTCAATTTAACAACTCATTACTATGATGTTAGTATTCATCCGGAAAAAGCATCACCCTGCCAACCTGTAGCAATCAAGCATTCTTCTTTTTGTTCTCCACGTTTTGAGCCGGCTATTGCATGAGCTTTCTATGTTGAAGTCGTATTTGATAGTGACTTCAAATTTCCTCCATGAAACCGTGAACCTTTTTGTTGGTTAAAATACTAGGCAGTCCTTATACTACAGTCAAAAGTGCGATTTAGTCTCTTTACTATAGGGCGGAGTAATTTAATGTTTGAATGTTTGATATTGGTGGCAGTCCTTATACTACAGTCAAAAGTGCGATTTAGTCTCTTTACTATAGGGCGGAGTAATTTAATGTTTGAATGTTTGATATTGGTGAAAACAAAAGACATTGAGAACAATCATAATTGAAAACCATCTGAACGCAGATCTGGATTTTTGAAATCTTACAATACAGACTTGTAGGTGGAACATATGCTTTGTCAGCATTTAGGCATTTTTCTGCTATTATCAAATTTACTGGTTTGTACCATTATCTATACTGCAGGAATAAAATGCACTTTTGACTATAGTACATGGAATGTGTCGATATTTTAACCCCCTTTTATAGCACGGACACGCTTTTTCGAAGTGTATGTTTATCTGGCCATAAACTTCCCCTGTCAGCCTTAGTGGTTGATTGTGATCCTTTCCATTGCGTTAGCTTGCAATGCCGTGAGGAATTAATAGATGTAATGGTTGATTGTAAACCTTTGAAGACGGGTTTCTCATTTTTTTACGCAGCTTCATGGAGTGGATGACACCATTGGCAAGAGCAAGAGGATTTTGACAAATATGTCGAGGAGGATGAGCCGGAACAAGTGGATCATAGGTATCATTATATCACTCCTCATCGTTGCTATCATCGTTGTTTTGTACTTCAAACTTTCTAAATAGTAGCCATTTGTTTATCTTCAAAATCTGGTTTTTCGGTGTTTCTTTGGAGAAATAATTTTTATTTTGTTTCACATTTTGAGTGTCAATATGAAATGCGTGCATCTTAAACCTAAAGACGCTTGTATTATTAATCATTTCAATTCTATTTGTTGACTTTCAAGATCGTTTTATCTGCTCTTGCACTTTTAAGACCCAATCTTTGTCAAACCCAAAACCTGTCGAAAAAAACCGAAACCAACATTTAAATTAATACCAAAAAAGAAGGGCGAGAACTAGAGAAGAACCACTTCTTATTTTCGGCTAAAAGGAGTTGGCGAAACTTGCTTGGTACATGAGGGGTGACATGGTTTGAAATGGTGACGATCTAATAGTTGGAATCGCACCTTAGAGAGAAGTTAGAAGGACAAAGGCACAATTTTGAGAGGTAACATACATGAGGGGATTTGCCAAGACGAGAAAAATTAATTGGAGGTGACGATGATCGGAAAATGTTGTCGGAGCAACGACAATAATGGTAGAGAAACAATGGTTGAGTTTTTGATTAAGAATAAAAAGAGAAGCAGGTTTAGGGAGAAGAAACGAAAACTTTTAATATTTATACCACCACTAATATTACGTCCTTTTACACCTTCCAACCTTCCCAATGTTACATCGTTTTGCATCTTTCGGTCTCCATGTTGTCATCGAGATGAAAAATGTTGTCCACATCTTTGCGCCATTTTGATTTAAAAATCTAGTGTTATAATCGAAATTAAAATTAAGGGTAAAATTTACAAATGGTCACTGAACTTTGTTAAAAAAATAAAACGATAACTAAACTTTCAAATGTTATAAAATGACAGTTAAACTTTATATTTTGTAACAAAATAGTAACTCGGCCGTTAAAGGCCGTTAATGGGTAACGGTGCAATTATAAAAATTTGGTTAATGATACATTTAGTCTTTTATATTTATAAATTCAATCAGTTTAGTCCTAATTAAACATAAATAAATTTAACATTATGTTCATCTGTCACATTATTGACTGTCAATCTAATAGTTGCCTCCTTTCTCTGAAGACAATCATCATCTTCGTTGCTGTGGTTGCTAGGTCCCCTGATGTTCAATTTTGCCAAGACTTTTGCAGACTACAATCATTCCACCACGAATTTAGAAGAAGTGTAGGAAGAAGATGTAAACAGAGGTGGAATTTTTGAATCATTGCAATCTTCAGTAGGATGTCAAGATGCTAATGTCTACTCTACCGGTTTTAATTGAATTTTCAACTTTTCATCAGTTAGTTATATGCAACAAAATTTAATAACTACAAACTACGAGAACCCAAAATTATCATTCAAAATATTTGGTTGAGAACAGTCTTACTGCTGTATTAGGAGTCTCTAACTTGTTTTCTGTGATTGTTGCACCATCCTCTTGTTCCCTTGACTTATTACACTGATTTAACCATGTTGTTTCTTAAGTAGAAATCTTGAAGCCTGAGTGTTTTGATAGTGCAAAATGTCGAGCTTTTAGAAACTGAAAATAGAACCAGAAATGGAACGAAGCAAAAGAAAAATGGGGTCGAAAACTGTTGTAATGCTATACATAAGCACCAGATTAGAAACAGATGATGCAATCTGCGGCCGTGGTGGATGCCACTATATGTTTTTCGACTTTATCCTCCTTGGTCTACTATGATCCTGATATGTTTCCGAATTCTCTGAATTTATACCATTAAAAATGGCCGCAGAAGAACCTTAAATCAGACAAGAAATTTGTTTCGAACAATAAAATTGTTACCTTGGTTATTGATGAGGATTCGAATAGAGTATCCATGGAGTTGAAATTTCTTTCTGCAAAAATGATTGAGAAAGACGAAGACCATGAAGGAGGAAAAGGGTTAAATTTATTTATTTTAATTAGGACTAAATTGATTGAATTTATAAGTATAGAGGACTAGATGTGCTATTATCCAAAATTTTTTAATTGCATGTTACCATTAATAGTGTTTAATAGCCGAGTTACCATTTTGTTAAAAAATATAAAGTTTAATTGCCATTTTGTAACATTTAAAAGTTTGATTACCATTTTGTTTTTTTAACAAAATTCAGTGACCATTTGTGAACTTTATTTTAAAATTAAAGTTTACTGTTATAATTGAAGCAGGTAGGTTATGTGATAAAACTGATATTAAATTTAGTTTACCCGATACTATTTAGCTCATGTTTGTCAATTAGCGGATATCTGATAGTTGATAGCTTTGTATTAGCTGATTTGACTATCAGATTATAATAGCTGATTGTATAAAAATATTTGGTAAAATTAGCTGATAGCTGATAGTTGTTTGATTATTTAAACAAGTAAAATGATATATAAGAACATGAATATATTCGATACTTGTTTGAAAAAGTACAATCGAGAAATGCCCGATCTGACCCCACCAGTCACCAACTCCCGTTTGAATCCGAAATTGAAAATCAAGTCTGGGAAAGAACAAAATCTAAAAAAAAAAAATTTCCAGCTTAATTGATAAATAAGTCTAATTCCATTTAATTTCTTGAGGAAAAAACAATGAAGTTACAGCCCAGAAATGCTCCGAATGCACTCAGCATGATCCGTTTTTATCCAAAACCGAGCCTTAGAGAAGAGAAGAAAAACTACAAAAATCCCATATTAATTAATAGTAATTAAGTCCATTTTGATTCAACTAGAGGAGCTTCTTCCTCTCAAAGAATGTCTTTAGATGCCAAATCTGCAAACCAGCCACAGACGAGCAAAGCAGCAACGAAAATAATCCAAGTGTAGCCATTTTAGAATTTGTTTCCTTGTTTAGCTGTTGCATTTCTTCCTCCCTGTAATAACAAAATGTTGGACAAGTAAACATGGAATCCAATGCTTAATTTGAAATTTTCACCTTAAGATCCAGCTTCAGCTTATTTAAGACTCAAATTTAAGTGAATTCGATTCATACAAACAATGTATATTAGTTGTTTCTTACCTCTCACGAAGATAAAACATCTCTTCATGAATGGCTGTTACAGTGTCGTACAGTTTCCTCAACTCAATTTCCATTGTCTAGCATAAAGTGAGAGCAACATTTTAAGTCATCATACACGTCTAACGCATATTATGATTAAGCATCGAGTTGAACTTAATGAAAATACAGATACATGCGTTTTAAGAGGCATGGTAGCATGATCAATGCTTATGAGTACATGATATGAATGATCGAACCAATGGTAACTAGTACTAGCTTGGAAATTATGATGAATATGTGTACTTTAACAATTTTTTTGAACAAATTATGATGAATATGTGTATAATAGAATATATATATGTTTGTGTGTGACATTTATATATATTGATATGAATATTTTGATGATTGTGGCTTGATAGATTTGCTTATTATGTCATGTAGATACATATACAATTAATACTACAAGACATGGTATAGATATGCATGTTATAGGAGAGTTCATGAATCACAAAAATTTTAGTTGATATGCAAATTTTTGCATAAGCATGTTTTTGAAGTAAAAAAATGTTTATATAGACCCTAAGCTATATCTGAAATTTGTTGGCATATTAGTTCTTAAGCATAACAAGTTTCATAAAAAAACTAACATAGCTAAACCATGCAATATTAGAAAAATTGATGTTATGAACTTGTTTCCATATTGACTTTGATGTTAGCAAAGTGTTCATATATTTTGCATAGCTTGTGGACATCATTTAAGCATGTTAGGAAACAAAAAGAGCAGAAAACCAGAAAAATCTACGATTTCTGCACAAGTAGTAATGTTATACCTACGGACCCAAGATTTCCATAAATGTTATACCCCCAACATCTGCATTTGGAATTCGCAAGCCTCCGCTGCAGCTAAGGGTGGGAATCGGGTGGGGCGGGGCGGTTTTGCATTTCCTTGTAACGACCCAAATTTCCGAGTCAACATATGGCCATTGACCCGGGTTATGGATCTTCATGTTGGACTGAATAATTGGAGCCTTTGGGCCAAGTTTGGGCTTTGTTGGATGATATTTGTGCTATATGGGCATGGGTAGTGACTATTTTGGATAAAAAGATGAAAGTTGAAGGCTTTGTGCGGTGAATATACCACTTTTTAAAGTAAAGGCTGATCTCCCCCTTTATTTCTTTATCTTTCACGTGGGTTTAGGGGAAAAATGATATCATTTCTTTCCCCACCCTTTTACCTTCTTCTTCCTTCATCTTCTCTTCCAAGAACACCATAGTTTCCAATATAAAAGGTTCAAGCTTTCTACCCTATTTTCTATATCCGAGATTGAAGTTTGAGATATGTTAATCTCCTCTTCATAAGGTTCAAAGAAAGTATAATGTTGTGGGGGGAAAGGTAAGATAGTCATTTTTGGTTGGAAAGTTTAAAGCTTAAGGATTTTTGAAGTTTTTCCTTTGATTTTAAGAGTTGTAAATTCATGGTAGATCCTTCCATAACCTTTGGTTTAAGCTTTGATCCGTTTTCCTTAATCTTGTGGCTAAAAGAAGTGTTTTGGGGTTCCTTCAAGCTTGAATAAGGAGAGGAGCTAAAGGAGCTAAGTGGGTGAGCTTGATTTGGGATTCTTACTATAAGGTCAGTACATCTCTAACTCATACTCTTCTTGAAGATCATAAAATGATTGCCCTGCTTGATGTTGTGGTTTATTGTTGCTAAATTGGGTGATTGGTAGTTTAGAGCCTTATTAATGGTAAATCTCGATTAAATGTTAGAAGGGTGTAAAAATGGTAGTAAACCACCCAAATTAACTCCCATAAAATGTAGGTTTAGATTAAGAGATTAAAGGTTAAGTTTTGGAGGTATGGGATGTAATTTCCTGAGCCTTTGAAGCTATTTTTGAGCTTCGGTATCGGTACACTGAGAGCTCATACCGATACCCTGTGTTATTATGATGAACACAAGCAATATTTAAAGGGGGTATCAGTACAGGCTGGAGCCGTATCAGTACCCACTTTTCCATTGAATTTCCAGTAGCTTGAAATAACATCGGACACTTGAAATCGTATCGATACCTAGGCGTATCGGTACGCAGGGATTGTGTACCAATACGGGGTCAACGATCAACCTTTTTCATGTAGAGAATGAGTATTGGTACGCTTGGGGATAGGTACTGACACGCGTAGGCAAAATGGATTTCTAGTAGCCATTTTGGGTATTGGTACGCGGGTAGACGTATCGGTACCCTAGTTGTTTTAATAGCGGTATCGATACACGTGATAGGGTATTGTACTGCCTGGGTAATCTGCCCGGAAAATATGAAGTTGAGTTTAAGGGGTCAAAAATTTGAGGACTTTTGTTCAATGGGTTTCTAAGGTAGTAAGATGAATTGTAAAACTGAGAAACGAAGGTTTAATCCTCGTGGATGAGAATAACGTGTAATAACTTGGTAAATGATGACTCGATATAACTATGATGGTTAGTGTTATATCATGGGACATTTATGATGGCTAGGCTTGGTGCCATTTACCTCTTGGTGAGGTGTTTGAATGCTCGGGGAGCATGTATTGTCTTATGATTGTGGTAAAGGAATCTGAATATCCTAGAGTCATTACTACGGTACTTATATAAGGGGATGTGTGCTTCGGGCTGAGTGACCAAGTACATCCGACGTACCCACAGGCTGAGTGATTTGGGTGCGGTTATAAACATATCTGTGGCTATAGTTAGGGGTAATAATGAGCCTGACCAGCTCACAACCTACTCGGGCTCGGCTCTGGAAAAGCTCAGCTCGAGTGGGCTCGACTTGGGCTCGTGTTTGGCTCAAGACCTTAACAAGATGAGCCAAGCAGACTCAAGCTCGACTCGAAAAGCTCATGAACAAGCTCAGAATAATTATATATATATATATATTATATAATACATATGCACTAAAAGTAATATGTTTAGCAAAAGAAAAACAATAAAATAAATTAGGGGAAATCCACTAAAAGCAAATTAATTAAAATAAATTGAGCACTCTTTTCCCCTTTCCTGACATTGAATTTTGTTTCAATGCTGGTTATGAAATGATTTTTTAATGACGCCCTATCTTTTATAAAAAACACTATAACAAAATTGTCTATTTCGAGCCGAACCGAGCCCAAAGAGCTTCGAGCCCTAGCTATGGTAACACATAGATAGAAATACCTTATCAATGCTCTCTAAACTATATTATTCTTGCATGCTTATTTTATGATAATCACGAATTGTTTTCCGTGCGGATGTGTTGTTTTCTGTGTGTAGGTTGATAGGTCACCCTTCGGAGGAGCTCATTGATGGGGATTTCCTCAGCACCGCGTTCGCTTCAGAGTACAGTACTTGTTATTTTAGTTTGGGCTAATGTATTCATCGGACCTTACCATCGTCGAGTCTGTAACTCTATTTGAAATATTATTTTGGTATACAATGTTTTAAACTTGGAGCTCCTGTTTTGTAAACTTATAAAAATGTTTATTTAATTACATGGATATGTGAATGATTCGATATTTTGAAAATGGCTAAACTTATGTTTTTATATGGAAATTTTGATGGGTCAGTTTTTGGGTGACCCGAATGTAATACCTCAGATCTGGATCGAGATCGGGGTGTTATATCCCCACTCCCTCCCCAACACTTATTGTTACAATTTTAGGAATCCCCATTAAATGCTTCAGGGATTTTTTCGTTCCCATACCCTTCACGTGCAAATCCCTATAGTTTTCGAGGAATCCCTATTCCAAAAATTAAACAAAATTACTATTTTACTGGCCAAATAAATGGCGAATTCAGTTCAAAATATAAAGTTTGGATACTTCAATTAGAAAAAGTTACGAGACGATGAAGATTGAAATGGTGTTTTGATGGGGGAAGATTTAGACAATAATTTTAGCTTATATCTAAAAACTAAGATAGAAACATGTTGAAAAATTTGAGTGTGGCAAGGTTTGATAGAAAGTTAAAGTGATAATAATATAGTAAGTTTTTTTATTAAGATATATATTAGGGGTATATAGATAATTAAGTATATATTTTTTAAAAATCTAGTAAAATATAGGAATCTTTGTGGATATTTTCTGGGGATTCCCAGGTTATTTATACGGTTACAGTTCGGTTATCACCACGGTTCAGATATAGAAATCCCCATCCCCATTTGAGCTTCGGTGATAAAACTTTCCCCATCCCCGTCCCTATGGGTAAAGATTTTGGTTATTCCCCATCCCCATCAATTCAGATCCCTAAAGTTTTTGAATATTCCCCACCCAATTCCCACCCCTAGCTGCAGCTCCTTCGGGACTCTTATTCTCCATACCACCTAGCATGTAAGGCACCATGGCCTATGGAGCTCCTATTCTCTGAAATGCTCTCTATACTCAGCTACCGTACCTTAACATGACAATTGTCAAGTTACTTAAACCAGCAACGCAGCCTATTGCTCGACAATCGAGCCTACTCTTTTAGCCCATTAATAGCCACCATGACAATATGTATAACACCATTCTGTTAGCAATAATATTAGGGGCTATAAATACCCATGCAACCGAAGAGAGAAGACAAGCCTAACCAAGAGACCATCGCCCATCTCTTCCTTCTCTTCTTTTGATCTCTAGACATCATACTGTCTGCAGCTCTCTACCCTAAGTCAACCGAGGTGAATCGTCTAAAACCACCCTCAACCACTGCGATCCTCCTCTCTATCTCTCTTGTTCGGTGTGCGTATAAATCCTCCTGACAAAAAGAATCAGTCGAGATGCATCCTCAAGAACAACCATCCCAGAATGACAAATCTATCTCCAAATTCATATGGCATGCATGGTTTTTCCAGCTGGTAACGGTGAGATAAAAGTTCAAAATTCCCTTTAAGTAGATTCAAAGCTTTCTTAGACGTGAGAAGGAGATTTTGGTACCTACCGTCAACATCTCCAAGGTTTGTCGAGGTTACACTCTAAAGGTTCAAGAAGCATCTCCACATCACCAACTTTTGCTTGAATGCTTCAGGGAGAATCATCACATGTTGTTTACTTCGAAATCACTGTCAACGACACCATCCTTTGTAAAAGTGTTGTAAGTTTATGAGATTGTCAAAGGTATTTGATATTTTTATTTTAATGTTGCAGGAAGGAATATTACGACCTCCGTACCTCTGAAGCATTTACCTTCTTCAAGATATGTGCACAACGCTGTAAATTTACAAGGTCGTCAAAGGTATTTGACGCTTTTGCTTGAGTGTTTCAGGGAGGAATACTAGTTGCCATGCACTCTGAAATATTCAGGAACACGTTATCTATAAAAACAATGTAAGTCCGAATAGGTTCTAGGTAGTGTAGAAATGAAAGCCTTTAGGCTAAGCTACTAGGACTTCTACCACAAACAAAAAACGTTGAAACCCTTCATCATACTTCTAAGCTTAGAAGTGATTATGCTCCTTAGTTAGAGTTTCTAAGAATACTTTTACAAGTTCATTCGCTCTCAATAGGCGTTGAGATGGAATAGCTTAAAAATTATACTACAATCTTAGGGGTGTAGAGATAGGTTATCTCATAGACTTTTCTCCGCCCTAAGAGGCGTAGAGAGAAACTTGCACATAGCTTTACGCTCAGCTTCAATAACTTGCAACATATTTGCAAAAGCATTGAGATCCGTCGCCCCTACGTCAATAAATAGATTGTTATGTATGCTTCTACAAAGACATCAAGATACCTCCACCAAATATTCATAAATGTTTTATAATTTGCATCATGTATGAATGAATGTACGAAATTTGCAAACGTTTGTGTCTCTCCAGGATTCTAATGCATTCTCGCACTTTCATTGTTCAGTGAATATTGTTAGATGCCTCCACCCATTCAATGCCTCTGGCATTGCGTTTTTTCCAAGGGTGTGGAGATGATCGCACTTTTGTGTCCTGAGAGACACCTAATCTACAAAAGTATGGATGCATCTGTCTATTTGTGTCTTGCACAACATAGTCTCTACAAGAACGTAGAGGATTAATCACCTCTGCCCATTTAATGCCTCTAACATTGTGTTTTTCTCCAAGGGCGTCGAGATGCCTACACTCATGTGTCTTGAGCGACATCTAATCTGCAAGAATGTTGATCAATACCCCAATAGAGGTTTACCTTCACCCATTCAATAGTTTCATCACTGTGTTTTTCTCCTAATGGCACAAAGATACTTATGTTCATTTGTGTCTATAGATGACACGAGCTCTACAAGAACACATATGACCCTTCCACTTGCACGATAGCCCTTGATATTGCTGCTTAAAATGTTAGAGATACCTATACCCATTTGTGCTCTAATAGCACCGGCTCTACAAGGGTATTGATGCCTGCCCCAGTAGAGGATGCCACCAATAAACTCTCTTGATAACTTCTCGGGGTCGAGTCACTTGTTTATATATTCATTCTCTCGATGACTTCTCAGATCGAGTCACTTGCTTATATATTCATTCCTCCGATGACTTTCTAAGGTTGAGTCACTTGCTTATATATTCACTCCCATCGATTACTTTTCGGGATCGAGTTATTTGCTCATATTCATTTCTTTGATGATCTTTCCAGGGATGAATCATTTGCTCATATTCACTCCCCCGATGATCTTTCTGGGGTCGAGTCATTCGATTATATATTCACTCCTCTGAAGACTTTTCAGGATCGAGTCATTTTTTCATATTCACCCCCAATGATCTTTCTAGGGTCAAATTCGCCCAAACCAACAAGGGCGAACCCCGTGATTTCTCCAAAGCATCGATTTACTACCGCTCTAGCATTTGTGCAGTTACAAAGAGCACAACGGTTACAAGCCATAATTCAATTACAAGTCTCAGCTTGTGTCACCTTATGGCACTCCGAGGACCTAGGGGGACAATTATTATACCTCCGGACACAAGGTCTCCAAAAATGTTTTACCTTCAGCATATGCCTTTGGAATTCCAAGCCTCTGTTGCAGCTGCCCTGGAGCTCTTACTCTCCACACTATCAGCATGTGGGACACCATGGCCTCTAGAACACCTATTCTTTAGACTGCTCTCTATACTCAGTTGTCGTACCGTAACATGTTAGCTGTCAAGTCCACTTAAAAATCAGCTCAACCTATTGCTTGACAGTCGAGCCTACTCTGTTAGCCCATCAATAGCCATCATGATGATAGGTCTGACATCATTCCATTGGTAACAATACTAGGGGGCTATAAATACCCATACAACCGAAGATAGAAGACAAGTCGAACCAAGAGATCATCGCCCATGTATTCCTTCTCTTATCTTAAGCTCCGACCATTATACTATCTGCGACTCCCCGCCCCAAGTCAATTAGGGTGAACTGTCTAAAACTACCACCAACCATAGCTATCCTCCTTTCCATCTCCCTTGTTCAATGTCTACCACTTTCAGGCATCAACAAGTATCAATATTGTTCTTGCTATATTGATATCCTCATTCCCTATGCAACGTCCCAAAATTCCAATTCAATGTTCGAGAATTGAGCGGAATCATGGATAAATTTGATTGACAATATATTTTGGTTTATTGGACTAATTCTGTGCTTAATTGGATGATAATTAATTGAGTGTAAAAATAAGTTTTTTTTTATCGAAGGGTGAAAGAGGGATGTCCAATGGCGTAATTAGACCTTGTTTTGAAAACAAGGTTGCACGACATGAAAATTCTCTTGTTTTTACGTAGAGAAAGAGAGACAAAAGTTGAATGGTGAATTAATTGTCCTAATTTCTCTTGTTCCATTCTCTTCATCTTTCTTCTCTTTTTCTCGAAAACATGAGGTTTTTTTTGTGTAAAAAACGAGCAATCTTTCTTAAGCTAAGCACTTATTTGAGATTTCTGGAGGTAAGAATCATGGTGACCATCTTAATAGCTCCAAAAAAAGGTCATCACCTTCTTGAAAGGTTATGTTAAGCTACTTGGACGATTTGAGGATGTTTTAAGCTATGAAAGCATTTTTAAGCCAATTCTATTTTGTTTTTATGTCTTAAATTTGTATCTTTATTTCTCTAAAATATTTCTTTAGTTCTTAAACCCTTTTAATGCTTGTTTGGTTAGTAAACGAAGTTGGCGAGCTTTCAAGAGTTACGATTAAGGGAAAAGTTGTGAAAAACTAGCAAATGAGCTTTCTTTATTGTACATTGAGGTAGTACATTTCGAAGTTCAAATGCCTCCTGAAATATATAAATATGATGCCTTGCACGTTGGATATTTACATGTTAGTGTTTTAGGTTAGAAGTATACCTATGATGATTTTTGTGACTTTTGACGTTATGAAGCTTAAAATGGTGCTAAATGACCCGTTAATGCACAAGCTTTAGTGATAAGTTTATCATTCAACAAAAAATTTAGTGATAAGTTTAGGCTTAAGAGCATGTTTTTAAAGGCACATTGGGTGACTTTTCATGCTCATTTTCGTGAAACCTGAATTATGGTATCGATATCGATTCATCGTATTGTATGAACACCCCTTAAAAAACTTAGACTTCTTTTTTTGTAAGTGAGCATAGATACATATTCTTGTGGTATTGAATTGTTAATTCATTATTGATACCCATAGGTCGATATTGATACTGAATAACTTCCAAGAATTCTAATGTGCCCTTAAGGTAACAATATTCGATAAAAATATCGATACTGAGAGTTTAGTTTAGATGCTCATAAGTGAGAATCGATACTCGTAGGTTATTATCAATACTCAAAAGAGAGTATCGATACTTACAATATAAAAATACTCAAATATGCTAAATGCTTGGTAATGACTCAATAAGCTTAATTATTGGTTATAAGCTACAAAATAACTAAAATAACATTATGCATAATGTTCTCAAATGCAAAAGCTTTAACTAAGAATAAGCTTTGTGTTACCTTGTGATAAATTATTGTGCATAGTTTGTGATTATTCGATGCCGATGCACCTTAGTGGTGATGATTGTGATGAATAGTCATAATGACATTATTATTATAATGTGAGGTCTTATGAGACATCTATTTATATGGCTTTAATGGCGCCCGGGAAAATAATACATACACTTATGATATATATATATAAAAGAGACATTTGACCTCATTGCACAAGATTATCCAGATACCTAATGATAATATTGCAACATCAATATAAAGCTAGTGGTATGATATAGTTGTGTGGATAAGATATTATTATTATTATGATATACTCGCTAAATGAATAAATATAGTTGTGTGGATATAGTTTCATTATATTGATATATGCTCAAATACTCTTTGTGGAAAAGATCATGTGATGTGTTTTGGATTATTCTACTCTCTATGTTTGTGTAATTGATAAGTCTTTATATGTAGCAGTTGAGTTAAAATGTTTATAGGCATTCCTCTGCTTATATTTGAGTTGTTTGCTTATATTTATAATTGCATGAAGTATAGTAGAGTATAAGTGTATCACTAATCTTGTAAAGTTCAAGGGTCATATTGTTTTTGTTCATAGGTTAGTGGATCGTGTTTTTGAGGAGCTCCGTAACACCTCTTATCAGAGTACAATACCTTGATTTATTTGAGTACTGGACTAAGTTTTGAGGGTGAAGGGAATTATGAGGTTGCGATATGCGTAGATTTAGGGCATTGTGATGTACCCATCAGCCAACCCATAATGTTTGTGGCAACATTTCACTGAGTAAAGAAAAAAAATTGAGGTTTAGCGAGGACCAGGACAATGCTATTGTTTTAATTGGCCTTTGTTGAATGCCTTGATCGATGTTGGTGTTGAAGGAACCGCAGCCTTAAGGTGGGGTGAGGATATGTCTGGCGCTCTCGATTTATGATGATCATCCTATTGTAGGCCTATGTTGTTGATGGAAATCGGTTGCCCCAAACTATGCCCCTTTTGGTGCCCCACCTTAAAAAAGTGAATTTAGGGTTTAAGGTTAGGGTTTAAAGAATTAAGGGTAAAATGTAATTTTTAGAGTGTAGAGTTTAGGATCTAGAATTTAAATTTTTTTTAGTGTTTTTTAGTATGGTACATAAAAAAGAGCATGATTAAGGGCAGAGAATTTTTGTTCGAATTTATTGGGTGCTACGTTTTCTCTTGCCATGGTTTTTTAGTCAAAGGTCTTTTTATTTTGGTTATGATGTTCCTGTTCCTGTTTTTGTTTTTTTTTTTGCCTTTTCTTTTGGGCAGTTTTGTTCGATGGTCTTGAACAGTTTTGTAATCTTGTCCTTTTACTATCCACTTATAAGTGGATTTTGTTATGTTAAACAAAACTATATTGCCTTGCGAAAAAAAATATCGATAATGGGACATTGAAAGTTCAGTACATGTACTCACTGAACCTTCTAGTACTGATACCTTTTTAAATTATATATATTTCTTGATTAAGTAGATATATTATATTTTTATGTTAGGATTAGAAATCATATAAGATGAAACAAGATAAGCAAAGATTTTTGGTCACTCAATTAATTAGAGAATAGTTTTAATTATAATTTTAATTATTAAATGACATGTATGCCCCTATATGATTGTGTGCCTTGTAATTTGATCTGTTTTGAAGCATGATTATTGGTTTTAATTGTAATTTGGTATAATAATAATAATAATAATAATAATAATAATAATAATTATTATTATTATTATTATTTAGAGTGTTGTGATATCTCTTATTTGTCCGATATTCTAGACTAAGTAAAGGGTGCTATAAGAAGTTTTTACTTCCGGTACCCTCCATGGGTGCAAGGAATTGTTAAGAGTTCTTGTGCCAAGGAAAGTTAAATCCCGCTCGTAGTGGGACTAAACCCATATCGTAAGACCCGTAGGATATATTTTTTATGTGATATGTTAGCTAGAGGAAAATTAACCCAACGTTTTCTTGAGTTTTTTATTTTTTTTCTTACAATATAATTCTTTCGATTATGGCAATTTTCTTTCCTAAATCACATTAAGTCCAACAATCAAAGTTCAACAAATGCTTTCTATCATCTATTAGTGTATCATTTTAAGTTCATGAAAGAAACGAAAAACAAAAATTATATAAGCTAAAAATTATTACTATTGAACTAAATTACCTAAACTCTTATTTTTCCTTAAAATTTTCCATTCACAACTTCTATGATTACGTGGACAAAAATCTCGTCCTCTTTTGGTGTTCTTTTTGTGCTCCAACACTAAAAAGTCAAATCTTAAGCCATAATCCTAAATTTTAAATTCTAAACTCTAAACCCTACGCTCTACACCCAATACTCTAAACCCTAACCCTAAACTCTAACCTTAAACTTAAATCTTAAGCCTAATTTTTTTTAATGAAGGAGCATAAATAGGGGTACCAAAAATGGGCAAACGAATGATTACGTATTAAAAACATGGTATCATATTGTATCCAAGACTCACTCCGAATCTACTTGTGTTTCCAAAATGAGTGAAAAAAAACAATACTATAAGAAAGGTTATGGGGAAGAGAACACCTACTTCAACCTGGCCTTTCTTAGCAACGTTGGACCAATCCTTAGCATCAACACCAGTTTTCAAATCGAAATCAATGGTCATTTTCACGGGAGGCTTGTGCCTATTTGCCCAAAAACATGTGGTGTAATCCCCACTCTCAGCTGCTGTAAAAGCAAATGTACCCGACTCCACTTGATCTCCTAGGTGATAACTGTTCCCCTTCGGTGAACTCACCTGTCAAATTATTACATTCCAAACAGAAACATCAAAATCAGCCCCTCCAAACACTCATTGCATTTGCCTTCATCAGGATTGATAATGGTGTATTTGCCAACATTCATTGCATTTGCCTTGATGTCCTCTGCGATGCATTTGGTTTTCCCAGATTCCAACTCAAACCTCATCGATTCCCCTATGTCTGCTCCCAACATTAATCCTAACATTATCACATATAATCCCGGTTTTATTCCCCACATTCTTGTCTTAGACAAACAATTAACAAAACATTATTCCCAATTCCTTTTGTTTTGTTTTATGTTTTGGGTTCTAATTTGGGGGCTGAATCATAGGATGGAGTCCTTTAACTGATATATACTTTGTTGTTTTGTCTAATTTTGAATGTCCACCACAACATGATTAGGACTTTTTCAATGAAATATCACTATCTGTTTATATTTACGCACAAACGGATAAATTCCAAATAATAATACATCGTATAAATTACATGCACGAAAACAACTCATCTCCAACTCTAAAACAACAGCAGCAACAAATCCAAGGCTTTGAAATACAAACTCATTCTTTATATATATATAATCAGAAAGCCTGTATCCCATAAAAAATAGTAAAAATATATCATAATATAAATAAGGGTAAATTACACCAGTAGTCACCGAATTATGGTTTCTTTCCTATTTTGGTCACCGAACTATTTTTTTGGCAAAAACATCACTAACGTTATGTTTCCTTCATATTTTGGTCACCGAACTATTTTTTGGCAAAAACATCACTAACGTTATGTTTCCTTCCTATTTTGGTCACCGGCTGTTAAAAACTTAACGGTGTTGCCGACGTGGAATTTTATTTTATTTTATTTTTCATGTCATTTCTTCTCTCTCCTCGTAAGCAATATATGTTATTTTATAATATTTTATTCAAACTAACAGGATGGTGACAGTATCACTGCCTATAAGTGGAATAAAAGGAATGAAAAATCAAGCCCCTTATGCAGCCAGAGAGATGGTGACACGTGTAACTGCCTATTAGTGGAATCTCTCTGGCTGCATAAGGGCTTGATTTTTCATTCCTTTTATTCCACTTATAGGCAGTGACACGTGTCACCATCATGTTAGTTTGAATAAAAATATTATAAAATAATATATATTGCTTACGAGGAGAGAGAAGAAATGACATGGAAAATTAAAAAAATAAAATAAAATTCCACGTCAGCAACACCGTTAAGTTTTTAACAGCCGATGACCAAAATAGGAAGGAAACATAACGTTAGTGATATTTTTTCTAAAAAAATAGTTCGGTGACCAAAATAGGAAGGAAACATGACGTTAGTGATGTTTTTGCCAAAAAAATAGTTCGGTAACCAAAATAGGAAAGAAACCATAGTTCAGTGACTTATGATGTAGTTTACCCTATAAATAATCTATTGGTTTTAAAATTGTAGACGTTCCTTTGGAAAGTCAATGTAACTATATACTTATGACGTGTTTGGACAATTATCATAGTTTATTGGTCTTGTTGTATTGAATGTAATTACAACATGAAAAATTAAGATATAATTATATTTTGTTACAAACATAATTAAAATTTTTATAATTACGACGAGAGTGTAATTTGTAGGATATAATTATATTTTCATGTAATTACTTAATAATATTCAAACACAATATAATAATAATAATAATTTTTAATGTGGGTAAGAATAATCATACTTCGGCTGTGCATTAGTAAATTTAGATAATATTGATATTATACTTAAAACTCAAACCAAAACTTGACCCAATCAACACACCTTTTTTTTTTTTGTCCAAAGTAACTCAGCTGTGTTTTTTATCTTCTCAACATCAATCATATGTTGTCATTAAATTTTAATTTAATTGATATAATTATAATTTATTTTTAAATAATTAATATTTAAAAGAACGTGAATTTAAACTTACTAAAATATAAAATATATTTGGATATAAAGGTCTGAAGGTTTAGATAGTTTATATATTATATCATATATATTTATATACACAAATTTAAATGCATGCTGGCTCAGAGCAAGTATATTTGATTGATTGATCAAATTGTTTATTTTTGTTCTTTTATTTTTCTTAGATTATGAGTTCTTGACTCATTAGGAACATCTTTCTTTTCTTTGAGTCCCTATTTTCCTTTCTCTCTAGCTAGGATTAGAATTAGAATTAAGATTTGTAAAAAAAAGCGTGCTGGTTCATAATTTGGATGGACCAAAGGCAACATTTTGATGCTCCAAAAGTGTTGTGGAGATGGAATTGTTCCATTTTCAGCTTCCACACGTTGGGTAATTATCAAATCTTAAGCACTGGTTGTCGTTTTCCACCGCCAAATTTTATCTTCTAAGCCATTAAACATGGCGCCATTTAAATCATATTTGGTATTAGGGATTTTGAACAATATTTATAATTAATATAGAATATATTATAAATGGGTTGATCCAAGTGGTAAGTTGTTTAGTATCGTTTAAGTAGATCTTGCGTATGCAGAAATTTTTTGCCAGGAAACTAACCCGCTAAAATTAGGTGTGCAACACAAATAGGTCTGAATTAGTCAAAATAAAGCACAAGGAACCAAAAGGACATCAAAAAAAATATAGAATATATTCATTTTTTAGGAAAAAATTAAATTAAGAAAAACATTAATTGAATTGCTCCGGGTCAAATTTTATCTATTGGAATAAAATATGGCATGAAATAAACAAATCAAACTAGAATTTCGTTAATGTATTTCTTAATAGGTTCCATCTAAGTTAATCGAAGACATAAGGTTAACTAAACAATCAAGAAAAAAAATGATTATATCACCATTTTATCAAGTCATAGTCCATTAGTTTCTTCATTCCTTGAAGCCATGATCATTATTCATTCTTTATAAAAGCAGCCGAACTAAAAATTTTCACCACCCTTTTAATATTAAAGCTTGTGACTTAATATTCAAGCCTGTGACATTCTTTATCTTTAAAGTGAATTTTGTCATATATATTTAAGCATTCAAAATTATCATTATTGTTGTTGTCGATGAGGATGATATATAACATAAGAATCGATGGTTTTGTGGTGGTCGTAAACGGTATGGGTCTCAAAATAGATATATGGGAGCTCTAATACAAAAGAGGTGGAGAGTCTTGCTGAGAAAGAAAAATAAAGCCTCCTTTTGTTGGAGAGTGATACGCTCCTACTCTCAAATTGATGTTGTTGAGAAAAGCTTGATTGTTCCCGACCGTAGAATGCAAGTAAGCCTTGTGAAAATCCGAATGCTTCCAAAGAATGAAGATGGAAATGATGATAGAAGTTTAGAGTGCGGAAGTGTTAGGCATGGTGTAAGAAGGAATGAATGAAAATGAATGGTTTGGTGTTTAGGTGAAGGGCTCGGATATGATGAAGGAAATGGATAAGGTGGTGATGGTATTCAAAGAATTCAAGGATGAAACTATGATATATAAGCATAACCCCGAACCTTCAAGGAATTACTTCGAGGGTGGTTGATAGGACTTGAACCCGTTGGTTATGTGAACCAAGAACCCGAAGTATCAAGGTGGATAAGAAAGGTGACGCCGCATGCAAAGCTTGATAAGTCGATAAAATTCTTAAAAAGAACAAAGTTTGAGAGATAAACTCATAGGACTTGGACCCATTGGTTATGTGAACCAAGAACCCGAAGTATCAAGGTGGATAGGAAATGTGACGCCACAAGCAAAGCTTGATAAATCAATAAAGTTCTTAAAAAGAACAAAGTTTGAGATATAAACTCACAAAGTAAATATATATTTCAAGAGATGAGTTCATCTCTCAAACTTTGTTCTTTTTAAGAATTTTATCGACTTATCAAGCTTTGCATGTGGCGTCACCTTTCCTATTCACCTTGATACTTCGGGTTCTTGGTTCACATAACCAACGGGTCCAAGTCCTATCAACCACCCTCAAAGTAATTCCTTTAAGGTTCGAGGTTATGCTTATATAGCATAGTTTCATCCTTGAATTCTTTGAATACTATCACCACCTTATCCATTTCTGTTGAGCTCGATGAATCAACCGAAATATGTTGCCAAGTGGTGGGGAAGTTGCTATTGGGTGATTTTTGTGGGAAGCAAAAAGATAGAAAATGAACACAGGAATTTAGAGTGGTTCGTCTTACTAACCAAAGCCTATATCCATTAACTTAGCTTCCCAACTAAGGATTTCCCAAATCCACTAAGAATTTCTTCCCCTTTTAACAGGCTTAGGAGGCAACCTTTACAACCTAGAGTCAATTACCAAGCCTAGCATCCAAAACTTACAACCCAAGCTTTGGGAATCCTCTCTAACAAGAGAAAACAAAGAAAACAATAAATTCCTCTAAAAGGTATGTGATTGCACTCTTGCTCTCACCCAAAATCCTAACACACTTGAGCTTACATAAACATTTTGGCTCACAAGTGTAGTCTATACAAAGATGAGAATTAAAGCACAAAAGACTTAATTACAATCATAGACAAGTTGGCATGTTGATCATTAGTTGTTCCAGGTGCTTGAATGGTCCTTTTATCCTCCCATATGAGTTCCTAGCTGTTGGAGACCGTTGGGGATGATTTAGAGCCGTTAGAGACTTTATTTCCTGCAATAAATGCAGTTCTAGAGGCATTCGTATCGGTACACGGGTAGTTGCATCAATACAGGTTCTTCAGAAACTAGCCGTTATGCTCACCACAACCTTAGCGTATCGATACTCCTTTGGAGCATATCGATATTGTGGTTCGGTACGCTACAGTCTGTATCGATACGGGGGTTCGATACGAAAGATCGGTACACTGTAGGGAAATAGCCATTGAGGGTTTTTGAACTAGCAGTTAGGGATTTGAAAATCAATGATCGGTACGCCTATAGGCATATCGATACGACCCTCACCGTATCGGTACACATAAGCCTGTACCGGTACAGGTTTTCAGTTTTGGAAAAATACTATAGCTGAAACCCAAAGTGTATCGATACGGGGTGTAACCGTATCGGTACAGTCGTGCTGAAAACTTGAGTTTGACTACTTTTAAACATTTTAAACAATTCCAAAACCTTTTGAAAATACCTCAAACTTATTTTTAAGTTGTTTGGACTTAAAATCATTTTTGAAATCTTTTCAATTTAGTCCAAAACTATTTTTCAATTATAATATCAAAACAAAAATCCTAACAATCTCCCCCTTTTTGATATAATAAAACCAACTTGAAAAATTGTTTTCAAGGTTCTCCCCCTTAGTAAAAATAAATTTTGAATAAGATTTTAAAAAATATAAATATGGTTAAAGCTCCCCCTTATTCTCTTAAAAATTTAATTTTTAAAACATTATCCCCCTTTTTTGTTATATCAAAAATGGTTCAAACCAAAGTTTGAAAACTTTTAAGTTCATAACAATGGAGAATTTTAAAATAAATTTTGACAAAATAGGTTTTGTTAAAATAGGCTCCCCTTACTCAAGCATCAAATGAAAGGTTAGTCCAACAAATATATGATGAACTAGTTAAATTAAAAAAATAAATCAAATAAAAACAAATAAAATTCAACTAATTTTACCACTTGAACCAAAGGCAGGATGTGAAGCCTTCCTTCTTCAAGTGATATTCCTTGTGTGTATAGATCTCCCCCTTAATTGCATCACTTGTTGATCATGCTCCATCACACCTAAAATAAGACAATCATTTGATTTTTGCTATCCAAATTGCTTTAGATCCATAGGCATTAGTAGCACAAACTTAAGTCCCCTTAGGAATCCATTTTTCAATTTTATCATTTTTATTTGAAGTAATTAGTCCTTTTGGGACCTAAATACTTCTAAAGCATTTTCCATTAAAAAATCTAGGGGCACTAGATTGTCTTTGATAAAAGTTTGATTTTCCAAAGTTATTCTTCTTTTTAATTCCTTGGGAATCAAATTTTTTTCTTTCTTAAGATCATCCACTTCCTTTTGACGATCTTTTTCCAAAATTTACAACAAATTTTGTAAATTTAAAACTTTAAGCTCAAAATCCTTCATTTTTGCTTCAAATTCCAAATTGGTTTCAGAAAGAAAATTATTTTCGGTTTTCAATTTTGTAAATTTAAAACTTTAAGCTCAAAATGAAGCCATAAATTCAAAAACCAATTCATCGTAGGCTTCTCGTGACTCATCAAAAGTATAAGAATTAGAATTAGATGGGTTAGAAGTTACCTCATCTTAATCGGTGGAGTCTTTATCACTCCATGTTGCCACATATGCTTTCTTTGAAGATGATCCCTTTTTGTTGGAACGATGGCAATCATATTTGGTGTGCCTCGTCTTCTTGCATTTAGAGTGTAACACCCAAAAATTTTGCCCTAAATTAAAAACCCTAATTTTGAAATGCCTAAATTCAAAACCCTAGAAATTGGGAATTTAAAAATAAAACCCTAATTAAGAAATTTGGGAATTAATTGAATTTTTAAACAAATTTAATGACCTTTTTATAAAGAATTGATATTAGATACCTACTTTGTGAACACTAGAAAAGAACAAGGACTTACCTTGTAATTTATCCAAAGATTTGTGTATGTATATATATATATATAGGTTACATTCAACTTTTTTTTCACCTTTGCAGCCGCACTTTCTCCTCCCTTTCAAATAGTTCGAAATGCATTCCCTTTGTTTTTTTCCTTTTTATTTAATTCGATCAAATCTCGCTGAGTCTTTGGCACCGCTCAATTCAACTATGTCTTCGGTTGATTTGAAGATCAAATTCAAATCAGATAAGTATTATTGTATCATTAAATTTCGTTAGATAAGTATATAGGAATAACTCCTTAGTCATAGTGATAATAGTACTAATATAGAAATTATTCGTATAGGTTCTGTTACAGCAAAACCCAATGCTTCTGATCGTGGGAGACACATTATTTAGTAGGTTGAGTTTGCTTGGGCTAAGGTATGTTTTCTTCCCCGTGCTATAAATAAATAATTTTATATGGTTTTACACCTTGTTTGATTATGATTTGCATTATGGATTGTATGGTTGACATCATATGCATACGATTTTAGAATGTGTTTTAATTATGATTTATAAAATATTTGATTTACGAAATATTGGATTTACGGAACTATGATTTACGGAATTATGGACTATGATTTATGGATTTATGACGTATGTGTATGGAATATCAGATTTATGGAATTGTGTTTATGAAATTTGAGTTTTAAACATCATACATGTATGGGCATGGGTTGGAATTTGTACGGAGGAAGTTCAGTGGTTTCACCATTTAGGCTGAATTCCACTTCGGATGGCGGACGTAACGAGGAGGTTATGGGAACCTTCCTCATCTTTGGCGAATATAGTTGGGTGCATTGCTTTACGCTTGTGATATTGTACTATTTGTTTTATGTTTTAAAGAATTTTAAGAAAATATTACTATATTTTATGATTATAGTTTTCCTGGCACTTTAGAGATACACTAAGCTCTTTAGCTTATTCCCCCATAGTTTCCTCTTACAGACATCTTTGGACTTTAGGCGACGCGATACTTGGAGGATATTACCTTTTATCCGATTATTTTATATTTTAATATGAACTACTTTTTTAAGTTTCAAATTATTAATTATTTGGGACATCAATGTAATTTTAGATGTTGAGACTATTTATGTTTTGGGGATTGTTTTAGCATCCATTTATTATGTTTTTATTCATATATATTTATTAAACATTCGAATATTTATTATGACATTTATTTTTTATTTATTATGAGTGACTTATCAAATTATTGTTATATATTCTTTTTAAATTAAGGTATAATCTTTAAAATTTGTTTTCTTGAGGGAAAAGTTTTCAAACGTGACTTCCCAGATTTGACCTATTTCTTCTGGGTCAGATTTAGGGGGTTACACGGAGCACTTAGGGGAATCTTTCATCTTCTTCTTTGATTCATGCTTGGACTCTTCCATTTCGCTCTTCATGAATCGAGCAAACTTCTTGAAGAGATAGGCCGTCTCTTCATCCTCACTTTCTACCTCACTTGAATCTTCTTGATGGCTTGTGGAGGATTGAAGAGGAATGATGTTTACATGAACTCCTTGCTCTTTGATCCTTTTCGCCTTCTCCCTTCTCATGGGTTGAGACATCAATTCATGGGTAAGAGGAGACCCAATTAGCTCATCAAGCTTAAGCTCTTTTAAGTTATTGGCTTCAATGATAGTCGTCTTCTTACTCTCCCATGATTTTGGAAGTGAGTAAATCAACTTCCAAATGAGTTTGTCTTCTAAAATCTCCTCACCAAGATCTTTGAGTTCGTTGACGATTGTGGAGAAAAGGTCAAACATACTCTTAATGTCTTCTTACAGGTTTATCTTGAAGTTTTCATCTCATTTGTACCCTCATGCATCACTTCAAACTTGTCCCAAACCTTCTTGGCACTTTTACAAGAAGAAACCTTTGCATACTCTTCCAGACCTAATGCACAAAATAGAATGTTAAAGGACTTGCAATTAAGCTCCATCTTCTTGCGATCATCCACACTCCATTCTGCCTTGTTTCGTTGTGGCACAAATGGTCCATCGAGAATGATATCCCAAAGACGGTAGTCTTTGCCTCTCATGAAAAACATCATCCTATTCTTCCAATAGGCATAATGTTCACCGTTAAAGAAGGGTGGCTTGTCGATGGATTACGCCATGGAAACTAGTTGATAAAAAGTTGGTTGAGCTAGCCAGGATCGCCTCAATAGAATGTTAATCCTTCACAATTAAGCCTCATTCTGATACCAATTATTGGGCTCGATGAATCAACCAAAATATATCGTCAAGTGGTGGAGAAGTTGCTTTTGGGTGATTTTTGTGGGAAACAAAAAGATAGAAAAATGAACACAAGAATTTAGAGTGGTTTGGCTTTCTAACCAAAGCCTACATCCACTACCTTAGCTTCCTAACTAAGGATTTCCCAAATCCACTAAGAATTTCTTCCCCTTTTAACAGGCTTAGGAAGCAACCTTTACAACCTAGACTCAATTACCAAGCCTAGCATTCAAAACTTACAACCCAAGCTTTGAGAATCCTCTCTAACAAGAGAAAACAAAGCAAACAATAAATTCCTCTACAAGGTATGCGTTTGCACTCTTGCTCTCATCCAAAATCCTAATACACTTGAGCTTACATAAACATTTTTGGCTCACAAGTGTAGTCTATACAAAGAATGGGAATTAAAGCTCAAAAGACTTAATTACAACCATAGATAAGTTGGCATGTTGATCATTAGTTGTTCCAGGTGCTTGAAGGGTCCTTTTATCACCCCAAATGAGTTCCTAGTCGTTGGAGGCCATTGGGGATGATTTGGAGCAGTTGAAGACTTTATTTATATTTCCTACCCTAACCCATATTTTACATCCAAAAGACCATTAAGACAAGTTTGAAAAAGTTTTGAGTAAGTTCTTTTAAAGAGCTTGTACGAGAGAACGAGTGGTAAAAGGCAAGAGAGTTTGTAGTTCTAAAGGGGAAGCAAAAGCCTTATTCCTGAGAGTTAAACACGAGGAAGAGTGGAGTGACATTTTATATTTTCCTTGGAGTGACCGTGAGATTTTTGTTTGTTTGGTGAGGATTAATTTGCTTTCATTTGTTTCTAACAATGTCACCAGTTTCTTGTGATCTTTCATATACTTCAGGACAGGTTCTTGTGGTCAAAATGACCTTAAACATTCAGCCAATGGAAGACGACCAAAGGGAGAACATTTTTCACACTCGTTGCAATGTAAATGGTAAAGTGTGTAGTGTGATCATTGATAGTGGAAGTTGCACAAACGTAGTCATCACCATAATGATTGAAAAGCTTGGATTAAAGACTTCCAAACATCCAAATCCCTAAAAACTTTTGTGGTTAAATGATGGGAGAGTTTTGAAGGTTACAAAACAAGTTCGAGTTCCATTTACCATCTGGAGATACAAAGATGAAGTTCTATACGATGTGGCACCCATGAATGCAAACCACTTGTTATTAGGCCGACCATGGCGATTTGACAAAAGGACAACCCATGATGGCTTCGCCAACCGATACTTTTTTGTTTATGAGGATAAGAAGATTACCTTGGTGCCTCTTACACAAAGACAAGTGAAGGATGAATATCTATGCTCGTGGGAAGGAGATCAGAAAACACCTATCCGCACAACAAACTTTACTTGTACTCATGTAAAAGGAGAGTTATTTTATCACTAACCCATCCAAAGGCTTGCCTTCTTCCATTTCATCTCTTTTTCAGGATTTCAAAGATATCTTTCCCGATGAAATTCCTAGTGGACTGCCACCAATTAGAGGGATCGAACATCAAATTGACTTCATGCCAAGAGCAACAATCCCCAACCGTCTGGCATATAGAAGTAATCTAGAAGAAACAAAATAACTTTAGAGGCAAATTGGAGAACTAATAGAGAAGGGTTACATTCGAGAAAGCTTAAGTCTATGTGTTGTACCCGTTATTTTAGTTACAAAGAAAGATAGAATGTGGAGGATGAGTATATATTGCGGTGCCGTAAAACAAATCACATCAAATATATGAATCCTATACCTCGACTTGATGACATATTGGATGAAATCAGTGGTGCCAGCATATTCTCGAAAATTGATCTTAGGAGTGGGTATCATCAGATTCGCATGAGGGAAGAGGATGAATGGAAGACATCATTCAAGACCAAGCAAGGTTTGTATGAATGGATGGTTATGCCTTTTGGCTTCACCAATGCCCTAAGCACATTCATGAGATTAACGAACCATGTTCTGAGGCCCTACATTCGTAAGTTCTGTGTTGTTTACTTTGATGATATCATAATTTACAGCCAAGCTTTGGAAGATCATGAACAATATCTCAGGTCTATTCTTAAAGCCTTAAGAGATGAACAACTATATGCCAATCTTAAAAAATGCATTTTCTGCACTAACAAGCTTATTTTCATAGGAATTATTGTAAGTTCACAGGGACTGAAGGTACACTCCTGATAAGATCAAGGCATTACAAGAATGGTCGAGACCCATCAATATCACCCAAATTAAGGAGTTTTCGCAGATTGGCAAGTTTTTATCGACAGTTCATGCCCAACTTTATTTCCATTACTACTCATTTAACCGGGATTATAAAGAAGAATTTAATCTTCAATTGGGGTAAGGAACAAGAAGATACGTTTGTGGAAGTGAAGAAATATTTGACCGATACACCCTTGCTAGCATTGCCAAACTTTGACAGAACTTTTAAAGTGGTGTGTGATGCATCCGAAATTGGGACATGTGCTGTTTTGACTCAAGAAGGATGTCCTATTGCCAATTTTAGTGAGAAACTCAACGACACTCCATTGAATTACCCGACCTATGACAAAGAGATGTATGCACTCATTTGATCACTCGAGACATGGTAGCACTATCTATGGCCTAAAGAGTTTGTTATCCACACTGATCACGAGGCCTTGAAGCATATTAAAGGATAGAACAAACTCAACAAGCGGCATGCAAAGTGGGTGAAATTCCTTGAATCATTTCTATACGTCATTCGCTACAAGAAGGGCAAGAACAATGTTGTGGCTGATGCATTGTCAAGAAGATATGTACTCCTTAACTTTTTAAGTTAAAAATACTTATTTTTGCTTTCATAAAGGATCTCTACGCTACTGATCTTGATTTTAGAAAAAGGAATGAGTCATGTGACAAATTTTTCGGAGAGAAGTACTACAAGCAAGACGAATATCTTTTAAAGGAAGGACGCAAATGCATCCCACAAGGGTCTATTCGGGTGGTCTTAGTGAAAGAAGCGCACGAGGGAGGCTTAATGGACATTTTGGTATAAGCAATACATTGAGTCCTTTGAATGAACATTTCTTTTGGCCAAAGATGAAACGAGACGTTGAAAGGATGTGTGATCGATGCATTGTTTGTAAAAAGGCAAAATTAAGAGTCATGCCTCATAGATTGTACATGCCTCTACCTATTCCAACCGAGCCATGTGTGGACATTTTAATAGATTTCGTGCTTGGATTTCCAAAGACCAAAATCGGGCGAGACTCTATTTTTGTGGTATTAGACAAATTCTCCAATATGGCACACTTCATTCCTTGCCATAAGACCGATGATGCAATACATGTAGCCAATTTATTCTTCAAGGAAGTGGTAAGACTCCATGGAATTCCAAGAACAATCATTTTGGATTGTGATGTCAAATTCTTGAGTCAATTTTGGAGGACACTTTGGAGCAAAATCGGTACAAAACTACTTTTCTCCACTACATGTCATCCTTAAGCCGATGGCCAAACTAAAGTGGTGAACCAAGTTCTATCCACCCTATTGAGATCTATCATTCAGAAGAACATGAAGACATGGGAGGAATGCTTACCACACGTAGAATTTGCATACAACAGATCAGTCCATTCAGCAACAAAATGTTCACCATTTGAAGTGGTATATGGTTTTAACTCTCTAACTCCTTTGGATCTCTTACCCTTACCCTATGAACATGTTGTAAGCAAAGATGGCAAGAATAAGGCTGAGTTTGTGAAGAAACTTCACCAAAAAGTTTGGGAGAACATAGAAAGACGAACCCACCAATCTGAAAAAAAGTTAACATCAAGCACTTTACCTTTGAAGTTAGAGATTGGTTTAGGTTCATTTGTGAAAAGAGAGGTTTCCAAATCAAAAGAATTCCAAGCTACTACATAGAGGAGATGGTCATTTTCAAGTGGTTGAGAAAGTGAATGATAATTCTTACAAGTTGGACCTACCGGGAGAGTATAGCATGGGTGCAACCTTTAATGTTTCAGATCTCTATCCATTTGAAGACAGTGAAGATTTAGGGACAAATTACTCTAAAGAAGGGGGATGATGCAAGCACTCATCCACAAGATCCAAAAGTCATGCCACCAGGACCTATTACTCATTCAAAGGCCAAACAACTCAGGAAAGTATTTTCTCATAAATGCATTCTAGCTTTTAGTGGTCAAATGGCCTTAGATAAAAAGTTGTACAATGTATTACATGTTAACATGTAATACGTTAGACAAACCACATCTTTACTTTAATTTTAGTATTCATTCATATTGTTTTTTTTAGGTTATTTCTAGCTCACATAATCAATGTGCTTATTGAAGGGTAGCTTATTCTAGCTCAAACAAAGCGAGGCAAGCTCAACTAGCTCCATTCAGCTCCATAACCTAAATAAGGAGTTCTATTAGCTCAAGGGCAGCTCGTGGACAAGGAAATTAGCTCTAGGGAGCTCAATGACGCATGTGAAGATTGGTCAACTGAAGCACTAGCTCAACTCAACTCATTCAGCTAAGAAGCTAGCTCGGCCAGCTCATCTCAGCTAAAGCTTGCAAGGACAGATCAACACCCCAAAGGACATGTTCCCTCACAAGAGACATGCCCCTTAGCTTTGGAGGGAAACTCGAAGTGGTAATTTCCTTGGAGGGAAACTCGAATTGGGCGGCAAACTAGCCTTGGAGGGAGGCACCATCAAGCTTCTCTCAACAACATCAATTCGAGAGTATGAGCGTATTAGAGAGTTAAAAGAGAAAAATTACCCTTTTATCCCTAAAGTCATAGGATGACTATTGCATATTGATAAAAGTTCAAATGGGTCTCACATATACTTTTTGTTGTTTATTTATTTGAGATACGATATGTAACACCCCTTACCTGGTCTAAAAAAAATATGGATAAAAAATATTAACAAAAAACAAAACAAAGAATCAGAAGGATAAAATAATGCAAATCAAATCAAAACAACACCCTAATTCAACCACTTGTATTCCAAGTCAAACAAAGCATTTTAGCCTTTAGAGCATATAAGATTCTAAATTTTAATTTTTACCATTAGGGACCATTTCTTATAACTATCAAAGTTTAATGACAAAAACGTCAATACTCATAATTAAGGAACTTATCAGAATTCGTCATATATTTCATACCTTTCAATAAATTTAGCCTTACTGAATCAAACTCAAATTAATCATTAACCTAATAATCTTAATTTCCAGTTAAGGATCAAAATGTAAATCTTTGAATCGTACAATATCATAACTCATAAACTAATCATGTCAACATATGTTAAACCCATGCTCTTGTCATGTATTTCATACAAATAATCATATCAGATTATGACGAGCTTGTTTTTATGCTTAAAGGGTTATTTTGTAAAAAAATCTAAAGTTTAAGGTCCAAATTGTAAATTTTAGCCATTCATGTCTTTTCCATAATTTAAGCCCACATACTTGTATTTCATGCCTTATTAGACTCACCAATTAATTTTTAACTTGTTTGGAGATCTAGAACTCACTCAATTAACATGTTGGCCAAGTAGGGACTAGTTTGTAAACTTCTAAAAAGACGTGGTCCTTTATTATACATTAAGAACACATTCTTGAAATTCATGATAAATCATGCCTACTTGTTAATGTTTAGCTCATTAGAGAATTAATAACTTAACCAATTGATTTATGCTTTACTTAGGACAGAAACATAAAGGTTCTGAAAACTGAATTAAGTCATAACTAACTTAACTGCTATCCGTACTGATACTCAAGGAGCTGTACAAGTACCAATTAAATTTTCAAATTTCAGTAGCCAAGTTTCGTACTGGTACATTACCCGTACGATACTTGAACATGAATGTACTGGTACGTAAAGTACCGTACCGATACATTATGCACGAAATGATCATTTTTAGCTTGATCGTATCGGTACTTATTCATGCAGTATCGGTACTCCCTGCACCAGATTACAAGTTAAGACTAAAAATTTGTTTTAAATTTAAACTTAAGAGGTTTAAACTTCACCAAAAATACGGTCATGAGTTCATACTTGTTAAGGACATAAAAACATAAGTCTTATGTCACCTTCCATATTTCTAGATCAAGAGTTCAAAGTCACATATTTTACTACCAAACATGCATACTTTTAGTTTTCGCTTTACAACTAAGACTCAACCTACCATTTATACCAAGCATAATTCATGACATTTATTTATGTTAAAGTCTTCCAGACCTTAGAAGATTTCCATAAATCCACTTAGGCGTAACTTGCAAGTGATATGCCCTAAATGATAGCCAAAAAATAATTTATTACTTAATATACCTTGTACACTGGATCATATATCATTCCATATGATCCAAGCTGTTGGGCTCGATGAATCAACTGAAAGTGCTTGCCAAGTGGTGGAGAAGTTGATTTTTGGGTGTTGGCGGTGGAAGCAAAAAGATACAAAAATTTACGCAATGATTTAGAGTGGTTCGACTTTCTAACCAAAGCCTACATCCACTACCTTAGCTTCCCCACTAAGGATTTCCCAAATCCACTAAGATTTTTTCACCTTTTACAAGGCTTAGGAGGCAACCTTTATAACCTAGACCCAATTACCAAGTCTAGCATCCAAAGCTTACAAGCCAAGCTTTGGGAATCCTCTCAAACAAGAGAAAGTAAAATCAAACAATAAAATCCCTCTACAAGGTATGTGTTTTCACTCTTGCTCTCACCCAAAACGTAGAACACTTGAGCATATGATAACAATTAAGCTCACAAGTGTTTGTCTATACAAAAATATACAATTTAAGCACTAAGACACTTTTTCTATCATAATGATGTTGGCTTTTTGATCATTAGTTTCTTCAGATGCTTCTTAATGCCTTTTATACTCCCAATTGAGTTTCTAGCCATTGGAGACCGTTGAGATTGAATTTGAGCCGTTGGAGACTTTATTTCCCGCAATAAATATAGTTTTGGAGCATCCGGCATCGATATGCGGGGTAGCCGTATCGATACATATTCTTCAGAAACTAGTCTTTATGCTCACCATAGCCTGGGTGTATCGATACGCCTGAGAGTGTATCAATATGGGGGTTCGATACACCAATGTTTGTACCGATATGGGGGTAGCCGTTGGGGATTTTAGAACTAGCCGTTGGGGATTTAAAAAGATAGGGTATCGGTATGCCTATACGCGTATCGGTATGACCCCTCTCTGTATCGATACGCCGAAGCCTATATCGATATGGGTTTTAGGTTCTGGAAAAATCCTGTAGCTGAAACCCTAAGGTGTATCGATACGGGGTGTAACCGTATCGGTATGGGCATGCTGAAAACTTGAGTTTGGCTACTTTAAAACATTTTAAACACTTTCAAAACCTTTTGAAAACTCCTCAAACATATTTTCAAGTTGTTTGGACTTAAAAGCATTTTTGAAATCTTTTCAATTTAATCCAAAACTATTTTCAATTATTATATCAAAACAAATATCCTAACAATCTCCCCCTTTTTGATATAATAAAACCAACTTGAAAAATTGTGTTTGGGATTCTCCCCCTTTGTAAAAATAAATTTTGAATAATAGAATAAAATTAAAAAATAATTAAAGCTCCCCCTTATTCATTTGAAAAATTAATTTTTTAAAAACATTCTTCCATTTTCGTTATATCAAAAATGGTTTAAACCAAAGTTTGAAAACTTTTAAGTCCATAACAATGGAGAATTTTAAAATAAATTTTGACAAAAATAAGTTTTGTTAAAATAGGTTTCCCCTTACTCAAAGCATTATAAAAATGTTAGTCCAACAAAATATATGATTAACTAGTTGAATTAAAATAAATAAATCAAATTAAAACAAATAAATTCAACTAAATTTAGCACTTGAACCAAAGGTAGGATGTGAAGCCTTCCTTCTTCAAGTGATCTCCCTTGTGTGTATAGAGCTCCCCCTTAATTTCATCATTTGTCAATCAAAGCTTCATCACACCTAAAATAAGACAATCAAATAATTTTTGGTATCCAAATTGCTTTGGATCCATAGGCGTTAGTTGCACAAAGTTTGGTCCCCTTAGGAATCTATTTTTCAATTTCATCTTTTTTAGTTGAAGTAATTAGTCCTTTTGGGAACCAAATACTTCTAAAACATTTACCTTTCAAAAATCTAGGGGCACTAGATTATCTTACATAAAAATTTGATTTTCCCAAATTATTTTTCTTTTGTAATTCCTTGGAAATCAAATCTTTTTCTTTCTTAAGATCATCCACTTCCTTTTTATGATCTTTTTCTAAATTTTGAAGCAAATTTTGTAAGTTTAAAACTTTAAGCTCAAAATCTTTGATTTTTGCTTCAAACTCTAAATTGGTTTTTAAAAGCAAATCATTTTCGGTTTTCAATTTTTAAATCATCTTTTTATTTTTCAAAAATAAAGCCTTAAACTCAAAAACCAATTCATCATAGGCTTCTTGTAACTCATCAAATGTATAGGAATTTGAACTAGATGAGTTAGAAGTTATCTCACCCTCTTGGAGGGCCATAAAGCATTGGTGGGCTACTTCATCTTCTTCGGTGTAGTCTTCATCACTCCATGTTGCCCCATATGCTTTCGTTGAAGATGATCCCTTTTTGTTGAAGCGAGGACAATTGTATTTGGTGTGCCTCGTCTTCTTGCATTCATGGATCTTATGGGGATCTTTCATTTTCTTCTTTGATTCATGCTTGGATTCTTCCATTTCGTTTGTCATGAATCGGGCAAACTTCTTAAAGAGATAGGCCATCTCTTCATCCTCACTTGAATCTTCTTGATGGCTTGTGGATGATTTAAGAGAAATGATGTTGACACCGACTCCTTGCTCTTTGATTTTCTTCTCCTTCTCCATTCTTAATGGTTTGGACATCAACTCATGGGTAAGAAGAGACAATTAGCTCATCAAGCTTGAGCTCCTTTAAGTTTTTGGCTTCAAGATAGACATCTTCTTGCTCTCTCATGATTCGAGAAGTGAGTAGATCAACTTTCGAACGAGTTTGTCTTTCGAAATCTCCTCTCTAAGACCTTTGAGTTCATTGACGATTATGGAGAAAAGGTCAAACATACTCTTAATGTATTCTTCCAGGTTCATCTTGAAGTTCTCGTAGTTGAGGTTGAGTAGACCAATCTTTGTTTCCTTTACCTCATTTGCACCTTCATGGTTTACTTCAAGCTTGTCTCATACCATCTTGGCATCTTCACAAGAAGAAACTTTAGCAAATTTATCTGGGCCTAATGCACATAAGAGTATATGCAAGGTGTTGCGCGTAATAAGTGCTCTGTAATTGTGCAAGTATACACATCGCAAGTAATAAAGTGATCTGAGTATCGAGTATCGTCTCCACAGGGATTGGTTTAGGCCACTTTGCTTTAGTTATCGCACTATAAAAGTAAAAACACAATTGATAATTGTAGGAGTTCTAACTAACGAATAAAATAAAAGAGCAATTAAATAAAATAAAGATGTAATCAAATGAGAGAGGATAGGCTAGTATCACGTGAATAACATTGATTTGTTTTGATCCATGTTTGCTGAGGCAGGTTCACTTGCCAAATTCTTAGAAAGAGCTTTTTTCATGCATCTTCTAATGTTACTGTAGATCTGAGAAAACTTGAGGAGGACTGTTTCTGATACTTGTTATAGTCCATCCGCACCCTCCATCGAGTGACAATATTGCCCAAAAAGATTTGGGCCAATGTGCTCGTGGTTACTCCTTTTTGTGTTACCATGGTGGAGGTATCTCTCTTCCTTATTCCCTTGTAGTCCATGCATGCCCTCCACCTTGCTACTGTTCCTGAAGGCACAAATATATTAATAGGAAAAATTATATCCATTCTCAACCATTCAATTACCTCATTCTTGTCGACTTCTATCATGGTTGGATGTATCATTTGTTGTCGTGGCAATTGCTGCTCAAGCCAATTGCCATGGCAATTAGTTGCCAAAATTCACTGTAAGTCAAGGAAAAAACCAATTTTCTAAAAAGCTTCACGAGTCCAAACACCGTTTTCTTTTAGCCTCTCAAACATCTCCATCAGTAGAGATTTCGATGGCTTCAAATCTACCAACATTGGTTCCTCAAGACATACCTACAGTGTACGAGGTGAGTTTTTAAAGAATTCAAAAGGTTCAACCATTACCTGCTCATATTCCATTGACAAAGTATTATCATATCGTTGAACTTGCATGTGGTCGTGCAATTGCCGTGGCAACTGTAGATGAGAGCAATCTACAAATTCCTGATTCAACATCAACGTTGTAACCTTCTGGGCATCAGGTTCCTCAGAATTTGCTGTGGTATTGTTGTTCTCAGCTTCACTGAGTGTTGTCGTGACATTGCTCTATTTAGGCTTCTCAATCATTGTCGAGGCAATTTGTTGCTGAGGCTCATCATGTGTTGGGCAGTCTCTCTCATTGGCATCCTCTTGACTTGGAGGTTCTAGTTGTTCCCCACACATCAGGGACCTCTCTTCGCATTGCTTCTTATCCTCTTGCCTTGGGACGTCAGTATCCCTAGGAATGAATTGTTGGTGCATGTTATCCAAGGCATATGTGGATCTCTCAATTGATCTTCTAAATCCCCCATGGTTGCATCCCATTGAGCTATCCTCGCATCCATTTTCTTTTATAGCTCTCGAATCTCTTCAATTGATCCGTCAAGTCTAGCCAAGGAAGCTAGCAACGTTTCCTCCAAGGAATTGGAATGTTCTTGAAAAGGACTACATTGCCATGGCATATCTGTTGTCGTGACACTAGGCTGCTGATAAGGAGTACATTGCTGAGGCATGTCTATTGCTGCAACAAAATTGTTATGGTAAAAAAAAATTGAGCTTTTTGATCATACCATGAAGGATTTTGATGTTGGTTCCATCTATGGTTCTCCATGTAGTCATATGCACCGAAAATGTGAGGGCAATTTTCAAACATATGGTGTTCTCCACAACAAGTGCATGAGTTTTCCACGGTATATGCTTTTCTCAGTTGGTATAGGTAATCATCGAAGGGTGCAAGAAACTCTTGATTGGATTAATTCATATCTTCCAACATCAACTCTCGAATAGATCAGCTTTTATTTACTGACATGTTGATGTCCCTTAACTTGTAGCGCACCTAATTTTTTTTTGATAAAACAAACAAAAAGAAAAGTTAGTAAAACTAAGAGAAAAAAATGCAATAAAAAAAACAACTAACATCAATTGCCAATCCCCGGCAATGGCGCCAAAAACTTGTTGCGAGTAATAAGTGCTCCGCAATTGTGCAAGTATACACGTCGCAAGTAATAAAGTGATCTGAGTATCGAGTATCGTCTCTACAGGGATTGGTTTGGGCCACTTTGCTTTAGTTATTGCACTATAAAAGTAAAAACACAATTGATAATTGTAGGAGTTCTAACTAATGAATAAAATAAAAGAGAAATTAAATAAAATAAAGATGTAATCAAATGAGAGAGGGAATAGGCCAGGTTATCGTGAGTTGAGGAGTGATAGCCAATTGGATCGTCTTGGTAAAAGAGTGCAAGGGAAACTCAGTTGACGTGGCAACTTGCGCAGCTGGGTTGCCTTGGCAACTAATCGACGGTTGCCTGGGCAATTGTTTGGGCGGCTGGGCAGTAACTTCAAGGTTCGGCAGAGCGTTCTTCAATGGTTTCTTCTTATCCCTAAGTCGAAACTCTAGCTAGTTGTGCATGCCTTGACAATACATCCTTGTGTGAATCAAGGGTGAACAACAACCAATCTTGCGCTCCTCTTAGCCGTTGAAATCCTTAACTTATTCCTAAGTCAGATTAATCTTCACCATCGATAGATTGAATAAAGACCATACTCATTCGTTTCTTGAATCTAACTCTCTCGATATTAGACAAATAGATAGAATTACGAGATCCTCTCCCAATTCACTCGCAAATAAGAATAAAAACCAAGAATAAGTAAACCTTGAATTGAAAGTGCAAACTCTTATTACCTAAACAAAATCCAATTGTTTCTCACAACAACAAAACACAATAACCTCAACCAATCAAGTTAGTTCATGGTTGGGTTCAAAAGAAATACAAAGAATAATCCCCAAACCATGAATCTAATAGAAGCAAAGAAGAAGAAGAAGAAGAAATCGATCAGCCCTCTTTGGAAAATATCTCAATGGAACTCTCCCTCCAAGCTTTCTCCCAATCGAACTCTCTCCCCTTGCTCTCCCTTGTCGAAATCTCTCCCTTGCTCTTTTTGAGTTTGACGGCTTGGTCTCCTTTAAATATGAGATGGCTAGGTCAAAATCCTTCTTAAGAAGGAAGTTAAATTCGAATTAAATACTTTAAAAGAATATAATTCTTTATTATATTTAAATTCCTTCTAGATATTCTCCTATCTTTTTTGGGATTTAATATCTCTTTGACCTTTTCATGGAAATCAAACTCCTTTGGGATTTAACTTTGCTCCACGTCATCTTGGGCTTATCTAGTCATCAATTTCGACTGCCATATCATCTTATCCCTTATCAAAAATTGCCCTGGCAACTAGCTCGGCATCTCCTTCATGCATTGTCCTGGCAACTGCGTCGTCATCTCCTTCATGCACTGCCCTGGCAACTGGTTCCAACCTTGTTTAGGCAAGTGATTCTACACACACACAAAAACACACCAAAGCAGTATCTTTTTCCACAAAAATCACCAAGTTATGTAATCATGCTCAACGGTGGAAAGAAACATGAATTAATGCATGAATGACTAATTATGCAACTAATATGAGCGTAAGTCTAACAATAATATGAGTAAAAAGGGTAATAAAAATAGTACTTTTGAACACTTAACAACAGGCCTTTGTTTAGCTCCATCTTCTTCTTGTCATCCGTACTCCAATCTTGCCTTCTTCGTTGTGGCACGAATAGTCCATCTTCAATAATGCCCAAAGGACGGTAGTCGATGGCCTTGATGAAGAACATCATCCTATTTTCCAATAGGCATAATGATCACCGTTTAAGAATGTTGGCTTGTCGATTGATTGTGCCATGAAACCGGTTGACTTGTTGGTTGGTCGAGCATGTTGGTTCGCTTCAATAGGATATTAATCCTTCTTGATTGAGCCTCGCTCTGATACCAATTGTTAAGCTCGATGAATCAACTGAATTGCTTGCCAAGTGGTGGAGAAGTTGATTTTTGGGTTCTGGTAATGGAAGTAAAAAGATAGAAAAATTTACCTAATGATTTAGAGCGGTCCGGCATTCTAACCAAAGCCTACATCCACTACCTTAGCTTCCCCACTAAGGATTTCTCAAATCCACTAAGATTTCTTCCCCTTTTTCAAGGCTTGGGAGGCAACCTTTACAACCTAGACCCAATTACCAAGTCTAGCATCCAAAGTTTAAAACCCAAGCTTTGGGAATCCTCTCAAACAAGAGAAAATAAAAGCAAACAATATAATCTCTCTACAAGGTATGTGTTTGCACTCTTGCTCTCACCCAAATCCTAGAACGCTTGAGCATATGATAACAATTAAGCTCACAAGTGTTTGTCTATACAAAAATATACAATTTAAGCACTAAGACACTTTTTCTATCATAATGATGTTGGCTTGTTGATCATTAGTTTCTTCATATGCTTCTTGAGACCTTTTATACTCCCAATTGAGTTTCTAGCCGTTGGAGACCGTTGGGATTGAATTTAAGCCATTGGATACTTTATTACCCGCAATAAATATACTTCTGAAGCATCCGGTATCATACACGGGGTAGCCGTATTGATATGTATTCTTCAAAAACTAGCCGTTATGCTCGCCATATCCTGGGTGTGTCGATACGTCTGGGAGTGTATCGATACAGGGGTTCTATACGCCAATTTCTGTAATGATATGGGGGTAGTCGTTGTGGGTTTTGGAACTAGCCGTTGGGATTTAAAAACATAGTGTATCGCTACGCCTATACGCGTATCGGTACAACCTTTCTCTGTATCGATACGCCTAAGCCTGTATCGATATGGGTTTTCGGTTCTGGAAAAATCCTGTAGCTGAAACCCAAAGGTGTATCGATACGGGGTGTAACCGTATTGGTGCATGCATGCTTAAAACTTGAGTTTGGCTACTTTAAAACATTTTAAACACTTCTAAAACCTTTCGAAAACTCCTCAAACATATTTTCAAGTTGTTTGAACTTAAAATTTTTTTGAAATCTTTTCAATTTAGTCCAAAACTAATTTTCAATTATTATATCAAAACAAATATCCTAACACAAGCCATATTTCATACTATCCAAATTAAGAATATCACATACTTAACACTACAATACAAATGTGTCTAGTTTACTTTATTTTTGATCCTTGTAATTACTAGTCTTTATAAGTCTTAATATATTCATCATCATTAATTATTATACAAGCATTTAAAGTTATAATTTAATCTATCGTGTCTCTATTCCTTCATATCCATATGAATTCATAACGTCAAATCAAGAATAGGTTCATAAATGCAATCTAACATGAACAATTCATTTGCAACCATCTAGGAGTTTTTCGAAAACTTACTTATAGCCTTAAGAGCGACTTGAAGCCTCTAGATACGATTCCAAACATTTACAATGACTTAAAACCTAAAATACATACAAAGAAACATGGTAAGCTTATAAAGCTTAGTGAGGTAGTTATCTTAACTACTATGTAACATATATAGAATGAATTACACATATTTAGCATCAAGAATAAATGTGGCACCAATAATCATGATTCTTGTCGTATCATGTATTTCACATAATTTCTTTAAATATCGTGATAGCTAAATAACCATGCATGTTCATATTTTCATGCATATACGTATAAATCATGAATAAATAGTTTTATTCATCTTTATCATTGGATCACAGTAACCAATGGATACGTGAACTCCTTACCAACATCGCCAAGTTCATGAATGGTCAATCCCTCCGCCTCACCAATGACCAAACCACACATCCTTCTGCCTCGCCACATAAAGGTCGTAACCCAAGTCCACCCATACATGAGCTCAATGAATTTTATGGCATGCCAATTGTATCCAATTTACACTTGTATCAAAGAGGTCCATAACATAATAATTCATAGTTTCATAATCTCCTTGATTCATGTAACTTGTAACATAACATGTTAGAGCCTTAGCTCCCTTGTATCATATTCGTGAACTTGTATATCATAAACATAATTTCATGGATTATCATGTTTCATGTCATGTCATATATTATCACCATGTCATGTTCATAGAACATAAATAAACTTACCAAGCTTAGCTTACCATACCATACCATGAATGCCACCAAAAACTTGCTCTATGTGAGCTTCATGTATCCAATTACCATATCTAACAAATGACACAACTCATATGTAAACAAATATAAATCAAGATGACACCAGGTCATCCCGGATCATAAACTACACTCGCCGTATCTGAGTTATCGTATGACTCGGATATCAATTTTTGAATTTGTAGCTTTTCAAAATTTCCACCAAATCCTTCTTCCTTGAAGACCATTTCGAGCCATAGTCTCCAATTGTATTTGAAAGCCTTTGTATAATTTTGAGCTTACCATTGAAGAACAAACAAACAAATTAAAATTGGTTATCAGCTTAACCAATAATTAAACTCAGGGACGGAGCTAGAATTTTAGAGTAGGGTGGGGAGAAAATTCATAATTATTCCTAATTTTTCAAAGCAAATAAAAAGAATCAAAGGTAAAAAAATTTCCCCTGCCGGGGGGCAGCAACCCCTCCCATTCATGTTGTAGATTTGTCACTGATTAAACTCTTTATATGAGGGAGAGTGAGTGTATAGTTCAAAAATATAATTTACAACACATGTCTCAGTGTGATCAGAAATCGATTGAGTGCATTAAAAATGAGAGATGTATACGGAGAAAAACTTGACACAACATGCCATTAGGTCCAATAGTGTTGTCGTCCTTAGGTCCATTTTCTCAACCGACCCTAATAGTCTTCTATTGTTGAGGATTGAGTAAATTTGGTCAGTTGGTCCTTAGGTGACTTTTCTCAGTGACGGCTAGGAGTGGGAATCGGGTAGGATGGGGATGGTTTTGTATTTCCCATTCTGTCCCCAACACTTATAGTTACGATTTCGAGGAATCCCCATTAAATACTTCGGGGATTTTTTTGTCCCTATACCTTTCTCGTACAGATCCCTGCAATTTTTAGGGAATTCCCATCCCAAAAAATTAAAAAAATTACTATTTTATTGACCAAAATAAATGGCTAATTCAGTTCAAAATGTAAAGTTTGGATACTTTGATTAGAAGCAGTTACGAGATGATGAAGATTGAAAAGGTGTTGTGTTGGGGAAGATTTAGACGAGGGTTTTAGCTTATATCTAGAAACTAAGATAGAAACATGTTGAGAGACTGAGTGTGGCTAGATTTGAGAGAAAGTTGAAGTGATAATAAAATAGCTAAGGCTTTTTTATTAATATATATTATTAGGGATATATAGATAAATAAGTACATTTTTTGAAATTTTTGTAAAATATCAGGATCCTTGCAGATATATTTTGGGATCCCTACGGTTATTGATATGGTTACGGTTTGGTTATCCCCACGGTTCATATATAGCAATTCTCATCCCCATCCCTATTTAAACTTCGATGATAAAATTTCCCCATCCCATCCCTATCCCCATCCCGTGGTTGAAGATTTCGGTTATTACTTATTCTGTCAGTTCAGATCCTCACGATTTTTGGATATTCCCGCCCAATTCCCACTCCTAATGACGAAGGAACACCTTATACTCGTCTCCAACTCTCCATCAAATATCTCAAATTGTTTGTTGTCTCCTTTACATCCATCTGAACTATTTTTTTACGACACCCTTTGTAATGGCACTATCTGAAAAAGAGGTTTTGGTTACCGTTAAGCTTTAATTTTGAATGTTAGTTATGTTAAGCTATCATTAGTTATTGATACGTTGCATTTTGGGTGGATGCTTGTAATTAGATAATATTGCATCGCTTTGACCACAAGAGTTATTTAGCCCTAGCCATTGTTGGTCATCCTTATCTAGGGATACCCCATCCCCCATACCTATACCCACTTGAAATTTTTATATCCACCACCTATCCACCACCCATGGTGAGTACCATTTTTTAAATCCATACCCGCCCATGGGGGTACATTCTCAAATCCACATCCATACTCATTACCTAACTGGATGTCCATCACGCAACTCGTACTCGCTCATACCCGCATGTACCCGATTGGCAAGCAAACAATAATATCGAATTATGTAAAAATAAATCATAGACTTGTGTAAAGAAGAGTAAAACTATACATATTTTATTGATTGATCAAGTGCTTATATAATACATTTACACATATATAAATTTAACTACAATTAACTAAATAACTATAGCTAACTTAACTAATGGTGGTAGACAATTTTAAAAAATGTTTATACCCTAAGATTTGGTTAAATTATAAGGCACGTCCTTTAAATTCTTAAGGTTTACATATAGGTTGTGAACTTATTCCTAAATTCATAAAGGTCTAAAATTCATATAGTGGGTAGTTAGTGAGCGGGATGGGCATATACGAGGCAGGGCGGGTGGATGCGGGCAGATATAGTGCGGGTAAGGTCTCAAATTCGTCACCTACCCACTACCCACGGTGGGTATAGCTTTTTACATACACACCCACCCACTACCCATCAAATTCATACCCATTCCTGCCCCAGTTCGGTGCAAAATCTGTAAAAACGTACTTGTCTACCATCCCTATCCTTATCGATCGAATGAAATAGTTTTCTCTCATATGAAAATTCCCTATCTTCTCATCGTACTCTTTTCTTTTCTCATCTTACCTTCTTCTTCTCGGTTCGATTGTAAGGCTTACAAAGTGTAGATTCTCTGAGTGAATGCTGGCAAAAGTGGCAAAAGATATGTGTTGGAAAAGTATAAAAACGTGCCAAGATAAGTCTTTTGCGTGCAAGTATACACGGTCTGCAAGTAATACAACTGGTAAGCTGAGTATCGATCTCACATAGATTGAATTGGAATTCAATTGCCTTGATTGTTACTTGTCTTAAGAAAAAGGTTGATTTGATTTGAAATTGGTTTTGGAAAATAATTAAAAAGCAAAGGAATGAAAGTAAAGTAAAGACGTTGGCACGTAAGGTGTTTTAATGAATGATGAGCGTTGATAGGGAATGCCTGGTTTTCACGTTATTCATGCGGTGTCAGCCTTTAACAACAACCTGTCTTGGCATTGTTTGTCGAGCAGATTCAAAATTAGCAAAGCCTCTCTCGATGGCTATTGCCCTAAATTGATCATGTAAAAGCCCCTTATATCTCTATAGTGTTTGTTTTTAAATAAACCAATTTGATTAAAATCCAATCTATACTCCTAAGGGTAGATTTCACTCCCGAAGTAAGTTCATCTACTTGAACAACTTCTCTTGAAGCTTCTCTCCTCAACATTCAACAACTTATTCGTTGCCACCTCAAGTCTGTTAAGATATTAAGGAGCAATAGGCTAACAGTGCCAATTCTTGCTTGGCATAGTATTTAGAAAATATTAAAGTATGTCGAATAGTGAAAACATTGTCAAGGCAAATTTATTATTGAAAACTAAAACATAAAAATAACGTTCAACGCAAACATCCCCCACCAACTATGAAATTAGTTCATGGCGAGGGACTTAACCAAAAAACCACAAATGTTTCCCAAGTACATCATCATTTAAAACAAAATAAAATATCTTGAAAGAGAAAATGGGCTAGAAGGGGTCTCTCGATGCAGCCCTTCAAGATCCAGGCTTCTCGGCCAAGTTGGTCAGACCACCATTCCTAGGTGCAGCCGGTTGTCAATCGTCACACACCAACTCCTCACTCCGATCTTCCTCTTTCCTTTTCAAATGCTAGCTTGGTTGGTGTTTAAATAGGCGTGTGAGGAAGGGATATGATTAGCTCTTCAAATTTTAAACTTCAACTGCCCAAGGGATAAGGGATTATCATCTTATCCAAATTTGAATAAGAGCTGATCAGGCTATGGATGACGTCATACTGCCGACGTTGCCTTGGCGCCCAAGCTTGGCATGAATTTGCCAACAAGTCTTGGCACCATCTTATCTTCTATTTTTTCAGAGATTGATCCAATTGTTATCTTTTCGGAGCCTGATCATTTCTTATTTTTTCGGGGTCCAACAGCTTCTTGGCGTGACATCAAGTTCACTTCTCTGCCAACCGGTGCTTGGCATTATCTGGTCCATCTATGCTAGCATCACTCGACATTCTCTCTGACATTCCTTCCTGAGGTGTTTTCTTGGGCCAAATCTTATGCTCAACCTGTAAAATTACCAACTAAACAACCTTTCACACTGGCATAGACAAAACTCTAAACTTCTTATGCAAATGCATGATTCTAACATTCTAATGCAACTAAATATACCTAAAAACAAGTAAAAATATTGTAAGATTAATATTAAAAATAGTACTTTTAAAAGATAACACAAAGGTTCTGGCCATGGTAGATGGAGCTGCAGTCACAAAAAACCAGTCATAACAAGAAGCTTCAAAGTTACAAAATAAAATTTTGAGGGTGGAAAAAAACATCGAGGCCAAAATAGATAAAAAGTTTGTGGAGTTTCGCTCGTAGATGGGTGAAGATTTTAGAAAGATGCTAGAAATTGCTTTAAGAAAATGGATCGACCCGATTGTATTAGAAGATTCAAGTCTAGGGACGTTAACAGCTCCAGGGTTGTTGGAAGCAACTCTATCTGATTCAGAGAAGCCAGGGGGGACCTAGGTGGTTGGGGAAAAGTCTTTGAATAACCCAGTCCAAGAAGTGACAACGATGATGGGGACTTTATCCTACAAGCTTCCCTGTCTTAAATTTGATGGGACCGATTTTAGGGGTTGGAGTTTGAAGATGAAGCAGTATTTTGAAGCTGAAGTAGTGCCAGAAAATGCTAAAATTAGATTGATGATGCTCCACTTGAAAGGAAAAGCTCTGCAATGGCAGAAATTTCTGGTGTGGAGCTATGGGGATTTAAATCAGTTAATTTGGAATTAGTATTTAGCATTGGTGAGGGACCGTTTTGCCCCCTGAGGATTCAACGACCCTTTTGTAGATCTGATGGCTTTGAGACAAATAGACACAATTAAAAAATTCTATGAAGAATTTGTTAATCTAGTGAATCAAGTTCAACTTCCAAATATCTACATTCTCAGTATGTTCAAGAACCATCTCAGGTTAGAAATCAGTCAATATTTGAAATTATTACAACTGAAATCATTAATAAAAGCTTTTCATACTATGGAACAAGTTGAAACTATATTCTTTCCTATAGTAGGAAAATAGTCTGCTAGAATATCACCGCTGCTTTACCTATTCCATCGAGAGCTAATACAATTGGGATTAGGAATAATTATAATCCTGGAAATTTAGTTTTGCCATCAACTTTAGTATCTTGAAATACAACTCCTACTAGTTTGAGTCCTAATGCTACTAAGGGAACTGGATTAGTGTAGTCTAGAGGAACTAGAAAATCTATTTCAGATGCTGAAATTGAGGATAGTTTTGAGAAAAAAGAGTCTCTGCTTTTGGTGTGCAGCCAAATATGCACCAGGACACAAATGTGCAAAATCTCAGGTGTTTTAAATTGAGATAGAAGGGTTGGAAGAGGAAGGGGAGACTGAAGAATCTATGGATTGTGAGGACAATGGGGAACTGGTAGCTTTTGAGAATCCAGTGATGTCTTTGAATGCTTTTTGTGGCACTCCCAATTGCGAAACAATGAAACTGAGGATTAACATTGGAGGGACTAGAATGGGTGGCTTTGGTGGATTCTATCAGCACTCACAATTTCTTGAGTGTGACAGTGGTTAAAAAATTGGGATAGAAGTTGGACCAGAGGCACATCTTAAGGGTGACAGTGGCAGATGGTAACAAGTTGGGAACTTTGGGAGGCTGTGACAGTGTCACTTGGAAGACACATGGAGAACAATTTGAATCTGATTTTCTGGTACTACCTCTGAAAACTTGTGAAGTGGTGCTGGGAATACAATGGTTGGCCACTTTAGGAACTGTTAAGTGGGATTTTGCTAGATTGGAGATGGAATTTTTTTAAAGATGACCAATCAATGGTTTTGAAAGGAGTACAACATGAGAATACACAGTGGGTGAATTTTAGATATTTCAACAAGCTGTTGAAAAGGAACCACAGTCCATATATAACATCTTCGTTAGTGAATAGATGGTCAGTTGGGGTTGAAGAAAAAGTCAAGTTATCTAGAGTGTTACAAGACTTACTGTAACAGTTTGGAGATATTTTTGGGGAGCCTAGGGATTACCCCTCAAGAGAGGACAAGAACATAAGATAGTCTTAATAAATGAACAAGTTGTGATTAAGGTTAAACCTTATAAATATCATGCTAGCCAAAAGGATGAGATTGAGAGACAAGTGGGTGAAATGTTGAAAACATGGATAATTAGATACAGTGACAGTTTTTTTCTCTCCAATAGTCATGGTAAAAAAGAAAGATGGCTCCTGAAGATTAAGTATGGATTACATAAAATTGAACCAGGTTACTATTAAATACAAGTTTTCTCATGCCTGTAATTGAAGAGCTGTTAGATGAACTAGGAGAAGATAAGTTATTTTCCAAATTGGACTTAAGGGCATTATCACCAGATAAGGATGTGGGGTCCTGGCATTCATAAGACTGCCTTCAAAACACATGAAGGGCATTATGAATTCTTAGTGATGCCCTTTAGGCTCACAAATGCACCAACCACCTTCCAACAACTGATGAACAGAGTTTTTAAGGACTATTTGAGAAAATCAGTGTTAGTATTTTTTGATGATATAATGGTTTATTCTAGTGATTGGCAGAAACATTTACAACATTTGAAAGAAGTCTTAGAAGTGTTGAGAGTAAATCAACTTTATGCCAAAGAAAGTAAATGTTGTTTTGAGGCACAAGAAGTGGATTATTTAGTGTATGTTATCAGTGGAGGTGTGATTGTTATGAACAAATCTAAGGTTGATTGTATTTTAAATTGGCCAAGTCCAACGCCAATCAAGTAGCTTAGATAATTTTTAGGCCTGTTTGGTATTATAGAAGGTTTGTGAAAGATTATGGGAGTCTTAGCTAGGCTACTGACCAATCTGTTAAAAAAAGGAGGGGGGAATGGTCTGACAATGAGGAGGCAACATTTAAAAGTTTGAAAGAAGCTGTGAGCACAGCCCTGTACTAGCACTTTTGATTTTAATGCTGAGTTTACCATTGAGACAGATGCATCTGATTTTGGTGTTGAGGCTGTCTTGGTTCAAAAGGGAAACCCTTAGCTTATTTCAGTAGGGGTTTAGGATCAAACACTAAGGATTATCTGTTTATGAGAAAGAAATGTTGGCTGTACTAATGACAGTCAAGAAATGGTCCACCTACCTAGTAAGAAGACATTTCAAAATTAAAACAGATCATCAAAGCCTTTCTGACTGAAAATCAGGCTATTACACCATCACAACAGAAATGGGTAGTTAAAATGATGGGTTGTGATTTGAGGTGAGCTACAGAAGAGGGATCAACAATGTTGTGGCTGATGTACTTTCAAGAAAACCAAGAGTGAAGAGGGTCAATTGATGGCTATCAACACAGTAACTACCGCCATAATGTCCAAGGTGGCTGAAACCTGGAAACAAGATGATAAATTGAAAAAGATTTTTTGAATTTTGTCCAAAATGAATCTATCAGCCATTCAAAATATTCTTGGGATGGAAAATTTTTGAAGAGGAATGGAAAGGTTGTGGTAGGTGAGGACAAAAAATTGAAAACTGAATTGATGAATTAGTTTCATGGGAGTCCAGTTAGGGAAGACATTCAGGAGCTGAGGCTACTATTAAGAGATTAAAGTATATTTTACTGGAAGGGCTTGAGGAAGAATGTCAAAAACTTGGTTAGGGAATGTGAGGTGTGTCGAGGAACAAGGAAAACTTGCAACATCCTAGGGGTCTGTTACAACCCCTTCTCATACCTTCAACAGCTTGGACATTCAATAAGCATGGATTTTATTGAAAGACTGTCTCTTTCTAGGAAGAAAGATGTCATTTTGGTGGTGGTGGATAGGTTGAACAAATACAGTCACTTTATAACTCTTGTTCATCCTTTTTTAGCTAAAGATGTAGTTCAAGTGTTTTTGGAAAATATTTTTAAATTACATGGGATGCCCAACAGTATTGTTTGTAATAGAGTGTTTATGAGCTTGTTTCGAAAGTAATTATTTTTGAAAATGGGAACTAAAGTGACCCCTTTCACAGCCTATCACCCTGAGATCAATGACCAAAGTGAGAGGGTCAACAAGTGCTTAAAAACATATTTGAGGTGCATGTTTGATAAAAAAACCTCGAAATTGAGGAGAGTGGTTGCACCTGGCAAAGTGGTGGTGCAACACCTCCTTTTTCTCATCCATTCAAACCACTCATTTTCAAGCACTGTATGATCAATAACCTTCTGCTCATGTACCTTACCTTGCTGGAGAATCACTGGTGGCCTCTATGGATAAAGGAGTTTGTAACAGAGGGAGACAACAATCAGGATGTTGGAGTTTCATTTGAAAAGAGCCCAGGAGCGTATGAAACAACAGGCTGATAAGAATCAAACTGAATGTGAATTTTTGGTGGGGAGAAAGTTTATTTAAAATTGTAGCCTTATCGACAATATTCTATGCAGAACAAAATTTCCAAAATTGTCCCCAAAATGGTTTAGTCCTTTTGCAATTTTGGAGCGAGTGAGAAAAGTAGCTTATAAACTTCAACTTTCAATCGGGGTCAGAATTTATCCAGTTTTCCATGTATCACAGCTGAAGAAACATGTGGGATCAGATGTGGTTCAAACTAATTTGCCTGCTGTGGGAGCATATGGAGGAATCAGTAAAAGAACCAGTCAGGATTTTATATCGCAGGATTGGGAAGAGAGAAGATCGAGCAGTTACAAAAATTTTGGTTGAATAGACAAACTCTTTCCCTGAAGATGCCACGTGGGAGATGTTATATCTACTACAACAATAATTTCCTGAATTCAATCCTTGAGGTCAAAAATTTTCTCGAAGAAAAGAGTATTGTAATGGCACTATCTGAAAAAGGGGTTTTGATTACCGTTAAGCTTTAATTTTAAATATTAGTTATGTTAAGCTGTCATTAGTTAATGATATGCTGTGTTTTGGGTGGGTGCTTGTAATTAGATAATACTGCGTCATTTTGACCACAAGGGTTATTTAGCCCTAGCCGTTGTTGGTCATTCTTATCAATTGAATGAAACAATTTTTTCTCATTTATCCTACTCTTTTCTTTTCTCGTCTTACCTTCTTCTCGGTTCGATTGTAAGGCTTACACCCTTCATTCGAAAGGAAGCAATGGTTACCCAGTGATGGCCTTACTCCTTCATCCCATAAAATTTGAAGAAATCATGTGCTGAAGCAATCCATTCTTTCGAGTTTCTTCTGAAAAACATAGGTAGTTCCACGACAGAACTGTTAAAGGGTTGGAGGGACCATACCCCAACCCCATTTTTAAAAAAAAAATAGATTAATTTATCCTCTTCGCCTTTCAAATATTTATGTTTACTCTCCAATTTTCGATCCGAGTTCTGTCCCTGATTCCATATAATCTGGTTTTAGAAGAAAAGGAAAAGGATCCTCCAGCTCTTCTTCGATACTTGCTTTTCCTCGATTAAGAACGTTCTTCTCTTGAACCCCCAACATCAACTTGTGATTTGTTGTTTGAACTTATCTGATTAGTCAATAAGGTGAGCTGCTTGACCCATCTTGCAAAGTTTTTTGGTTCGACTCATCAGTTCGCAAATGCTGCTCCAAAGCTCTATGTTGCTCATGTTGAAAGAACTCGATATCTGCTCATGTTGCGAACCAGTCTCTTGGAGTGATTTGCGGGGATACGTCTCTCAATGAAAGCACCAAATATCAAAAAAAAATTCCTGTAGACCAAATCCAAAATTTTCGAAGAAATAAAAAATTGAAAAGAAAAGTTAAAAAATAATATTATTATATCAAAAAATATTTTTAACGTTTCATTAAATAATTATTTTAATCTATATTTTTAAGTAATTTAACCCTTAACTTTTAAGTGAATGACATGTCATAATATCAAATCTTTAAGTACTTGTTGTCGTATTCCACCGCCAAATTTTATCTTCTAAGCCATTAAACATGGCGCCTTTTAAATCATATTTGGTATTATGGGTTTTGAACAATATTTATAATTAATATAGAATATATTATAAATGAGTTGGTCCAAGTGATAAGTTGTTTGGCATGCCTTAAGTAGGTATCGAATTCGAAGTCTTGTGTATGCATAAATTTTTTGTCGAGAAAATCACCCATTAAAGCTAAGTGTGCGACACAAATATGTATAAATTGGTCAGAACAAAGCCTTAGAAAACTGGAAGGAGAACTAAAGAAAATATAGAATATATTGATTTTTTATAAAAAAAAGTTAAATTAAGAAAAAAATTAATTGAATTGCTCCGGGTCAAATTTATCTATTAAAATAAAATATGGTATGAAATAAACAAATCAAACTAGAATTATGTTAATGTATTTCTTAATAGGTTCCATCTAAGTTGATCACCATTTCATCAAGTCACAGTCCATTAGTTTCTTCGTTCCTTGAAGTCATGATCATATTATTCATTAATTAAAATAGCCCAACTAACAATTTTCAGCTTCCTTTTAATATTAAAGTTTGTGACTTTATATTAAAATTTTCAAATGTGACTCGAATGATATTTATTATCTTTGAAGTTAATTTGTCATATATATTTAAGCATTTAAAACTTTTATTATTGTTGTTGTTGTTGATGTATAACGTAAGAGTCGGTAATTTTGTGGTGGTCACAAATAGTTCGGGTCTTTTTATAATATGTATAGGCTCTAATATGAAAGAGGTGGAGAGTCTCGTTGAGAAGGAAAATAAAACCTCCTTTTCTTGGAGAGTTAAAAGAAAAAAAATACCCTTTTACGCCTCAAATCATAGAATGACTATTGCCGAAAATTCAAATGGGTCTCACATATACTTTTTATTGTTTGTTTATTTGAGATACAATATTTGTCCCTTTTAGTAGAGCATAATACACTAACACAATCCGACATTGTTCTGTGTTGGTAAGATTCTGGTGAGGTTGCAATGATAAACAGTTTACCTCTTTTAATTTAGATGAAAAGTTATGTCACTCAGTTCGTATACTGTTTCAATGAGCTCTAATACCATTTTTACAAATATATATTGTCCGACTATTTACTAACTGCAAACAAAAGCTTGTAGGGCCTGAAAGCTTTTCTCTCATACAACCCCTACCAACAACATATATTGGCTAAAATCGGATTGTGACACGGAATCATCTGAGAATAAACTCCACAAATCCTTAGCTCGGAGATAGCTCGGATGATAGTACCTTTTTATAGGTAATTGAATGAACCAATTGAATTCAACATCAGATTTTACATCATTAGTTCTGAACTAAAAAATAACCTTGTGTGTAAAATTACAGGTGTTGAACTCTGTACAACAAGTCTTTGGTATTCAAAATGTACCTTTCCTTCGCAGGACAGCCTTGATTGCAATCGTTGCTTCCTTGGAGATCATTCGTCGACCAATATGGAATTTCTTCAGGTATTTTAAAATTCTTTCACTGTTCACCCAGGTTTAAATAATAGGGTAAACTATATAAATGGTCCCTCGACTATGTTCTAATTTTTTTTTACGTCCCCGACTATCAGAAGTTACAAATTAGTCTCCCGAATTAAAAAAATTAACCCCAAAATTAAGTCCATATTTTTTATTTCTCCTCTTTAATTCTTCAATTCATTTTCACCCCAAAATTAACTAACGCAACCTCTATAATTTCCTTTAATTTACCATTTTCAAGGCATTGATCCATAATCTGTGGAAAAGCCATACTTGATGAAGTTAAATGCTCATTCAGTCTTGTTGCTCTGGAATTGGAGAACAAAGATGCCAAGATCTTCAACTGTGTTCAGGGTTTTTTTTTTGCTTACTTTGCCTTTTCCTATTTCATCACAATAATAAAGTTGGAATTGCAGTGAGGGCACCAGAACACGCTGTAGATGATGCCCATGTTCTTGGTGATGCTTATATTGGGAGGGATGGGATATCTTTGTGTTTCTTATGCTACGGGGCTTGCTTATATCATCTCCCGTTATTTCTACTTCACCGGCTATGCCACCGGCGAGCCCAAAAACCGTCTCCGTCTTGGGCATTCTATTTCTTTAACCAAAATAACTGAAATAATAGAATCGATTCGATTTTAACCAAATTTTGCTGTAAGGATGCATGTTGATATAAGTTGTGGATATGATTGTTGTTCAGGAGATTTGGGTGTCGGCGTTGTTTTGGCTCCTCATCTGCAGCATTTCGTTCGGAATCGATCTGCTTCGAACATGAGATATTGTTGGCTTTGCAAACACTTTTCCCTTTGCCGGTTAAATAAGTTACTCGCTTTGGTGTTTCCATATGAATTATGTATGCAGAGCTTTGATGTGTTGTGGATGTTCAGTTTAGTCCCTCTTTTTACTTGAATGTTATTGTTGTTTTTTGTTGCTGTATCCAGGCAAAAGATGCAGACAACAAAGCTGGTTCTGCTCTGGAAAATTTTGGAGAGCTGAATGAGCATTTAACTTCTTCAAGTATGGCTTTGCCACAAATTGTGGACCAATGCCTTGAAAATGATAAATTAAAGGAAATTATAGCGGCTGCATTAGTTAATTTTGGGTGAAAATGAATTAAAGGATAGGAGAAATAGAAAAGAAGATGAACTAAATTGATAGATTATTAAAATTACGTGGGTTAATTTTTTAGAATTAGGTTCAAATTAAAATAAGTGTAGAACTTGAGGGCTAAATATGTAATTATATCAATTTATATTAACTGTCACGTCATCCGCTGTTAAATTTTTAATGGCGTCGGACCAATTTGTTACTTTTTTAAGTCAAAGGACCAGTTTGTAACTTCTAATAGTCGGAGGACACAAAAAAATTAAAGCATAATCGGAGGACCATTTATGTAGTTTACCATAAATAATAACTATAATGTGACAATATGGTCACTATTTTACAATTTTGATTATTATTATTATTTATATAGTTAATGATATTTGATTTATAGCGTAATGTCAAAAAAGTCCCTAACATTTGATTGAATAGTCATTTTAGTCTATCTTTTCTTTGAAACAATTTAACCCTCAATGTTTCGTTTTGGGTTAAAATGGTCTCTCTAGGAATGAAAATTGTTAGTCAACTGATGATAAAATGGCTTGAAATAATGTGATTAACCTACATGGCAGTGTACGCCGCTATAACAGTGTCATATAGACAAATATGTTGGTTTTACAAAATGACACATGAGTCAAAAAATAATTTTGAAAAATTGTATAAAATATATATATTTTTTCTTCTAACGTGTCATTTTGTCAAGTAATTTCAAGTTGTTTACCATCAGTTGACTAATAGTTTTCATCTGCAGAGAGGTCATTTTGACCCAAAATAAAACATTGAGGGTTAAATTACTTCAAAAAAATATTTTAGACTAAAATGACTATTTAGTCAAACGTTAGATGTATTTTCTGGCATTATACCATAATTTATTAATTAATTAGTCAATAGAAAAAACTTTGATGCACAGGCCGTGTAAACTAAAGTTTACACGTCTGTCGCGACCATTTTTAAAATCGGGTGTGAAAATAGCCTGACGATCGATCTTTTAAAAAATTAGGGTTTTTAGCCATTTTTAATTTAATCTTGAAAATTTATGTTTTTTCATATTAAATTGGATTTTCCTTTATTTATCTTTAAAAAACATTTTGGAGTCGCCACCGATCACTTCGAGGTAGACCGAACACCGGAAAAACAAACCAGAGATTCTATCTTAAAAATTGGGTTTGGGAGTCGGTTACGTGTAGGGGAGGATTAGCACCCCTACGAACGCCCATTATCGGTACCTTTAATTTTACGTGGCATTTTGGCATTTCGAATAATTATTTGAATTTAATTTATTCCATAATTATTAATTGAATTTAAATTCCGAATGCATATATCCTTTTATAAAAAAATTCATTTTGTTCGAATACGAGATTAAAAGCACCTCGTTAGGTGGCACCCCTATTCGTATTTAAAAATAAATTTCCAACATAAAATGTTTTTATGAATGAACTTTTATTGTCTTGTCCATTTTAAGTACTAATCCTAAAAAAGGTTCTAATTAATTAATTATTTAAAACTATGGATATCAATTAATTTAATGACTTTTATGAGAAAATGTTAATTTCTTGAACGCCATCCTTATATTTAAAGCCTTTAAATTAATCATATTCCTAATTAATTAACCGATCTAATTAATTAATTAAAGTTCTAGTCTTAATTAGGGCTCTAATCAATTTATTGAGTCAATATTTTAGGTGAAAATGTATATTAAATATTCACCTTTAAAACCAATGTTGAGATAACACCTCATTGTAAACAATGGAACACCATCCAAAGTTGAGTCCCAAAGGTTCGATTTAATATACATTTAATTATCTACAATGTATCTTAATTAATTATTTGATTTTAATTAAAGTCTAAATTAATATTCAATTTTAAATGTAATTCATATATTAAATATATTCATTAAAATTCATGTTGAGATAACACCCCATTGTAAACAATGGAATACCATCCAAATTAGGATTTTAAATTTTATATTTAATATACATTTAATTACTACAATTGTATATCCTAATTAATTATTGAAATCCTAATTAGATAAACCTAACTAAGGCTCTAATAATTAATTAAGCTAAGTGTTTAAATTGTCTAAACAAAATACTATATGCTATATTTAAAACATGCAAGCATACATATAAATTTAATACATCTAATTAAATTAAACAAATAAAAAAACTAAATTGAAAAGGCACATAAAAAACTCAATTTATTATTAATGGACTAAATTGAAAACGTTACAAAACTCTATGCTCAAATTACATAGCCTAAGTGACTAAGTTGAAGGAATTACAAGTTTGGGATTCAATTAAGGGAGACGGGGACTAAATGGAAAGAATTACAAAGCTCAAGGGACAAATTAAAGGAGAAAATGACTAAATTGAAGAAAAAAAGAAATTTTGGGAAAAACCAAAGGATATTCATCAAAAGGGCGCGGATCTGACCCGACCCGGATGTAAACACGCGGGTCAAACCCGTAAACTCGGTGTCAAAATGACACTATTTTGAGTTTCCTATAAAGCCTTAAGGATGAGTTGAACAGGCCATAACTCACATCCCCACTCCTTCTCTTCTCTCTCACCCCTTCTAAACGCTCTAAATTTAAACACCTAATTACCCAAAAACCCTATCCCATTTGGATCAAAATACCCACTTTTGTGGGATGTTCTTCGTATGTTCATCCAAACTGGATGAACTCGAAGAACTCCGGCCTAGTACCACCGATAACACCGCCCCTAGATTCTTAACCACCAACTCTGACCAACCCTCAACTGTTCGCCGGCCACCAGAATTTGAATCCCAACCGCCGCAGGTGATTGTTGGCCGCCCTAGGGCGATTCCCGACCGTCGTCTAAGCTGCGATCATCCCTGTCCCCACTCCTGTCGTCGTGGTGCAGTTTCCGGCCACTATAGGGCAGTTTCCGGCCACCGTCCTATGCCGTGACTGAAACCCTAAAACCTCTAAAATTTTCCTTTTTTAACCCTAATCCCTAAATCTAAGCCCAATCCAATTAGATCACCCATCTCCGACCACATAGAGCTACCTAACCATTCTCGGACCTCTATGACTCTTCCGAAATCCTAACGTCGGCCACCAAATCAACTTTCAATCTCATTTTATTTTAATTTTGTTTTCGGTTTTCATGCATGGATGTGGACTAATATTTGTATTTTGTAGGAAATGAAATCAGTAAAGGCAATATACCTTTCAGGATTGAAATCAGAGTTCAAATATTCTCTAGTGACGGTTGATATCTTCTGACGTCTGATGAGCTTTTTGGCGGCTCTACAATTTTTCGGTGATGCTTGGTTTTCCCGAGACAGTTCACCTTTCCAAGGTGATTTTCTCTTTTCGCCTTTATTATTATTATTATTAATTGCTAATCATTTCCCCAATTGACACTTTCCCTCTCCTATTTATAGGTGAGTGGGAAGTGACGTCACTGGGATTACCAGCTAGTGACAACTGGCAAGGTAGAGGCTCAATCTGTGTGAAAGGAGGATTGACCGTTCCCTGAATGCCACGTGGCTGATTTAGGCAGGCAAAACAAACACAACTGTGTTTCTTTGGGCTTTTATCTGATAAAGCTTGTATTTGGATGGGAATTCAGTTGTAAATTGGCCATTTGTGTTTGTTAGATATTAAAATGAGCGGGAAAAACTGAATGTAATAGGAATATGGGCTTTGGAATTTTTGAATGTAATTGGACACAATAAATGGACAGTTTGGATATTATTTGGGCTATTTATTTATTTAATATGTATTTATTTATTTAGTATTTATTATTTATTAAGCCCCATCAAAATTCGGGTATTACAGTTGCCCTTCTTTACTCATTGCTATGGAACAGGGATAGAGCAAAGACTGAAAATACACGAATTTTGTCCAGACCTATTGGTCGTCCTCTGAAAGGCAGGTCTTTCTTTATGAACAATGTTGAAGTTTGAAGTTGTTCTTCTTATTATGAAATTCTTCAATCTTCTGCCCAAACTATGAAATCTGAAGTTGTTCTTCTTATTATGAAATCCTTCATCTTCCAAAGTCTGAAGTTGCTCTTGACATTCTTCATCTTCCGAGGTTTGAAGTTGTTCTTCCTATTATGAATTTCTTCCTCCATCCGTCAAACAATTCACATTTCTGCAAGAGTATCGAACAAACAAGTTCTTCTTATCAGGAACTCTAGATTATTTGCTGGGCAAATTCTCCACATTGCAAACTCCGTCTTTACTGAGCAAACTCTTCACATTATGGGCTCTATCTTTATTGGCTTAACTCTTCCCATTAGGAACTCTATCTTTTTTGAGCGAACTCTTCCCATTAGTAACTCTTCATTCTTTGCTAAGAATGCTGATTCATCTCCTTTTCTAGGGAAAAATTAAACCTGCAACAAGAAAATATCATTGATTAATAAGAATTCAACCAAAAGCAATATGTAATATCCCCAATTTCTCGCTCAAAGGACTAAGATATTTTGTATCATTACTTATTCTGCCTAAGATATCTCAATCTTTCGCGCGCGTGGATCCCTTGTTTTCTCTTCCTCTGTTAATCAACCTTCTTTTATGCCTGCAAAAGTCAAATTTATCATTAATCTTCCAACATTGATTGTAAAAATGTACAATTTGGGTATATCATTAAGAAACTTCAAGTGTTTCAACAAAAGATGCTAAAACTACAAATCTTCCTCATTTGAGCCTGAAATTTGTCTATCTTGCTTTTCAATTGGGCAACTTGAACCATTTTTGTCTTTTTTCTTATTGTTCTTCTTCTTCTTCTTTTTCTCTTTTTTCTTTCTTCTTTTTTTTATTTTTTTCCTTTTTCTTTTTTTGTTTTTTCCTTTTCTCTTTTTTTTGAAACCGATAGCCTAAAGGATTAATATTTATGTTGATATCATGCACCACCATCTTATTGCGATAACATTCAAAAAATTTTCATTATTTCTGAAGGTATCGGCCTGAAGAACTTAACATCATGCCCGAATGACTTATTGATGACCCGAAGGATTTAGAACTGTAATGCACTTCATTTCTTGTGCACACAATTACATCACTCTCGAAGATGATGGCTCGAAGGACTTAACATCATGCCTGAAGGACTTACTGACTACCTAAAGGATTTAGAATTGTAATACACTTCTTTTACTATGCAAACAATTACATCACTCCCGAAGATGACGTCCCGAAGGACTTAACATCATGCCCGAATGACTTAATGATGACCCGAAGGATTTAACATCATGCCCGAGGGACTTATTGATGACCCAAAGGATTTAGAATTGTAATGCACTTCCTTTCCTATGCAAGCAATTGCATCACTCCCGAAGGTGATGGCCTGAAGGACTTAACATCATGCCCGAAGGACTTACTGATGACCCAAAGTATTTAACATCATGCCCGAGGGACTTGTTGATAACCCGAAGAATTTAGAATTGTAATGCACTTTCTTTTCTGTGCAATCAATTAGAAAATCTTTGCTGAAATCCGCCTCTGCAAACGGATTGAAATCTTTACTGAGATCTGCCTCTTCAAACGGATTAAAATCTTTGCTGGGATCCGCCTCTTCAAAAGGATTGAAATCTTTGATGGGATCTGCCTCTTCAAACGGATTGAAATCTTTGCTGAGATCCGCCTCTTCAAACGGATTGGAATCTTTCTGAGATTCGCCTCTTCAAACGGGTTAATATCTTTGCTTCAAGAAAATGTGATTGAAATTTTTGCTGGTTCTACTTCCAATCTAAAGTTGTAGATTTAAATCTTTGTCTGTTCTTTGCTGATTCTTGTAAATTCCTACAAAAATGTACAAAAATGCTTTTGAATGGATGAGTTAGTATGATTCTATCTTTTAAATGCCTAACTATATATGATACATGAATTGTGACAACTGAGGGCCACTCGGATGAGCTCTAATCTTCTTTGCCTCTTCATTGAGCTTTTTGCTTCAGTTACAACAATAAGATTGTTTTCCTTGAATCATTCTTTGATTGATCTTCTTTTTTTTACTTGATCTTCTTGAGATTTATCTTAAGCTTTTGTCGTCTTCATACTCCAACAAAATTTGCCCCAGAATCTTTGTTGTTAAGCTCTTTTTCTTCTTTCTGAGCCCATTTTGACCCTTTTTAGTGATCAAATTCTTTCAAGCTCTGTACCATCTCTTGTCTATTCTGATTTGAACTCTTATGCACCATGATACCCCACTAATATCTTTTTCTTGCCTCATTTCATAGAATTTGCCCCTCTTCTATCATTTAGGGCGAGTAACTTCCTTGAGTCCCTGAACTTTCCAAGTCTCTGAACTTTCTCCAAGTCCCCAAGCTTTTTATTCTTGCCATTGTTGCCACCGTGTCTCCTGATGGACAATTCCTCTTTTTGACCCGAATACTGTCGAACAGATAAGAGTCTCATACTCGATCATATATTTATCAAGAAAATCTGTCTATTTGGAAAAAACGTTAGCTTGCTTATCGGCATTTCAATGAATGGTACTTTTCAAGACCTAAAAAATTGGGGTATAAAGAGAGAAAACAGAATAGGATGCCTGGATATCAAGTGCAAGAATGTCTTAGATTCAACCTTCCTATGAGTAGAATAATTTGAATGTTGTGTCAATTTTTGAAATTATGAAATTTCTTTCAAATCACCCGGTTCACACCCTATGATTATCATGTTGCTCGATCCAGTCAGAAAAAACTCCTTCTCCATTCTCCTCATCCCTTTCCATTAATAAATGTGTTCAAGCTTGCTGAACTTGTTTAACCAGTAGAGTGCAAAAATATCATTCTAAGAATAACATTATATAGGTGCATGTGTGATTCTGATTGTTACTAATTATTATTATATTATTATAGACATATCTTCAAAGATATATCTCTGATGCTTGGGTATTGGACAGGTGAAGCATAGCTCCTTATTAGATTTGTCGACATCCTCCACAGCTCGATCAGAGTGTTCCGAGACTTACTTATTCAAATAGTTCATTATTTCTCACCTTTTCTTTTCTTTTTCTTTTCCATCTCATTTTCTTCTCTTTTTTCTTTCCTTCCTTTCTTTTTCAACTTTTTTCCCTTCTTTTTCTTTCCTCGTTTTTCTTTTTTTCCTTTTTATTTTCTTTTTCTCTCCCTTTTTTTCCTTTTTCTCTCTTATTGTGCTTTTTAAGGTATAGAAAACTACGCTTAGAACTTCAATTTCAAGCACTCTACTTGGTTAAAATCATCTAGTCCACTTCACTGTTTATGAATTTCAAATATTTATCATCGAACATCATCAAAAGCGTAGTGATCTGACCTTTTCTTGCCTTGCCGACCAGAGTAAGCTGAGAAACAAATTTCACTTCATCGTCTTCACAACATCCAAATAATTTTTGCATCGAAATCAGTGTCACGTCTTGCAATTGGCATCTAGGGGCCCACAAGAATGAGAAGAGGTATACATATATTTATTTATTTCAAAAACATCCTTCCAATGAAATGAAAATCAACAAACATGACATATGACCTTAAAACTTTTACAACTTTCAGGCCAAGAGTAGCAGACTTATTTTCAAGTATTTTTTCAAAAATATCCTTGTAAATTGTAACCACATGATACAACAATATGGGTAACACTGACTTATTAAAATTCTAAACAATCTTGGAAACACTCATCTTGATTCTCTGATTCCTTGGCTCGTATAACGGCTTGCCCCATTTTCCATTGTTGGACTAATTCTCATGTCAAGATTCCATTATTGAATAGCTTCTTAATTTCCTTCATTAAAGGTCTACACTTCCTGGTAGCATGTCATAGTACTCCCATGTAAAAGTCACAAACATTGTCTGGATCATAGCTATGGGAAAATGGACTTGGCACCACCTTCATTGGCCTAGGAATAATATGTTGTTCTTTAATAAGGTGAGGCAATAAGTTTGAAATAGACACTCCAAAGATCTCTAGATTTGTACTTGCTCGAGGAATTTGTCGTGGTTGTTTTGATGAATTAGCTGGACTCTTTCTCTTGCGACTCCGAGAACTTTGAACATTACATTCACTCACCTCTTTCTCTTGTTCTACTTCTTGATCAGCACGATCTTTAAATCTTGGTCCAATTTTCCCTCATCGGATCCCTATTTCTATTGCTTCTCCAATCACCACGAGGTCGCTGAAACTGCACTTTGAATTCGCTAGCATTCTCTCAAAGAAAGAAGATGGAAGAGTTTGATGAAACATACGAGATATTTCTTCCTCTATCAAAGGAGGTTGAACTTGGGCTGCCAATCCTCGCCACCTCAATGCATAGTCTTTAAAACTTGCGTTGACCTTTATATTCATGTTTTGCAGAAAATAGCGATCTAGAGCCAGGTCTATAACATACTTGTATTGTCCCAAAAATGCTTTGGCCAAATCAACCCATGATCGAATCTGCTCTTGACTTAATCTGTTGTACCACACTGCGGCAGGTCCAGCTAGACTATCATGAAAATAGTTGATCAACAATTTATCATCATCCAAATATCCTTCTATTTTCTTATAGAACATTGCCAAGTGGACTTTAGGACAATTGGAACCATCATACTTCTCAAAATTAGGGACCTTAAATTCAGACGGCCTAACTAGATCAAAGACTAAACAAAATTCTTTTGCATCAAATTTGGGATTATCGATGCCTTTTCTTTCCTTGACCTCTTCCTCAAGTTTGACATAACTATCTTTCAACTGCTCAAGTCTTGATCCTAGGATGATAGACTTTACAGACCCTGCCTTTGTACTCGGGTTATATGCTCAGGGATAAACTGTCAAACATGGTGTAGCAGTGTAGTTCCTCGCATTTTGTTGATGCTTGATCGTTCATTCTTGTAACCCTTCTTGGGTCTGTTCAATTTATTCAATGTCTCCATCCATGATAACAGATTCCCAAACTTTCACTAATTCCTAGATTGCTTCTGTCGAAACTCTGACCGTTCTAGATCATGAATGTTAATGCCATGTTATTACATAATAATGTTATATTGATAAATATGCAATGCATGAATGTAAAAATGCATGAGGTATTGATTCTAAAAGTGATCATCATAGAACAACTTTCATTGAAGTAAAAGGATTTGATACATCAGATATTAGATACTACAGATATTGGAGAGCTCTAACTCCCAACTTCCTAACTTCCTCTAAGAGCCGAGTCAGCTTTCCTCCGCGATCTAATGCTGGATCAATATTTTGGCTCAATGCCATTGCTATATCGGCTAGATCTGCCACTTGTTGAGCAACTTCTTTTGCTTGAATAACAACATCTTTCATGTCGTTTTCCCTTTTTCGAATCTTCACTCTTGATCTCTAAAACTGAGCATATCACTTTTCCTCACTTTCTTGACAGTCTTTCTTAACATCATCAACAAGAGCTTTGTACATCAACGTAAGCTTGAGGCATTCATCTACCTTCTTCTTTAATGTTTCATTTTTAGCTTGACTGTCATTCAGCTTAATAGCATTATCCTCATACATCTGCATGTACATTTTTATCATCTCACGTTTAGCTTCACTCACCCTTAGATCGTCCATGAAAGTATTACGTTGTAGCTCCATTGCCTGCAGATCACATGAAAGTGTATTGACTCGACCTTCACTTGCCTCAAAACTTTTTTTCTAGTATTCGGCTTCATGTTTCAGCTCTTCAATTCTTTCCTTCGACTGTTCCAGAGTTACACCCAAACCGGCATTCTTGAGCATCGAACAAAGCTCTTGATAGTTAGACTGCAAGTTTTTCAGCTCCTCATTCAAATCATCTATCTTGCTTCAATTTGTTTATTTTAGCTTCATATTCGAACTGATGTCCTTCTTTCTGAGTATTTTCATCTTGAGTTTCATATCCATCCGTTGAATCGGGCGGGTTTTCTGTTCCAAATTTCCACTTTCCAAACTCTAAGAGAGCTTGAACTCGGTGCTTGAAGGTGAGACAGTTCTCAATAGAATAGTTTTAGATTCCATCATGAAATTCACAATGTGCACTGGTGTCATACCATTTTGGATACGGAGGTTGCAAAGGTGCAAGAAAAAGTGGGGACACCAATCGGGCCTTTAACAATTGAGGATACAATTCTTTATATAAAATAGGGATTGTATCAGAATGATGTTTGTGATCTCTTGTATTCTGATAATTGGCTGATGGAACGCTAGTGTTTGAACTTTGCCTTGGACCTTTACTTGATTCTGATAGGCTTGTACTTTCCTTCACTTTTGTATCTCCAGGTGTTCTATTAATTGTCAGACTTTTATGAAATTTGGGTCTTCCATCTTCAAAACTCAACATGCCTTCTCTGATAAGATTTTCAAACTTGCTTTTCGATGGCTCACCAGTAGTATGGTCTAAACTTTCTTGATGGTAATCACACGTTGTACTATTACCATAACCCATGGGTGATGAAGGTACTGTAGACTTAAACGGGGCTCGGGCCACAAGATTTTTCTCTGTCAACATTGGAAGCAATTTTGCATATGTCACCGAAATTGAATTAAAAGATATTTCATCCTTCTTTCTTCCTTGAGTTTCTCTCTAGGATGTCATCACTTTCTTGGGATTTGATTGAATTACACCTCCAATTGGTTTATGATGCGAGTTGTATCGGTGCACCAACTTGACTGCTTATTCCTATATTATTTTTTGTTTACTTCTCATTTCATCTCAGTATTCCCTCTTTCTTTGGTCATAGCCGTCATCATAGTCATCATCTCAGACATTTGTCATTTTAGCTCTTGCATCTTATTCTTGTCAGCATCAACACTAACAAAACCTAATGTGTAACACTTGGATGAATTGTCCTTCATTTCCTCTATTGTCTGGCCAGAATATTGTTTTATACTTGCACTCTCTTCTATCGGCCTATGAATCCCCTTATCCATCATGATCGTCTTCTAATGATAACTACCTTTGAATCAGTACATCTATGTAATGATGATATGATGTAAAGGAATACAAAACAAAAACAAAAGAAATAAGTCAGCAACGTGAAATAATCTTAAAGGAAAAATTAAATTAAATACATATAGCAAGATAAGTTATATTGAACAAAGAGAATAACCAGAGAAGCGTATTTAAATTTATAGCACCTGACCTAGATTCTTGTCCGGCTCAAGCAGGGCAAGCTTTAAATTACAACATGTAAAAAAGGTAATATTTTAAACAAAGGTGCAATACAATATTTAAACATTGTAATGCATGAATGCACGAGGTATCGATTTCAAGAACTAGTCATTAGAACAACGCCCATCTAACTAAAGGGTTGAATACAGAGAAAAGGCAATATGTCACTAGCTCTAGCTCTTTTGGTTGATCACTTCGTTTAGCCTCTGAGTCATCATCTGTACTGGCTCGGTGTCAATATCAGAGTGTTGTTGCAAGTTTATAACCTCATCGAATAAAATCTGCACATGCCATGCAATCCCCGCACTTGATTCCTAAAGTTTATCTCTTCACAACTTTGTTTCTGGATAGCCTGGATTACTGCCCCAGCTTCACCTTCAGTATTTTGTCGTTCATTGTAGTGCCTCTTTGAAACTCATGAACTGATCTTTCAATTGTCATGTTACGCCTTTCTGATTCTGCCATTTTTCTAAACTCCTCATTTTTATTAAAAACTAGCATTTTTCCCTAATTATGGTATTCCTCGATAAATTTCATCATTTGTGGAACTTGGATATCGCCTCTGAGCTCAAAACTCTTCATTCTTCATTGGGTTCTTTCCTGTCAACCACGGCCCCTGAATGCCCCTTCAATTTATCTGTTATTTATTCCTCCTCTGGTTATCATTTTTTTAATACTGCCTCTTGTTTTTTTTTGTAACTGCCGTTGACTCTATCTTGAAACTTGAATCGTTGTCGAGCATTGAATAAACCCTATTCTTTTCCTTTTTACCCCCAAAAAGCCTCGTACTTCTCTATTGTTGATATTACATATATTCTCCCGAAAAGTAAACAATTATACCGGCTTCATAAACAGGTTACAACTCTTGATCTACTTGACTGTCTAGCAGCAATACTATAATCCACCAATCTTACTGGAAATGACTCTTCATATTCCTCATCTTATGGTTCTCAAGTTAAACTGGTTCTGGCAAAACTTCATTATGTTCAGAAATTTCTGGTACAACCCTGCATTAATGACACCTGGTCTCTACAAATATTGTCTTCATTCTTGTACTGAGTCCTCCCGAATCCAGTCCACAGTGACATATTGTCCCCCGCTTGTCTATCAGACCCTTCAGCTCTTATGGCCACTGCCTACTCGACTGATTCTCGAACCGATACCTCTCAAGAATGCAATATGATGCAACATTTATCGAGCACACCCACACAAAACAAAAGACAAAACAAAAAATTGTGTCAGTACAGTGAATTAATATTGTAAGCAAAAAATTTGTTACAGGAAAAAATAATTTATATTGCGTAAAATTAACTAGAGAACGGTTTATATTGCACACAAAAATAACCAGAGAAATGAATTTAAATCAGCAACACCCTGTCCTAGGTCCCTGTCTGGCTCTGGTGGGGTAAGTTTCTATTACAGCATGTGGGTTTTGATCTAGACTCTGGGTACCCGAACTGTCGTTACTGAACTAGCAAGACATCGATTCGGGAGTATATGGCCCCTTATAGCGGAGGCGTAACCTCATGGTGTATTAGGTTGGTATACCGGAAAGAGGACAAAATTTCGACCACGGAGCTGAATAACTCACGTAAGATCATGCCTCACTCCCACTTAAAGGTAAAAACCCGGGTTGAATGCTTATGCATGAATGACAATTTATATCACACAAGAAAAAACTATCTGCATTTTTCCTGAAATTTCATCCAATAACTATGGAAAAAATTAAATTCAAATTACTGTCCTAAAATGCCAAAACGCCACGTAAAATTAATTAGGCCTAACTCTCGGTTTCTTTAAAAAGTTCCCAGCGGGGTCACCAAGCTGTCGCGACCATTTTTGAAATCGGGTGTGAAAAATAGTCCGACGATCGATCTTTTAGAAAATTAGGGTTTTTAGCCATTTTTAATTTAATCTTGAAATTTTAGGGTTTTTCATATTAAATTGGATTTTCCTTTATTTATCTTTAAAAACATTTTGGAGTCGCCACCGATCACTTCGAGGTAGACTGGACACTAGAAAAACAAACCAGAGATTATGTCTTAAAAATTGGGTTCGGGAGCCGATTACGTGTAAGGAAGGATTAGCACCCCCTACGAACACCCGTTATCGGTACCTTTAATTTTACGTGGCATTTTGGCATTTCGAATAATTATTTGAATTTAATTTATTCCATAATTATTAATTGAATTTAAATTCCGAATGCATATATACTTTTATAAGGAAATTCATTTTGTTCGAATACGAGATTAAAAGCACCCCGTTAGGTGGCACCCTTTTTCGTATTTAAAAATAAATTTCCAACATAAAAGGTTTTTATGAATGATCTTTTATTGTCTTGTCCATTTTAAGTAATAATCCTAAAAATGGTTCTAATTAATTAATTATTTTAAACTATGAATATCAATTAATTTAATGGCTTTTATGAGAAAATGTCAATTTCTTGAACACCTTCCATATATTTAAAGCCTTTAAATTAATCATATTCCTAATTAGTTAACCGATCTAATTAATTAAAGTTCTAGTCCTAATTAGGGCTCTAATCAATTTATTGAGTTATTATTTTAGGTGAAAATGTATATTAAATATTCACCTTTAAAACCAATGTTGAGATAACACCCTATTGTAAACAATGGAACACCATCCAAAGTTGAGTCCCAAAGGTCCGATTTAATATACATTTAATTATCAACAATGTATCTTAATTAATTATTTAATTTTAATCAAAGACTAAATTAATATTCAATTTTAAATGTAATTCATATATTAAATATATTCATTAAAATACATGTTGAGATAACACCCCATTGTAAACAATGGAATACCATCCAAATTAGGATTTTAAATCTTATATTTAATATACATTTAATTACTACAATTGTCTATCTTAATTAATTATTGAAATCCTAATTAGAGAAACTTAACTAAGGCTCTAATAATTAATTAAGCTAAGTGTTTAAATTGTCTAAACAAATACTATATGCTATATTTAAAACATGCAATCATTCATATAAATTTAATACATCTAATTAAATTAAACAAATAAAAAAACTAAATTGAAAAATCACATAAAAAATCAATTTATTATTAATGGACTAAATTGAAAACATTACAAAACTCTATGCCCAAATTACATAGCATAAGTGACTAAGTTGAAGGAATTACAGGTTTGGGATTCAATTAAGGGAGACGAGGGACTAAATTGAAAGAATTACAAAGCTCAGGGGACAAATTAAGGGAGAAAATGACTAAATTGAGGAAAAAAAAGAAATTTTGGGAAAAACCAAATGATATTCATCAAAAGGGCACAGATCTGATCCGACCCGGATGTAAACACGCGGGTCAAACCCGCAAACTCGGTATCAAAATGATACCGTTTTGAGTTTCCTATAAAGCCTCAAGGACGAGTTGGACCGGCCATAACTCACCTCCCCACTCTCTCTTCTTTCTCACCCCTTCCAAACGCTCTGAATTTAAACACCTAATTACCTAGAAACCTCATCCCATTTGAATCAAAACACCCACTTTTGTGGGATGTTCTCCGTATGTTCATCCAAACTGGATGAACTCGAAGAACTCCGGCCTAGTACCGCCGCTAACACCGCCCCTAGATTCTCAACCACCAACTCAGACCAACCCTCAGCTGTTCGCCGGCCACCGGGATTCGAATCCCGGCTGCAGCAGGCGATTGTCGGCCGCCCTAGGGCGATTCCCGACCGTCGGCTGAGCTCCGATCATTCTTGTCCCCACTTCTGTCGTCGTGGTGCGATTTTCGGCCACCACGAGGCGATTTTCGCCCACCGCCGTGGCCGAAACCTTAAAACCCTCAATTTTTTCTTTTTAACCCTAATCCCTAAATTTAAGCCCGATCCAATTGGATCACCCATCTCCGACCACCTAGAGCTACCTAACTATTTCCAACCCTCTTCGACTCCACCGAAATTCTAACGTCAGCCACCAAATCAACTTCCAATCTCATTTTATTTTAATTTTGTTTTCGGTTTTCATGCATGGATGTGGACTAATGTTTGTATTTTGCAGGAAATGAAATCAGTAAAGGCAATATACCTTTTAGGGTTGAAATCGGAGTTCAAATATTTTCCAGTGACGGTTAATATCTTTCGGCGTCTGATGAGCTTCTCGGCGGCTCTACAATTTTCCGACGACGCTTGGTTTTTCCGAGACAGTTCGGCTTCCCAAGGTGATTTTGTCTTTCCGCCTTTATTATTATTATTAGTTTTATTAATTGCTAATCATTTCCCCAACTGACACTTTCTCTCTCCTATTTATAGGTGAGTGGGAAGTGATGTCACTGGAATTACCAGCTGGTGTCAACTGGCAAGGCAGAGGCTCAATTTGCGTGAAAAGAGGACTGACCATTCCCTAAACGCCATATGGCCAGTTTAGGCGGGCCAAACAAACACAACTGTATTTTTTTGGGCTTTTATCTGATAAAGCTTGTATTTAGGTGGGAATTCAGTTGTAAATTGGGCCATTTGTGTTTGTTAGATATTAAAATGAGCGGGAAAAATTGAATGTAATAGGAATATGGGCTTTGAAATTTTTTAATGTAATTGGGCACCGTAAATAGATTGTTTGGATATTATTTGGGCTATTTATTTATTTAATATGTATTTATTTATTTAATATTTATTATTTATTAAGTCCGGTCAAAATTCGGGTATTACAACAACTTTTAGTTTTATGGGTTAGAGTTTTAGAGTTTAATGTTTAAGGGTTTAGGTTGTATAATTTAGAATTTAAAGTTAGTGTTTAGAATTTAGTATATAGGCCTTATGATTTCGGGTTTAAGTTTTTAAAATTATCGTTAAGAATTTAGGTTTTTATAGTGTAAATACACAAACTTGTGTAAAATTAATTTTACATAGCTTGTGTATCAAAATTGTACCCTTAACTAATTTAGATTAGATATCATAAAAATTTATTGTGGAATAATTTTTTAACTTAATTTGTTTCATTCACTTGTTAGCCTAACGTCCCACCCCATGGGAAAGTACAGGCATTCAAATAAGTACGTTGCCTTTTTGCTACGACTCCAATGGAGCATACATGTTCACCTGTACAAATTTCAATGTAAATTTCTGGCTATTACCTATCTTAATCAAAAGCTCTCTAAAATCTTTCATTAGAAAGAAGAAAAAAAGCATTACCAACGAAGTTCCAAATTATTCATGGGGGTCAAAATGAAACACAACAACAACAACAAAAACTTTGGAGATCAAACAAAACTAGGAAAAATCACACGACTTATGCTATGGTCTCCAGGGCCTGCAGTACATCGGCCTTCAAATCTTCAAAGTCTTCAACCCCGAAGCTGAATCGAACCAAGTTATCCTCAATCCCGTACTTCCTCCTCTCAGCTTGGCTAAGATCCCTGATCCATATTTGCACAAAACTTTCACAAACATGAAACACAAGTGGTAAACAGATAATTTGACATACCAGTAGGACATTATAGCTGGCTGATCAACAATAATTTCACACCCACCAAAGGATGGAGCAATGTATGGCATCTTCAATGCATCAATAAACTTGATGGTGGTCATCAGATCTCCATCAACCTAAATTTTGACGGAATGAAAAATAAAGCAATTTTTGCATGAACAAACTCCTAATGAAAGCAACAGAGGCTAGTAATGAATTCCCGATTAAAATGTCAGAAGGTAGTTGAAGAAACCAACCTCAAAACTGACCACACCACCAAAGCCGGTCATTTGCCGCTTGGCAAGTTCATGTTCAGGATGACTTGGCAAGCCTGGATAATATACGTGTTTCACCTTCACTTGGAATTTGATAAACCAAGGGATCAGGGAAATAAGTTCCAAGTTAGAGAAAGAAATGATAACTGAAATGGAGCATGGGACAAACAAGATTGAGAAAAAGGAATGTCACTGCAATTCATACCCTTGGATGTGCCTCTAAAACTTCGGCCATCCTTGATGCTGTTGAATTCTGTTGCTGTACACCAAGATGCAGTGTCTTCATGCCTCTGATGATCAGATATGCAGCATTCTGTTTAAACATAGAAACAAACAGATTCTTTTTAAACCATGCAACCTAATTTTCAGACACAACTCTTCGAAGAACAAGTTGGACATCATTAAAGCATCATTCTAGAAGCAACACAATAATCTCCACTGACTAGAAACCCAATCACCTAAGCAATCTAACTCTCTTCTTAACTCAGGTGAATTACAAACTTATACTACTAGCAACTGAAACCAAGTATACATGGTTTGATATAAACACGAGACATCAAGAATATGATTATTCAAGATTCTGGAATCGGGACAACTCACAGGGTTGAGTGTACCACCCAATATATGATGCAAGGTACGAATTTCGGTAACCAACTCAGAACCACTGATACAACCAGCAAGAACCTGTGACATCAAGAATTACACATATTTCTTGCTTGAATTAATGATAACTGACAGTAATAATGAGGAAGTAATTTCAAACTAATTTAACAAGAGAGCGTGTTTACATCATTGTGTCCCCCAATAAATTTTGTTGCAGAGTGCAAAACAAGATCAGCACCTAGAGACAGGGCCTTCTGGTTAAGAGGTGTAGCAAATGTACCATCAATGCAGACGAGTGTTCCTTTACTGTGACACAGCTTCGAAACTTTTTCTATATCAACGCACCTGAGGAACAGATTTGTTGGGGGCTCGGTAAAGAAAAGAGAAACCTGCACAAAAAACATAAATCACATTCAACTTAAAATGAATTGTTATTTCGAAAGTACACATAAAAGCTACTGACTTTGTTTTTGCTGAGTGCAGACTCCAGGCCATCCACATCTGCAGGGTCAATAACAGTAGCCTGCATATTGGATGATAACCAGAACACAATTAAAAATGAACCAAAATTCAATACATTACTTCATAGAAATATAAAAATTTAAGAAAGTCAAGCATAAAAATTGCTACAAGCTGCATTAGGTTCTTAATGCAATCTTGTTCTTGTATATAAGTAAAAGTCCCAAGAAATAATTGGGGCTTGTGTAAACTTTAACTTAAAAACTACATTCATCTGGGTGCATCAACATTTTGGTAAGAAAATGACTCAACAGAATAGCCCCCTTCACTCACCAAAGCGTGAATCAACATTTTGGTAAGAAAATGACTAACAGCATTTCCCCCTATAAAACAAGATTGGTACAAAAACCCTGACATTTCACTCACCTAAATTCTTAAAAAGCAATTCAATGAAACGAAAGGGTACACTGAACAAACTTGAAGCCATACCGAGATTCCCATTTAGGCAGAATGGTCTCACTAGAGAGGTGAGAAACAGAAAGAATAAGGTTTCTGTTATTTTCTAATTATATTTTCGTTACAGGACTTGAGTCTTTAAATAGACTCGACAGTAATATAAAGTTTTCAGGACTCCTTGTTGAATAAGGAGTTATACTAAAGTACAAACTCTATCTATTAGATAAAATTTAATCTAAATATAATTTTAATCTATTTACAATAGCAGTCTTATACTTCTACACTCCCCTCAAGCTGGAGAATATATATTATATATTCCCAGCTTGGATGATAGCCTGTCGAATGCTGGTTTTGGTAAGGCTTTTGTGAGCAGATCTGCCAGCTGGCCTTCTGTAGAGACATAGCTCAAGGAGGCTGTCCCATTATAATTTTTTTCCGAGATGAAATGTCTGTCAATTTCAACATGTTTAGTGCGATCATGTTGGACAGGATTTTTTGCTATTTGAATTGCTGATTGATTGTCACATAGAATCTCGAATTTTCCTTGTTGGTCTACATGTAGTTCCTTGAGTAGCTTGAGTAGCCAAATTCCCTCACACATCCCTAAAGTCAATGCTCGAAATTCAGCTTCCGCACTGCTTCTAGCAACAACTAGCTGTTTTTTGCTTCTCCATGTTACAAGATTTCCCCAAACGAAGGTACAGTAGCCACTTGTGGGTCTTCTGTCAGTAAGCTCCCCTGCCCAGCTCGAGTCTGTAAAAACTTTGACAGTTCTATCTTGTGTCTTTGTAAACATCAAACCGTGTCCGGGGGTTTTCTTTAAGTATTTAAGAACTCTATTTGCTGCAGCCAAGTGTTCTTCTTTCGGGTTTGACATATGTTGACTGAGAACATTCACAGGATAGGCTATATCTGGCCAAGTTAATGACAAGTAGATTAGCTTACCAATTAACCTTTGAAAGCTGTCCTTATTTACTGAAATGGCAGCATCTTTACCAAACTTCAAGTTGGCCTCCATGGGTGTATCGACTGGCTTATATCCCATCATACCAGTTTCACTTAGCAAGTCTAAGATATACTTTCTTTGGTTGATCACCAATCCTTTGCTTGACCTTGCCACCTCCAAACCTAGGAAATATCTGAGTTTTCCTAAGTCCTTTGTCTCAAACTCTTTGTTTAGAAGATTCTTTAAGCAGCTAATCTCAAATGCAGTAAAGGTACCTTCCCCAATTCTTATTTGGGTCTCCCTTTGGGTTGCAGCAAAAATAATTTGAATTTGTGGAAGCCTATCATAGAGAAATTCAATAAGAGTTTGGAAGGTTGGAAAGGGAAGTTGTTATCTTTTGCAGGTAGAGTCACTTTGGTAAAGTATGTTCTTTACAATCTACCGATATACTTTCTTACTGTTATCTAGATGCCTATTTAGGTTGTAAATGAGTTAAACATCAAGATAGATAATTGCATTTGGGGAAATAAGTCAAGCCGACCCATTCATTGGATCAAATGGGAGAATTTATGTAGACCAAAAGGTTGTGGGGGTCTTGGCATATGTGATTTAAAGGTCAAAAATAGAGCACTGCTCAATAAATGGGTTTGGCGATACAATAACGAACCTGACTATTTTTGGTAGAATAATTGATGCCAAGTATGGTTACAATTTGAATGATTTTTTTGCCTCGATCAGATCAAAGGTTGAAAATCTCCTGGATATGGAAGAATGCAATCAAGCCAATTTCCCAATCAGATGATACTTTCACTTTGAACATTCGATATGCTCTAGGGGATGGAAAAAAGATCAATTTCTAGGATGACTACTGGATAGAATTTAAATCTCTAAAAGTGGCATTTCCAAGAATTTATAGTATGGCTATACAGAAGAATGAGAGAGTCTGTGAGTTTGGGTTGAAGATTCTCGGCTTATGGGAGTGGAGGATAGAACTCAGAAGAACTCTCTTCATTTGGGAACAAGAAATATGGATTGCTTTCATCAATACACTGAATGCTGCTGCTAGAGACTCGAGAGAAAATGATTGTATGAAATAGATTGGGGAGTCGAGTGGGTATTACAAACCAAAGTCCTATTGCAACATTGTGCTTTCATCAGGGGCAAATATAGATAACTTGTGGAGGCTAATATGGTCAAATTATGCTCCCCCAAAGGTGGAAGCCTTCGTTTGGAGAGCAATCCAAGGTAGGATTCCCTCTTACAATGAATTGGCTAAACATGGAATCCCTACTTTAAATGACCAATTATGTGTTTTATGCTCTAAATCTCTGGAAACAGTTAATCACCTTTTCTGTCATTGTGAGGTAGTGTGGAAATTGTGGCAAAAATGGTGTGGTTCATGGTTGGTACACTTGATTATGCCAGACAACCTTAAAGCTTTTTTCCTGGTATGGGAAAATCAAACAATCAAAGCTAATGTTAAACCTATTTGGTCCTTATCTTTTTTTGGATTCATTTGGACCATATGGTTAGTAAGAAACGAGTGCATTTCAATAATAAAAAGTGGAATGCTGACCAAATTTTTGACATGGCTCTATGTCGAATCGGTGTGTGAGCAAAGAGTAAATGACCATCTTTATTTAGCTCTTCTTTGATTTCTTTCGACGTCCAAATCTTGTTACAATTAATAATGTAAAGAGATCGAGGCCTTTGCCTAGAGCGTGGGTGGCACCACCAGAGGGTTCATTCAAATTCAATGTTGATGCTTCGGTAAAAGACAGCTATGGGGTTGCAGGTATTGGAGGATTGCTGCGTGGCCATAAAGGTTTTGTCTGTGCAAAATTTTCAAAAACCATTGGCTTTTCTGACCCTACAGGTACTGAGATTAGAGCAATTTTAGAAGCCTTATACATCATTCTTGAATTAAAAGAGATCAAATCCCCTTTCATATCCATAGAAACAGACATCTTGTGCCTGATGGCAGTGAATTGGATATCCGAAAATGGTGTGGTACCGAATGTATTCAAAGAGGCAGTGTTCAAAAGCAGATCTCTTCTAAAAAATGGAATGCAAACTGATATTTGCTTTTAGGGAATCAAACTGTGCTGCACATCATCTAGCTAAGAAGGGGGCTGATAGCGATGGTGAATCTGTTTGTTTTATTGCTCAGGTTGCATAAGTAAATAAGTTACTTCGGGTGGGTGCTTAGGTGCTGTTCCATTTCTTGTGTATTCAATATGTTGTATCGAGATTATGGGGTTTTAAGTTTTGAACTATGATTTTGTAATGACCTTGGATCGGAATTATCAATAAAATATCAGGGTACTCTTTTCCCCTTTTTAGGTTTAGTGGGAGATTTTTATCGAAGCCCTTTTCCTTCAAAAAAAAGTATAAGGTTACATTTGAGTCGCCTTTTATATTTAAAAAATCTATATCAATTCGTGTATTAGATTAATTAATGATTTCAAATGAAGCACTCTAGTGTTAACAAGGGTATATAAGTGATTTGAAAGAAAAATGACGAAATTGTTGTATTTTTTTAAATATGAAGGGTAAACCAAATGTAATCTTACCTATAATTGAGTGACTCAAATGTAACATTTAATAATTGGGTGACCCGAATGTAACTTACCCATAATTGAGTGACCCAAGTGTAATTTTTAATAATTGAATAACCCAAATATAACATTTCCTATAATTAAATGACTTCCGTTGTAGTTTACCCTTTTCATTTTTGCTTAGTTGGTGGTAACAACTTTAATGTTGTAGTTGACCATCGCTAGTAATTTATATATTTATTTATATATATATATATTTGTTATGCCTTTGTGACGCGTTCTTTTGTCTCGTGACATGTTTTTATCTATCTTTTAATACGTTTTTTTTCAATCGCTTGATTGTTATTTTTTTATTTTTTTCTTAGGGTTAGATTTGATAATGCCTCGACTAATCAATATGGCTTTGTTTGGTTGTCATGTTGATATTTTCTGTTTTGGACCCTCGAGTTAGATTGGATACACGTCCACAATAAATTGTTTTTTATTCGCGATTGAATTTCAGTATTGACCTTTTTTCAACTTGTCTCATCGTTACATGCATTTTTATATTAGTGTTGGTGGTTTTTTATCTTTCATTGTCGGTTAATGGTGTTGTTCATATCTTTCTTTTGTTCGAGTCTTTTAGTTGGGTTTTTACTCTTTTCCTTGTATGATTATTTTATGATCTTAAATGGCTAGTTTCTTGTTTCGATAGTTATAAAAAAATGTCTGAAATATGTGTTTAGTTTGTCCACATAGTTGTAAACTCTCATTGTAATTTTACATGTTTCTTCTTTTTAATAAAACTAGCTTTTTCTACTAAAAAAATTGACAATGGGTTAAAAGCATAAGGTTAAATGGACAAAAAAAATGATTGAGGTGAAAATTCTATTATAGTATTGATTCAAAATAGATATTAACTAACTTGTTTCTATATTTCATTATTTTTAAAATAGGTTTAAGTTATTATATATTTAAATTAAATAATCATGGATTTGTGGTCTATTTTTTGTATTTTTATGTTATGTTGTATTTATAATGTTACTGCATGATATGCTAAAAAAACTGTTACTTTATGAATGATAATAATTATTTATGGCTTGAATTGCTCATTTATTTAAAAGAAAAATAAAATAAAATTGAACTAACATTAAACACAAGTTAAGAGGACTGTTGGATACTATGGAATTTAGTGGACAAGTTGATGATAGTGGTACAATGTGTACTCCATGTATTTTATAAAGTTGATGGTAGTGGTACTATGTGTACTCCATGTACTTAATAAAGTTTTAAGGTCTATTTTCTAAAGTTGATACCACTAATATCATAGGTCACTTTTGCTTGGTGTGTATATATAAGGTAGGATTCTTTTATTCGTATAAAAAGTTTTAAATTTTATATATTTTTAGATCGTTAGATGAAGATAAATGGATGACTAAGAATCACAATGAGAAATAAAAAAAATTTATGGAAAAAAAGAAGGCATGATCTTAATGATAAGTCTAGAACGAGCGACACATACCGCTACACACCATTAACTTTTAATGTCTTTTAAATAAATATTAAAATTCTCAAAGACTTGACATAGAATTAACTATATTTCAAAATAAAGTTAGAATTTAGGTTTAATAACTCTTTCATCTTTTTATTTTCTAATATTTTCTCAATTTTTAATTTAAAATACTAATATTAAATTTTTTATCTTCCGCAAACCCTAAATTCATCTCTAAATCCTTCTATTCCCATTAATGTCGTGGCCTCCGAAAATCACTGCCATCGTCCTATATGTGTGTTTCATACATTTTCAGACATAAATTAGAAAAGACTTAAATGAATAATCAACCCCTAAACTATTTTTTGTTTGTTTTGGGCCCTTAAATTATTTTTTAGTCAAAATAAGTCACTAAACTTTTATTTCTAGTCACTTTAAGTCCCTAAATTATTTTTGGTCAAAATAAGTACTTAAACTATATCATTTTTTCTTTTAGTCCCTAAACTATCTATTGGTCAGAAAATCTTTGTGATGTGTTAACATTTTATTGGTTGGAATAATTTTTTTTGACTAAGATAACTATTGGATTTGAAGTGACCAGACATGATAGTTTAGTAATTTATTTTGACCAAACAATAGTTTAAGGGCTAAAAGCAAACAAAAGCTAAAATAACTATGGGAGAGAGTTGAAACCACTAATTAACAGGCATAATATGAACAGCCAAAGAAGCTATCAGATTGACATAGGATGGTTTATTAGGAGCAGGGGAATCTCTTCACCTTCCATTCCGTAGTAATTGAATCCACGGATTAATTTAAATGATTTTAATTATCATCTTTTTAATTTTGCAGGAATAAATTAATTTTACTAATGTAGATGCTTATTTGTTATGGCAAAAGTTATCTTCGACGGCGGTAGTATAACAGGAAAAGAAAGATTTAGGATGAGTCTGGAGTTTGTGAAAGATGAAAATTTTAATACTAGTATTTTTTAATTTTTAAAAAATACTCGAAAACAAAATGATGAAAGGGTTATTCATCCAAACTTTTTTTTTTTGGTAATACAGAGACTAAACACTTAAGCTAAATTGTTCAAGTCCTTCAACAGTGCAGCAGCAGCTTCTGCAGGTGGTTCCTCGAACGTGACTTGTCCTATTGTTGCTCCTCGGCAAATCCGAACCACAGTCTCCCAATCCAATTCAAGAAGCTTTCTAATTGAAAGAACAAGAGCATGATCAACCAAAGCATTCGAAACCCCAAGCAGAATACAAGATGCTTCTAGGTTGTCCGTTTCCAACTCTACTCGGCGATAACCATGTTGGAGAATGCTCATCCCACATTGCGTGGGAAAACAAAGTTAGCTTGGTTTATAAAGAAACCTTAGAAGCTTCCTTATTGAGGAGTGATGGACTAGGCCCCCACATGCATGATTCATTGCTGTTGCCATTGTTGGTATGACTTGTATGCATTTTAATTTTATAGAAAATTCGGAAGAATTTTTTAAACCTTTTTGAATTAGTCTTTTATAGACTATTTAACATCCTAATAATTTTTGGATATGAATTACCTTTGAAATGTCAATTACAGTTTTTTCATGATTGATTAAGTAGAATTAAAACGTGTTTAATTCGAATGTACAGACTGTACTACTTGTAATGTATTTCAAATATAAAAAACGTATTTCATATTCTGATAATTAATATAATTGACAGTTTTTAGAAACGTATTTATTTGCTGTTGAAACAAAAAAAAATTCAGCTGCATTTGAGATGAATTTGACAGTAAAGTGTACTGTATTTGAAGTTGAATTTAAGCAGATATCAAGCTAATTATTTAGGCTGTTACACGTTTTAAATATGAATTTAAACCTGTGTTTAATACCCGAATTTATGATGATTTGATTTTTTAGACGAAAATAACCCTGTGTTTTCACTATAAATAGAGACATATTTTCATTTCTTCACACACAACAAAAACATAAAATACTTTCTGAAGTTTTTCGCCAGTTTTTATACTCTCTATATCTGAGTTCTTTTGAGTTTGCGGAAGAGATGAGCAATACCACCGATATCCACTCTAAAGTTTGTGTGTACAAACTTTAGAGAGTCCGTGCTAAACTCAGGGGACAATCTGCCTGTAGCAGCAACTACACCGGTTGGGGCGAATATGTTTCTAAGGCAGTGGTGTTTACCACGACACGGTTCAAGTTCTGTTTCAGTTATTTTACTTTATTCTCAGTCAGTGCTAACGCCCTGGTTTTGCAGTTTTATTACCAACAATTTAGAAACAGATTCTTAACTGCGGAAGAAAAGAGTAGTACCAATGATATCTACTCTAAAATTTGCGTGTACAAACTTTAGAGAGTCCGTGTTAATTTTAGGGGATGATTCGTCTGTAGCAGCAACTGCACCGGTTGGGACAAATCTGTTTCTAAGGCAGTGGTGTTTACCACGACATGGTTCAAGTTCTATTTCAGTTATTTTACTTTATTTTTAGTCAGTGCTAACGCCCTGGTTTTGCAGTTTTATTACCAACAAACCAAGAGCCCAAAGATTGGATGTGGATACTCGTAATGGATTGGTTGCATCAGGGGGAGCTTTGCGGGATGACCAAGGATCTTGGCTCTTCGATTTTGCTTGACGACTTGGGACATGTTTAGTATTATTCACAGAGCTGCGGGCAATCCATGATGTGTTATTCAACCAAACTTCTAACTTTATTTTTGAAATATTGTTAATTGTATGTGTAATCACTATTTTTATCTGGGGTTAACCCGCTTTTACTTTTTTGTTAATGATCGAGTAACGGGCTTTTAGTACCCGTATATATTATTGGTTATAATTTGATAAACCCCCCAAAAAAGTGTTACCACTTCTACTTATTTTCACGTTATTGCTACTATGTTTGTTTTGGTTTATATTTTAGTACCATATTATTATTATGAACTCAGTATATTAGCTCTTTTATTTCCATTTATTATTATAGTATAATAATAATTATTATATTTAAACAAAAAAAGGAAAAAAATTAAAAAACCAAAAAGATTAAAAATATATATAAATAAGTAAATAAAATAAAATAATGAAACAGTCCAAAATAAACAAAGCCCAAAGTTTTTAATTAATTAACAGTCCATTTTACAAATTAAAAGCTCAAAATAATAATTAATTACACTTCGGCCCATTTTGAGCCTAACACCAAAAACCCTAATCTACTATCCATTGTGTCTGTGCAGCTGGCTCCCAGTCGTTAGATTTGGGATAGATCTAATGGCCTTGGATTGAAGTTGGGAACCTTCCAGAACTGACATGTGCCCACGCGCGTCTTTCCTGCTCCTTCACGCGCGCGTGCGTTGCACGCGTGACCCTTTAGATCTGTACGCGCTCTCACGCCTGACGCATGGACTACTCCTAACTCTTCCTCTGCCGTGGCCAGCCTCTCTCCCTAGTCCCCTCTTCCCTCATTCCGCCACGTTCGACATGCAACAAAAAATAGAGTAAACATTAGCAACAGACACAAAAAGAAAGATCGGGCAAAAATAACAAGTTTTCAGAAGGATTCCGACGGATTTCAGAAGATATTAAACCAAGCCTTTTTTATCTTTTTCTTTCATGCATACTACAGTTATAAAAACCGAACTCTCAGCTATTGTAACGGGATTTTTTTAGAGCCTTTAGAGAGGTAAATTCTTTGTTAATATTGTACAAGAGAAAAAATCAGAGCCTTTAAAGAGGTATTTTCTTTGCTTAATATTCGATGCATGCACATAAAAAGAGTTAGATCTAGGTGTTTCAGAGTTTACCCTTTCATTTTTGTCGCTGTCGTTCGAGCTCTCTTTATCCGGTGATAAACCCACGACTTTTCGGCCTGAAGTGGTGAACCGGCTGAGGGGAACTGATTTTTTCTTCAAAGCTCTTCTTAAGCCAGTTCTGTCTTTGTAGATCTAGGGGTGATGAGCTTTTCTTTAAAAAGATCCAAGGGTTGATCTAGGTCGAGGTTTATGAGAGGTGTGTTTTAGTAGTTTTTGTAGATTTGCCGACGGCGACGAGAGGCCGACAGCGGTGGTTTACAACCACCGGTATGACAGAAGAGTGGCCGATTTCTGGGCTTCGCAGTGGCTAGGATGAACACCACGACGGTGTCCATCCGACCTCTGGAGAGAGGACATAGCTTTTTTTGTGGTTTCTAGAAATGGAAAAAATGGGGAGAGTTTTTAAAATGACTAAAGGACTGATTTTTTTTTTACCGAAAATAGCTTATTTATAGTACGTCCCTTTTTAAAAATGGGTTTATAACATCTTAAACCCTTCCGCACTCTCATATTTTCAAGCGGAAGGGTTCTCGCCTTTTTAAATCACATGGCAGGTCCATAGAACATTTTCAAAACTTGCAATTTTGTCCTAAAATTGAAGCCGGTTTAATTTTAAAAATGGGTTTATCACATTGTAGTCTTTCCGTCCTTTTTAAATATCTTTTAAGGGTTTCTGTCTTTCAAAATTACTCTCAGGGTCCATCCCTCTTTCACCCGTATTTAATTAAGCCCTTATTTTTAATTTAATTCTTTTTAAAGGGTTAATAACCTATTTAGTCCCTGTTTTTAAAATCTTTTTAAATTTAACCCTTTTCCAGTGTTTAAATTTGTTCAATTTGGTCTCTTTCCAGTTTTTGAATTTACCTATATGGTCCCTTATTTTTTTATTTTATCTTAACTTGACCCTGCATTACATATTTATTTAAGTATTTTTTGTTTATGTCATTATTTTATTTATTCATCTATTTTCTTATATGCCCTGATATTAAGTTTATTTGTTATTTTGGTCCCTTTAGTTTTAGGGTAGATCTTTTAGGATAGTTTTAGGGTTTAGTTTAATTAATTTAAAATTATGTGCTCGTATTATTGGGGCATGATTTTAAATTAATTAAATTAAAATTAGGATAGAGCTCCAGTTAGATTATAGGTTCGAATCAATTTAATCCATTTAAATTTTCCCTTGGCTCATTGGGGTAAATGTTAAATGGATTAAATTGACTGGAAAATTCTTAATTAGTTTTAGGGAAAAAAATTGTATTTTACATAGATCACCTAATTAAAATCATAATTATTTAATTCGATTAATTTTAAATAGAATCCTTGGCTTATTGGGATTCTAGTTTAAAATTAATCAAATTAATTATTATGGTTCAAGAAAGCCAATAAATTATTAAGATTTTTCTAGTTTTTTAGGATTTAATTAATTTAGGGTTAATATTAGACTAACCTAGTTAATAATTAAACCACTAATTAAATTTTCATAATTTGGGCCTTTTTAGGTTAGGACTTTAGTGGGCTTAGGGTTTAATTTCAAGCTCTTACTTGTCATGCATTTTAATTGTCATTCATATGACTTTAATATTTTAATGGACATGCATGTAATTAATCGACTTAAATTATAAAACGGGGGTACTTATTAATTCTGATATTTTTGTCGTAATAGTTCTGGCTCAATGGATGTTGACCAAATATTCGAATTAATTCTTATCGTCTAAAGGTAATTAGAATTAAAATTTGACAAGTCATACCATCATGTTTAACTGCTTGCATCATGCATAAAGGTGATGAACGAGGTTTGAACCATAAATTAACACGGTAGTCGACCTTATTCGATGTTGGTTTAATCTATGGTCCAAGGTATCGTCACTCTTATTAATTAAATGTTTAATTAATTTGAATTCACCAATTTGACAAAAGCCCGTATAATTAAAACATATATTCAACCACGAACACTTTAATTAAATTCAATTTAAATTTCGATAATTTCCATCAATTAAAGGCAACATATATTTTGGTACCGATTTTCAGGCGTGATGGGGGTGCTAATCCTTCCCCACACGTAACCAACTCCCGAACCCATTTTTTTAACAAATATATGGTTTTATGATGTTCGGACTACCTTAGTGGCCGGTGGCGACTTCAAGTTTTACTGTTTTTCAAAAGCACAAATTTTTAAAAGACTTCCCCATTTTTTAAATATTTTTCTCGAAAATAAAAGGAAACCCATTACTCTTTTTAGCGATTTTTACAATTTCAAAAAGGTCGCTATAGTATGTCAAGTACCTTAGAATTTTAATATTCATTTAAAAATCTTTAAAAAATTAATAATGTGTAACGACATGTAGCGTTAATGGTGTGTAACGGTGTGCGTTGTCCGTTCTAGAATTTTCCTAATTTTAGTCATTCCTTTAAACTCATTCAATGGTCAAATAAAGGTGTAAAACTAAATGAGTTTTTTTTAATTAAAATAGGGGAAATTACTATGAGTCTCTTTAAAAAACCTCCCTAAACCTAGATAGAGGAAAAAGAGTACTCATAGTAATAGTACAATCCAATGAAACAACCAGCCACACTAATTAGGCTTCACTATCCTTCTGTAAGAACTCAATAACATAACTCGGCGGGTCCACATAATCATGTATTCCAAGCGGCACTCTCCACTCAGCTTGCACTATTGCATCCGCAACTCTATTACATTCTCTCGCAATTACTGACATACGAATCTCCCAATCTCTACTCATCAAATTCCAAATATGATGAACAATCGAAAGCCGAGAAGCCATAAAGGAACAATCCTAAAGAATATCCAAATCATTCTTGTAGTCGGATTCTATCCATAACCTACTTATTCCAATATCCCAAGCTATCCTTAGGCCTTTATAGATGCCCCATAATTCAGCTTCAATCGCTGAACAAAAACCGATACTCTTAATAAATCCAACCACCCACTCCCCGGTATGATTACGAAAGACTCCCTCACAAGTAACTCCTCCCGAATCCGGACGAAACGACCCATCAGTATTCACTTTGATCCAACCATCTGATGGTGCCGTCCAACGACTTACCCAAGGGCGTTGAAAATTATTCATTCTTGCATTTACACCAGCTCTAGCACCACCCATGTTACCCATCAATTCACGCACAAAACATCGGCACTTATCAATCACCAGTTCTCCACAATGACTAGGATAAAAAATCCTAGTATTACGTTGCAGCCAAAGAGACCACACCACATAGCCAAACATCAAATCCCAATGCTGCTGCCGTCTCGGGAAGTAACTTTGAACCTTTGGGTTTCTTGCGATCTAGTCACGCAGATTTAAAGCGCAAAACTCAATCATGCGATCATGGCATATAAGATCCGACCATACCCTCATTATTGCAGGGCAGTCACACAACACATGCAACGTGTCTTCAATAGGTGAGCCGCAAATCACACATCCCATATCATCATATAGGTGTCGACGATTCCGTTCTTTATTCGTTAGAATCCTATCCTTAAGCACAAGCCACAAAAAAGTCCATACTCTCGGAGATCCTTTGAACCCCACCAATAACTCCCAAATCTTGTCCCCCTCCATAGGCGAATAACTTTGTAAAATCAAATACGTTGAGCTAACCGAAAAGGTGTGCATGGGGTCAGGTCGTCATCCAGGAACACCATCTCCCAAAGAAGCCAAAGGTGGCTTACTTGATGCAATGAGAAGGATCATAGTAGCCGGCAAGAGTTGGTCAAAAATCCCCATCTCCACTCTACTGTATTGTCAACCATTGACGCAACCGAAGCTTGGATATCCAACACCATCGATGAATCAACAACATAATCAATCAAAGGTCCTTGATCCCTTACCCAAGAGTCAAGCCAAAATTTCACATTAGTCCCATTACCAATACTCCAAGAGATTCCCGATCGAAAATCATTCCAAATCTTCGATAGTCCTTGCCAAAGGCGCGAACCCCCAGCACGATGAATTGACATAGGCACACTCAAATCCCATTTGCATTTAGCCCTTAGAACTTGCACCCATAATTTATCCGGTCGCGAAAGAAGCCTAAAAGCCATTTTCATAAGAAACCCTTCATTTTGCACAACCATATCCTTAATGCCAAGACCACCCTCAAGCACGGGCCTGCAAACCTCTTCCCATTTAACAAGGGCTACGACCCTTTAGTATCCGACCCACCCCAAATAAAACACCGTATCAAAACTTCAATCTCCTCACACACCCCTTAGGGAGCAGAACCGATTGCATGGTGTAGTAAGGAATGGCTGCCAACACAGCTTTTGCAAGCACAATCTGACCTGCCAAGGATAAATTCCTCGCTTTCCAACTTGATAGGCGATCACGTACCTTGTTAAGTGTCTAAAAGTAATATTTTAGTCACCATTTTTATTCTTATTATTGCTAGACTTAGGCTCATATTAGTTGCATTATTATCCATTCATGCATATTTGCATTGTTTCCTTGGTGGGCAAGCTTGATTTCATATTTTGCTTAATTTTGTGGAAAAAGATACTGCTTTGGTGTGTTTTTGTGTGTGTGCAGAATCACTTGCCAAAGCAAGGCTGGAACCAATTGCCAGGGCAATGCATGAAGGAGATGCCGAGCTAGTTGCCAGGGCAATTGCCGATAAGAGATAAGATGATATGGCAGTCAAAATTGATGACTAGATAAACCCAAGATGATGTGGAGCAAAGTTAAATCCCAAAGGAGTTTGATTTCCATAAAGAGGTTAAAGAGAAATTAAATCCTAAGAAGATAGGAGAAGATCTAGAAGGAATTTAAATATAATAAATAATTATATTCTTTAAAATTATTTAATTCCAACTTAACTTCCTCCTCAAAAAGACTTTTACCTAGTCCTATAAATTGAGGACCAAGCCGTCAACTCCAAGGGGAGAGCAAGTGAGAGATTTCGACAAGAGAAGGAGGGAGAGATTTCGAAAAGGCTTCAACCATTCTTCATCTTTTTCTTCTTTCTTCGATTAGGTTTATGTTAGGAATTCTTTGTTTTGTGTTTCTTTGGAACCTAACCATGAACTAAATCTATTTGGCTAAGGTTATTGTGTTTTGTGGTTGTGAGAAACAATTGGATTTTGTTTAGGTAATAAGAGTTTGCACTTTCAATTCAAGGTTTACTCATTCTTGGCTTTTATTCTTGTTTACGAGTGAATTGGGAGAGGATATCGTAACTTCATCTATTTATCTAATATCGGGAGAGTTAGATTCAAGAAATGAATGAGTATGGTCTTTATTCAATCTATTGATGGTGAAGATTAATCCGGCTTAGGAATAAGTTAAGGATTTCAACGGCTAAGAGGAGCGCAAGATTGGTTGTTGTTCACCCTTGATTCACGCAGGGATGTATTATCAAGGCGTGCACAAATAGCTAGAGTCTTGACTTAGGGATAAGAAGAAAACATTGAAGAACGCTCTGCCGAACCTTGAAGTTGCTGCCCAGCCATCCAAACAGTTGCCTAGCCAACTATTGATTAGTTGCCAAGGCAACCCTGCTGCGCAAGTTGCCACGACAACTGAGTTGCCCTTGCACTCTTTTAACAAGACGATCCAATTGGCTATCGCACCTCAACTCACGATAACCTGGCCTATTCTCTCTCATTTGATTACATTTTCTTTTACTTTATTGCTTTCTAGTTTAGTTGTTAGTTAAACTCCTGCAATCTTCTACTTGTGTTCTTTTACTTTTTAAGGACGTAGAGAAAGAAGAGGCAGAGGGTGGTGATGCCATACCACTATTTGATGCTAGGCCTCTAAAAACTCTGCCATGTGATACGGAAGATGCTATGCAAAAAGAAAAAGAAACCAAAGAAGCTGAGAAAGGGAAAGCAAGCACCAGCAATGCCAGATCTGAAACTGATGCCAACACCACCACGAAAAAACCAGTAGAGCCAGTAATTGCCAACCCTACATTGGTAATATAAATAAATGTTAATTTTTATGTTGATAAAGCTCTTAAGTGTGCAGATAAACCTAAAGAATGCCATGCAGTTGAGCCAATGGAATCCATTTTGGATGAGAACCTGGCATTGACTTGCCAAGGAATGAAAGTTGATGCTATAAAACAACAGTGCGATTGCAAAATAATTGAGCCACAGAGAAGATCGATTCTGGTCAAGATTGATGCCATGAAGCAAGGTGTGCTCAAATGGCTTGTTGCTGGAAGGAAAAGTGGATGCCAATTGACTGAGAATGAAGAGCTGAAGCAAGAGAATTTGGCCGTGACAATAATGTCAGATATGGTGCTCCCAGAAATTAAAGATTTACCTAAGAATGCTATGGCAAGTCTAGAATCGGTTGAGGATACATACACCTTGGCATCAAACGAAACAGAAGGACCACAACCTAAGCACTACTGGGGTGCTGAATTCAATCAAAGATTTGATAGGCCTATAAGGAAGAGGTATTTTGGTTTTCTGAGGCGGTTATTCAAAACCCCCATGGCAAAACATTCTCCCTTGTTGAGCAATCTAGAGTTCGACATACTCAAAGGTAAGCAATTCTTTGGCTTTCTATGTTGGTTATTCAAACAAAAGATTGCCACAGACTGAAGCATTACCAGGAAGGAAATAAGAATAATGCCAAAGAGACCATTCTCATTACAAAAGTTCAGTAACTCTTTGCCAACTCAGTTTGATCATTGCAAATAATTTAGGAGAATTATTTTTTTCAGTACTTAGGATATCTCAGTTTTAAATTTTTAGCTTTTTGTTTATTTTCTTTTTCTATTTTGAAAGGTTCCTTTGAGTGAATACGGGATTTTGTTGCCAAGGCAAGGATTGGCATGTGGTGATTGAACAAAATACGGAGAATGAACTTGTTGTAGAGGATGAACACACCAAGTTTGCGAAAGCCTTGGATAATGCCAAGAGGAAGATGATGTTGAAGGAACTTTGTGAACTTGTCACTAAGCGGGCTGTGTCATCAAAATGCCATCGGATAGTGAAGCAGCTGGCATTGTTACATTCAATCATCATGGGCCGCAAGATCAATATCGGCTGTATCATTATTGATGAAACTTATAAATGCCCTGTAAGGATAATGGGAGTTTATGTTTCCTTTTATTGATTTTTAACATTTACATGCAGCATAGCATGCCAAAGTTTGATATAGATAAAGCTCAAGAGCTCAAGGGAATGACGATCACTCCTGCCCTGTGAAGGTAACTCATTATCGAGGAGAAAAGCAAGGGAAAGGTTGTCGAGTCTGTGCCAAAGTCCAGGATGCCAAAAGTAGTGCCTGAGACTACGATGCCATCTGGTTCATTGGCAATGCTTTCCCAGATATATCAACGCCAAGAGGTCATCCTCCAGAAATTAAAGAAAGACAAGGAGCAAAACTCGATCTTTGGCAGTATGTTCATGTCAGGGACCATGCCATGAAGAAAACACCAGCAGACATGTCTTTCTATACATTTCTAGCATTCTCTGAGTTTCTTGCTTACCTCCTTGCCAAGGATGGCATGTCAGCCAAACCACACTCTGTCCACACACTGACCAGTCTGATGCCACCATTGTTTAAGAATTCTATGTCCATTGTTGCGCGTAATAAGTGCTACGCAATTGTGCAAGTATACACGTCGCAAGTTATAGTATAAAAGATATCGTCTCCACAGGGATTGGTGCCACTTCAAGAATCTAGTCTCTTGCACTGTAAAAAGTAAAAACACAAGTGAAGGATTATAGAAGTTTTAACTAATAACTAATCTAGAAAGCAATTAAGTAAAAGAAAAGATGAATTCGAATGAGAGAGATAGGCTAGGTTATCGTGAGTTGAGGTGTGATAGCCGATTGGATTGTCTTGGTAAAGAGTGCATGGGCAACTCGGTTGCCGTGGCGACTTGCACAACGGGGTTGCCTTGGCAACTAATTGATGGTTGCTTGGGCGACTAGTTGGGCAACTACTTGGGCGATCGGGCAGCAACTTCAAGGTTCGGCGGAGCGTTCTTCAATGGTTTCTTCTTATCCCTAAGTCGAAACTCTAGCTACTTGTGCATGCCTTGATAATACATCCTGCGTGAATCAAGGGTGAACAACAACCAATCTTGCGCTCCTCTTAGCCGTTGAAATCCTTAACTTATTCCTAAGCCGGATTAATCTTCACCATCATTGGATTGAATAAAGATCATATTCATTCGTTTCTTGAATCTAACTCTCCCGATATTAGATAAATGGATGAAATCACGAGATCCTCTCCCAATTCACTGCAAAACAATAATAAGAATCAAGAATGAATAAACCTTGAAATAGAAAAGTGCAAACTCTTATTACCTAAACAAAAACCAATAGTTTCTCACAATCTCAAAACACAATAACCATAGCCAAGTAAATTTAGTTCATGGCTAGGTTCCAAAGAAACACAAGATAATTAATCCCTAGCATGAACCCAATCGAACAAAGATGAAGGAAGAGGCTTGTCGAAATCCTCCTTGCCCTTGATGCTTGTCGAAAATTTTCTCCTCTTGCCCTACTTGGACTTGCCGAAATTTCCCTCTTCCTCTCTCTTGTCGAAATTTCTCTATTTTTCTCTCCATTGAATTGTCGAAATCTCTTGCTATTTATAGGGCTAGGCCAAAGTCCTTCTTTGAGGAGGAGTTTGAGTTGGAATTAAATTATCTTTAAAGAATATAATTCTTTATTATAATTTTATTCCTATTAGAACTTCTCCTATCCACTTGGAATTTAATTCTTCTTTAATCTCTGCATGGCAATCAAATTCCTTTGGGCTTGGACCTTGCTCCATGTCATCTTGGGCTTGTAAAATCATGAATTTCGACATCCATATTGCTTTTGGTCTTTGTCGACAAATGCCATGGCAACTGGCTTGGCGTCTCCTTCATGCACTTTGCCTGCAACTAGCTCGGCATATCCTTCATGCATTGCCCTGCAACTAGCTCGGCATTGCTTTGGCAAGTGATCCTGCACATACACACAAAAACACACCAAAGCAGCATCTATTTCCACAAAAATCACCAAGTTATGTAATCAAGCTCAACGATTGAAGGAAACATGGATTAATGCATGAATGGCTAACTATGCAACTAATATGAGCCTAAGTCTAACAATAATATGAGTAAAAAGGGTAAGAAAAATAGTACTTTTGAACACTTATCACACCCCCAAACTCGAACTATTGCTTGTCCTCAAGCAATGCAAACTCATAATTACCTGCCAAGACTTCAAATTTTCACAAACTTAGCTTTGAACTTGATTTCAATTCTCTCAACCGGGCACAAAGTATGATTGGCTTTTTATTTTTCGAAAAACTGATGAATTACTCGGAATCAAACTATAATGCTTGTGAGTGTGTGCGGAGTTGTGTGCAAGTTGATTTTTCGGATTCTATGCAAACAATAGGTTTTCAAATTACTTCATTGGGTTCTTTTTAACATGTTTTAACTAGAGCCAATTTCGGGCACCTCTAGTGTTTTATTTTTAGTTTTCTTAAGTTAATTTAATCGACTAGAGCCGGTTTCGCACCTCTAGTTAAAATTTTTAACACATCCTAGAGCCAGTTTCGGCACCTCTAGTGAATTTTTTTAGCACATGCTAGAGCCAATTTCGGGCACCTCTAACATTCATCCAATTTTTATTCTAATCCCCCAGTTTGTTAATTATCAACCTAAGTTTACTAGAACTCCTTAAATCAATCAAACCACAACAGTGTTTCATCAAATTTAGCATCATAGTAAAATTCTAAGTTTTTCCATGGTTATCCTAGAATAAAAATTCTATCAATTAAGTGCATTGGTAAAGTCATCATTGAATATTCATCAAATCTAAGCAATTCTTGTTCCAATTAAAGGCATGGCAAGCAATTTATGTATCCTAAATGTAATGCTTAAGATTAATGTAACTAAACATGGTAATTACTAATAACAATCCCCCCCAAACTCGAGTGAGGCATTGTCCTCAATGCATGCATAAAAATAACGAAAAATAAATATAAAAATAAAATGCATACGAGGAATTACTCCGAGAGTTCGTCATCGTAGATGATTAGTTTCCTTCTAGTTGGCGTCTTGACTTTCTTGCTTGAACGCGATGGTTGTTTTCTTGTTGCCGGTGGTGGAATCGATCCTCGTACGGGGTTGCCGTGGCATCTTCAGGGTTGGTTGCCGTGGCATCAGCTTGTGCATGCATGAAGTAAGTTGTCGCGGCATCTTCTTCATTGGTTGCCGGGGCAATGATCTTGGCAGTAAATTTCCTTAGCATAGTAGTTGTGAGTCTTGTTGTGAAAAAGAAAATAAAGAAAACCTGAAAACTAAAGATAATGAAGAAAAAAATAAAATATCTCCTAAAATTAAAAATAAAAATAAAAAGAAAAAGAAAAAGGAAATCTTGAGAGAGAGAGCATGCTCATGCATCTCCTAAGTTGACCACTTCCTTGTTACGTTCCACATGGGCACCATTGTAGTGCTTCAATCTTTGTCCATTAACTTTGAATTCATGGTTGTCGAGATGGACTTGATTATCACAAACCATGGGAGAATGGTTTGACGACTTCAAATGGTCCCGACCATCTTGATTTCAGCTTTCCCGGGAAAAGTTTTAGCCGAGAATTGAATAGGAGAACTAGTTGCCCTGGCGTGAATTGCCGTGGCAATAGTTTCTTGTCATGCCATCGCTTTGTTTTCTCCTTGTATATTCGTGCATTGTTATAGGCGAGTGCACGAAATTCTTCTATCTCATTGAGATCCATCAAGCGCTTTTGTCCGCACTTTCCCAATCCATATTCACGGTCTTGATTGCCCAAAGACGCCTTGTGCTCGATTTCCACCGGTAGATGACATGTTTTACCATAGACAAGCCGGAAGGGGACATACCTAATGGTGTTTTGAATGCAGTGCGATATGCCCAAAGTCGTCATCTAGTCTTAATGACCAATCCTTCCTTGAGGGATTTACAACTTTCTCGAGTATTCCCTTCAACTCCCGGTTGGAAATTTCGCTTGCCCGTTGGTTTGTGGGTGATATGCCGTGGCGATCTTGTGTGATATGCCAAGCGTTGCAACATCTTGGCAATTAGTCTGTTGTCAAAATGCTTGCCCCGTCGCTGATAATTGCTCTCGGCATCCCAAACCGTAAATATGTTTTTCTGCAGGAATCGTTGCACGGTCTTGGAATCGTCGTTGGGAACTGCAGCGCCTCTACCCATTTAGACACATAGTCGACGGCGAGTAAGATGTAGAGGTTGCCGAATGAAGATGGGAAAGGTCCCATAAAATCGATCCCCATACATCGAACAGTTCCACCTCGATGATGTTCGAGTGGCATCTCATGTCGCCTAGAGATATTGCCCGCCTTCGCAACGATCACATTGCTTGTAAAAGTCTTGGGCATCTTTGTACAATGTTGGCCAATACAACCCGGATTGCAAGACTTTGGCGCGATACGAGTTCCTCCAAAATGTCCTCCATAGGGTGAAGAATGGCATTGTCGGAGTACATTCTGTTGCTCTTCTTCGAGGACACATCGGCGTATAACCCGATCTGCACATTGTTTAAACAAAAGAGGCTCGTCCCAAAAGTAATGCTTAGCATTATGGCGGAACCGCTTCTTCCCTTGGTGAGTAATGCCATACGGAAAAATACCACAAACAAGGAAGTTAACTAAATCTGCGTACCAAGGTATTGCCGGGGCATGTCTTTGTCGTAGTGTCTGCTCCCAAAATTGCTGAGGCGTGCTCGTCAAAATCTGCCGCGGCATCAAGAGTTGCCGAGGCGTGTGCTTCCATGGTTTCCGAGGCGTCATGGGCTGCCGAGGCGTCAAGGGTTTCGAGGCGATTAGAATTTGTTCATCCGGGAATGCATCACATATCTCTAGATCCGCGTCCTCCTCCCTATTGCGTTCCAAACGTGATAAGTGATCGCCACTTGATTTTCTGTTCCTTTCCTGTCCTTAATTTCAATATCAAATTCTTGTAAAAGTAATATCCAACGAATCAAACGAGGTTTAGCATCCTTTTTAGCAAATAAGTATTTGATTGCCGAATGGTCCGTATGAACAATTACCTTTGTACCAATTAAATAGGATCGAACTTGTCAAATGCGAAAACTACAGCTAGTAACTCTTTCTCCGTTGTTGTGTAATTCACTTGAGCATCGTTAAGAGTTTTACTAGCGTAGTATATCACATGGAATGTCTTACCTGTGCGTTGGCCTAGGGACTGCTCCTACCACAAATCACTTGCATCACACATGAGCTCAAAAGGTAGCGTCAATCTGTGGAACAACAATGGGTGCCGAGGCAAGTTTTTTCTTTAGGGTTTCAAATGCTTGAGTGCAAGAATCAAGAATCATCAAAATCGAAGACTTTATCCTGTTCAAGCAGACACACAAAGGTTTAGTGATTTTAGAAAAGTTATGAATGAACCTCCTGTAAAAACCTGCATGTCCGAGAAAACTTCAATTCTTTTAACCCGAATTTGGTGGGGTAATCTCTCGATCACGTCCACCTTGGCTTTGTCTACTTCAATTCCCTTGGATGAAATCTTATGGCCGAGCACTATTCCTTCATCTACCATAAAGTGGCATTTCTCCCAATTGAGGACTAAATCCGTTTCTTCGCATCTTGCCAACACCCTCTCTAAATTGCCGAGACAGCCGTCGAAGTCATTACCAAAAACCGAAAATCATCCATGAAGATCTCAAGGAAGTCTTCGACCATGTCTGAAAAGCGCCATCATGCATCTTTGGAAGGTTGCGGGGCGTTACACAATCCGAACGGCATCCTTCGGAAGGCATAAGTACCGTAGGGGCATGTGAAGGTTGTCTTTTCTTGATCTTCCGGTGCTATGGCAATCTGATTGTAACCTGAATAACCATCAAGAAAAAAAGTAAAAAGGTTTACCCGCAAGACGGTCAAGCATTTGATCAATAAAGGGTAATGGGAAGTGATCTTTCCTAGTGGCTTTGTTTAGCTTTCGATAGTCCATACAAACCCTCCAACCGGTCACAGTCTGGTTGGGATAAGTTCATTATTTTCATTGCTTACCACTGTTATACCTCCTTTTTCGGCACACATTGTACCGGACTTACCTAATGTACTATCGGAGATAGGGTATATAATGCCGCGTCAAGCCACTTGATGATTTCTTTCATTACAACCCCTTTCATGGCATGATTCAGTCTCCTCTGGGCCTCAATTGAAGGTTTGTGATCATCTTCCAACAAGATCTTGTGCATGCACACCGCAGGCTAATTCCCTTCAAGTCGGCAATTGTCCACCCTATTGCCTTTTTATGTAGCTTCAACATGTTGATCAGCTTCTTTTCTGCTCAGGCTGTAACTTAGAAGAAATAATTACGGGTAATGTATTATCGGTCCCTAAGTATACATATTTCATTTTGCTCGCAATTGTTTCAACTCAAGAATTGGTGGATTTTCGATAGAGGGTTTTTCGATCTTACCTTCCTTACCCGAGTAGTCCAAAGGTTCAAAGTATGTACCGGTCGATTGACTAGCCAATTTGCCTCTTCTGGTTGTTCCTCATCGACCGGTTCTTCATACTCCTCGGGTTCCTCTTGATCGGCAATGTAGTTGCCGAGGCAACTAAATTCCTCATCGGTTAAACTCGCCCGTGGCATGAAGTAGTTGGCATTCTTCCGGATCATCGGCATGCCTTAGTGTTTGGAACACATTTAGTTTTACCTGCTGGTCATTCACCCTCATTGTGAGTTCTCCCTTTTCAACGCCGATCAAGGTTCTCCCTGCCGCTAGGAATGGTCTCCGAGAATGATAGGTGCATGCTCATCCGCTTCACAATCCAAAACAATAAAGTCAGCGGGAAAAATGAATTTATCGACTTTTACCAAGATGTCCTCGATTTTTCCCTCTGGATGCACATAGGATCTGGCTTGGCTAGCTGCAGCATAATCATGTTGTAGGTCTTGCCTTCCCGATTCCTAGTTTCAAAAAAACCGATTTAGGCATCAAGTTTATGCTAGCCCCTAGGTCGCATAGTGCTTTCCCGACATAGTGATTTCCAATAGAACAGGTATTGTGAAACTTTCGGGATCCTTCAACTTGGGCGGCATACGATTGTGCAACATTGCCATGCATCCCTCTGTTGCGGCAATTGTTTCAAACTCTCCTAGCCTTGTTCTCTTAGACACAATGTCTTTAAGAAACTTGGCATAGTTTGGCATTTGTTCAATTGCTTCCACCAATGGCAAGTTGATGTGGACTTGCTTTAGGATATCAAGAAACTTCTTGAATTGGTATTCTTGCTTTTGTCGCCTTCAACCTTTGTGGGAATGGTGGTGGAAGTCGGATATCTTCGATCTTTTCATTGGTTTGAAACCTGATTGACGGCATTACAGGACATCCGAGTTGCCGATGTGTTACCAACTCAGGTTGCCGCGGCGTGCTTATCGCAAGTTACCGAGGCGTCATTGGTTGCCGAGGCATGCTTATTGCCGTTGCCGCAGCAATTCTTGGTTCAAGATCCGAGACTTTGCCGCTAGGTTCGTCTTGATCTTTTGTGGGGTTTTGTTTGACGAGCGGGTTTGAACCTCTCTAAGTTGTTGGCCACTTCGTGGTGATTGCCTTACATTGCTCATGGCCGTTCCTCTTGCGACTTCAAGATCGCTAGGTAAACCTCCTTGTGGTCTAGTGTTCAGATTTTGAGCAAACCGTCCGACTTGATTTTCCAATGATTTGATTGCCGCCTCTTGGTTTTGCAATCTCATCTCGGTCCTGTTAATAAAAGCATCAGTTCTTTTTATGAAATTACTATTCTCAGCCATATAAGATTCAGTTTTCATCATAAAAGCATTTAGAGAATTTTCCAAAGAACTAGATGTTGTCGGTTGTTGTTGCGGCATCCATTGCCGTGGCATATTCTGCTGAATCCCGATGCTTGTGCATTCTGATTGTTCGGTTTAGAGCATTGTTGGGATTACTCCATGAAAAATTCGGTGCTTCTTCCAAGCTGGATTGTATGTATTTGACATCATGTTGTTGCCCGATTGTAATTCCCCACATAGAAGCTAGATTCCGGATTCTCGCATGCATTCGGAAGAATTATGGTTATCACCACATAACTCACAAAAAGAATCCATTACCTTGACTTCATGTGTGTTGTTTGGTTTTTGCATGTTCGGACCATCTTGGTTAAAGCGGCCAATTGTGCCAAAATTGAATCGATGATCCTAGTTCATGTATTGTGGCTTGGCGCCTAACTCCTTCTCTTCTAGTAGATGGGAATTGATAGTCATTCTTAGCCAGCCTGTTTAAAATTTGCATTGCTTCCTCCGGCGACTTATCTAAGAGTATGCCGTTTGCCGAGGCATCTAGCATCATCCTTGTTGGTGTATTCACGGCGTTGTAAAACATTGTCACTTGAGTCCACACCGGAATCCGTGTAGAGGACATTTGTGTAGAAGTTCTCTATATCGCTCCCAAGCCTCGTACATGGATTCATCATCCGCCTGCCGAAAAGAAGTAATGTCGTTCTGACGGCTTATCGATTAAATTTGTAGGATTAAATCTAGCAAGGAAATCACGACAAAGATCAGTCCAAGATGCTATGGATCCGGCAGAATGCTATTTAGCCATGCTTTCGCCCTATCCTCGTGAATAGGGGAATAATCTTAATCGTAAGACATCGGGGGTGACTCCGTGTATCTTGAACGAGTTGCAAATCTCGAGGAAAGATTTCAGATGTTGTCGTGCATCTTCGATTCTTGAGCCGCCAAATTGACCTATTGTGTTGATCATATTAAACATTACCGGTTTCAACTCAAAGTGGTCGGCTTCAATTTCGGGTGCGACAACTCCTGGGTTGAGTCCATCAAGATCTTCTTCAAGATAGTCTCGAATCGCTCGCTTTCGCAAGAATCACTCCTCCTCCCGCTCGAACATCTTGATTAATATTGCCGTCTTGATTTGCCATTGCTTCTCTTATCCTTCGCCTAAGTCCTTGTAAGGTTCGTTCGATTTACGGATCAAAGGGATATTCTCAGAAGTCGGTCTTGCCCTCGGTCATATACCAATGCAAAACCAAAGTTTGTTAGCCCTTTGAATTTTAAACAAGAAAAATAAAAAGAATGTGCAAGAAAGTAAAAACAAAGTCGCTATTGCCAATCCCCGGCAACGGCGCCAAAAACTTGTTGCGCGTAATAAGTGCTACGCAATTGTGCAAGTATACACGTCGCAAGTTATAGTATAAAAGATATCGTCTCCACAGGGATGGTGCCACTTCAAGAATCTAGTCTCTTGCACTGTAAAAAGTAAAAACACAAGTGAAGGATTATAGAAGTTTTAACTAATAACTAATCTAGAAAGCAATTAAGTAAAAGAAAAGATGAATTCGAATGAGAGAGATAGGCTAGGTTATCGTGAGTTGAGGTGTGATAGCCGATTGGATTGTCTTGGTAAAAGAGTGCATGGGCAACTCAGTTGCCGTGGCGACTTGCACAACGGGGTTGCCTTGGCAACTAATTGATGGTTGCTTGGGCGACTAGTTGGGCAACTACTTGGGCGACTGGGCAGCAACTTCAAGGTTCGGCGGAGCGTTCTTCAATGGTTTCTTCTTATCCCTAAGTCGAAACTCTAGCTACTTGTGCATGCCTTGATAATACATCCCTGCGTGAATCAAGGGTGAACAACAACCAATCTTGCGCTCCTCTTAGCCGTTGAAATCCTTAACTTATTCCTAAGCCGGATTAATCTTCACCATCATTGGATTGAATAAAGATCATATTCATTCGTTTCTTGAATCTAACTCTCCCGATATTAGATAAATGGATGAAATCACGAGATCCTCTCCCAATTCACTCGCAAACAATAATAAGAATCAAGAATGAATAAACCTTGAAATAGAAAAGTGCAAACTCTTATTACCTAAACAAAAACCAATAGTTTCTCACAATCTCAAAACACAATAACCATAGCCAAGTAAATTTAGTTCATGGCTAGGTTCCAAAGAAACACAAGATAATTAATCCCTAGCATGAACCCAATCGAACAAAGATGAAGGAAGAGGCTTGTCGAAATCCTCCTTGCCCTTGATGCTTGTCGAAAATTTTCTCCTCTTGCCCTACTTGGACTTGCCGAAATTTCCCTCTTCCTCTCTCTTGTCGAAATTTCTCTATTTTTCTCTCCATTGAATTGTCGAAATCTCTTGCTATTTATAGGGCTAGGCCAAAGTCCTTCTTTGAGGAGGAGTTTGAGTTGGAATTAAATTATCTTTAAAGAATATAATTCTTTATTATAATTTTATTCCTATTAGAACTTCTCCTATCCACTTGGAATTTAATTCTTCTTTAATCTCTGCATGGCAATCAAATTCCTTTGGGCTTGGACCTTGCTCCATGTCATCTTGGGCTTGTAAAATCATGAATTTCGACATCCATATTGCTTTTGGTCTTTGTCGACAAATGCCATGGCAACTGGCTTGGCGTCTCTTCATCATGCACCGCCTGCAACTAGCTCGGCATATCCTTCATGCATTGCCCCGCAACTAGCTCGGCATTGCTTTGGCAAGTGATCCTGCACATACACACAAAAACACACCAAAGCAGCATCTATTTCCACAAAAATCACCAAGTTATGTAATCAAGCTCAACGATTGAAGGAAACATGGATTAATGCATGAATGGCTAACTATGCAACTAATATGAGCCTAAGTCTAACAATAATATGAGTAAAAAGGGTAAGAAAAATAGTACTTTTGAACACTTATCACACCCCAAACTCGAACTATTGCTTGTCCTCAAGCAATGCAAACTCATAATTACCTGCCAAGACTTCAAATTTTCACAAACTTAGCTTTGAACTTGATTTCAATTCTCTCAACCGGGCACAAAGTATGATTGGCTTTTTATTTTTCAGAAAACGATGAATTACTCGGAATCAAACTATAATGCTTGTGAGTGTGTGCGGAGTTGTGTGCAAGTTGATTTTTCGATTCTATGCAAACAATAGGTTTTCAAATTACTTCATTGGGTTCTTTTTAACATGTTTTAACTAGAGCCAATTTCGGCACCTCTAGTGTTTTATTTTTAGTTTTCTTAAGTTAATTTAATCGACTAGAGCCGGTTTGCACCTCTAGTTAAAATTTTTTAACACATCCTAGAGCCGATTTGGGCACCTCTAGTGAATTTTTTTAGCACATGCTAGAGCCAATTTCGGGCACCTCTAACATTCATCCAATTTTTATTCTAATCCCCAGTTTTGTTAATTATCAACCTAAGTTTACTAGAACTCCTTAAATCAATCAAACCACAACAAATGTTTCATCAAATTTAGCATCATAGTAAAATTCTAAGTTTTTCCATGGTTATCCTAGAATAAAAATTCTATCAATTAAGTGCATTGGTAAAGTCATCATTGAATATTCATCAAATCTAAGCAATTCTTGTTCCAATTAAAGGCATGGCAAGCAATTTATGTATCCTAAATGTAATGCTTAAGATTAATGTAACTAAACATGGTAATTACTAATAACAATCCCCCCCAAACTCGAGTGAGGCATTGTCCTCAATGCATGCATAAAAATAACGAAAAATAAATATAAAAATAAAATGCATACGAGGAATTACTCCGAGAGTTCGTCATCGTAGATGATTAGTTTCCTTCTAGTTGGCGTCTTGACTTTCTTGCTTGAACGCGATGGTTGTTTTCTTGTTGCCGGTGGTGGAATCGATCCTCGTACGGGGTTGCCGTGGCATCTTCGGGGTTGGTTGCCGTGGCATCAGCTTGTGCATGCATGAAGTAAGTTGTCGCGGCATCTTCTTCATTGGTTGCCGGGCAATGATCTTGGCAGTAAATTTCCTTAGCATAGTAGTTGTGAGTCTTGTTGTGAAAAAGAAAATAAAGAAAACCTCTGAAAACTAAAGATAATGAAGAAAAAAATAAATATCTCCTAAAATTAAAAATAAAAATAAAAAGAAAAAGAAAAAGGAAATATCGAGAGGAGAGCATGCTCATGCATCTCCTAAGTTGACCACTTCCTTGTTACGTTCCACATGGGCACCATTGTAGTGCTTCAATCTTTGTCCATTAACTTTGAATTCATGGTTGTCGAGATGGACTTGATTATCACAAAGACCATGGGAGAATGGTTTGACGACTTCAAATGGTCCCGACCATCTTGATTTCAGCTTTCCCGGGAAAAGTTTTAGCCGAGAATTGAATAGGAGAACTAGTTGCCCTGGCGTGAATTGCCGTGGCAATAGTTTCTTGTCATGCCATCGCTTTGTTTTCTCCTTGTATATTCGTGCATTGTTATAGGCGAGTGCACGAAATTCTTCTATCTCATTGAGATCCATCAAGCGCTTTTGTCCGGCACTTTCCCAATCCATATTCACGGTCTTGATTGCCCAGTACGCCTTGTGCTCGATTTCCACCGGTAGATGACATGTTTTACCATAGACAAGCCGGAAGGGGGACATACCAGGTTGGGATTCACTTTAGTCCTTCACTAACTTTCATTTCGAAATAGGTCCCCCATATTTCTTTTCTTGACATTTCAATCCCTTAACTTTCATAACATGCTTGAATCATCAATTCTATCAATTTTCCATAAATTCAAGACCAATCCTTATTTTTTCCTAAATTGCCGAATTGGTCCTTTAACTTTCAAAATTTTTCATTTTGGTCCCTAATCATCAATTCAAGCTAATTTCATCATAAATAAATAATTCCAATGTTAAAATAAAATTTTCAATAATTTCCCATAATTCTCCAATATTTTGAATTGGTCACTAATTTCTTAACTTGTGGAAATTATTCAATCAATCATCAAAATTAAGCTTACAACATCATATTCTACTCAATATCATCCTTAATTTAGCTTCTTAAACAAACCCCCCAAATTTTAGGGTTAGGGTTTATAATCTCTAACATGGAATTTATCCAAATCCAACCTTAATTCCATGTTTAAATCATCTAATAAACTAACTACAAGTCTAATTCCATCATCAACTTCAATTTCTACAATCAATCTTCATTCAGACATAACTCATACTTGATTCTTATCATACAAAAATACTATCAAATTGAAGAGAATCAAGTGTAGAACAACTTACCCAAATAAACTTTGCTTGAAACTAGTCTTGATTTTCTTCAAAATTGGCTTGAAAGTTGAAAATTTTTCTTTCCTCTTCTTTCTTCTAGCTTTCGAATAGCAAGCTGATGGTAAAGATGACTTTTTTTTATCATCTTTTAGTATAGTTAATCCATGCGTTTAATTAAATGAATTTTTAATTCATTTAAATAGTGAAAATTACCATCTTGCCCTTTTATTATAATGGCCAAGATTTAATCTCATCAAAATCAATGGCCAAGATCAACTCCATGTGTTTTTCATCTTTCAAATTTACCCTCAAAGTTTTCAAATATTTCAAAAATGCCATACATGGCAAATGTTCAATTTGCCCTCCAACTAGACTTTATTTACAACAAGTCTTGAAAATTGCCATGCCATCACCATCTAACTAAATATAGTTAGAATCCAACCAAATATAATAAATTTCTCATAAAATAATATTTTATGAGTTTTCCATAATTTCTTGGAACCGTCTTTAAAATTTCAGCTCAATATGATATACCGATAATTACCGAGAAATTTTATCAGATACATTTCCTCTTAGAAATCTTATCTCCACAATCCATTTCGAATATTATTGACTTAAAACGAATCCTTTTTATCATTCAAAATATTAAATATGGGACATTCCCATAAGGTCACCCATCCTTGGACTACTCTGGCTTGAGCACGCTTGACAATTTTTATTTGATCCAAAAATGCTAATAATATAGGCCTCGTACGAAAAATCCGAGTAACACGGAAATGCCACTCTTGGGGGTGAACTATTCATTTACGAGGTTAACTCACATAACTTTTGGAAACTACACATTGGTCCCTAAACTTTTCCAAGTTTACACTTTTACCCCTTAGACTTTCAAAAATTTCATTTTGGTCATTAGTCCAAAAATTGGGATATTATAATTCCTCCCCCTATAAGAAAATTCTTCCTCGAATTTTTTCAACGTATAGTCTTTTTAAACAAGTTTGGATACTACTTTTTTCATTCTTTCTTTGGATTCCCAAGTGGCTTCCTCAACTTTATGGTTCCTCCAAAGAACTTTAACCAATAGAATTTTCTTATTTCTTAATTCTTTAACTTCATGTGCTAGGATTTTCACTGGTTCTTCTTCATAGATCAGATCAGATCCGATTGTAGTTCGATTTTCTCAGAAAAATCACATGTGAAGGATCCGATCGATACCTCCGTAGCATGGACACATGAAACACATCATGTATCTTACTCATATCTGGAGGCAATGCCAATTGATAAGCCACTGGTCCCACCCTTTTCAAAATTTTGTAAGGCCCAATAAATCTAGGACTGAGCTTTCCTTTCCGCCCAAACCTTAATATTTTCTTCCAAGGAGAAACCTTTAGGAATAGTTTTTCTCCCACTTCATACTCAATATCTTTTCTTTTCTTATCCGTATAAGCTTTTTTGTCGATCCGCTGTGGCCTTGAGATTATGCTGAATAATCCTTACTTTATCTTCCATGTCTTGTGTTAAGTCAACTCCTCCAATGTTTGAGTCATTCTGTACATTTCGATCTTGCAATTCGAACCAATAAAGAGGAGTTCGACACTTTATTCCATACAATGCTTCGAAATGTGCCATCTTTATACTCGCTTGATAACTATTATTATAAGCAAATTCAGCCAAAGGAAAGCATTTTTCCCATAATACTGCAAACTTGATCACACAAGCCCGTAACATATCTTCCAAAGTTTGTATGACCCTTTCAGATTGTCCATCTGTTTGCGGATGAAAGGCTATACTAAAATTTAATTTAGTACCCAACGCTTCATGCAATGCAACCCAAAATCTCGAAGTAAATCTTGGATCTTTGTTTGATACTATCGATACTAGAACACCATGTAATCTTACTATCTCTCGAACATAAAGTTCTGCATATTTATCCAGTGAATAGTCCATTTGGACTGGGATAAAATGACCAGACTTTGTTAAGCGATCAACAATGACCCAGATCGAATCCTTTTTACTTGGTGTAGCTAGTAATCCAGATATAAAATCCATCGTTACTTGCTCCCATTTCCATTGAGGAATAGAAATAGGTTGGAGTAATCCAGAAGGTACTTGATGTTCAGCTTTTACTTGTTGACATGTTAAGCACTTTGCCGTAAATTTCGAGATTGCTCTTTTCATTCCTGGCCACCAGTATCGAGTCTTCAAATCTTGATACATCTTATTACTTCCTGGGTGCATGGTCAATGGGCTATAATGGGCCTCTGTTAATATCTCTTTCTCCAGGTTGTCATTGTTAGGAATATATACTTTACCTCTATAATATAGACAACCATTAGGCCTAATCTCATAATCTTACACCTTTCCTGCTTCAGCTTGTCTTCTCTTTTCAAGACATTCTTCATCTGAAGACTGCAAATCTTTGATTCGATCCAATAAAGTTGGTTTTAATTGAAATTCTGCAGTTAAAGAACCATCTTGTCCCACCGATAATTTTGCATTCATCATGCGCAGAGCAAAAAAATATCTTTCGACTAAGAGCATCTACGACTACATTAGCCTTTCCAGGGTGGTAATCGATAACCACGTCATAATCCTTTAAAAAATTCAACCCACCTTCGTTGTCGCAGATTCAGATCCTTTTGATTCATCAGGTACTTTAAACTCTTATGATCCGTGTAAATGTGACATTTCTCACCATACAAATAATGTCGCCAGATTTTCAAAGCAAAAATCATAGCTGCCATTTCCAAATCATGCGTTGGATAGTTCTTTTCATGAGTTTTCAACTGCCTTGATGCATAGGCTGCCACACGACCTTCTTGCATTAGCGCGTAACCCAATCCACAATGAGATGCATCACTGTACAGAGTATATTCTTTTCATTGTTCTGGCTGAATTAAAACTGGTGCTTCCGTTAGGACTTTCTTTAATCTTTCAAAACTCTCATGACACTTCTATGTCCATACAAAAGGAATACCCTTTCGTAGCAGTTGGGTAAGAGGCATAGCAATGATGGAAAAATTCTGTACAAAGCGCCTATAATATCCAGCTAATCCCAAGAAACTCCGAACTTCTAAGACATTTTTCGGCGCCTCCCATTCAAGAATATCTTGTATTTTCTTGGGATCAACTCTTATTCCTTCTGATGACACTACATGTCCAAGGAAAGTCACTTCCGACAACCAGAACTCACATTTGGAATACTTGACATAAATTTGCTTATCTCTTAAAGTCTATAATACCACTCGAAGATGATAATCATGCTCAGCTTCTGTCTTCGAGTATACCAAGATGTTATCTATAAAAACCACGACAAACTGATCCAGATAGACTTGGAATACCCTATTCATCAGATCCATGAATGCTGCAGGGGCATTTGTAAGTCCAAATGGCATTATTAGAAACTCGTAATATCCATAACGAGTTCTGAATGCTGTCTTTGGTACAACTTCTTCTTTAACTTTAAGCTGATAGTATCCCGATCGAAGATCTATCTTCGAAAACATCGCTGCACCTCTAAGCTGGTCAAATAGATCTTCAATCCTTGGTAGTGGATACTTGTTCTTAATAGTTACTTTATTTAATTGTCGGTAATCTTTACATAATCATAGGGAACCATCCTTCTTCTTTACAAATAGCACTGGAGCACCCCATGGTGATACACTCGGTCAAATTTAACACCGGTCTAGCAATTCTTGCAATTGAGCTTTTAGTTCCCTTAACTCCGTAGGCGCCATTCTATATGGTGCCATTGATACCGGTTCAGTTCCAGGATAAACATCAATCCCAAACTGTATTTCCCTATTCGGAGGCAAACCTGGTAGTTCATCCGGAAATACATCAAGAAATTCCCTCATAGTTGGGATATCTTCAATCTTCTTAGGTGACTTTTGAGTATCCACCACATAAATCAAACATGCTTCACATCCATTGTTTAACAGCCTTTGAGCTGTTATTGCAGAGATTACCGACTCTAAACAATCAGCTCTTTCTCCTACAAAGATTACTTCAGAACCATTGGGTTCCTGAAGTATCAACCTTTTCTTCTTACATTTTACATCTGCATCATACGCAGATAACCAATCCATTCCAAGAATGACTTCAAATTCATGGAATGGAAATTCTATTAAGTCTGTTGGAAACTTAATCCCTTGAATTTCTAGGGGACAACTCTTACATATTCTAGTCACTCGTGCGCTATGTCCAAGAGGATTACTGCCAATCACATTACTAGATATTTTCTTCATAGGAATCTTTCTTCGTTCTACTATTTTAGTACCAATATATATTAATCGAACCGGAATCAATTAAAACAATTTCAGGTTATTTCCATAGCCTTCGCTCCATTCATAGCCTCTTAAAAATTTTGATAAATTCATGCCCAATAGAATATCTTTGGGCCTTGGATAAAATTTCTCTATAAACCATTCACATATAAACCTTTCGATCAGCATCAATTTAACTGCGTACCGACTCAGTCTATTAAAATCTAACTGGTACTCATAAACAGTACGAGTACCTTGTTTCAAACTTAGGATTGCTGCACATTTCTCTTTTAACTGGTTGCCAACATACTTGGCTTTAAACGTTCTTCTTTCTTCTCTTGATTCCCATAATTAAATATTTATCGCAATCCATCAATACTTAACATCATCTATTTCTACTGAAACTTATTCATATTATTGAGGAGCATAATCAAGTTACACAGTAGTACATCAATAACATGACATCCTAGGGGCATGTACTTAACTTTAAATCACATTAAACTCGGTTTAGTCTCCAGAATTGGCTAAACCTATAGCTTTGATACTAATTAAATGTAACACCCTTAACACATACTCATATACCGAATATACACTAAAGATGTTACAGAGTTGTTAAAGAAAACTTGACTTGATTTTTTTAATAAACTTTCCCTTGTAGTCTAACCCCTTTATGTTTTAAAATTAAAAACTACGTCATTCTATAGCAGCTAGTTATAACCCTGAATTATTTATAAAATTTATAAATGTGTTATTGAAATAAAAATATAATTCAGGGAGACAACTACGTACCCTGCCTAGACCCTTTCTTGATTTTAAAATTTCTACGCGATTAGCGTTAAACTATACTTAACTATATCGAGAAAATATAATTACTTATAGCAAACCATTTTTCTAAATTCATACATTCGTAATAACGCATAAACACATTATAAACTTAAGTTTACGAAATAGTTTGTCTAATTAAAACTCACATACATACTTGTACATGCCCACTAGACATCGACCATAATTTAAGATGTACGTACCGTGATTACTAATATAACTTGATTTTCCAATTTAATAGCTTCTTCTTGCCATTCTACGCGGGAAAACCTACGTGTGAAATAACACACGCTAAGTACGAACTTAGTAAGGCAATTAAACTTAATTATTTACACATGAAGTGACGATATATATATTACTTCATATAAGAGTGCATTTCATATTTCTCTATGACAAGGCAAGTATATCACAATGATCATAATTATCATGTATATAATATTTCATATATTTCATATATCATTTTCATATAATTCATGTAGCATCTATCATATACTGCATGTATCATGTATCATATAGATCGTGCATCATCAATATCATGTATCATCACTATCATGAGATGCATGTATCCTCATTATCTTGTATCACCACTATCATGTGATTCATGTATCATCATTATCATATAAATCTTGTATCATACTATCATATAAGTCATTCATCATCTTTAACATGTGAATCATGTGTCATGTTGACATATAAGTCGTGTATTATCTTTGTCATGTAAATCATGTATCATGTCACATTTCTATCATATGTCATGTACTTCTTTGTCATGTAACATGTAACTATGTAACATCTGTATCACGTAGAACATATATCACTTCTATCATATAAATCATGTATCATCATGCAGTCATTTGCATGCTCAGGATCTACCATGTAATCATCATGTTATTATTAACATCGTGTCTGGCTAGAGACCCATGGAAACCCCGTAGCCTATCTGCACCGTAGTGCCTTGTAGAGTACGTACTCGGGAGGACGCTCTTTGCTCCTTATATTAAAAACACCTCGCTAGTGCCATTTGCACCCCAGGGTGTATCTTGTTTCATTTTAATCTTATTATTATCCAAATTTCATGTATGCATAATGCATCATCATTTATTCAAACAATAATCTGTACCTGGTATTCCATCAAGCTTGTCATGTCGAGCAATGTATCATATCATGTATTGTAGAGAAATGCAATTCCATCTTCAATGTAATGCAAACATTTAGAAATGCACTCACCTGAGCCATGAATAGTATGTCCCACTAAGCTTACTCGAGGTTCTTATCTTTCTTTTTATCACTAGTCCTCTTTCGATCTTTTTTATAACTATATAAGACCAATCGAACATATACATCATTTCTCTTGCGTTAAACTTAAATCTAACATTGCTAACTTGATTCTTAAACATAACTATTCGAATATAATTTTTTTTGAAAATTTCCCCAATATTCTTCAAATTTGCCGAATTGGTCCCTAGATCCTTAGTGACCATTTTAAACATTAAACAATTGTTCAAACCCAATTTTGAACAATTTCCCTAATTAATTACTTATTTTGGACTATTTCCTTTTTAGTCCTCAAACGTTATAAAAGTGACATTTTGGTCACTACATTGCTTTTGTACATTAAATTAATGTACAATTAAACCATTTATTTATTTCTAACATCCTTATAAATTTTCCTTCAACTTTTAAACTTTATTCACTTTAGCCCTTCACTAACTTTCATTTCGAAATAGGTCCCCCATATTTATTTTCTTGACATTTCAATCCCTTAACTTTCATAACATGCTTGAATCTTCAATTCTATCAATTTTCCATAAATTCAAGATCAATCCCTAATTTTCCCTAAATTGCTGAATTGGTCCTTCAACTTTAATTTTTTTTCATTTTGGTCCCTAATCATCAATTCAAGCTAATTTCATCATAATTAAATAATTCCAATGTTAAAACAAAATTTTCAATAATTTCCCCTAATTCTCCAATATTTTGAATTGGTCACTAATTTCTCAACTTGGGGAAATTATTCAATCAATCATCAAAATTAAGCTTACAACATCATATTATACTCAATATCATCCTTAATTTAGCTTCTTAACAAAACCCCCCAAATTTTAGGGTTAGGGTTTATAATCTCTAACATGGAATTTATCCAAATCCAACCTTAATTCCATGTTTAAATCATCAAATTAACTAACTACAAGTCTAATTCCATCATCAACTTCAATTTCTACAATCAATCTTCATTCAAACATAACTCATACTTGATTCTTATCATACAAAAATACTATCAAATTGAAGAGAATTAAGTGTAGAACAGCTTACCCAAATAAACTTTGCTTGAACCTAGTCTTGATTTTCTTCAAAATTGGCTTGAAAGTTGAAAATTTTTCTTTCCTCTTCTTTCTTCTAACTTTCGAACAACAAGCTGATGGTAAAGATGATTTTTTTATCATCTTTTAGTATATTTAATCCATGTTTTTAATTAAATGAATGTTTAATTCATTTAAATAGTGAAATTGCCATCTTGCCTTTTTATTATAATGTCCAAGATTTAATCTCATCAAAATCAATGGCCAAGATCAAATCCATGTGTTTTTCATCTTTCAAATTTACCCTCAAAGTTTTAAAATATTTCAAAAATGCCATCCATGGAAAATGTCTAATTTGCCCTCCAACTAGACTTTATTTACAACAAGTCTTGAAAATTGCCATTCCATCACCATCTAACTAAATATAGTTAGAATCCAACCAAATATAATAAATTTCTCATAAAATAATATTTTATGAGTTTTCCATAATTTCTTGGAACCGTCTTTAAAATTTCAGCTCGATCTGATATACCGATAATTACCGAGAAATTTTATCGGATACATTTCCTCTTAGAAATATTATCTCCACAATCTATTTCGAATATTATTAACTTAAAACGAATCCTTTTTATCATTCAAAATATTAAATATGGGACATTCCCATAAGGTCACCCATCCTTGGACTACTTTGGCTTGAGCACGCTTAACAATTTTTATTTGATCCAAAAAATGCTAATAATACATGCCTCGTACGAAAAATCCAAGTAACACAAAAATTCCACTCTTGGGGGTGAATTATTCATTTGCGGGGTTAACTTACATAACTTTTGAAAATTACACATTGGTCCCTAAACTTTTCCAAGTTTACACTTTTACCCCCTAGAGTTTCAAAAATTTTATTTTGGTCATTAGTCCAAAAATTGGGATATTACAGAACAACCTACCAATCCTCATCTTTGTTTTTTTTTCTTTTTTCCATTACACGTCAATGCAATACATCTCCACTGTTTCACTCCACCATTAAACCAATTGCCCATCTACTTCATCTTTTCCTTACTTCCTTCCTCTCTTGAACTCTTATGTTTATCTTTCTTATTTTACTTTTTTTTTCCAATCAAGAACCCACAAGAACCTCAAAATCATGGCCAGAAATCTCAAAACCATGCTCGGAGCAAGTTCTTCACGAGCACTTAAGCCTTTTTTTCCGGCGATTTACATTACCACTCATTGAGAAGTGATTCCTTGCTAAGTTTGCCAGTCGAAAGGTATGGGAGGAGCAAGGGTTCGAGTTTGATGTTTTCCAAAAGAACTATGGGTTCGAAGCTTCAATCTTTAAGATCATCAAAGACCATAAGTGGCAAATTTTCTGCGAACAACCAAGACCGGGAAACATCTCATGGGTAAGGGAATTCTATTCGCATGTTTCAAATCAAGATAACCCTTGTGTTTTTGTGCGAGGTAGGGCGATTCTTGTTGATGCCGCTGCCATCAACGCATACTTTGAGCTCTATGTGGAAAAGGACGAGCATACCAAGTTTGTTGAACACATCATAGTCGAAGCCGCGTGGAATGACGGAACCTTGAAGGGAACAGTAAATCGCATCTTGCTAAAACCCACGGCCAAAGTATGGAATAACTTCTTAAAGACTCGTTTGATGCCTACTACCCAAAAGACTACTGCTTCTTATTCTCATTTATTATTGCTTCATTCTATTTTGCACAAGCGTACTATTGATATTGGAAAGATAATTGTTGATAAAATTTCCAGATTATTCAAACGGGAGCATGTGCCAACCGATGCTATGGATGAGAAATTACCTGAAAGAAGTGGGTAGACACGGAGTCACTATGTGCGAATGATGGGAGAAGAGCAACCACAGAAACCAGCAGCTGCAAAGACGTCATCTGCCAGCTACTGCCGAGGCAAGTGCACATGCCTCGACAAGCATTCATGAGATTATCCTCCATCCTTTGACACACGGTTGGACCAGATGGAGGAGCGCCAACTGTTGTTGATGCGTTACATGAAGGACCGCGACACAGCCCTCACGAGAGTGATCCTGGATAATTATCCCAACAACATCGTTCCTTTTCCCATATTCCCTACTGCACTACTCACCCCAGCATCTGAATCTGCGCCTATGCCCAACAACATTGCCGAGGTAACTGCCATCCCACAAAAAGGTAAAGACCTTATTGTTGAACCTTCTCTTACTGATTCTATTCATGGTTTTTCAGATTTAGACGACTCTACGTCCACACCAATAAAGTCCCTGCCGGCCATGCCATCAAAATTAGCATCGAAGCGTAAAGCTTCTAAACTTGAGGAGGCCGCCAAGGAGGATGAACCAGGTGATGAGGTTATGGAAACAATGGTTCAGAATGAACCACCAGCTTCACATCAACAACCACCACGAGTCGAAAAAAGAACCAAGCAAATGGCTCCAAGGAAACTAGTCATTCGAGGTGATGACCTCTCCGACTAACTCATTTGCATTTTATTTCTTTTCAATTGTTTTAATTTGCACGCATTGAGGACAATGCTTCTCTCGAGTTTGGGGGGTTTGTGTTTCTTTCATAATTATTTTCATTCATTTTTTGTCATATGATGTTAGGTTTCATATGTTACTTGCCATGTCTTTTACCTGATGAAACTGCCTAAATCTGCTGTGAGATCTTACGATGAATTTATTACCATGGCATATCGATGAGAGAACTTTTGGCCTTAGGTTTGATGTAGATTTAACTTAGAAATTTGCTATGATGTTGTTTAAAATTCACACGGTTGTGACTTGTTGATTGTTAAGTGTTTAAAAGTACTATTTTTATTACCCTTTTTACTCATATTAGTTGCATAATTAGTCATTCATGCATTAATTCATGTTTCTTTCCACCGTTGAGCTTGATTACATAACTTGGTGATTTTTGTGGAAAAAGATACTGCTTTGGTGTGTGCAGAATCAGTTGCCAAAGCAAGGCTGAAACCAGTTGCCAGGGTAGTGCATGAAGGAGATGCCAACGCAGTTGCCAGGGCAATGCATGAAGGAGATGCCGAGCTAGTTGCCAGGGCAATTGTCGATAAGGGATAAGATGATATGGTAGTCAAAATTGATGACTAGATAATCCCAAGATGACATGGAGCAAAGTTAAATCCCAAAGGAGTTTGATTTCCATGAAGAGGTCAAAGAGAAATTAAATCCCAAAAAGATAGGAGAAGATCTAGAAGGATTTTAAATATAATAAAGATTTATATTCTTTTAAATTATTTAATTCCAACTTAACTTCCTCCTCAAGAAGGACTTTGAGCTAGCCATCTCCTATTTAAAGGAGACCAAGCCGTCAAACTCAATGAGAGAGCAAGGGGGAGAGAGTTCGATTGGGAGAAAGCAATTGGAACCTGTCCATCAACGAGAGTTCTATTGAAATGAGAGCAAAGGGAGAGAGTTCAATTGAAAGAGAGAGCAAAAGGGGAGAGATTTCGACAAAGAGGCTTCAACTATTCTTCATCTTTTTCTTTCTTGTTCGATTAGGTTTATGTTAGGAATTCTTTGTTTTGTGTTTATTTGGAACCTAGCCATGAACTAAATCTATTTGGCTAAGGTTATTGTGTTTTGTGGTTGTGAGAAACAATTGGATTTTGTTTAGGTAATAAGAGTTTGCACTTTCAATTTAAGGTTTACTCATTCTTGGTTTTTATTCTTGTTTGCGAGTGAATTGGGAGAGGATCTCGTAACTTCATCTATTTATCTAATATCGGGATAGTAAGATTCAAGAAACGAATGAGTATGGTCTTTATTCAATCTATTGATGGTGAAGATTAATCCGGCTTAGGAATAAGTTAAGGATTTCAACGGCTAAGAGGAGTGCAAGATTGGTTGTTGTTCACCCTTGATTCACGTAGGGATGTATTATCAAGGCATGCACAATTAGCTAGAGTTTCGACTTAGGGATAAGAAGAAGCCACTGAAGAATACTCCGCCGAACCTTGAAGTTGCTACCCAGCCGCCCAAACAGTTGCCCAGGCAACCGTCGATTAGTTGCCAAGGCAACCCTGTTGCGCAAGTTGCCACGACAACTGAGTTTCCCTTGCACTCTTTTACCAAGACTATCCAATTGGCTATCACACCTCAACTCACGATAACCTGGCCTATTCCCTATCTTTTGATTTCATCTATTCTTTTAGTTTATTGCTCTTAGTTTACTCATTAGTTATTATTCCTACAATCACCTACTTGTGTTTTTCTTTTCCAACGCAGTAACTTAAGCAAAGTGGCCCAAACCAATCCCTGTGGAGACGATACTCGATTCTCAGATCACTTTATTACTTGCGACATGTATACTTGCACTGTTTGTGTAGCACTCAATACGCGCAACAAGTTTTTGGCGCCGTTGCCGAGGATTGGCAATTGGTGTTAGTTGTTTTTGTTATTGCATCTTTCTTATTAGTTCTACTAACTTTTCTTTTTGTTTGTTTTATAAAAAAATCAGGTGCGCTACAAGTTAAGGGAAATCAACATGTCGGGAAATAAAAGCCAATCTATTCGAGAGTTGATGATGGAATATAGGAATCAATCCACTCAATAATTTCTTACACCCTTCGATGATTACCTATACCAACTGAGAAAAGCATATACCGTGGAAAACTCGTGCACTTGTTGTGGAGAACATCATGTGTTTGAAATTGCCCTCACATTTTCGGTGCATATGACTACATGGAGAACCATAGATGGAACCAACAGCAAAATCCTTCATGGTATGATCAAAAAGCTCAAAAAATTTTTACCATAACAATTTTGATGCAACAACAGACATGCCTCAGCAATGTAGTCCTTATTAGTAGCCTAGTGTCATGGCAACAGATATGCCATGGCAATGTAGTCCTTTTCAAGAATATTCCAATTCCTTGGAGGAAACGTTGCTAGCTTCCTTGGCTAAACTTGACGGATCAATTGAAGAGATTCGAGAGCTATCAAAGAAAATGGATGTAAGGATAGCTTAGTGGGATGCACCCTTGAGGGATTCAGAAGATCTATTGAGGAGATCCACTTATGCCTTGGATAACATGCACCAACAATCCATTCCTAGGGATACTGACGTCCTAAGGCAAGAGGATAAGGAACAATGCGAAGAGAGGTCCCTGATGTGTGGGGAACAACTAGAACTTCCAAGTCAAGAGGATGCCAATGAGAGAGACTGCCCAACACATGATGAGCCTGATCAACAAATTGCCTTGGCAATGATTGAGGAGCCTGAACAGAGCAATGCAACAACATACCGAGAGGCTGAGAAGAGTAATGCTACAGCAGATTGCTCGCATCCACCTTTGCCAGGACAATTGCATGACCACATACAGGATCAACACGATGGCAATACTGTGTTAATGGAATATGAGAAGGTAATGGTTGAACCTTTCAAATTCTTTAAAAACTCACCTCGTCCATTGCAGGTATGTCTTGAGGAACCGATGTTGGTAGATTTAAAGCCATTGAAATCTCTACTGATGGAGATGTTTGAGAGGCCATAAGAAAATGGTGTTTGGACTCGTGAAGCTTTTCAAAAAATTGGTTTTTGCCTTGACTTACAGCGAATTTTGGCAACTGATTGCCACGGTAATTGGCTTGAGCAGCAATTGTCACGACAACGAAAGCTACATCCAACCATGATGGAGGACGATGAGATTGAGGTAATTAAATGGTTGGATGTTGATATAATTTTTCCTAATAATATATTCATGCCTTCAGGAACAGTAGCAAGGTGGAAGATGTGCATGGACTACAAGGGAACACAAAAGAAAGACACCTCCACCATGGTAACGCAAAAGGGAGTAGTGGCAAGCACATTGGCCAAACTCTTTTTGGGAAATATTGTCAGCCAATGAAGGGTGCAGATGGACTATAAGAAGTATCAGAAATGACTCTCCTCAAGTTTTCTCAGATATGCAATAACATTAGAAGATGCATGAAAAATGCTCTTTCTAAGAATTTTTAATTTTTGTTTTTAATTTTTGGAACTTTATTTTATTTTCATTTTTTCTCTTTATTTATTTTTGAAATTTTTAGGAGATATTTTATTTTATTTTTCTTCATTATCTTTAGTTTCTAGGTTTTCTTTGTTTTTTTTCTTTTCCACAACAAGACTCACAACTATCATGCTAAGGAAATTCACTACCGACTACTGGCCATGACAAGCGCAACAGAGGATGCCCCGGTAACCGCCCCGGCAACTACCTCAGCAGTTACCACGGCAACAGAAACTGGCGATGCCCAGGCAACTACTGATTCCCAGGCAAGTGAACTTGCCTTGGCAAACATGGATCAAATCAAAGCAATGCTATTCACGCGGTACCAGCCACAAGTATTCAACCACCGACCGAAAAATGAATCAGGCAAACGGCACGAAGGAAACTTATCACTCAAGGTGACGACCTCTCTGACTAACTCATTTCATTTAATTTCTTTTAAATTTTGTTTCACTTTTAAATTTTCTTTCAAATCAAAACAACAATGCTTCTCTCGAGTTTGGGGGGTGTTGGTTTCTAATTAGTTTCATGTTTAGTTGCATTCATCTTTAGCAATCACATATAGGTTGCATATGTTACTTGCCATGCCTTTGATTGGATTTAATTGCTTAAGACTTGTTGAATATCCAATGATGAAATTTTTCCACTGCACTTAATTGAAAGAACCTTTAATTTTAGGATTGCATGAAAAGAACTTAGAATTTTACTATGATGCTGAATTTTTTTACACAGTTGTGGCTTGTTGATTGAAAGAAACTTAGTGAACTTAGGTTGCTTAAAATTTGGGTATATTTAAAATTGAAAATTAAAAATTAAATTCTTGCTAGAGGTGCCCGAAAATGGCTCTAATAGTTAATGCACATTAAATAATCGCTAGAGGTGCCCGAAATTGGATCTAGTCGACTAAAATAAAATAAGAAATTGCTTACTTTGCTAGAGGTGCCCGAAATTGGCTCTAGTGAAAATAAAAAATGCCCCGGTAATTAAATTGATAAAAGCCTATTTTTCACATAGAATCTTGAAAATCAACTTGTACACAACTACGCACACACTTGTCACGAACATTATAGTTTGATTTTGGGTAATTTTTGTGGTATCCGAAAAATTAAAAGGTGATCATACTTTGTGCCACGGTTTCGAGGTTTGAAGCATGTCTTTGATAATTAAAGTCTTGGCAGGTAATTGTTAGTTTTCATTGCTTGAGGACAAGCAATAGTTCGAGTTTGGGGGTGTGTTAAGTGTTCAAAAGTACTATTTTTATTACCCTTTTTACTCATATTATTGTTAGACTTAGTCTCATATTAGTTGCATAATTAGTCATTCATGCATCAATTCGTGTTTCTTTCCACCGTTGAGCTTGATTACATAACTTGGTGATTTTTGTGGAAAAAGATACTGCTTTGGTGTGTTTTTGTGTGTTCAGAATCAGTTGCCAAAGCAAGGTTGGAACCAGTTGCCAGGGCAGTGCATGAAGGAGATGTTGAGCTAGTTTCCAGGGTAATTGTCGATAAGGGATAAGATGATATGGCAGTCGAAATTGATGACTAGATAAGCCCAAGATGACATGGAGCAAATTTAAATTCCAAAGGAGTTTGATTTCCATGAAGAGATCAAAGAGAAATTAAATCCCAAAAAGATAAGAGAAGATCTAGAAGGAATTTAAATATAATAAAGAATTATATTCTTTTAAAGTATTTAATTCCAACCTAACTTCCTCCTCAAGAAGGACTTTGACCTAGCCATCTCATATTTAAAGGAGACCAAGCCGTCAAACTCAATGAGAGAGAAAGGGGGAGAGAGTTCGATTGGGAGAAAGTAATTGGAACCTAGCATGAACGAGAGTTCGATTGAAAGAGAGAGCAAAGGGGGAGAGTTCGATTGAAAAAGAGAGCAAAAGGGGAGAGATTTCGACAAAGAGGCTTCAACTATTCTCCATCTTTTACTTTCTTGTTCGATTAGGTTTATGTTAGGAATTCTTTGTTTTGTGTTTCTTTGGAACCTAGCCATGAACTAAATCTATTTGGATAAGGTTATTGTGTTTTGTGGTTGTGAGAAACAATTGGATTTTGTTTAGGTAATAAGAGTTTGCACTTTCAATTTAAGGTTTACTCATCCTTGGTTTTTATTCTTGTTTACGAGTGAATTGGGAGAGGATCTCGTAACTTCATCTATTTATCTAATATCGGGAGAGTTAGATTCAAGAAACGAATGAGTATGGTCTTTATTCAATCTATTGATGTTGAAGATTAATCCGGCTTAGGAATAAGTTAAGGATTTCAACGGCTAAGAGGAGCGCAAGATTGGTTGTTGTTCACCCTTGATTCACGCAGGGATGTATTATCAAGGCATGCACAATTAGCTAGAGTTTTGACTTAGGGATAAGAAGAAGCCATTGAAGAACGCTCCGTCGAACCTTGAAGTTGCTGCCCAGCGGCCCAAACAGTTTCCCAGCCAGTTACCCAGGCAACCATCGATTAGTTGCCAAGGCAACTCTACTGCGCAAGTTGCCACGGCAACTGAGTTGCCCTTGCACTCTTTTACCAAGACAATCATATTGGATATCACACCTTAATTCCCGATAACCTGTCATATTCCCTCTCTTTTGATTTCATCTATTCTTTTAGTTTATTGCTCTTAGTTTACTCATTAGTTATAATTCCTACAATCACCTACTTGTGTTTTTCTTTTCCAACGCAGTAACTTAAGTAAAGTGGCCCAAACCAATCCCTGTGGAGATGATACTCGATACTCAGATCACTTTATTACTTGCGACATGTATACTTGCACCATTTGCGTAGCACTCAATACGCGCAACATTGATCTTAGGATTAAAAGAAGAAAAAGAAAAGAAAAAACTTATGCTGGAGGTGCCTATCTGGCTCTAGTTAAATAAATACCATGTGCTTAGGACATTCCGCTGCTACGATTAGTCCGATATGCTTGGCAATTACTAAGTATGAAAGACAATTCAGCATGAGTGAATGAAAGACTTCACATGATGACTCTACTCAATTGGCTGGGGGTTCGTTGCTTGCTCTATCTTATCTTCAAGCCTAGAAAAGTAGTTGTGATGAGCTGAAGCCCTAAAAAGCCATGGTTTGTTAATAAATTGCCTTGGAAATATATATATATATATAATAAAAAAGCAAATTCTTCTTTGTATCCTCTTGATTGACTTGTTCATAACCATGCTCACACACTTACACCAGCATTATAGCATCAGTTTTGAGTGACTGTCTATGCTTGCCAATGGTTGAAGGTAATTAAATTTTTATGGCACGGTTCTGAGGATTAAATTCAGGTAAGAAGCATGTTTTTGGTGGTAAGGGCCTCGGTAGGTAATTGTTAGTTATTTGAATTGCTTGAGGACAAGCAATAGTTTGAGTTTGGGGGTGTGATGAGTGTATAAAAGTACAATTTTTCTTGTCATTTTTACTCATATTATTGTTATAATTAGGCTCATTTTAGTTGCATTGATAGGCATTCATGCATAGTTTCCTAGTTTCCTTGGTTAATGAGCTTGGTATTACATTTTGTTGGTTTTTTATAGAAAATTCACTGCTGGTGTACTTTATTTGTGCAGGACAGGATTACCATGATAATGAAGGAGAATACTAAAGGGATTGCCATGGAAATTAAGGAGAATACTGAAGGAGTTGCCAAAGCTGATTGTCGCGGCATATCTGGTTAAAACTGGATAATTCCCCCTATTTTCTAGATAAATACGAAAAATAAGGGATAATTCCCCAGATTTGGATTTACACGCAGAATCGGATAGGGATAAATGCTCAGATTTTGAAGAGTTTCTTGGAGATAAAGATAAAAAAGATTAATTATCTCTTATTCAAATTAATTCAAACTTATTTCTATCCTCATCAACAACAAACCTGATCACAAACTCTCCTACAAATAGAATATCAAATTGCAGCTTTTGAGGGAGTCAATTTTTGGGGGAATTAGATCGCAAGATCTATCACGCACATATCATTTCTTCTTCATCTTTTTATGCAATCCATGCCTGGGTTTATTTCCTTTGTATTTTCTCTTTACCCAGCCACGAACTAATTTAAATTGGCTGGGGTTTTTTGGGTTTTTTGGTTTGATAAACGATTGGATAGTTTAGGTTCTTGATTTTAATAACTTTGAAGTTTGTTCATTCTTGATTTCTTATTTTTCATCCTGAGAGAATTAGGAGAGGATCCGAGTGTTATCCATTTATCTAGACTCGGGAGAGTTAGATTCAAGAAACGAATGAACATGATTCTTATTCAAACAATCGTTGGTGAGAATTAATCCACCTTAGAAATAAGGATTGGATTTCGACGGCTAAGAGGAGTGTAAGATCGGTTGTTGTTCACCCAAGGTTAACGCATGGATGTATCACCAAGGCATGTACACTTAACCAGCTCTTCTGTAAGGGATAACGTGAAGACATTGAAGAACACTTCGCCGAGCTTTGAAGGAAGAAACCCAGTTGCCAGGGCATTAAAACCAGTCCCAGTTGCCGCAGCATAAATTGTGACCTAGTTGCCACGGTAATTTAGCTGGTCTTGGTTGCCACAGTAATTGAGTTGCCTTAGAAATCAATTGTCACGACAATCCATTCATCCATTACACCACTACTCACGATAACGACCTACTCTCTTTAATCGATTACTCTTTCCATTTATTTCTATTTACTTATTTTATTTTACTTTACATTTATCACCATCAATCTATTTCTTTTACAATGCAGTAGCTTAAGCAAAGAGGCCCAAACCAATCCTTGTGGAGACGATACTTGATACCTATCACTTTATTTCTTGCGATGTGTATACTTGTACCATTTGTGTTGCACTTAAATCACACAACAACGGGCAATATCCCATTATGTACTGTCGGATTCTCATGATTGCTTAGGATACCATCTACTCCACCATTTCCATTACCAACTATTTTTCGATGTTCTTTTCTTATCTTGCGCAGGGTTCTTTCAATCTCTGGATCATATAACGAATCTTCCTTCGCAGTGCGGCTCCTGGTCATACACCAAACAAAACAAAATAAGTAAAGTAAACAAAAAGAAGCAAAAATCGAAACAATCAATTCCGTTCCAATCCCCGACAATAGCGCCAAAAACTTATCGATTGACTATTGCTTGGCAAACGATTGATGAATTACTGTAATTATGCCATTAAATAATGTCAAGCTTAGGTCTTTTTGTGTGCAAGTATACACGATCAGCAAGTAATACATCAGTAAGCTGAGTATCGTATCCACATGGATTGTTCAGGAATTAAATGCCATAATAGTTACTTGTGAATTGGAAAAAATGAGTTGGTGATTGATTTCAGGTTTTAAGGAAAATGATTAAAGGAAAATTTAACAAGATCTAGGTAGATTAACAAACACTTTAGTGAAGATGATGGATTGGTGTTGGCAAAGGATGCTTGGATTTCACGCTAGCAAAGACAACAATACAACATTCAACCTTGGTTTTATTGCCGACCAGATTTTAAGTTAGCATTGCCTCTGTCGATGACAATACTCTAAGTTAATTACTTTTAACACCAATATTTCTACAGTGATGTTTTTAAATAATTAACATGTAAAAGTTTTAATCATTACTCCTAAAGGGTAGAATCACTTTCGAAGTAAGTTCATCTACTTGAACATCTTCTATCGAAGTTTCTCTCCTTAGTGTATGGCAATTAATCCTTATCTCCTAAGTTTGTTAAGATATTAAGGGATAATGAGCATTTAATGCCAATTGTCGTACGTCATAAAATCTGATGAATATAAGCGCAAGCAAAATAGACGATAATGCCAAGGCATTCAATTATTAAAACCCTAAATCAAGCATTCATCGCAAACGTCCCTGGCCAACTTTAAATGATTAGTTCATGGCTGGGGAAACTGTCAAAACAATATCATTTTTAAACATCACCATCATGAATGAAAATAAATCTAATAGAAATTGACTAAAGAAGGAGATCCGTCGATGCAACCCTTTAATGGATCTAGAGCTCCCGGTCATGGCCTGGTCGAACCTTGATCAGCCTCTACCCTCACTTTCTTCTCACGGTGCAACCTCTCCTTTTGTTCGATCAATGCTCTTTTTATATAGGCGCTTGTGGAAACCCTAGCTAGGGTTTGATTTTTGAAAGTTTGTTACGCACTATTGTAGGCATGTTATCATCCTTTTGTTCGATCAATGCTCTTGTTATCCTCGTTTTCCAACCAAGCTTGGCATTCTTCCTTCTTGTTTTTAGCAGCAACATTCAACATTTCTCTTCTCCTCCTCATGCTCTTGACCTACTCCTGATATGCTCTACCAAACCTACTCCAGACCTGCCTACCACAACAAGAAGATACCCCTTCACTCTGGCAATGAAAACTACACATTCTTTAACTCCTAGACGCAAATGCATGAATTTACTGACAAAATATACAAAGTCAAGCAATACCATGGCAAAATATGCATGAAAAATAGATCTTTTGACGAGTTAACACAGTGGATCATCTATGAACGATAGATTGACTACTGCCTATGATATTTATCTTGGTTCTAATCTCATCTTGTGGAAGTCAGCTTGTCAAAATTCTGTTTCTCACCCATCCACATATGTTGAATGTTGTGTTATAGAAAATGCAATGGCTAAAGTAATTTGGATTCAACACCTCCTTCAGGAAATTATTGTATATTTAAGCAAACCACCATTTCTCTTTTGCTACAAACTTAGTGCCACATATGTTTGCAAAAATTATGTCTTTCATTCTCGTATGATATATCTTGCACTTGATTAACTCTTTGTTCGTGACTTAGTTGTTACGGGTTCACTACTTGTTCAACACATCTCTTCCAAAGCTCAAATTGCGGACACTCTTATAAAATTGTTTTAACAAAATATTTTTTTTGTATTTCCTATCTAAGATTGATGTCTCTGATGGATCCTCTATCTTACATGGGAATATTAGAGATAAATATTAATTAGTTTAAAACTCTTGTATAGCTTACCATTATCTCATCTTCATCTTTATATTATGTACAACTAGATCTGTAACACCCTCAACTCGAATGTCACATTTAGGCCTCAATCCCAAGCCTAAACCATAAAATTTCTCAAAATGGGTTTAGCCTAACAAGGTATTTCTCAAAAACATTTTAAAGCCCACAGTTGAAAATATAGTTAAATAATCAAAATAGCACAAAAGAACTCCAATTTAAATTTAAAACATTTGGACATATGGTTTTATTAATACAATTTCAAAAATAAAAATTATAGACTCCACCACGTAAGGTCCTATGAATACATAGCCCACTAAATACAAGTATCGTACACTAGAAATCACCCATGCTGGAATCCTGTACTAATAGTGCTCCTCGATCCCATGATCCGAAGATCAACCTACGTACGAAAACAATGATTCCGAGCGCTAAGCTTACAAAGCTCAGTGGTACACATCTACTCTACTATACTTCATGCTAATCATAAACATAAGCATGCAAGCTAGCGCGAGTAATAAGGAGAGACAAATAAACACTTGGCGCTACTACTAATTGCCTAAACACATGCTCTCATCATTCAAGTCATCATACATGGTACACAAGGCCCAACCATACCTAATATCTCACCAGACTATCTCGGCAAAAATACTCAAAGTTTTAACCCCAAACAGTGGTAGTCAAACCTATTTTAGCCCAGGACACTAAGACATCAGGCTAGCCACACACATACTCGGGACCACATAGACATCGAGTATCTCGCACGATATTTGGGACCACATAGACATCAAATACCATACCATGTCACCCACTTGGGACCAAAAAGACATCAGGTGGTACATGTCACATACCCTGGACCACACAGACATCGGGTAATGAATGCCACTCGGGACCATACAGACATCGAGTGTATTTATATCACACGTACTACAATACCTTCCTTGGGTATCTGGATCCCGCCAAACAATGGTAACTCAACCATCTAGATGTCCATATCAGCACATAGCAAGGACACGTCTACCACACATCACTCAACATCACACGATCCGCCAAGGATCCCTACAGTTGCTATTACCATCAAGTCACCCAACGTTTACCAAGTTATTAATTATCATGGAAGTGTACATTAATCATTTTCACTGATTATCTCTATTAACTCATATTATCTCATTAATATCCTACGTCAATTTCCATCTTTTTATTAGCATTATAGATTATTCCGTTTAGTGGGTACCGATACTTATATGTGTATCGATACTAATATAGTTTATTGGAAATCCTTAATTCCCACAAGTACCGGTACGGGTTAACCCGTACCAATGCAGTCCCCACTCATGTACCGGTATAGACAAGGCTTGTACCGATACCCAATTTACGAGTCCCTACAATTCATTGAATTACGATATTACCACATTTTATTCGATCCCTAAAGCTTATGAAAGTCATTATGGTTTGTTTACTAACGCCTTAATTCAATTATTATTAATTACTGGCTTCATAATCATTTAATCGAGTATTTATCCCTTAAGTATAACTTCTATCAAATCTCGTTATTCTATTCGAACAAGCATACAAGGAATCACTATTTATCAACCAATCAATCAATCATCAAACTATCATACGGATATCTCATAAATATCGAGTCTTATACTACCGGTTTTCAAACATGCATATTCATCATCTACCTAATTTGCTGATATTAACACGCAAAGCAACCACATTTATGATGCACATGAAGCAATAGGAGTTCGAGGTGTACTAACCTTAAGAAAAAATGATAAATCTCTATCCTAGGTTCTCTAAACATCTCTTTAATTCTGATTTTCGAGTCCACAAATTCCTCAGATAAAACAAATATGATTACATGAGCCATTTCACATTATTGAACAACTTTATGGGATAAAATGCGTAAAAATATCTTACTGAGTTTGAATTTGGTGAAATGAACTGAGCCATCAAACTTAGAATGTAGAGAAATCCCCGAGAAGGGTCCTCTAGAAAAGTTAACGTCGGTCAACGGCAGCACGGCGGTTGGCTCGACTCGGCTCATAGGGTTGGCTTGATGGACCGGCTCGGTTCTTTGGATTGGATCAGCTCAGCAACCCAGCTTGGCTTGGTCCAGTGGCTTAGCCCAACATCTTGATATCTTTCTCAGCTACTGGAGCACGCCCATGTGCAGATAGTGGCGCATGCAGCGCGTGCGGCAGCCTTCGGTGGCCAGACGTGAATAGAAAGCTCTAGACCGGCTTGTCTTCGGCCGATGAATCCAACGGTGGTAACAGTTTTCGATGAATAGAGATAGATCTTGGCATTTTATGCTAGGCTAAACTTCTCATGCCTTACCTCGATAGACGACGGCAACACGACGACTCCTCTCGAGAAGCTTGACCCGATGGTGCCAGTGGTGTCACTCCCAACAGTCTATATGACAGCGAAAATGGTTTTGAAAACTCCAATCTCCCAAAACTCTCTCAACACCCATCTTTCCCTCACTTTTCATTTTTCCCTATTTCTCCTTAAAAATATTGTCTCCCTTTTTTCTTCTACACACCATCTATTTAAAATTCAAATAACCATCTTCTTCCAAAATAATAAGCACAAACTTAAAATACCTTTAACTTAAACTCCCAAAACAAAGGCCCATAACCCGAGACTAAGACCCGATTCACTAACCTAAAAATTGGTTTGTTACAACTCTCTTCTCCTTAAAAAATGTTGTCCTCGAAATTTGTATCCATAAAACAAGAAGATGCTAAAACCTTTACAACTCTCCGACGTTCTCAAAGATTTCTCACTGCGCTACTCTGATCTCTCGCAACACTAATCACATATAACCCTAGTCTTTTAATGGTAAAAACACAATCTCAATTGATTCTTTCTCTTAAAAGGAATCTATCCTTGCTCGGTACATTACAGACAACAAGCAAGACCCAATGGTACCCCAACAAACTGTCACACTAATATGTCATCAAAGAAACTTAACATATGCTGTAGAACCCAAAAGATTGTTGCACACAAAATCCTTCCACAACTATGTATGATATAAAAAGAACAAGAGGTTAAACAAATATTGCAACCTAAACGAAATGATTCCTCTCGTGGTGACTCCCTAAAGGAGACTCTAACTTTGATGGCTTCCTTTATCAACATCATTGCTTGCCCAGTGCAAGCCTTCTAAAAACAAATGGCGTCTTAACTCGTCTCAAGAACTTACCTTAAACTTGGCATGATAACTCATAATAGCAACTAATACAACTCTCACTAACTCGGTTTACGCAGGAGTCTTACACCCCGAACTATAAAGCGTATAGAAACATGTCTTTTGTACCATCACTCAGGTCAGTCATCGCATGGAATCCCACTAAGGGATAAGGTTCGATCACAAACCTCGAATCTCGCATCAAAAGGTAATATGTACACAACGCAATGTTGTACAACCCAACCCGCAAACAAACCAAGCAGACTTTCTATCTGGATCTCACATTTGCCGAAAATATCAAATGGTACATACCAAGGACTATATCATTACTCAACGTAATCCCAATTAAACTATGCAGTCACCAATCCTTTACAAAGTCTACGGTCATCTATTTAATTCCCACCAATGAATATCAAAGCGTCTCAATAACTCTGAAAAACTCAATGTTTGACTCCCATCTGATGGTAAGTCAAACACTTATCACAATCTCAAACACGCGACTCTACATTGTCTCCCAAATTACGCGAAGAAAGTCTGGTACAAACTTTCGCTCTCAAAATTCACCATAAACTGACCACTGCACTTTATAGGAAGAATCCCTTGCCTTGATATATCTTACTCTAAAATACCCACAAGATCTCGAAGTCCATCAAAAACCTTCAGACCTAAATTTAATCATGACAGTGTATCCTCTTAATTACAATCAGATGCTACTTCTCGTAACTTCTAAAGCAAATCAATCCTCAACTCCGAGCTTAACCTTCAAAACACATGGGTATTGGTGCTGACCGATCAGCACCGACACTAGAAGAATCGAATATAGGTACCACATAGAGCTAGTAACGGTACTCCCTTACACAACCATCACTAGTAATATGATACTCTATCCCAAACTAACTCCATACACTCCATCACTTACCAAGTTCACTTTACTTAGATGGTGATCAATTACACGATCAACAGTTCTCAATTACTTCAACTCACGTTGTTGTCTATATCTCAAATTCGTTAAAAATCAATTACCAAAAATTTCACACTATTGGGGTAGGAACATCCTTCCCTCTTCTAGCACAAAAATACAGCCCTAACAATACAAAAAAACATCCTCGATGATCTCTAAATCTTATTTGACTCTACTCGAGTCAACACCAATGTCACAATAAAATAGTCTCACGCAGCTCAGATCTCCTCCACTATTTATCGGCTCCTTCCAAGAAAACTATGATACAAATCAAAAGCATTTACGAAGTCTCAACCCTTACTTCTGTAACTGATTACACGGTAACTAACCTTTCCCCCATACAAGGTCATTAAGGTAATTATCTTGTCAATACTCATATTTCCATATTCCTTACACATTCATAGGTGTCACGCAAAGCATCAAACTTATATTCGAGAGACAACATGGTATCCCCCACCCTATCATCGTTAAAACACCTCAACATCACTACAGACATTAAACATTACCACGACAGGGCCTAAAGAGAAAAATTCTCATTCCAAAATTCATTTCGAATTTACTACCCTCCAACACTTTAACCGTAAACATCTTATTCTTGCACCAATCCTAGAGGAACACACATGTACTTCACAATTGGTTAAACGAGTCATCCACCCTAAGAGACAAGTACCAGTCTTTCACTACCACTTAAAAAATTAGCAACGGTTTAAGCATCACCTTAATGAACCAACTTCTTACTAGCGAACAAGCTCGGTTCTCCCCTGCCGAAACACTTAGACAAAAGAAACCTTGTTCGAGTTGCGCCTTCGCAACTGAACCTCTAACTCTCTCAACCTGGTTGGTATCCTCTGACAAGGGTGATGGGAGCCGACGTCCAACTTGGCTTACCTCAACATCTACTCACGTTCTTGACAATGAGGGAGTCTTGACGACTCCTCCAAGAAACATAAACAAACAGTTTGACAATCTAGAAGCTCTTGAGCGTTGAACTGCACATATTGGCATCTGCCAAATGGTCAAAGATGTTTCACAACCCCCATTGTGTCATTCTCAAAATGACCACTACGAAAATTGCTATAGAAGGACAATATTCCAACATTCTCATTATCAAAGGTTGGGTTCCCTCGAGGTCTCAAAGCCTCAAGCACAACTCTCGACATTACTGACTAACATTGCGGTTAATTAACCAAAACAATTTCCAAGGTACAACAACTCTCAAGAAGGCAACTCTATCAAACCTATAGAACATCTAACTTCGGTCACACTCTAACGAACTAGTGGATCCCGAATCCACCATCTCTGAGAAATACTCTTGACAAGGGTGATGATACTTCCAAAGATCAATGAGACTCCTTTTACGCGAACAAAGAGCCCCCAACCAACATACAACCATGGCTCGATTCGAGAGCGGGTTATCCATACCCGCAACACAAATGTTATTTGCATATAATGGTAAAGATTCTTTGCCACAAACTGTCATGACGTATCCGAAGGCTTCAGAATGACTACAACACACAACAAAGACACCATTCAAGTGGTAGAAGGATGACACATCTTCGACTCTAGCATCATTCAACTAACTCGTATCTCAACAATACGGGGTAACTTTACCCCCCAGTATCGCTCCAATGAGCAAATAAATACTTAGCTCGGCCCTCTCGGTCACGATCGTAACCATCTTAGCGTCACAACATTAGATGCACCATCAGGATTCCAGTCTTAAGATGCTTAAACTTAATTTAAGGGCTTGTATTCACTCGACACCCTACTATTGTAACACCCTTAACCCAAATATTGTAACACCCTAAACCATAAAATTTCTCAAACTAGGTTTAGCCCAACAAGGTATTTCTCAAAAACATTTTAAAGCCCACAATTGAAAATATAGTTAAATAATCAAAACGGCACAAAGGAGAACTAATTTAAATTTAAAATATTTAGACATACGGTTTGATTAATACAATTTCAAAAATAAGAATTATAGACTCCACCACGTAAGATCCTATGAATACATACCCCGCTAAATGCAAGTATCGTACTCTGGAAATCACCCCATACTGGAATCTCTTACTGATAGTGCTCATCAATCCTATGATCCGACGATCAACCTATGCATGAAAACAATGATTCGGAGCGCTGAGCTTACAAAGCTCAGTGGTACACATCTACTCTACTATACTTCATGCTAATTATAAACATAAGCATGCAAGCTAGCACGAGCAATAAGGAAAGGCAAATAAACACTTGGCGCTACTAATAATTGCCTAAAACATGTTCTCATCATGAAAATCATCATACATGGTACACAAGGCCCAACCATACCCGAGATCTCACCAGACTATCCAAGCAAAAACAATCAAAGTTTTAACCCCAAACAGTGGTAGTCAAACTTGTTTTAGCCCGGGACCACTAAGACATCAGGCTAGCCACACATATACTTGGGACAACATAGACATCAAGCATCTCGCATGATATTCGAGACCACACAGACATCGAATACCATGCCATGCCACTCACCCGGGACCATAAAGATATCAGGCAGTGCATGTCACATACCCGGGACCACACAAACATTGAGTGCATTTTAGAACACACGAACTGTAGTACCTTCTTTGGGTATCCGAATCCCACCAAACAATGGTAACTCAACCATCTAGGTGTCTATATCATCACATAGCAAGGGCATGCCTACCATACAGCATACAACATCACACGATCCACCAAGGATCCCTGCGGTTGCTATGACTATCAAGTCACCCAACGTTTACCAAGTTATTAATTATAATAGAAGTGTACATTAATATTTTCATTGATTATCTCTATTAACCTATATTATCTAATTAATATCTCACCTCAATTTCCATCTTTTTATTAGCATTATAGATTATTTCGTTTAGTGGGTACCGGTACTCATACGTGTACCGATACTAATATAGGTTATTAGAAATCCTTAATTTCCACAAGTACCGGTACGGGTCGACTCGTACTGATGCGGTCCCCAATCGTATACCAATATGGCAAAGGCTCGTATCGATACCCTATACACGAGTCCGCACAATTCGTCGAATTATGATATTACCATACTTTATTCGATCTCGAAAGCTTATGAAAGTTATTATGGTTTGCTTACTAATGCATTAAATCAATTATTATTAATTACAAGCTTTATATTCATTTAATTGAGTATTTATCCCTTAAGCATAACTTCCATCGAATCACATCAATCAATTCGAACAAGCATACAAGGCATCATAATTTATCAACCAATCATCAAATAATCATACGGACATCTCATAAATATCGAGTCTCATACTATCGGTCTTCACATATGCATATTCATCATCTACCTAATTTGCTGATACTAACACGCAAAGCAATCACATTTATGATGCTTATGAAGCAATAGGAGTTTGAGGTGTACTAACCTTAAGCCAAAGCGATAAATCCCCATCCTAGCTTCTCCAAACATCTTTTAATTCTGATATTCGAGTCCACAAATTCCTTGGATAAAATAAATATGTTTACATGAGCCATTTCATATTATTGGACTACTTTAGAGGATAAAATGTGCCATCGGACTTAAAACATCAAGAAACCCTTGGTGTGGACCCCCAAGAAAGTCAATGTCAATCAACGGTTAACACCGGTCAATAGTGGTGGCAGAAGCGATCAACGATGGCACGGCGGCTAGCGGCTGCCTCGGCTCGAAAGTTCAGCTTGATAGACCGACTCGGTTTCTCAGCTTGGGTTGGTTCAGCTAGCCAGCTTGGCCCAACGGCTTGGCTCATCTCCATATCTTTCTCAGCTGCTAGAGCACGCCAGCGCACAGGCAGTGGCGTGTACGACGGCCTCCGATGGCCAGACGCAAACAGCAAGCTCCAGACCGACTTATGTTTGGTTGGTGAGTCCAATGATGGTGACATTTTTCGATGAATGGCAACAGATCTTGGCGTTTTGAGCTGGGCTGAACTTCCCTCGCCTCATCCAGACAGGCAGCAAGCTCGACCCGATGGCGTCAGCGGTGTCACTCCCGATGGTCTGAATGGCGACAAAACTGGTTTGAAAACTCCAACCTCCCAAAACTCTCTTAACACCCCTTTTCGCCTCACTTTTCACTTTTCCCTCTCTCTCCTCAGAAATATCTTCTCCCCTTTTTTTCTCCTACACACCATCTATTTAAAATTCAAATAACCATCTCCTTCCAAAATAATGAGGCCAAACTTAAAATACCCTTAACTTAAACTCCTAAAACAAAGGCCCATAACCCGGATCCAAGACCCGATTCAATAACTCGAAAATTGGGTCGTTACAAGATCTCTATGTAATCTTATATATACTCCTCTATTGTAATTGTTATGATTATCAAACACACAATACTTTACACTACAATTCAAAATTCGATCTTAAGAAATTATAAATATTTGGTTTCAATACTTTGTATATATGAAAAATCATTACATAACCTACTAAACTATGTTACGAGCATACAATATGTTGGTATGCAATTCCTTTTTTATATTTTTTACATCAATAAGATTTTAAGAAAACAAGTAAAATTAAGTACTTTTAGAACTCAAGTACTAATTATTAATGTTTGGTTTCATTATTTGGGCTTTTATGTTTCCTAACACGGGCTAGGTTTATATGAGCCATGTTATGACACAGTTTGGTAAAATGAGAACACCCAACTACTTTATGCCCATAATTCTATATGTCCAAACTACATTTTATTATTATATAGTATTTGGTCCCGAGGCCCTATAGAAAATTATGATTAGAGCACTTGGGAAGAGCTCCTACGGCCACCACAACTAAGTTCGCTATATATACATATTTTGTTTGTTTTAAACTTCACTCACGAATGTTTTTTAATAGTTTTATATCACAAATAAGTATTTAAAGTATATGAATTTTTTTATTAATATCTTAAAGTATTTTTTTAGTCGGCATAAATACTTAGTAAAGGTGTTCAAAAATATCCGACCTAATTGCCCTGGCCTGTCGACCCGCGCGACCTGAGCTTTAAAAAAGGGTAATTCTTTAAAAAAAATTACCTGACTGGGCCGGGTACCGACCCGAGATTTTTTCGGGTAGTTGGGCCGAGTATGGGCTAAAGCTTTTTTGTAACTGAGTGTCCGACCCGACCTGGTACTTTTAATATATTTATTTTTTAATTTTAAAATATATTTTTATTTTAGATTCCTTAATATTTTTACCTAAAATTAAATTTAAATCTCTAAATTCTTTTTATGTTTGTATTATGTACTTTTAAGTTTTAAAATTTTCAAAAATATTTATATTAATTTGTTAATACAGTATTAGAAAGAAAAAATGAGATTAATATTTTTAATGTCTTTTTGGTGATAAACTTTAATATATATATATATCCAAATATTTTTAAAAGTAACTTCAAATCACCATTTTTGTGTTTGGATCATGTGTTATGAACTTTTAAATTTTATCCGTTTACTATGTGATTTTTTAAAACTTTTAAATTTAAAAATAAATAAATAAAAAATGTGAACCGAATACCCCGAGTTTCAGGGTACCATACTAAAGCGGCCGGGACACGGGCCTGCATATGTAATACCCGAAAGAACCAGGTACCCGTCTTTTCGGCTAACTGAAAACCAGGTACCGCACAATGAACACCCCTAGTACTTAGAGTATATTTTTTGGTCAAATTAAGCACCTAAAGTATACTTTTTGGTTAAAGTATTTATTTAAACTATTTTTTCGTCAAAGTGGGTACATAAAGTATATTTTTTGTCAAATTAAGTACCTAAAGTATTTTTTAATCAATGTAACATGACAATTTTTAGGAACCTATATGAAATATATATATGCTTTAAGTACCTATTTTGACCAAAAAGTATACTTTAAATATTTATTTTAACCAAAAAATATTTTAAGTACCTAAATGAAAAAATTAATATACTTTAAATAATTGTTCATAATATAAGCCTTTTCAATAAGTTCGTTTTCTAGACTTTCAAATTTCATATCTCGTCGATCCTCTATTAATTTTAAAAATTATACTATAATACAATAAAAAGTTTATAAAGAAAAGAAACAAAAAGGATTAAGTAATACTTAAAAACGATATGTGTTTGGTGCATTTTCTTTATTCATAAAGAACATTCAAACATCCAATGTTAGTCATTATTTTAAGATGCGTGTGAGCAAGTACATTTAGTCGGTTGGTCAAATTGCTCATTTTTATTCTCTCGTATTTCTTTGAGTTATGGGTTCTAGATTTATTAACAACACTCTCCTTTCTTCCCATAGAGTTCTCATTCCTCTCCACTCTAAATAAAATTAATATTAAATTAAGATTTGTCAAAAAAAATAATGCGTGTAAAGTTTTTTTGTGTGTGGTTATAATAGGGTTTAGTTGTGAGGTATTACTATAAATATATGTGAGAGAGAGAAGATCCTTCTAAATTTCTTGCATAAGCAATCTGGAATTTTGTATAGTGATAGGTAGGTTCATGGACGGAGTCATTCATGCGGGTTATGACTTCTTAAATTTTTTGGTATAATAATAATTTAGTTTTTTAAAATTAGCTTAAAAGATCAAATTAACCCTCAGCTGCAACTGTTAGTAGGAATTCAATGAAGATATGGGATTTGATTGGGGGTGAGAGGATAGTTCATTCAATGAAGAGTCATAACAAAATTGTTACTTCCATTTGTATAGAAAGAATTAAGAAGGAAAACTGTGGGATGAATTCGATGGGGTGGGAGGATGATTCATTCAATGGAAAGTCATAATAACTCTTTTTTTCACATTTTTTTTATAATTTTAAGGCTTAAGGGTTTAATAAGTTCTTAAACTTTTACAAAAAAATAATTAAGTCTTTAAATTTTTTTTGCACTCAATTAACCCCTCAAACTCAAGAAAAAAATCAATTTGGCCCTTTGACCAACGATTACCGTTAACATTAACGATATTTTTGAAAAAAAAATTGGCACGTATTGGAACAGGGTAATGTCACTTGTGATTTCTACAAATTTTTAAATTTTAAAAACATATATAAGAATTAGAAAAAAAATTAAAATTTTAAAAAAATCTGAAAAATTTTAAAAATCCTTTTAAAAATATAAAAATATTTTTAATTTCAAAATTTATTTAAAAATAATAAATGATAATTTTTCAAAAGATTAAATATTTTAAAAAATTTTAAAAATTAAATATTATTATAAAATTATAAAAAATAAATTGAAAAAATATAAAACAATAAAATTTATTTTGGGTTTTAAAATAACTTTTATTTTTTATATTTTTAAAATAAATTTTATTTTTTTATATTTGAAAAATCAAAATAACTTTTATTGTTTTATATTTTTTTCAATTTAATTTTATAATAATTATTATTATTTTAAATTTTTTAAAATATTTTAATCATTTGAAAAATTATTATTTACTATTTTAATACATTTTGAAATTAAAAAATATTTTTATATATTTTTAAAATAATTTTTAGAATTTTCCAGATTTGTTAAGTTTTTTAGAATTATTTTGATTTTTATATATTTTTTAAAAAATTAAAATCTAAACATTCTTAAAAATGACAAGTGTCATTATCCTATTGCGACACGTGTCAAAAAATTTCAAGAAAAGACCGTTAAAGTTAACGTTCAACGTTGGTCAAAGGGCCAAATTGATTTTTTTTTTAGTTTGAGGGCTTAATTAGGTGCAAAAAAAAATTAGGGACTTAATTGATTTTTTTTGCAAAAATATAAGAGCTTATTGAACCCTTAAGCCTAATTTTAAATATTTTTTAAATATTATTTTTTGATCTTCTTAATAATTTTTATAATTTTATGACGTGACACTTCTAGGGTGTGCCATGTGTCACCATCTTAATGAATGTTTGTGAGTTAACGATCAACGTTACTAGAAAACTAAATTGATCGCAATTTAAATTATGATGGCTAAATTGGGTGTAAAATTTTATAAGAGTTTAATTGATTTTTTGATTTTTCTTTGAGGGCTAATTTGACCTTTAAGCCTTTTAAATTTAAATATTAGTCAAATAAGGTATTTATCCCTCATAATTTTTAAATTTAAATACTTAATAGACTATTGCTCTTCCAAATATTTGATATTAGTTTTGTCTAAGTTGGTTTATATCTATATTACCCTTCACTTTGTTTAACTTATTTTTGTTCAACACTTTAAATTTATACAAGTTTGATTCACACATTTCCAAAACAATTTAAAAAATAAAATAAATATATTTTTTAAAAATGCGAATGATTTTAAAACTCAAAGAAAAGGGATGCATCCTTTTTCGTTGTGTCGTAAATATGGCTGAGCTAAGTGTGAGACAGGGTTTTTCGTCATAGAAAACAATGAGTTAAATGCCTATGGGTTCTCTAAAGTACAACAAAGTTAAGTGTTGGGAGACTTAGGTTTGAGGAAATCTGTATCCATATCCAACATTCAATGTTACCTGTAACTTTGTTCTTTGTTTTGGTTTTTCAGTGCTTTTAATTACTTAATTTATGTTGTCTTCCAGTTGCCAATAAAGCTTGTCGGTTTTCATTTATCCCAGCCTTCTCTAAACTCTCATTGATCTAATAACAATGGTCGTCCATTTTCATTTATTCTAAGCTTTGAATCTATAATAGTCCGTGCGTTGTTCTCAAACTAGAAGAATAGAATCGGGGCATTTATAGAAGGCATGAAATCAAAAAATGCACTTAATGTTTAACTGAATAGTAATTTTAGTTTTTATTTTTTTTTTGAAGAAATTGAACCATTAACATTTCATTTTAGTTAAAATAGCTCATCTAAGGATAAAAACTATTAAGTAACATTAAATGGCTTGAAATGACGTGACAGACCTTCATGACAATGCACACTGACATGATAATGTCATATAGATAAAGATGTTGACTTGAAAGAATGACGCATCAGTCAAAAAATAAGTATAAAATTATATAAAATATAAAATTATTTTTTCTGCGGACGTGTTATTATGTCAAGTTATTTTAAGTTGTTTACCGTTAATTACATTTTTCATCCGTATAGGGATCATTTTGACCTAAATTGAAACGTTGAGGATTAAATTATTCCAAAAAAATAATACAAGCCAAAATGATTATTCAATCAAACGTTGGGAGCATTATGTCTTTATAGAATCATTCGTATAAATTAAAAAATGTTGCAAGATTAAACCCATCAATTAGTCTTGGTGAAATATGATATGTTGTTATCCTTTTATGACTCGAGTTTAAATAATTTTATATGCACAATACTTGTTATTAAAAGGCTAAAATTAATGAGCATATATCATATTGTCAAAAGGGACAATTAAAAAAGTGTTGGATGATTTCATAAAGTTCTTTTGTTTTGGTCTGATTTTATATCAGTATCCGACTTAAAGTTATGTTTTTATTTTCTAGGAAAACAAGAAAAATGATAAAGGTTAAGACTTAAAGTGCTTAGCCCTTCCGTTTGAGTTTTATTATGTAAATATTTTGTATGTATTCTTTATTTAGATTGTTTTTATTTATGTCTCACATTGTGTGGATCATATCTAAAGCTATTTTAATTAGAGAGGTAAAATTGGGTATTCAGTTGGGTTTTAGGTCGGGTCAGATCAAATTCGGTTTATGTCGGGTCAAATCAATAGTTTGACACTAGTCAGGTCGGGTTCGGGTTGACTCGGGTTCGTGTCAATATCGGGTTGATCCCAATTCAGACTCGGTTTGAGTTCGGGTCGGGTGAATACCAAGTTTGATTCAAAACGGTCCGGACCCAAGCGGTTAATTATTAGGTTAATTCGGGTTCAGATGGAATTCAGGTCGGGTAATTCCCGATATTAGGTCAAGTTCAGGTCATGTCACGTCGGTTTCGAATAAAATTCAGTTCGAGTTCATACGATTTCAGATTGACTTCGAGTCGGGTTAATTCACGCCAGTTTCAGATAAAATTCAATGAGTATATATATAATTATATTAAAAATAAAAATAATTAAAAATAATAAAATTTTAAAATCATATGAATAACATTTTAAAAATAGTAAATAACATTACACATCTTTAAAAAAGTTATAAATAATCTTTAAAAATTTTAAAATTTAAAATCATAATTCAATGAGTATATATATATATGAAAAATCTTTAAAAATTATTAAATAACATTACAATTCTTTCTAAATTATATGAATAATCTTTAAAAATTATTAAATAACATTACAAATCATATAATCTTAAAATTAATTTAAAATCTCAATACAATAAGTGTGTATATATAATTCTATTAAAATTTAAATTTTTAAAAAAATATATGAATAATATTTAAAAATTATTATATAACATAACAAGTCTTTAAAAAAAATATACCAATAATATTTAAAAATTTTAAAATTTAAAATCTTAATTCAATGAGTATGTATATAAATAATATTTAAAAATTATTAAATAATATTACAAATCTTCAAAAAAAATTATTTGAATAATCTTTAAAATTTTAAAATTATTAAAATTTAAAATCTTAATTCAATGAATATATAAAAAATTATGTTAAAAATTGTAAAAAATTAAAAAGTTATAGAATAATCTTTATAATTTTATTTTTTTAAATTTAAAATCTCAATTTTATAAGTATATATATGGATATTCTTGAAAATTTATTAAATAACATTATAAATCATTAAAAAATTATATTAATAGTTTCTAAAAATATTGAAATTTAAAAAATTTAATTCATTGAGTTTATGTATAAAATTATATTAAAAATTTAAATTTAAAATTTATATGAATAATCTTTAAAAATTATTAAATAACTTTACAAATCTTTGAAAAATTATCTGAATTATATTTAAAAAATTTAAATTTAAAATCTTAATTCAATGAGTATATCTATATATATAACTATATTAAAAAAATTTAAATTTATAAGAATAATCTTTTAAAGTATTTAAACTTGTTTTCTCAATTTTTTTCTATAGCCACACTCTCCCACAATCGAAGAACTGTGTATTTAAACTTGTTTTCTCATTTTCTTGCAAACCAGACCTTACACAGTGGAAGTTTCACTTAATGTACTTAATATCATCGTAATTGGTTGTATGGTTTCAAACATGAGGAAATAGATGAAGAGTATCTTTGTATGGTTAAAGATTCTTCAGTTTCTGATTTAGAAGAAGAATCACTTCCAGTTTAATTGTTAATAATCTTGTATGTGCTCTATTTATATATTTACTTCAATATTTATTAATATTGTTTGTTCACTAATTTTTTTGATTGCTCCATAATGGATTTCTTATTTGGTTTTTTGAATTTATTGGTTTATCTATTGAATTTTAGTTTTATATGTTCTAGTTATTTTGTTTAACTTTGCAGGTCGCTTCTGATTCGGGGAACTGGGATGATGTTTGATCGGGTCTGTAACAGGTCGGGTTTGTAGCAGGTCGGGCCTCTAACAGGTCGGGTCAAATCGGATCTCGGGTCGTTTCAAGTCGGTTTATATTAGATATTTTCCATGTTAATTCTAGGTTCAAGTTCATAGCAGGTCGGGTGCAGGTCAAGTTCGGTTATCACATTATCGGGTACAATTCAAGTTTTGGTCATTCTTAGGTCAGGTACAAGTCAGGTTCTGATCCAAAATCATCGAGTCCAACTCGAGTTCGGGTTAACATCAGGTCGAACTCGATTGAGTTCGGATCATCATCACTTCAGGTCACAACCAGTTCAGACTCGGGTCAGTCTCATTTGGTTTTTTAAATCGGATCAGTTTTTTACCCCTAATTTTAATCTAGAACTTAATATGTTTCGGTTATCTACTCATCTATTTGTACATTATAATAAATTATTATAGTTATAGTATACAAATGTCACTTTATATTATATTGATTTATACTTATCTATACATTACTGAACCAAGGAGTGATCCCAGAGATGAAGGGCAGTGTCTTCCTCTAAGGTGATCGAGGTTTGAGCGACTTAATCTATAAGTGTAGGACAAAATTTTTTTATTCTTTTTCGATATCCTTTTTCTATGCCCTTACACTAGAAAATTAAATTCTAAGCTATAACCTTAAATTCTAAACCATAAACCCTAAATGCTAAAAAATATAGCATATCCTTAATTTCCTAATCTTAATCTTAATCCTAACCCTTAACCTTAATCTTAACCCTAAATCCTAAACCTAATTTTTTTTAATATGGGGCATAGAGAGAGGCACCGAAAAGGGATAGAGGATTTCTATTTGCAAGTGTGCGTATTCAGATTTGAAATTGGACACAAATATTATATTGTACTAGAAGAGAATTCTAAAAAAAATTAGGGTAAATTACACAAATGGTCACTAAACTATCCATAAAAATACAAAATGGTCACCAAAGTTTCAAAAATTACATAATGGTTGTTACTACCTATAAACACCTACCGCCACGTGTCAAAACCAGAATGAGTAAGACTGCGGAGGTGTAAAGGACATTCGGTGATGAGCGTAAAACGCACGCGAACCACAATGCACAAGATCACCTGCGAACTGTATGATACCTTTCGCAATCTGTGGCGGATAGACAAGACTACGAGCAACATCACGTCTCATCTGGTGGCCACGTGGCTATAGACGTGCTCGCTACGGATAACGAGGGGAACCTAGGATGTCAAGTCATAGCCATTCCAATCAACATGCCACGACAACCCTATCATGACACCTGTCCAAGTAGTATAAAACTGGACATGCAACAATAAGAGGGAGAGACAGAAAAAGACCCAAATATCATATCCCACGAAGAACAAGAGTAATACACGAGCTTTGATCCAGAACGACCATCTCATCCACCATCAAACCAATATCTCTAGTACCTGTCCATTTTGACATTCAACAATTGGCGCGGTGAGCGTGGACGAACGTGCGACCTCCAAATTCATCAGTAAGTTTTAAAGTCCAGGAGCATGGGTAGAGACAGCCAAGACCACCCAAAGGAAAAAAATAGCTTAGAAGGACACCTTGATAGCCTAACTGGCGACAATAGCTATTCAACAACTATAACAGTTCCAACAAAGTTTTTGGCAGCAGTTTTAAGAATAGCCTCCCCCATGGTTTATAGTGGGGCAGGGCACATAGTAGACGAGAAGAGCGTCACCGTCAAAAGGCAGTAACCAATAATTTTTGGAAATGCAAGTAAGGATGAAGAGCATGAAAGTATCTTTATTGCACTCGAAAACAACAATTTGAGAGACTTACTATAAATCTAAGTGAAAACAACAATTTAAGTGAAAAGTTAATTGAGCAATTGACCATGAAGACCAGAGACAAGGTGGTTCAGGAGGGGCAGGTTTCCCCCAACAAGGTGCTGGGGAGAACGACCTCGAGAGCTGGAAGAAGACTATGAATATTTAGAGGATATGGATTATAGTCCTACGGAAGACAGCGAACAACATGCGTTAAAGGCAAAGATGGACCAGTTAGTGAAAATTTTTTAGAGCATCTAGAACCTTCGGCAGGAGGACCCCTCTTCGAATCCCCAAAGGTAAAAAAATAAGCCTCTTTCTGTAGATATTCTAGAGCATCACGCGTCTACATCTTATAAGGTCCCAAAGCTAATGTACAATGGAAGGGGAAACCCTCAAGATCACCTGTCACACTTCTTGAACCACATAGATTTGTTCAGCGCCTTCGACTAAGTTAAATGTCAAAAAAATTTAATGACCCTTAAGGATTCAGCTTAGGTTTGGTACCTCTAGCTCCCGGCGAACTCAATTTCCAGATTTGATAAGCTAGCGTAACTATTCATAAGCCATTTTTTGGAAAACAAGGTGTTAAAAAGGTCACCAGTGTACATCATGTTCGTCATTCAAAGGCCATACGAATCTCTGCGTGAATTTGTCCAACGATTTTACACTGCAACCATGCAAACCAATGAGGCCTCCAATGAGTTTATTATCTGTATTTTCGTCAATGGTACCTCCTACCTATATCTTAAATATAATTTATTGGATCGACTGCCAGCAACGTTGTCAGAATTATATGAGAAAGTCTAACCGTACACTAAAAATAAAGGAGACATATAGCATGAGAGCCATGGCATATAATTCGCGACATGAGAGCCAAAGGTAGGATGATCGTGGTCTCAAATGCGGTAAGCCGCCTCATCATTAGAAAGTTGGTACAGAAGGCCAACAATTTTGCCGTAGCCCACAGTATGTTTAGAATAACAATCAGTTACAGCGGCAAACAGAGAAAGACCACCAGCGCGAGATGACCTAAGAAAGGTTGATCATATATAGAACTTATCACGAATTAATAGAATTGTCTTCATAGATACCACATCAGATTGAACATACTAAATCTTAAGATCGTCGTTGCTAATGAGAGAGAGTGAGCGTAGGGAGTATTTCGGACGAAGATGTGAGTTTCACAAAGCTCAGGCTACTCTATGGATGATTGCATACATTTGAAGAACGCGATTAAATCTGCAATGAAAAGATGGCAGTCGGAGATTTTTTGGTTTCTCGCTACAGACAGGTTGAGAATAGCATGGAGACTCACTAGTTGCAACCACATGACAACAGAAGAAATAACCAAGATAATAGGGGAACCATACATATGATAGTCAGTGTAGATGAAAAGTGGAAACAATCAAGATACAAGTGCAAGGCACACGTGCAGGGAGTAATGTCGGTTTTAGTGGTAATGATAAAAAATTGAAATATAGAGACCCGTGGCGAGTCTTGTTCTCAGAGAAGGAGGAGGACAACATTCTCGATGAGAAAGGCAACGAACCTATCGCCATTTCAATAGGGATAGCAGGATTCACCGTGAAGAGAATTTTGGTAGATACATGTAGTGCGCTGGAGTATTGAGCTAGAATACATTCAACCAAATAGAAATCCCAAATTTGGAATTAAAGCCAGCCAGCCTAATGTATGGGTTTAGTAATCAACCCATCGAGGTGAAGAGCTCCATCTGACTTCCCGTAACATTAGGATATGTTGATAACATGGTCATGCAGATGGCCAATTTCTTAGTCATCGAAAACTTGTCTGTATTTAATGCTATATTCGGGGGACCTCTGATGAAAAAGCCAGAATGATGATATCCCCTTTCTGCCAACAAGTCAAGTTCCCTACGCCCACGAGAGAAGGCTTCATGCAAACTAATCAAAAGAAAACAAGACAACGCCACATCCTCTCACTCCAACTGGCACAGAAGTAAGAGAATCGTGATAACGCTACTGAAGAAGCTCCACCCCAGCAAAAAGAACATTAGGTTAACATCTTAAGCAAAATAGTAATAACAATCGCCAATTTAAACCTCAGAGAAGGGTTGAACGACCAAAATAGAGGAGGGCTGACAAAGTTGCTGTGAGACAACGAGGCAACTAAAGAATCATTAGAGTATAAGGGTTCTCAGACCTTGTGATACTTGACACCTCACTAAAGGTCTGTTTCTTTACCCCAAACTTTTTTCCTTTTAATTCTTCCATGCACATTTAGACATCATATGCCCATATTTTGTAGTATTGCATATTTTATACATAGCAAACTCAAGAAAGTGTAGATTTCTAGCAAGTCTCTCCAAAAGTCAGGCTATGGGAAATTACTGTCTGAGCGACTACTGCTTTTAAGAAGTGTGTACAGAGGAATCAACTCAGCAATCACCGCTTCCAAAGCAAGCGAGCAAAAATTAAACAAAGGATCGTTTGAGCGTCCGCTGCTTTTAAGAAGTGTATACAGAGGAATCATCTCAATGATCGTTGCTTCTAAAGCAAGCGAGCAAAAAGTAAATAAAGGATCATCTGAGCGTCCGTTGCTTTTAAGAAGTATGCACAGAGGAATCAGCTCAATGGACGTCACTTCCAAAGCAAGCATGCAAAAAGTAAACAAAGGATCATCTGAGCGTTCATCGCTTTTAAGAAGTGTGCATAGAAGAATTAGCTCAACGATCGCTGCTTTCAAAGCAAGCGAGTAAAAAGTAAACAAAGGATTGTCTGAGAGTCCGTCGCTTTTAAGAAGTGTGCATAGAGAAATCAGCTCAACGGTCGCCGCTTCCAAAGCAAGCGAAGAAAAAGTAAACAAATGATCAACCACTTTTTAAGAAGTATGCACAGAGGAATCAGCTCAATGATCATTGTTTCCAAAGCAAACGAGAAAAAAGTAAACAAAAGATTGTCTGAGCGTCTGCCGTTTTTAAGAAGTGTGCATAAAAGAATTAGTTCAACGATCGCCGCTTCCAAAGAAAGGGAGCAAAAAGTAAACAAAGGATCATCTAAGTTTCATCTGATTTTAAGAAGTGTGCACAAAGAAATCAGCTCAACGATCACCACTTCCAAAGCAAGCTAGCAAAAAGTAAACAAAAAATTGTTTGAGCATCCACCACTTTTAAGATCTTCCTCGCCTGTCTCCTTCTAATGTAGCAACAAACACCAACAGACAATAATATTTGGAAAACCTTGCACCCAAGATCTTCCAAATACATTGTCTGTTGGCACTCCTTACTACAAATGGCTAGTCATAACCTTCTGAATACTATTGTCTGCCGATGCAAATAACCCAAACAGCAAAACTAGCACTCCCTCAGGATATATGAGACACGGTTTCTACATACCACTCTTCCCTACAAACATATTTTATTTTACTCCTCTCAAAATGGAACAAGTGAAACTGTAAAAAGAAAACACAAATAATGTATCACAAACTGCAAAGGAATTAAAAACTCAAAACACTTCTAGATTATGCAAGTCATTCTAACCTTCTTATGATTCGAATCCTAACAGAGAATTTAGATCTCATAAAGAGGTAAAAGAAGATGATAATACCATCTTCAAACAATCACCTTCAAAATGATTACCTACATTAGCAACAATAACCTTAAATTTCCACATATCTGGCTCTGATACTTCTTCTTCATAGGAATTAAAATAGTCACAAACCCTCTCTAATATAGAAATCTACTAGAACGAATTATCTCATACCACATAATGAGGAAATATAGTTACTCTTAACATTTCTACAAATACGACATACTCGAAAAATAATTAAACTACTCAGGTTCTTAACAACAAAAGCCATCTCAGATAGACTATTTTTGCAAGAAAATAACATTAGAATATATTCCCACATGGGTAAAAATAACCGAAGCAATCCTCAAAATAAGTTTTCTTCATACAAGAAAGCAAATGAAGAAATTACAAAAGTATTTATACACCCCTACTACAACCACCTAAAAAATCCTACTATCCATTCTGTCTACAATACCGCTACAGCTATTCAGGGAAGAATACGTATTCAGATCAATTGTAGAAGAAGCCACAATATTTTTGTACTTCACATCAAAGCTTTCCTAGGAGGGTCGAGAAGGTTTTCTCATGTCAAATTCTGCGGCTACCTCACAAAGAGCGTCAAAATCCACACCTCTAACATCTAAAGGGCCTTGCGCCTATTGAAAACTCAAAATGGCAGCATCTCGAGACCTTCTCATCTCTTTGACCATAAAGGCAGAGGTTGCGTCCGCAGCTGCCTTAACTTTCTCTGCCATATCAACATTATGGGTAGCCTCCAATACAATAACCTCATTTTTATGTGATTCTTTAAGCTCTATTAAATTCCTAGTGAAATTTAAAAAGCTTTCATCTGCCGCACTCTTTGTTTGCTCTAACTTTTCTTTAAGACCGCGAATCTCAGTCTTGAAACTCTCATGCAGCTCCCTTAATAATTTTCTCTGCATGTTTTTTTTGTATGTCCCCTACCTGGGCCCAAACATCTGCCTCATGTTTTTCCTACAGCTCCCTTAATCGAGCAACATACCCTTTCACTTATGAACGCAACATTGTATTCACCTCAAGCAGAGAGGTGTAACCTCTCATTTGCGAATGCAGCTTCGTATTTTCCTCAAGAAAGTTTGTGTTCCTTTTCATGTTAAATTGAATACAACATAGTTCCTGAAGGAGACCCAAACCCCCTCAATAGTCCTCCAAATATTAGAACAAGGTGGAGAAACACCATGACTATTCGAATATAGATTAAACAATCTTTTAGTAGCAGATTCATGATAGAACCAATTATCTATTTTCGAAAACCCCCTCTAAGGATAGAATGAGCTCCACATAGCAAAGGGTTTACCACCCTTACATAGAGAAGCATTGACAGACAGAGGCATCAAAGGAGTCATTGCAGTACTTGACTCAGACGCAGGCTCAATAAGCGCAACCCATAGGGTATATCTTCGACGGAGCAATAAACAACAATAGAATCCATAGCACTTACTCATGTAAATAAATCCAGTAAACAAAACCCTTTCACAAACTAAACAGCAAAACTATCAAACTTAAAACAACAATAACATATTACTTTAAATACCTTAAGGCACACAAACAGTAATCAAGTTAGCACATGAACTGGCAAAAGTAGTGCTCCAGTAACGCCACTCACAACCACGTAAGAGGAACTATAAAGTTCGAGCGAAACAGATAGAATGTCACATTTCAACCCAGGCAAAACTTCGGTAACCCCAGCATTAACCACCAGCCTCTTTCCCTTTATTTTTTCTTTAGCACCCAAAAAAAATCTCTTCGAGCCATAAGCCCTCATTCGCCTTGCCACACTTTCCCATGTCGTCTTTACAACATCCATCGGCAATCTTCCAAAGATATTTTTGTTGCCAAAGGAAATCTCCATATAGGGAACAACGGGAATCGTATCTACCAAAGACATCACCGTGGTAGCTGCAACTAAGGAGCAGGGTAAACATATGTCCCCACTACTAAAAACATCCAAAAGCGCCATTTTGACTAACCCTTGTAAACATAACGAATCGATGCTAGCCACAAAACATGAAGTATCCAACATCCGATCTCTTACTTTGTCACCAACGACCCGCAAAAGGGAAATCACTGTCCCTATGAACACATAAAAAGAGAAGAATCAATGAACCACAACATGAATATTAACAGAAAGAGTTCATTTTCTCTCAAGGTTATAGCAAATCATTACTAGTATCCATTCTTCTCTTTGATATGCGTTCTAAACACAGACAACTTCCTTTATCTTCCGAGCTAGAAACAACAGGTAAACTCAAAACCACTCGTTTCTTTCCTCTCTAGTTGCGATTAAAGTTGGATGGAATCACATCAGAGCAACCATTTAGAGCATATTCGTAAACCTTATCTGGAAGCACATCTTTTACATGATATTCCCAAGAGCGAGAGCAAGCGCCAATATACTCAGAAAAGAAACCCTTCAGTTCATCCTCACTACTCAGAAGAATTTTAGCAACCCATTTATTCCCCCTTCAATGAAGGACTAGGCTTTTGTACAAGGAGGCATGCTCGCCAAAGTGCCCTCTAGAAACATATCAAAATCTTCTTCATCCCAACCATTAGGGTCATTATCCTCTAGACAATACATCCAAACATTTCTAAGAGTACATACCTCTCCAAAACAAGAAGGTTGACCACTTTCTAGCCTTTTGAGAAGCCTCAACTCAGCAGGTGACAATTCACCCATATCAAGAGGCACAACCCTATCTTTCGTCGGTCGATGCCATACAACGGGAAATAAAAATTCCCAGCATTACACTCCACTTTAACAAGCTTCATCCTCTCTAGAAGAAGATTTTTAGCATGGTCCCTCGTTATCGACATTTTTTATCTGCGATGACCAATGGTCACAAAACCCTTTGCACTCCCGTCATAACTGAGCACTACATTATAAAAATAATGAAACACACTAATAAAAGGCTCGTCTCCATGAATCTTGCAATTCAAGAAATACGCCATCAAAATACCCCAACTAGTCCTACTCAATTAGCCCGATGCTACATCAAACCAACTTAACCACTTTACAAAAAATGATGTAACGGTAAATAAAACCTAACCTCAAAAGTAAGAAAAGGAATTAGAAACCACAACCTCCCATCATCTGAGCATGCACTCAAATGAAATGTCCCAACTGGTACACTAAAACGATAACAAAAATGGTTAACCGCAAGAAGACCCTGACACTCTAACGTTTTCAGCAACTTGTCTAGTTCAGTAGTACAATGAATCTCATCACTTACCATAATAGATGACTCAACCATGAACAACATGAAAGATTATATTTTTCTTTCTAAAGTTTTCTTTTACTCTTCTCAAAAACTCAAAAGCAACAAATAAAACAAACAAAGTAAAACCCAAGAATGCCAACTAAAGTCTATTTATAACTAAGAGAAGTGTCTTTCTTGAAATGCTTCACTACTGAACATGTTTATCATGTGATGTTTCGCATGCAACAATTTACTCCAAAAGAAAACTGACCAGACCGTCAATAAATTCCATTATGCGATGTTTCATAAAACATCCATGACTCTTATATAAGCAATATTCCCTCAAAATTTTACAAACTATCAGTACAAAAACTCTCTCGCTTATCGAGCCCTTTTTACATTCTTCAAGTTTGCCAAGGTCACTTTATAACCTTCCCTCGCATAGGGGCAATTATTAGTACATATAAACACCTATCGCCATGTGTCGAAACCAAAATGAGTAACACTGCGGACGGTGTAAAGGACATCCGACGATGAGTGTAACAATGCATGTGAACCACAACGCACAAGATCATCCGCGAACTGTGCAATACTCTCCACAATCTGTGGTAGACAAACAAGACTACAAGCAATATCGTGTCTCATCTGGTAGCCACGTGGCTACACACATGCCCGATATTGATGATAAGGGGAACCTAGAACGTCAAGTCATAGCAGTCCTATCAACACACCACGACAACTCTATCATGACACATGTCCAAGTAGTATAAAATTGGACGTGCAGAAAGGAGAGTGGAGATAGAAAAAGACCCAGATATCATATCCCACGAAGAACGAGAGTAATACACGGGCTTTGATCCAGAACGACCGTCTCGTCCACCATCAGACTACCATCTCTGGTACCTGTCCATTTTGACAATCAACAATGGTCATTAAAATTTAGTTTTTATTACTAAATGGTCACTGGGACGTTAACCGTCATTAATTGGGAGATGCGACAGTTACGAAAATTTGTACAATAACATAGTTAATCCTCAATATTTACACATTCAATCAATTTAGACATCAATGATTAGGGATAAATTAGGAATAAATTGATTTAATGTGTCAATCAGGAGGATTAAATGTTATATTATTCAAATTTCTGTAACTGTCATGTCACCCAATTAACGACAGTTAACGACTCAATTATCATTTTGTAACAAAAACTAAAGTTTAATGCCCATTATGTAACATTTGAAAGTTTGATGACTATTTTATATTTTTAGGGACAGTTTAGCGACCATTTGTATACTTTACCCAAAAATTTATCTATACATGTATTAAAAGTTGTCCCAAAATTACGAGGATGTAGAATTTAAATTTGAAGTTATGGTTTCTTGTTACATTCTAAGTGCCATATGTTTTAGTTTTACAGTAACTATGAAAATCAATTAAGAATATTAAAAATTAATGATAACTCAATCACATGGGAGATTAACAAACAAATCTAGGAAAAATTAATTTATAAAATTAGAGATTGATTCCAAGAATAATTTATTTTTTTTCTCAAGTATGCTTTTATTGGATTCAAAAAATATACAAATACTAACGCGTGCCTCGTTTTTATGGTCTGATTCTTAACATATTTGGTATAATTTATTATAATAATTCATTTTTAAAATAAAATACGGTGAAGGCCCACATGTGCTTTACTTGGGTTAATTTCTTTTGGGGTAATTTAATATTAGAAGCATTCGTTTGAGTAATTTGGTTAATATCGAACAAATAAGAATTAATCAATTAAATCAATTTATTTTTTATAATTCTATTTAAGTACAAAATATTATATGCGTCTGGTTTTAAATGTGAATAAATTTATGTATATTTGTAGATTAAATTACTCAAACATGAGTTACCTAAATAGAATACCCTTGAAATCGTAAATTAAACTGAATTGAGAAAAATCAATTAACTCGGCCAAAATTGTTTTTGTTAATTCAATCGGATAACTATTTTTAAGCATAACTGATACTTTCATTACTGATAAAAAAATAGCGTCAGGCGACAAACTAATCGAGAGAAATAAACTAAACTCAAATTATAAGGTTTATCCCATACACTCGACCTAAAACCCTTAAACATATTTGCATAACATTAATGTGTTAGAAAAAAAATATTCAATACAAATATAAACTCAAGATCAATACATGCCAAATCATTAAGAACAGAGACTAGATTTGCAACAGCGTACCTGAATCCATTGATGGAGTTTTTCTAAAGAGAGTTTGATCTTCTAAGATGATACATTATCTATTGCCACACAACTCTTTGATGGGGAATGAGAGATATGCAAGTTAACATATATTTTGGAGACCACTACCCATTATATAAACTGAATTAAAAACAGTTTGTTAATGTTTACAACTCTGCCCCTCATTGAGTTATAAATATAACTTATGATATCTACACTTTTAATTCCATGACAATTCAATACCTACAACACGTGTAACATAATTGGTCACTTAATTTTATGTCATACTTTATAATAGCAACATACATTATACATATATGCCCACAATTGCAGATTTTAATCCAATAATCTCTCACTTGGGCAACATATGTTTCCTGACAATGTATAACCTTATGAGCTAAAAAAATTGCTATCATACAATAGGTATTCTTTAACAATCTCGTCCATCAACTATATCCATATAGGATCAAAGCGGTCTTCGCCATATCAATCATGACTGGACCCATCAATGGTCACGTATACAAACACAATAAAATAACATAGATCAATCATGGATGCGTAGCATGGAAATTACTAGTAATGTGAATTAAAAATGTCTATTTCCAACTGGTCTTCTTTAAACTTAAGTGAGGTGCTTATCAAAAATAAGAAAATAGTGGAAAACCGAATACTTTATTTTTGATAAGAAAATAACCAAATGCATAAATGCTTGAAAACAAACTTAAAGCAAATAAATAACAAACTCCCACTCAAACAATAACATTCACAAATGGTATAACACCCATATGAGCTGTGTGCTCATGAAAGACCTTGGGTGGTAAACTTTTTGTGAGCGAATCCGCTATCATGGAGTTTGTCCCAATGTGTTATATGGATATTTTTTCCACTTTGCACTCGTTCTTTTACAACTAAGAACTTTATGTCTATGTGCTTTGACTTAGACGAGCTTCTATTGTTGTTGGAATACAGTAATGCTGACTTATTATCACAAAATAGTTTAAGTGGTCTTTCTATATTCTCCAAAATACGCAACACAATGACAAAATTTTACGGCCATATTCCATGATTTGATGCCACATAGCATGCTACAAACTCTGCTTCCATAATGGAATAAGCTACAAGTGTTTGTTTAGCACTTTTCCAGGATATATCTCTTCCAGCTAACAGATAAATATAGCCTGATGTAGATTTTATGCTATCTTGGCACCTAGGAAAATTAGAATTTGAATAACCTACGACCTCTAAATGATCTAATTTCCTGTAAGTTAACATGTAATCTTTTGTTCTATGGAGATACCTCATAACCCTCTTGGCTGCTATCCGATGGTCCATGCCAGGGTTGCTTGAATATCTGTCTAACATCCCAACAATGTACGCAATATTTGGACATGTACAAACCTGAGCATACATTAGACTCCCAATATCTGAAGTATAGGGAATCTTTTGCATTTCTTGACTTTCAAGGTTACTTTTAGGGCATTGGGCAAGAAAAAATTTGTCTTCTTTAGCGACAGAGGTGTCCATTGGTTTACTATTTTGCATGCCAAACCTTTTAAGTACTTTATCAATATAGTTATTTTGTGACAATCCAAGAATACCCCGAGATCGATCTTGATGTATCTGAATTCCTAAAACAAAAGAAGTGTCCCCAAGATCTTTTATTTCAAAATACTTAGATAGAAATCTCTTTGTTTTGTGCAATAAGTCTATATCATTTGTGGCAAGCAAAATGTCATCGACATATAAAACCAAAAATATATGCTTACTCCCACTAAACTTATGATACATACAATCATCAACAATATTCATTTCAAAACTGAACAAGATAATTACTTGATGAAATTTGTGGTACCATTGACGAGAAGCTTGCTTGAGTCCATAGATGGATTTTATTAATTTACAAGTGTCATGATTGTCCTAAAAGAGTCTTTCGATGAAACTAAAGAGAAAGTCTCTAAAAAGTCAATGCCTTCTTTCTGAGTATATCCTTTACCTACAAGGTGTGCCTTATGCCTCTCCACATTACCATTTGCATCTCTCTTGGTTTTAAATAGCCATTTGCTACCAATTAGTTTTGCTCATTCAGGTAATGAGACAAGTTCCCAGAATTTATTATCTTGCATGGATTTATACTCTTCCTGCATGACATCAATCCACTTTTGAGAGCTAATACATTGCATAGCCTGATGAAAGTTGATTGGATCATCTTCCACCATTCCATTGTCATCCTCATTTTCTTGGAGAAATACAATATAATCATCTGAAATAGCATTTATCCTTTCTCTCGGGGATCTCTTTAACGACACTTGTTGTTAAGGTTGTTGAATTTGTTTCTCTAGAACAATTATCTCATCCTGAATAGGAGGAAGTTTTTCAACATCGTCTTGTTGAGGTTTCAAATTCACTTCTTGATTAATGACATGTATGGAAACTTGAACATCATCAAAAGTGATAGTAGGAACTGAGTTAGAACTCAATTCCTCCTCAAAAATAATGTCTCTAACCTTATTTCTCCCTCCAAATTCAACGTCCTCAAAAAATGTTGCAGTTCCCATCTCAAAAATATTCTTAATTATGGGATCATAAAATTTATAGCCCCTAGATCGCTCAAAATAACCAATAAAGTAGCTACTCACTGTTTTGGTGTCCAATTTCTTTTCATGTGGCCTATAAGGCCTTGCCTCAACTAGACATCCCCAAATGTGAAAATGCTTTAGTGTAGGCTTTTGACATGTCCAAAACTCATAAGGTGTCTTTTCAGCTCCTTTAGTTGGTACTCTATTAATAATATACGTAGTTTTGTTAATGCTTCTCCCCAGAGGGACTTAGGTAAGGTAGAATTAGCAATCATATTCCTTACCATATCCTTAAGAGTCATATTACATCTCTCAGCTACACCATTCATACTAGGTGATCCTGGCATGGTGTATTGTGGGACAATACCACATTTCTCTGAGAATTTTACAAATGGTCCTGAACATTGTTTACTCGAGCCATCATATATTCCGTAGTACTCACCACCACGATCAGATCTAACTTTCTTAATTATTTTGTTGAGTTGATTTCAACTTCATCTTTATAAGATTTAAATACGTCCAAAGACTGAGATTTCTTATGAATGAGATATAGGTACCCATAACGTGAGTAGTCATGTACGAATGTTATGAAATATAGTTGACCATTCCATGATGACATATGGAATAGCCTACAAATATCAGTATAAATTAATTCTAAGACGTCTGTATATTTTTTTGCACCTAATGTAACCCTCTTGACCCGGCCTAGACGCCAGACAAAACCGAGCGAGCTATATTGGGTTTATTGAGACAAACCCGAAAGATTTACTTCAGAGAATGGTCTATTTTTTTAATTTTATCTTATCTAAATGCATAATTAAGTCTTAAGGTGATCATGCTAGCAGCGGTGAAGATTACTACTCAATTGGGCTTCGAATTGACATCCAATTGATCAAGTTGCTTTTAAGGGACCAAAATACAATTACAAGAAATTATAAGGTCTTACACGGATTTTAAAGTTACCAAAACTTAATTAGTTAAGTTTCATGCATACTGGTTAAATTCAACTTAAGATAATAATCCATTCTCATTCAATTGCAAGCATTTCATACATGAACTAAATTGCAACATTTCCAACTTCAGTAGACTAAAATGCACAAAAACAATGGGGCATACCGATATGGGCAAGCCCACACCGATACGACCTAATGACCATAAAAGTTATATGCATCGATACACGAACCACTATATCGATACTGTGTGTTGACCCACTCGTACTGATACGGAATTGACCTGTACCGATCCTCCTTATGCTTCCTTAAAACCCAAAATTCTAGTGACCAATTCACGTACCGATATGGTACCCCGCGTATCGGTACGACTCTTTGAAATATAAGGGGCGTACTGGTACTTAAACCCGTGTATCGATTCCAATGTATAATTTTCAAAGGCTGTACTCGTCTAACCGTACCGGTACCCCTACATATTTTACCCTAAAAAGAGCTATTTCAGACCCTACGTATCGATCCCTAGGTACCCATGCCGGAACACGAAGGCCTGTAATGACCTTTAGGTCCAACATATCACACTTTGGTTCAATCTAGCATACCCCAAACAACATCTAATCATCATATAACATCCTAACAATATTTCTACAATCATAAGAGCATGGTAAAGGATCATACACAACTTATCTAAGCCAACCAAAGATCCTATAGGCATCATCTCTACCCAAGCATGCAAAATGATTCCCTACCCCTCAAATCAGGATAAAAAGCACCATACAAGTCCAAAACGTCAAACATAACTTGTACAAACAGGGAGTATCCAAAACAACCCTCCCAATTACAACTTGGTCACATTGCCTCTTATTACTACTAAGTATTTGTAAAACCATACTTGAAAATACTCCGTTCCTTGGATTTCCTTTGCTTGTTTGTTGTCCGAAAGAGTATATTTCTCTACATTGATGAGAAAGAAGAGTGCAAGCTATAAGCTTAGGGAGGGAATCTCAAAAACACTCATCAATACATGTAAAACAATTTTATATCAAATCAAGTTTATATTGCTCATGTCAAAATCATCCCATGCTTCTATAACCTCTTCAAATATGCACATTTAAATCATTTGCAACACATGTATCATAGATTCTATCATAACCTCAATTTAAGCTACATATGCCAAAATCTCTAAATAGCTAGCTTAAAGAGCATCTCATGTATAAACCATATTATACAATACATAATCCATTTCTCATGATACATTATCTCATATATTGGCACTCAAGTGACTCAAAACCAAGTTCTATTCCATTTTACAAAAACACATCGGATACACAGATTTCCCAAGTGGTTCCTTCGACCACTTTACATACGTCCTTGAACTAGAGCAACCCTTAATGGTTATAACGTATAAATTCACCAACGAGAGAATACATCACAATTAACCCCTCGATCGTTGCGGTTCTCATGGTGGATAAAACGACATAATTAACCCCTCGACACACATAAGGCGACTTATTATAGTGCACTTTAAACTCTATGGCTAGCCAACTATATTCGGTAACATTTATCTCAACCACTTGCCAATATACTCAATAAAAATCACATTACCTCACTGTTTTACATATGCATTAAATCAAATCAATTTCCAATGCATCAAACCATGTATTCTAGTATTCTCAAAATTCTTTCATAAATCATTCATTATTCTCAATAATCATCATTTATGATCATTTGCAACATCTTTCATTTCTAAAAATGCATATAACAGTAGGTAATCAAAAGCATAAACATGTGCATGAGATAGTATTTTGCAAAATTGGAAACGAAAACGAGAGCATCTGATACTTACTTCTAAGCTTAGAAAAATGTTTCAAACTTAATATAAACTTCCAAAACTTCTTTCAAAACTTTTTAAAGAAGTAAAATGCATTTCTACTCATTGACAACACAACGCCCTCTTGCCGTTGCGAGAATCATGCTTCCGAAGCTCCCGCAACCTCTCCAAAAGCTAAAGGATCCAACTCCCCTGCTTTACCCAATCAAAAACATAGTATTAATACACTTTCATACATCCCGAATTTCCAAGAACCATCAAACACAACATCGCCTCACTAAAACCATCAAACGCTTCACCAAAACAACAAAAAACACAACAAAACTTCAGCTAAACAAAGCCCAGCCAAAATCTATTGATTTTAACATCTTAACAACATCAATTAACATCCAAAAACATCTCCAAAACGTCCTTATATCTCCAGCAACCTAACAACACCAAGATCACCTCAAAATCTAACTATTTACAACCTAGAAAATTAGCAATTCATATAGTTTTAGGATTTCTTTAATTAATCTCTCTTTACAACATTAAAGCATATCTTATAAGAGATCTAAATCAATTAGATTCAATACAAAACAGATCCATAACCATGTTCATCCAATTTTCTCATCAAAGCTCAATTTAATCCATAAAATATTGATTAAATCATAAACACATAACAAAAATCAGTTGTAAAGGACCAAGAACATGAGAATTTCAATAAAGAACCTTTAATTAGAGGAGAGAAAAAGTTCACCTCTAATTGCTGATTTCTCCCTTAATTGGCAAAAATTAGATGAAAACTTCAAGAACCATGTAGATTTTGATATAGAAATCAAAGGAATCAAAAGGAAATCAAAAGAAGTTGATCCTTGTGAATTTTGGAATGAAATTGATAGTTTGGCTGTCGAGAAAGTTGAGAGCAAAAGTAGTTACGTAAGAAAGTGAAATTGGGTAATTAGAATCCTTTTTATCAATTCTATTTTTTTAATATTAAAACCATTTAAAACCTTTTAAAAATAGCCTAAATTAAGGGAAAAATCTGATGAAAAAGTTTGGTTAATTAGCTCCTTAAAGATTCTATGTTTTAACCCTTTTACGATTTAGTCACCAAAATAGTTTTGAAATCTTTACATTTTAGTCATCGGACCAAAATGTCCCAAAGTCCAATTTAATTCCTTAAAATTTATTTTACCAAAATTATTAAAATATTAATTAAGTATTTTCTAGCATTTTCCATATTTTATTTTGACCAAAAACCATTTATTATGATTTTATTCCTAAAACTAGTTTGAATCGCCTAAACCGGTTCCCCTTAACCTTCTAATCAACCAATCTAACATCTAAGCCCAAATTCAGGGAAATACACCTAATCTATTGGTTTTTTATGCTTTCTCTTAATGCAATCAACATAGATATTAAAGTCTGTAAAGTCAAGGGACTCTAAAATACCATTAGACATAATGTGCTCAATCTTACCTTTTGAGATATGACCTAAGCGTTTATGCCATAATGATGCTGAATTTTCTTTATTTAATTTTTATATAGTACCACGTGATTCTACATGCAAGGTTTCATTATAGGATGCAATTGCATCTAGCAAATAAATGTTGTCATAAGCATTTAAATAACCAATTCCAATAATGCTTGAATTTAAAGACAAAGTCAACTGATTGTTTCCAAATGAACATTATTATCCAAATTTGTCCAACAAGAAACAGAAACTAAACTTCGCCTAAAAGATGGAACAGCAAATGTGTCTTTCAAATCCTGATAAAAACCAGTTCCTAATAACAACCTAAAATGCCCAATTGCTTCAACTTTCACTGATTTTCCATTGCCACAAAGTGTTTCTTTCACCATCACTTGACTTTTGATAGCTCAGGCAACCCTTTATAGAAACACTTATGTGAGTAGTAGCACAAGAATCTAACCACCAAATATTTCTAGGTACTGAAACTAAATTAACCTCAAAACATACCAAAGTAAGATTCATACCTTTCTTTGCACGCCATGCGTGATATTTGGCACAAACTTTCTTCATGTGTCCAGGCTTATCTCAAAAGAAACAATTGTTTGGAGCCTGCTCTTGTTTCTTTTGAGTTGGACCCTTAACAGCTTCATTCAGATATTTTCTTTTTTTGCCCCTGTCCTTAGAGGCACCGGCCAAATAAGCACTTTCAGTCTTATCAACGCTTCAACCTATCTTCCTCTTGAACACAATGAAAAATAAGCTCATTTAGAGTCCATTTCTTCTTTTGCCAGTTATAACTAATTTTAAACTGGTTAAATTGTACATGAAACGATATCTAAACCATAAGAACGAGCAAGTCTTCAGAAAGCTCAATCTTAAGTGCCTTAAGTTTTGAAGCAATATAGAACATCTCAATAATGTACTCCCTTACATTTCTTTGACCCTTATACTTCATAGACATTAAAGAAGTCAGAAGTGATGTCATTTCAACCTTATCAATTTTAGCAAAACGTTACTCAAGATCGTCAAGGAAAGACTTGGCCTGAGTAATATCTTTAGATTTTGTGCCCCTAAAGGCTTCTGAAATGTTGTGTTTCATGATTATCAGACTTATGCGATTAGAACGATCCCACCTCTCAAAATCCCTTTTTGTATCAGGGGTGCTATCCGCAATTAGAGGTATAGGTTGTTCTTGCCTTAATGCAAGGTCTATGTCCATACAGCCAAACACTATGAGTAAGTGCCTTTTCCATCCCTTAAAATTTGTCCCATTAAACATGAGTATAGAACCGACATTAACATATATTGTGGCAACAGAAGAACTAGCTGAATATAGAACAAAATAAAATAAACAGGCTCACATCAATATTCTATAAGTAAACAAATAAATTCAAAGTAATGACTAATTCCCCTTAACATACCAAACACAACATTAATATCAAGTCTTTGGGCATTAATATTAACAGTAAGCGGTACTCTTGTTGTACTAATCAAACATTGACAATAAACTATGTCGAACAACATATTAATCTTTGAACTAATGTATTGCACACATAAAATACCTTATAATTGCCACTCATTTGTTACCACAAATGTTGTTGAAATTTGGCCAAATATTAATTTTCCTTTAGGCCAATTAATAAATGCTTGAATTACAAAAACACAAACATGTTGATATTTTAGATAAGTTAATCTACGCAGAAGCAGTCACTTTGGTGACATTGTGTTTCAATTAACCCACTAAAATATTAAACATAGCCAAAACATGAATTTATATGTTTTTAAAGGTTTATCTTTATGCCTAATGATCAAAACTGAAATTTTGATCTAATTGAATTAAATATATGTTTTAAATAAAATATAGATCATAACAATAAACTAAACATGAAATTACTAAAGTAAAAGGAATACAAAAATAAGGGCAAACTTATTATCTGGAAATCTTAATGACCTAAAACATAATCCTCCTTTTCAAACAAATCTCAATAACGTAAAACAAAGCAACAACACAGAACCAAAATTGCTTTGAATTTCTAAATATAATTATGCCTTCAAACGTAATTATCTTGAAATTGCATAGAAGCATCAAAAGCATATCGCATAGGCATAACGGCAGAGAGACTAATATCGCATATGCGGGTAAACACATTAAAATCAAACCCTAATCAAGACTGTAAAGCCTCCATCGCCGCAAAAACAAAATACATTCAATAAAATTGAATTCAAAGGAAAATCAATCGAAGTGATGCGGCGGTGAAACAACAAGAAAAGTTAACCGGTTTTCAATGATTCGACATACCCTGGCACTGATGCCACTTGTTAGAACCAAAATTATATTCAATACGAATATAAACCCAAGATCAATACATATCAAATCATTAAGAATAGAGACTAGATTTGCAAAAACATACCTGAATTCATTGATGGAATTTTTTCAGAGAAGGTTTGATCTTCCAAAATGATATGTTATCTCTTGCGACACAACTCTCTGACGAAATAGAGAGATATGCAAGTTAACTCTTGGGGATCACTACCCATTATATAAACTGAATTAAAATTAGTTTATTAATATTTACAACTCTACCCTTCATTGAGTTATAAATATAACTTATGGTATCCAAACTTTTAATTTCATGACAATTTAATATCTACAACACGCTAAACATAATTTGTCACTTAATTTCGTTTCATGCTTTATAATAGCAATGTAACATCCTTTTCTCGTATTCATTACCAAATACGAGTCATTGATGTTAACTAAGGTTAAAACCATTTTATTACTTTAGCTTAGAAAACTGGCAGCCTGCACTGCCTTTACTTAAAAGTTTATAACAATTTTTATAGACATCAAAAATTTATTCCAAAATTTTATAATTAAACTAGATTCATTAAGCTTTTTAATCATATAAACTATTAGTCCAAACTCATTACACAAAAATTCAAATAAATTCCTACATTCTCGTCACAGCCCAGAATTTTCTGAAATTCTCCTGCCCTGTTTTCTGACCTTCCTTCGAATAAAAATCCATAACTTTTTACATACAACTCGAAATCAGTCACCGTTTGTTTTGTAAGAAACTAGACAAAATTTCCAGTTCATACATATAAGATTCACCATCTAATTCTAATTGTGGAATTTATGCTGTTTTTTCAAACATACTGCTTTTGCGTACATTTCTGGACAGATTTTTAAACTTTCTATCTTAGGCCCCATCTTTAGTATAAACTTAGTCCATTATCATTTATAACCTTAATAGAATTTACTAGGTTTATCATCCATATTATATCAACTATTAACCTACCACATTTGGTAATAAGCTATTACAAACCCCACTAAAATATACGTGCCATCTAGTACATTTCCAAAAGAAAGGATGGATGCCATTACATTACTATGAGTATGGGGATATACCTCCCAAAATATGAAAGTGATGCTCGGCTACTCTTCCTTCGAAACTCCTTTAAAACCTATGCATGAAATTCATCATACGCTAAGCATATACTTAGTGAGGCAACAACATTTAATTCAAATGTAAATTAACATAGGTATCAATATAAATAAACAACAATGCACATGATCACTTACCATATTATGCTTGCTAGCATATATGACATGATACATATATAATAACATAATACATGGTAATAACTTTGATTCTTACCATTACCTTTGCCATGTTTATCATCGAGCTTTTAAGCTTTTCATCATGTTTTTCAATTCATTTAGCCCAAGTATTGATTTAAGGAAATTTATATACACGAGTCATCCCCCTATACTTACTTGAGTATAGTGTATTATTTGCACTTTACTGGAAGTGCTTAGCACCGAAGTGCTTCTGTATACTTACCAGAGTATACAATTAGTAAATAGTTTGCACTTTACCTGAAGTGTTTATAATAAGTTGCACTCTACCGGGAGTGCTAAAATGTTTATACAGTTGTTTATGACTATATGGATATCCAACTATACTTTTAATTTTCTATCTCATACATTGGGCTTTATATCAATCATAATCTCATACATGGCAACATATATACATATCGAGCAATTCATACCCAAGATAATATTCCATGTTTAATTAGTGATCCATGCATATGTTTCAACCTTTGACATATTTCTAATATATCAAATATATAATGAATGACATAAAGATCATGCTATACATGCATTGCACTCACCTTGACACTTTTAAAAGTATAATTTTTACTAGCCTCACTAAGCTCGGTTGCACTTTTTATCTTCTTTCCTCACTTGTTCGATCTCGAACTTGCTTGTTATCTGTATGTACATTGAATACATAACACAAGCAACTTTAAGTGCATGTCCAACCTTACTAATACATGTACATACCAAGTTGGAAAATTTAACACTTTCAACCAAGTTCTTCTTCACAACAATAATGCTTTCTACACTTAAATTTTACTTCGAATTGCACATTGTAACCAATAGTTTGATAATTTCACTTTAAACCCTAAATTTTCTCTCTTAGGTTTTATAAACTAAAATTTGGAAACTTCCACATTTCATCTCCGTTTTCAAAAATTTTAATACCAAAATGATCCTTGTATCATAGTAAACAACATAACCATATTTCTTGAATATTTTCAAATTTCTCACTTATTTCACCCAATTTGCAAAATTCACAAAATAGTCCTAAAATGATGTTTTCTTCAATCCAATCACATAATTCAACTTAGAAAACATCATTCTAATCATTTCCATCATCAAATAAATTCTCACAAAATTTCCCCTATTTTTCTTCTTATAACCGAATTGGTCCCTAAAAGTTTTCCAAGAGAGTTTCATCATTTCAAGCATGGAAACAACACTACAACATCATTTTCAACTTGATTGAACCTTAAGACATGAAAACCTAACATGTTCTTCAACCACCCTAATCATCAATCTCAACCTAGAGACATGGAAACTAAGCAAAACTTATGTCAAAAGATAGAGAATTCAAGGGAGATCAATTTCTTGTTTCATGTCTCTAGCCAAAAACCAAACAAATCAAGCCAAAAATTGAATTGAAATTTTCCTTACCTAGTTCCCCTTAGGTTCGGCACTTGAGAGAAAGATGAACAAAAATTGTAGCTTTTTCTATCATAAATTTTAATGCCAAATGGCTTATTTTCCTTTGTTTTAAAACAAAAAATCTCCCTCATAGTAAAATGACCATTTTAACCTTGAATTATAACCAATTATAAGTAAACACCTATACTCAACCTTATCATCAAATCAATTATAATTATATTATCCAAAATGCCATTTAGGCACTATTTCATATACTGTGTTAAATCGAATCTAAATCAATCAAGCACAATTCAAAACTTCAATGTCATATTCCTCGGGTCTTCCTAAGACTTCCTTCAAAATTTCATAAAATTCCGAGCTCATACAATTACCCGAATTACACTTAAACTTTAACCGTAATTTCCCAATAATAGAAACATCAGATCAAACCATAGTTTTTATATTTGATCCACACCCTTAGATGGTCTATTTATTTATAGAATAAAAATAATTATTGGAAAATTACCATGTTGGTCCTTAGACTTTTCTCAACTTTTCACTTTTATCCCCAAACTTTAAAACTTTACGTTTTAGTCACTGAACTAAAACCACTAACTTTTAATTCTTTACGTTTTGGTCACTAATCCAATAATGGGATATTACAAGCAACATATATTACACATATGTGCCTACAATTGCGGATTTTAATCTAACATAATGAAACTCAACCAAAATTACATCTTGTATTTCAATCGCACAAATATTTTTCTAATAGTCTAAAAGTGATTATAAGGTAGTATCTGTTCATAGATATTATTAACCCTTTTACAATGCACACCGCTTTTCCACTGAGACTACTTGTTGGGTTCCAATCGTACAAATATTAAAGGGCATTAATTCAGTCGGATAACAATTCAACTATACCTTCGATATTATGTTGTATTATAACCAAATTTAACCACTTTACCAAATATTGAGTATGATAATTAACTTATGTAAGTATTTAGTATCACACTCTATGATTCATGAACCTCGTAGTATCAAAATTAGTGTGTGTCTTGTCTTGGAGTTATATCATTCGGTGTAATACTTTCTTAATTATGTGATTATTGTCGTTGTTGTGCATGTATTTTCTGATTGGATTGAACGATTAGAGAGGTAGCAAATTCCAATTTATGTATACTTTTTTATATATGATTCTATGGAAATTGTGAATCTGGACTATTTTTTGAAAGTATCATTTTGAATATGATGAACTTGTCTGAATATTTTGTGTGCATAGAATTTTAAATATGCACAGCGTATATATATGCACAATGTATGGATATGCAATATGCATATGATAAGAACAATTTGTATGTTTAAACTATTTTTGTTATGAATAAGTGTGTGTAGCGTATGAATATACTTGTTAAGTGTATCTGAATACTCTGCACTTCTGGTTCATTTGTATGACATACTGTATTTTGAAAAGTATGTTATCTTTGTTCTGTTTTTAGTTGTTTTGTATGTTATTTTTGTACTCTGCATGAGAATATGGTTCATGTGGAAGTACTATTTTTCGACTTGCGATTTGTCACTCTTTTGAACGTAATATTCATCACACTACTTATGATCTTGTGATTCGTCGCACTATTTTATGGTTTTGTGTACTACTGTTTGTTACTAGGTATGTTCAGTGTTCACATACTACTATCTATTTTAGTAATACAATTACGTAGACATAAGGTGTTTATAATTTTGGGAAACTCCACCATATGAATTGAATAGTTATGAGTTTGCTAGCACGTGTCTGCATATAATATCTTGGTGCAGTATAGAACTATAACTTTAGCAATCACGTCATTTGATAGCATTTCAATTAATAATAAGGGTCTGTTTGTTTCACTGTAACTAGCTTTTCAAAATATCAGTCCTGGAAAGTGTTTTCTGCTGTTTGGATGTTGCTGTGTAATTCAATTTCCGTTGTTTGGTAAATTTTTTTGACAATCTGTTTTTTTAGAACAAACACAATTTTTTTTATCGAGTTAATTTTATAAATAAAATTATATTTTGTGAAATTTTAAATACATAATACAATGTTTTATTTTTATAAATACATCAAATGATTTAAACAAAATTACAAATATGTTACTCAACAAGTTACCAAAGACAACTATAAATAGAATAGGAACAAGTTAATAAAGATAGCTATAAATTTATTTTGCTCTATATGATTGAGTTGAAGGCTGCTGTAAAGATCCGACCTTTCTTATTGACACATCATGCCATGCCAACGTATGACAATCCAGACCCTATCATTTTCTACATAAACAAAACATTGGCATTGATAATCAAGAAAGAGCTCATGAACTGGAAACTAAATCTTATGCAAAAGATTCCAACAAAATTTTCTTTTTCTTTTTGGCCACATTCCTATTTAGCTGTTTAAATTCTTGGAAGCCATAGTTTTCAAGTGCCCCTTCAAAAAAATCAAGGACATCAGTTTTTTTGTCATTTACTGTATACAATAATTGTTAGGAACTATCATATTGAGTTAGTACTAACAATAATTTTAACTAACTCTTTCCAACATACCCCAATGGAAATCAAAACATGTTACATCATGTAAGTGGGCCTCTTTTTCCCTAATATCTTTAGCTTGTTGAATATTTTTTTATGCACAGATATGCGTCTCTTTGTTCTTGTCCCAAAGAAGAATATGCAGTTCGAAGATGACAACTATCAAACCCAACAAACTGGTCATTAGAGTGATAGGAAAAAAGTTAGCAATGAATCTCTCTATCCATTGAATAAAAAAAATCATTCACCAGCAAACGCACAAATGCCTAAAAATGAACATAGTAGAAGAAGTATTTTCATACCCAGATTCTTTTGGACTCAGAGCATATATACAAGATGAAAACAGTACTTATCTAATTTCTTTGTGTGGTAGCCAATACTCGCTTGCTTGCTTGAACTAGAAAAGTATAACCTAAACATATAGGCTATAGCTGAAGAGTTATGGAAGACTATATTCTCAATTTTAAGAGTTCAAAAAGTTAAAAATATTGGGTCATTTGGAATTTGCCTTTATATTAACCTTTCCCCAACTTATATTTTCTCAACAAGGTTTATTACCTAGAAAAGGACTTTGATTTTCCAATAATCCAATAAAATTTTAATCTGAATTGTGAAGTGCAAACAACACTTGAAAGCAACTATGATACAAAGTAAATAAGTTAAATGCAATGCCAATGGAAAACAACAACCCTTGTACCAGATTAGATCATTTGAAGAATCTATCCCTATTGATCTGTCATATTGTGAACTGTGGTCATCATCCATTTTCAAATTTTGGATTGTACATCTAAACCGTAACTTGAAAGGCACAATCTGAGGAAGGAGAGATGCATTAAATCCACAGCTTACAAAATAAAACAGAAAACAAAATACATATAGCTACCTCATAGATAAATTCAGTTTCATCTTTAGCTTTTTACTGTATTTGAAGTCACATTTTGGAAGAAAATGCAAAGACAAATTGAATGAGGTGGGAGCGTTAACCATCAGAAACAACTTAGTAGGGCATAAAAAACCAAAGACAACATAGAACCATCAACTAAACTTCCACATATTCACTTGCATTACTAAGATGCCACACAAGACCAAGCATAGGCATACCTCAAAAAACAGCAGTCCAACCAAAAATGAAAGTAAGACCAAAAACACCACCCCAAAGGATTTCCAATATGATCGAAACAGCTCCACCAAAACACATAAACGACACCATTGCTCTTGGTTTCTTTGTGTGGTCAATTTTAAGTGAAATGGAGAAAGAAAAAGAAGAAATTGAAGAGTTACCACAAAAAACTAAAGATCTAAGCAGCAAATTATAAAAGATATAAAGAAAACAAATTAGGACAAGAAATTGAGGATTCTAAACAATTACAGAGAATATAAACGAAAGGAAAAGAACAACAGACGCAGAGGAGATGAACAGACGTTATCTGAGTTATCGTCATCGTGTCGCCGTCGCCATTGAAGGAGAGATGTTGACGCCGTTGCCAATAAGGGAGAGATGCCAGCGACGAGAGAGAAAGGTTGTTTTGAGTTGAAGAGCGTAGTATGTTTTACGGAAAATGAGAGGGTAAAACCAACTACAAAAATTGTAAATAGAAAAATGTTGACCCGTAAATTAAACTTAATTGACCAAAATGTTTTACGCGAATCAAACACCGTAAAACATGGAAAATAAATTTCGAAATTAGTTTTACGCTAATCAAACACACCCTAAATTCCTAACCAAAAGAAACGAATTATTGATTAGAGGTTTTAGAAAACCAAGTACTTTTCAAACAAAAAGACAATGGAAAGATAAGGGTCAGTCATCTAACGTTGTTATCTCTTTTGGTACGAAAGATTAGTGTTTAATACGTAAAATTGATGACAAAAGATTGGGGTTTTCAAGTAGTCAATTTATCTTAATTTACCAAAAATTGATGTTAGATCTTTTGTTCATTTAAGCCAATCAATGGTGGGTTAATTTGAGAGACATTCTTTTTATAATGTAAAACTTTGTAATTTCCTATTTAATAAAGCTTCAAAACATAGGATTTTGGAAGGAAAAAATAAAATAAATAATCAAAACAAGTACTTAATTTGAGGTAATCGAAGAGATAATATCATACTACTCGAATTCAAGAATAAATGTCAGATAAATAAATTTCTATAAATGTATACTCGTTTTTTAAGAAATTTATATTTATTTGATAGATACTCGTTATGCTCGATTCGATTATATTTTGGACAAGAGTATCATAAATAAATATTTTGAGAAAGATATAAAACAAAAGTCAACATAAATTGCATATGGTCCCATATTGGTCCATGCTTATAATTTTAGAGTTTCATGCTAATGCAATTGATAGTCATTAAGTTTGAGAAATTATTTTATGGACCTTCTTTATCACATTATTTATGGTTTCAACGAGTAAAAAAAAATCACTTTATCTTTTCATGTTCATGTCACCAATTCATTCAAAGTTAACTTTTATTAATCACTCACTCTATGTTTAGAAGGAAAAAAACAAAGATTTATACTTAGAAAAAATATGATATGAAAAAAATTAAAATAAATAAATTTTATTAATTGAGACCATAAATAATGTGATGGAACATATTCATTTAATTATTTTATTTTATTTTTTGTCCATGAAATTTAATGATGAGCAGGAAGTACATCGGGGCATTAATTTCAATACGGCCCCTCATCAATTGAAAGTAGACCCTTTAAACAATTTAAAAACAAAAAACAAAGAAACGATTTGGTTGAAAAATCGAAAAGGATATTGTTATATATATACATATACATATATATATATATATATATATATGCGCTAAAAAAACAATGAGTTTGCAATTATTCGAAGTTTGTTCTGATGGAGCCTTTCTGTTCCATTTTTGCAAGGAAATATCATATCGGCAGAAAAAAAGAAAACTCTACATTGTTCAATTAAATTTTACTTACAATTTCATTTGTACTGATTTTGTAAATTATACCAAAAGCCTAGCAGGAAAAATATATAAGACACCAAGAAATTTGGAGAAAAGACAAATATTGTCTGATTTTTCCCCAAAATATGGTAAAACTCAGATTATTTTTCAAAACATTACATTTTTTATAGTGATTTTGAAGAAGACACTATTTGACACCGTCTATAAACAGTGTTTCTATTATTCGAATTAAAAAAATTAAAGACCGTACCAAAAGGCACCGTCTATGAACAGTAAACAATGAAGTCGAATCCTTTTGATTCTGTCTTCAAACAATCTTCTGGGTGTGGAGCGTCGTATACGTGGTGCGCATGCAATGTTGTTGACATTGTTCATAGGCGAAATCTACTGCCTCTGTCTTCATCATACTCGGCCGGCTCGGTACAGTGGTGTGGCAGCTTTGCATGCATGGGGTGGCAGGGCAGCTTTGGCATATTAGGGTGGCAGATTTCAGGAAAAAACTTTGAAAATGGTGAGTTTTATGATTGGAGGGTAGGTTGGTGGGTTGAACGGTTGAGATTTAATTTTGGTGTGTTAAATAGGGTTTGAAGGTGAGAAATATTGTTAAAGAAAATTTTTGAGAAGAAGATAGAGTAAAGAAGAAGAAGATTTGGAGAAATATTGTAAGTATATGAGATGTGCATTTAATTTAGTAATATTAATAATTTTAATTTTTTAATTATATGTTGTAGTTTAATATTATTTTTAAAATTTAGTACGAAAATTTGATTTATATTTTTAACTTATTGTTGATGATGCTTAATATAAGTTTAATATTTTGAATATTTTTGTGTTAAATAGGGGCTGAAGGTGAGAAATATTGTTGAAATTTTTTTTTGAGAAGAAGATATAGTAAAGAAAAAGAAAAAGAAGATAATTTGGATAAATATTGTAAGTACATAAGATGTGTATTTATTTTTTTTAATTTAGTAATATTAATAACTTTAACTTTAATTTTTTAATTATATGTTGTAGTTTAATATTATTTTTTAAAAATTTAGTACAAAAATTTGATTTATATTTGTTAACTTAGTGTTGATGATGATTAATATAAGTTTAATGTTTTGGATATTTGTGTTAAATAGGGGGTTGACGGTGGAAAATTTTGTAGAAAAATTTTTGTGTGAAAGTTGAGTAAAGAAGAAGAAGAAGAAGAAGAAGAAGAATTTTTGTGTGAAAATTAAGTAAAGAATTGTCTCGGGTTAATTTTTTATTTGATTATGATTATTATTTTTTACGTAGTAGATTTAGTCCCGGTTACTAATATTTTCTTACTTGTCATGTAGGATGGTTGAGCTAGCTCCTCGGTTGCATTTACAGGATCGACACATTACTAGTCTTAGGGTTGATGAGATGATACAATTTTTTTAATAATTTATTTATTAAGAAATCAATCACTTTTTTATTTTTGTTAATAATTATGATTAAATAATGCGTTAATTACAGGATATGGAGGATACATTTAAACATCATCGGAGCATGGCAAAAACTCCCCTAGACAATAAAATCTTGCATTTCTAGCATATGGCGGGATTTTATCATACGATATTCCTCCGTGGCTACTAGTTGGTTCCTGGGTTGATTATCGCTCTAATTGAGCGTTGAAGACCCGAAACTCGTACATTCAATATGCCTTTTGGAGAATGCACGATCGGGCTAGAAGACGTGGTTTTTCTTATTGGGTCCCGGTAAATGAGAAGCCATTGGTCGAGCGTACTTGGGGTTCAACTGCTGAAATTTGCCAAAAGTACCTTGGGAAGGTGCCATATGGAAGTAATGTGAAAGAGTCTTGTGTCAAATTAAGTTGGTTGCAAAGTGAATTTGGACTCGATCAGTATATTACGGTTGATGAGATTTATAAGGAAAGTCGAGCCTATATTTGCTGCTGATTGAAGGGATACTGATGCCAGATAAATCTGGCAATCTGATCCATATACGGTATCTACGTTTTTTGGATACTCTTTGGGAAGCTGGTTGTCAATATAGTTGGGGATTGACCATATTAGCGTGCTTGTACCGTGAGTTGTGCAAGGGTGCTATACTAGAAAATGATGAGAAGGTAAAAGTTATTGGTGGATGTCTGTTGTTGTTGCAAGCGTGGGCTTGGCAGTGACTTTCCTTTTTTACACCGATTACTCGAACACAAATAAATTTCCTCTTGTTGCAAGGTAAATATCCTAATTTCGAGTTGAATGTTTAAATTAAATTTACTTATTTTTAAAATATTATTGTGATTTGTATATAGATGGTGCGAGGAAAAACATTAGACGGAATTGGCGTACAATAACATCAGAGTATGTAGATCTCAAATTGATTCGTATTGTCGAGATTAGGTATCTGAATGGAAAGTTTATTTGGTTAAATGTATTATTTACATTTTATTTAGATGTATTATTATAAATAATCATATAATTTTACAATTTATTTGGATGTTGTACAATAATAATCGCATATTTCTACCAGAATATTTGATGAAGGATTGTGCTTTTTGGTGTAGTGTTACACCACTGATTCACTTTGCTAATGTCGAGTTCCACTTTGGAGATAGAGTGCTGAGGCAATTTGGCTTCCACCAGCCCATTCCGCGTATTCTAGTTGATCATTACTTTTTTCATGACTTTGATGGACGCGGCATGGAAGATGTGGATTGTGATGTCACACATGTCGAGTACCTTAATATGTGGAATGACAGAGTTTCATCGTTGTCGTATCGCAGTTCAATACAAGCTGATGATTTTGATTTTGAGAGTTCAGAGTACATGATCTACTATCGTAGTAATGGAAAGTCGTACTTAACTATTCTCAAATGACGGGAAGAATGCCGGAAGTATAAGAAAAAATATGATGGTAAAGGTGAATCATCAAAGACTGCAGCAGGCGCATCTAGGAGTAGAAACATTTGGAGTAGTAACCCCAAAGGTTGGCCAACCACATGGGAGGTAGATATGAGCATGGTAACGCCTACATCTATATGGGAAAGGGAATCGCCTCCTACATGTGTACAACCAGAAGTGGGCCTGAGCTCTTCAGATAAACAAGGGTTTGATGATGCTGGTTTATACAGACCTGAGTTTTATCCGCCACAGTCACCCATTTACTCAAACTTTAGCGAGAACATGGATTTTCAGGAAATGTAAAATTTCCTGTATTCAACAGAGAATATGGGAGGGCAGAGTGGTTTCATGGATTGTTCACAACACCGCCTCACATGCCTTCGGTGACTGAGGAGGTGAGAAAAACTGAAGATGATGCTAAAGAGGATCCCAAGGCACCATAGAGTCCATAATGTGATCGACTTGCGCCGCGACATTATTATTCGACCATACCCTGTCATGGGCAGAAATTACATAAGAAATTATTTTCTATATTTTTGTCCTTTTGTGTAATACATTTGAGTTTGAATATTATTGTTTTTTATTTTCAATTATTTTTTTATTATTCACCTAATCTAATTACCTTTAGTAATGAGTGAATCGCTTTTCAAATTTGATTTTTTGAATTCATTAATTAGTAATGAAGTAACTTAATGATAAAAGTTAAAAATTAGAAATGGCTTAAATGTTCATGCTTAAGACCGTGAATTAAGTTACCTAAATTATTGAGTTTTTACATTTTGGTCACTATCTCATAACTTTTTAATTGAACTATGATTCTGTCGCCATTTTTTGAAGTTCAAGTTTTGTGATGAACATGAAATTAAAAATATTTCCTACAAATAAAATGCAAAACTTTGTTATTCCTTGAAACATTTAGAAATTTACAGATTAGTCCTTGAACTTTGAATACTTATCAATTTGGTCTATAATTATTAAATCGGAATTAAATAATATGATAGTAGTAAAAACATAAAATTATAAATAACTAATTAATATTGATGTAAAGTAGAATATTTTCAAATACAAACAGAAATCACTAGCATAGGCACGAATCTTGGTTCATTTGGACAGTTTGATCTCGAATGTCCTTCAGCCCCACATTTAAAGTCGATCTAGATGTTAGTCGATCCATACTGGTATAGATGTGAGTCGATCTAGGTCGGCCAGTTAGAGCTCTACGGAGTTTAAGATCTGGTAACTATTTTTCATGCTCCACTGATGACCAATATTTTGAATTCGTGATCGGTGGGAACTCACTTTTGTAAATATTGACCATCCTATGGAGATAGAAGCATTTATCAACATAGGTGTACAGGTCAACCCCTACAACCATACATGCTGAAACTGCATGAGCACATGGATATTGCTAGGGTTGTAAACGAACCGAACGTTCAGCGAACCGTTCGTGAACCGTTCGGCAAGAAGTTTGTTTATGTTCGCTTATTTATTAAACGAACGAACATGAACAAGATTTTTTGTTCGTTTAATTAAATGAACGAACACGAAAAAATGGCTCGTTCGTTCATTTATGTTCGTGAACGTTTGATAATCTGTTTGTTTATGTTCGTTCAACTAATCGTTCGACGGGAAGTTTGTTTATGTTCATTTATTTATTAAACAAACAAACATGAACAAGATTTTTTGTTCGTTTAATTAAATGAATGAACACGAACAAAGGGCTCTTTCATTCATTTATGTTCTTGAACGTTCATAATCTGTTCATTTATATTCATTTGTTTATGTTCGTTTAAGTACGTTTAAATTTATTCACATATGTCTAGGGGTGGGCATTAGATCGAGTCGAGTCAAAAAATTTGAGTTATTCAAGTTGACAACTCTTCTTTTATGACTCATTAGAGACTTCATTCTTATCGACTAGGGGTGTTCATTGTTCGGTTAAACCGAACTAACCAACCAAACCAAAACAAAATTGGTTAATCTATTAGATAATTTTAGGTTTCGGCTAATGATTAAGAGTTTTTTCAAATTTTAATTATCGAATAATTTGGTTTAAAATCAGTTAATTAACTGAATTAATTGAATTAACCCAAAATATTAAATATTTAACATATTATATATGTTATTGTGTTCGTTTGTGTTCATTTGTGTTCGTTTATCATTTTAACGAATGAACATGAACGAACACGAATAAGCTACATTCCTTAACGGACGAACACGAACAAGAAATTTTGTGTTCGTTTATGTTTGTGTTCGTTTATTTGTTCGATTAAAGTTAAACGAACGAACATGAACATACCCTCGTTTGTGTTCGTTCGGTTCGTTTACAGGCCTAGATATTGCCATGCTTGAAACGCGCCATAGTCACACCACGCACGTTCAAAATCAGCTCAAAATATATTTGAGTGCCTTGCTTTGTTGTTGCATCTAGAACCAATAACATCAAAAGTCTGAATAATTCGGTCAAACCTGTGAACATTCATCGACGTTGCATTCTTCACATTATCTTGCAATTTCCTCACAAGCTTGGGAGCCCAACTTTGCTCCCTATTTATTAAGGACTCGATTTGCTTCCCTTTAACGGTCCAAACTTTAGCCAACCTATAGTACGTCTCTTTCACCAAGCTTGCTATTAGGAGATGACGTGATCCTTTTAATACTCTATTTATGCAATCTACAAGGTTGGTTGTCATTTTCCCGTATCGTCTACCACCTTCATCATACGATTGGGCTCATCTTTCCCTCTCGATATTATTTGCCCAGCTCTAAACTCCCTTTTCGTACTTCATTAAATTGTCCATCTTACTCTAAAAATATGGTCACAGTAGTAGATATCTTGTTTCATAATATATGTTGTTAGTATCGAGAAAAATTAAAACACATAAATGGAGTTTGAAAATATGATACTTACCCATGCTTAAAATCTCACTACGAAGGTATTGGTTTTTGAATTGTTCGTAATTGTTCTTACCAATGTGACGAACACAATACACAGGATATGCGTACGAAGGTGTCCAATGACTTCCATCTCGATTAATTGCCGATTTGATACATATCCCTCGATCGAATATAATGTAGACCCCATCTTCTCGGACGATATGCTCACGTAAATTGCTCGAAAAGAAATTCTAAGCTTCCTACGTCTCCTGTTCAACAATTGCAAATACAATCGAAAAGCCATTGTTCTTACCATCTTACGCAACGACAATCAACAGTACATGAGCGTATCTCTCGTATAGCCACATGCCATCGACTTGGACCATACGTTTGCAATATGGAAAGCCTTCAATGCATGGCTTGAACGCCCAGAAAAGTCGATGGAAAAATTTAAGCCCTTCAACAAGTTATCATTCTCAGTCGTATGCATCCGTGGTTTGATACCTCACTATGGTGCCTGAGATGAAATGTGTTATTGCTAGTAATAAAGAGGTTTGCAGCGACTAATTTTCGCTTAAAAAACAAATTTTCCACCTTTGAAAACTTTATTTTAGGGGGAATTCTTAAAAAAGGCTTGTATTTTTAAAACAAGACTTGGAGTCGCCATCGGTCTTTTGAGTAAGGTAGACCGAACTCCAAAAATAAAACCAAAGATTTAAAAAGGGTTTGGGAGTCGATTACGAGTGGGAAAGGGTTAGCACCCCCACAACGTCCAAAATCGGTACCCTAAGGGTTCGTATAGTAATTATTAAAAGAAAAATAAAATTTGATCTAATCTAATATTTAATCCCTAAAAATGCATGAGCATGTGATTCGAACAAATCCTAACTCGTAACCCACGATACCAAAGGAGATAACGCCCGAAGACTCGGGACGACACTCCCACTAGAATATCGGGACCTCGAGTACTAAACTAGACTATCACAATAAATTAAATATGGCGATTTAAAATGCATGAACAAATCAATAAAAGCTAACGTAAATAAAAGATAACATGAATAGAATACAAATAAAGAGCAACCACATATATAAAAGGGTATAGTAACATATAAAACATATAATATATATTACATATATATAATATAGTAATAGATATTACTAATAGTAGTTAATAGTCTCTAGAGCAGGTGGTTAAAGCTCCCAGTTGACATCATTCCCTTCCCCTGGGTTGTAGGTTCAAGACCCAATAGGAGCAAAATTCCACTTCCCCTCCCCTAGGTAGAAATTGTTAAAAAAAAGATATTGCTAACAGTATATGTATAATAAAATATACACGTATATTATAAGCATATATTAAAAATATAGAAAAAGTAACGTATATATATTACAAACAGTATAAGAATATACATGCATATTGTCATGGGCCGTGATCCAAGGCCCAAGTCATTAGCACCACAGGGTGCACACCAAGGTGTCCATGAGGTTCTGAGGCACACTTTGGGCTTGAAGAGACCACCAGACTGGCCCGATCCGTGGGAAGATCCAAGAAGGCTTATCCATCCACACCTATGTGAACATAGGAGATTCTTTCCATAGATAGCTAAGGAATATTCTTGGCATTATGCCTTGTGGTTGGTAGAGTTGTATCTAGGCCGTTGATGTAAATCAGTAGGGACCGTCGGATTAGAGGGGACTCAACTATAAATAGAGGCCTCCCCACCTCAGTTGTAATCATCCATTCTTTCATCTATTCTTGAGTAATAGAGAGCGCATTCACTCTAAATTCTCTGAGTTGTTCTTCTCTTGTTCTTCGCGTTCTTTCAGAGTTCTTCGTAGCCGATCTCATAGTTTGCTTCCGCTAAGAAAGATCTTGCGTTCTTCGGTGCCTTCGGAATTCGATCTTTCGAGTCGAGGATTTAGGCTTACTTAGTCGTTTGTCTTAAGGACTCGACTAAGGCCCCACATCGGGCTGGTTCAGAAGTCTAGCCCCGTGACAGTTGGTATCAGAGCCCACGGTTCGTAGCCACGGTTCGTGAATTGAGTGCTCGTGGAAGGCATTGTTGGAGATGGCGACAAGGAAAGAAGGAAACGCTGCAGCGCAGATGGGTGACGAGGCCCAGGCTGTCGAAGGAAGGACCCAGAGGCGTAGAGACTTTATGGCGTCGTGTGGAAGGATATGGGCCAAGTTCGAAACCACCAGGTTCCAGAGGAAAAGCCTCGTGATTGCCAAGGAGAGCCTCGAGGTGAAGGACCAGGAGGGGGAGTAGAAAGCATATCAGGCATGACGGACAAAGTGGAGGGACAGAGTGATGCGGTTGAAGCCAAGGTGCAGGCTTCGACAAAGATGGATGGGACTTCGCATGGCGGGGAAAAGCCATCGAGGTGGAACAAGCCCAGGATGCTAGTCCGACCATGGGAAATGAAGCCAGGGAGGTGCTTCTATTGTGACAGCGAGCATGAGTCAAAGGATTGTTCCAAGGAAGCCAACCTTTCAGCCATCAAGGTAAATGATGAGTCTGTGAAAAGGGAAGCTAGAGCTGGCATGATTGTTTCGTCTACAACGGTCAAGCCAGAGGTGCAGCGAAAGTGTCTTCGTTGCAAGGGGCCACACAGTTGGCTCGATTGCCCCGACAGAGTCAAGTCGAGGGAGGAGAAAGTGCAATGGAAATGTTCTCATTGCATGGAGCCACATCGTTGGCGTGATTGCCCATATAGAGTCAAGCAGTCCAAGGTACATGACGAGCCCGAAGAGAGCGAGGCTTTGAAGCTCGATTCGTTATGTGAAGAGACACCGTTGGGCAAGGTGGAGGGTGCGTTGAACTTCGTGGAGAAAGAAGTGGCAATACAAAATAGGGCGTCGGACTTCAAGGATGTAGAAGGGCCGATGCATTTTAGAGTGAACGCGAGGGAGTTCATCCCGAGGAAGGTACATCTCGAACACAATCTTTGTGTTTTTGGTTTTGATTTGTCCGGTTTGTTGGGTGTAGGAAGCAAAAAACCTAACCCATCAGATGGTGAAAGTTCAAAGGCGGCATTCAAACCTTTGTTCGAGGGTCATGGTGATCCAAGTGGAGACAAATCCCAGCTGCTAGGAAAGAGTTCCTATGGCTGAGATGTGCGAGGTGGTTCGACGAGCGATGTTATATGGCGGCGGCAACCAAAGCGAGGAGTCCATATGGGTGGACAACCCAGCACGAGTCAGGTGCTCTTTATGGGAAGAGCGGTCCTTATGGGGGGACAACCAAGCTTGATTCAGAGTTGGGAGAAAGCTAAGGTGCCAAGGAGGTCCCAGGATCGTTGCCGACTTCATTCCGAAGCAGCGACAAGGGAGTCGCCAAGTTTGGTGGGGGAGAATGTCACGGGCCGTGATCCAAGGCCCAAGTCATTAGCACCACAGGGTGCACACCAAAGTGTCCATGAGGTTCTAAGGCACACTTTGGGCTTGAAGAGATCACCAGACTGGCCCGATCCGTGGGAAGATCCAAGAAGGCTTATCCATCCACACCTATGTGAACATAGGAGATTCTTTCCATAGATAGCTAAGGAATATTCTTGGCATTATGCCTTGTGGTTGGTAGAGTTGTATCTAGGCCGTTGATGTAAATCAGTAGGGACCGTCGGATTAGAGGGGACTCAACTATAAATAGAGGCCTCCCCACCTCAGTTGTAATCATCCATTCTTTCATCTATTCTTGAGTAATAGAGAGTGCATTCACTCTAAATTCTCTGAGTTGTTCTTCTCTTGTTCTTCGCGTTCTTTCAGAGTTCTTCGTAGCCGATCTCATAGTTTGCTTCCGCTAAGAACGATCTTCCGTTCTTTGGTGCCTTCGGAATTCGATCTTTCGGGTCGAGGATTTAGGCTTACTTAGTCGTTTGTCTTAAGGACTCGACTAAGGCCGCACGTCGGGCTGGTTCAGAAGTCTAGCCCCGTGACAATATGTATATAATAACATAAATATGGAAACAGTTTCAACATTGAACTAAATCTATAATATAATAATATTATATATATATATATTCAAAATCACACATAATTATAACACATGTAATATAAATTTAAGGACTAGAACAAAAAATTTGCAATTAAATAAAAAGAAAGGGGTAGGGACCGAAGGAATAATTTTGCCATTGATCTTCAGACTTAAATGCAGAGAAAATCAAAATTTTTAAATAATGGTGACTGAATTGAAACGTTTAAAAACTTTAAAGGTGGCGGAATAGATTTGAAAGGGACGTAGGGGCTTAAAACGTAAAAAAATCATTTTTATCCCTAGTATAAATACCAAAATGGTTAAAACGAAACCATTTTATTCCTTTAAAAAGAACAGATCAAAACCCCAACCCCCAAATTCTCTCATCTGTTCTTCAAGGTTCATGAGTTCTTCAAGAACCCAACCCTTTCTTTAGAATCTGACTGTTCACCACCACACCGACTATTATAAAACTTCGTCGGCCGCCGCTCGCCGGTGTCGGTGGACTAGAAAGCCAAATAGAAACGAATTATCCTTCTCTTCTTAACACGAATCTGACCCTGAAATCTTTAGGAAAATACCTTTTCGCCCAGATTTGAGAAAAAACCAAACCAAAAAAAAAACAAACCCCTTTTTTGAAACCTAGATTTTGAAAACACGAGATTTGAACCCTCACTGATGGGAATAAAGAGGAGTCAAAGAGATGGGGATATAGTGGTGTCGTTCATTAACAGCACCAGCCTCTACCATTAAGCATGGCGACGGCCCGTGACCAGACTAGGTAATAACCATAAATCCCTTTTTCTTTTTTTATTCAAAATGCAACAAGAGAGAAGAATGCCTTTCTAAAATCTTTTTCCTTTTTTTGTATTGATTAGAATCTGAGTACAAATGGTTTCCTTTTACATCATTTTATATATGATTCCTCAGTTTTTGTTTACATTGATAAGCAACAATAAAGGATAACACTGTGGATGATTTAATCTGATATTTCCCCCATTTTTATGATTTCTTTGACTTCTCAGTGGTTGGAAGGAAATTGGTGGCCATACGGTGGCAGCGTGATCTTTGGCGGTGACGCCATGTGGACGGTCGATGGAGGCTCGGGCACGTAGGCGAGTGAAAGAAGCTGAGCAGTCCCGGTACGCGTACGTGGGGAGCCAAGGAGCCACTGTCAGGCTTAATCTGGATTGTACGATCGATCTTCCTGATTTAACAGTCCAAGATGGGTTGCACACACGGCAAAAAATATTAGGGTTGTGATGTTAGTTAATTTTTAGGGTTTAGTTATTTTTGGGCCTATCAGTTTCATATGTAGTATTATAGTGGGTTTTAATATGTAAATAGACATGAACTTGAATAATTAAATGGGTTGTTATTATATTACTATTTCTTTTTCATATCGGTCTGTTTTATAATTTTAATAATAAATATAATAATAATACTAATATTAACATTAAACAATAATAATAAAATATCAAAATAAGATTAAAATATAGTAATAATACTAATATACCAGATAAAAATTAGTGATTACAACTACCCCTCTTTGCTCGTTCTTGTGAAACGAGAATAGAGCAAAGATCATAAGCACTAATTATTATCCTACTTCCCTATTTGAAACCTTGGAATCATGAGTTCTTCTAGAACTTATCGTTTTTCCTCGGTAGATTCTTCAAGTTGTGAATTCTTTGATGCCCCAATTTCTTTCGTGTTGGCACGGAAAAAAGTCTTAACATCATGCTCGAAGGTCTTACTGATGGCCTGAAGGACTTAACATCATTCTCGAAGGTCTTACTGATGGCCTGAAGGACTTAACATCATGCTCGAAGGTCTTACTGATGGCCCAAAGGACTTAGCATCATGTCCAAAGGTCTTACCGATGGCCTGAATGACTTAAAAAGTGGTATCTTGCTTAGAGAACATCAAAATATCTTAAGATGATGCCCCAATTTTTGTTCGTCTCAGCATCAAGAGAAGGCTTAACATTATGCCCAAAGATCTTACAGATGGCCCAAAGGACTTAAAAAGTGGCATCTCACTTAGAGAATACTAAAATTCCTTGAGATAATGCCTCGATTTCTAATCATTTTGGCATCAAGACAAGGCTTAACATCATGCCTAAAGGTCTTTGTAACACCCCGATTTTGGTCTTGGACGTTTTAAAGGTTGGTTCGAAGGTCCGGTGGACCGGTATTAGAGATTCCAGTTAGTTTCAGGATTTAATTGGATTAAATATTTTTGATTGTGATAAAATTATGGAAAATATGTGAAAGCCATTATTTAATATACTAATGATTATGGTGAAATCAATTTTGGAAAACAAGTTTTGGAAATCAAACATTTTGGACTAGTGACTAAAATGCAAACTTTGAAAATTATTTTTGGTGGTTGTTTTGTAAAGAGTCAAAACTTTGAATCTTTAAAGAGCTAATTGCCCAAAGAGTATAATACCAGACTTTATCCCTTAATTTTCTATTTTAAAAGTTATTTGGAAAATATAAATAGGTTGGGGAGAATTAATTTGTGATTAAAAAGGTTTAAAACAAAAATTACGTAACAAACTTTCTCAACTATTTTCTCTTCAAAATATCTCCAGCCAAACATCAATTTCTTCTTCTAAATCTTCAGGTAAATCTTTCTTTTCTTAAATCTTTTATTCTCAAATGATTTCTTGTTGTTAGTTTTCCAAACCCTTATTGTTTTAATTTTGTTTTCTCATGTAAATCAACCAATTAAGGGAGAAAGCATCCATTAGAGGCAAGGTTCGTTCTCCTCCTCTAATGAAAGGTTCTTTAATGAAATTCCCAAGTTGTTGGCTCTTTACATGTGTTTTGATAGTTTAACTAAAGAAAATTGGTTTAGTTGTGTTTTGATTGATGAGATTTATGGATCTTCGTACTTGTTCTGTTTTGCTGGGATTTTGATCAGGATAGATCATGATTTTGATGTTTAATTGAGTTAATAACTTGGTTTTAATATTGCAATCCCGAAACAAGTTGAATATCTAATGTTTAAAGTGGTTAATTAAAAGTTTTTGGGGTAATAGTTGTGTTTAATCTTTGCTGGAAGTAAAAGGGTGTTGGGAAAGGGTTTTTAGGTGTTAATTGATGAGGCATGATGGGCTGAATCGTTATAATAAGACTGGGTTAAGTTTTGGAAGTGGTTGATGATGATTTCGGCATGTTTCGTATAAGTTTTGAGTGGGCAACTTGAGAGTTGCGAGTAATTGCTTGTAGGCAATGGTTTGAATGCATAATGATGCATTTGCCCTCTAGTTTTATGTGGTCAAAACAGGGGATAATCAAAGCGACGAAGCTTGACTTGATTGTGGTTTGCCGAAAGCTTGATTCACGTTGGCAAGCAAAGCGAAGCGTATCGGTGAGTGGAAATTGGTTTAAACACCTTTAAAAGGTTAAATAAAGGTTTTTGGAAGTTTAGGTTAAGTTCGAAACACTTACCTAAACTCGAAAGTAAGTTTTCCCTCTTTTGCTCTTTAATATCGGTTTGGATATGAGAATGTGTAATTCATGTTTAGGTCGTAAACATGGTGTGATTTACTTGCTGGAAATGCATGGTTTTTAATACATATGTAGAGGTTTTAAAGTAAAAGAAATGCTAGTGAGCATTGGTTTTTATTCTAGTTGAGAATGGTGTTATTGCTTTGGCAATATAATTTGCATATGTGGTAATTTGGTATATTGCACTGTAAAACAGTGGGTAAATGGTTTTATAAATGATATATTGGCTATGTGACATGATGAGATAACATTCGAATATAGTTGGCATTCCATAGTATGAAGTGCACTATAATATGTTAAAAATCGATCGTGGTTAGGAGTCCTTGAGGTAAGCGGTCGGCTATTCAAATTATAATGTTGTCACTTGGGTCGAGTGGTCGGTTCCCCTTGTTGATGTTGATTTTGCGGTCAGCATGGTATGGGTCATAGTAGTGGTCGACTATCATGGGAGATCCGTGTATCCAAAATGTAAGGTTAACGGTCGGTTACCTAAAGATTAGCGGTCGGCTAATCAAGGATAGAGGTCATCTATCTGGGGTCACTATAAATGCCAATATATGAAAATTCAAGTGTTGAACTTATTTTATAATGCTTTGGAATTTAAGCATGGTTTTGTATATAATGCTTTGGAATTTAAGCATGGTTTTGTATACAATGCTTTGGGGATTTAAGCATGTGGATTATAATGTTTTGCATATGGTCGATATGCATGTTTTGAATTGAAATCATTGGAACTTGTTTAGGTCGTAAGCATGGTTTGAAAACAAGTGTTTGGTTTTCAAGGGTTATAATGCATCGTTGTTTTAAGAGCATCCTCACTATGCAAGTGTGCTTACGCTCTCTTTTTCTTAATGATGCAGAGCACTAAAGTTTGGGGCTACAATGGCAAGGCCAAAGTGATCCAAGGACAAGAACTAGTTTGAGTACAAACTCGGTTTATGTTTCTGGTTAATAAGGCAATGTGTTTAACATATTATGGGGATTTGTAATTCTGTTTTACCATTAGTTTTTAGCGTGTGAGGTGTCGGACTTTATGATTGTTTGATGTTGTTTGAGCATGGTTGAATCATGCCTATGTTGTTGCTAGCTAAGTGCTAGAGCATACATCTAGTGGAATTGATTAGTTACCATGGTTTGATGATTCAAGCAAGTTTGGTATGAATCTATAAGTGTGCAAGCATGTTGAGTATGCCTTAATTGTACCAAATGTGAGTTTTGGTTGCTTGGTGGAAAAATACTAGGAAGCATGCATATAAAATGTCTTGAATAGTGTAAGTGCCATGAATGATTGTTGAATCTATGATGCTTTGGTTGGTAATGTATCTTAGTAACGTTGTATAAGTGTTTGAAGCATGTTGGAGTGTTTTGGATACCATCAAAGTGTGATTAGATAGCAATTTGGGACATTACAGGTCTAGGCGTACCAGTACAGGTGTCTCTATTTCGGTACGGGTAAGCCATTCCAGGCTTAGCGTATCGGTACACGGGCAACTGTTTCGGTACGGGCTTAGGCTATTTTGGCCTGCACTTCGGTACTCGATAGGGTGTTTCGATACGATACAGGGTTTTCATGAAGGGTGTTTCGATACACGTATGCGTATCGAAACAATATTTGGTTACTGGAATCTGAGCTTTGGAAAATGTTAAGGCGTACCGAAACACCTCTAGGCGTACCGGTATGGATACCGTTAAATCTGTTATTTTGGAATCTTTAAAGGTTTATGTTTATTTCATTTTGGTTCCTGATTTTTGTGAATGCATTTGTATGAGTTTGGATGACTGTAATGGCCTGAAATTTGTTATGTAAGCATGCAATTGGACTAATTGAGGATTGATAATCTTGATTTCAGCTTTGGTCCTTAAATTTATTAGATTTGTATTTTAGTCCCTAAAATGCATGTCATGAAATTGGTTATCCTTCTGTGTCGAATCCTTTATAAATCCATCCGCCGCAAGTATGTACATTTAGGTTTATTAATATGCATCTAGACAAGATAAAAAATGGACCATTTTTTGTAATCTTTCTCTGGTTTGCTTCGGTAAACCTAATGTAGTTCTCTCAGTTCTGGAGGGTGTCTAGGCTGGGTCGAGGAGGTTACAGCCTTACTAATGGCCCACATGACTTAGCATCATGCCTGAAGGTCTTACTAATGGCCTGAAGGACTTAAGAAGTGGTATCTCGCTTAGAAAATGCCAGATGAAAATCCTTAATGGGTCTAACTCTTCAACATGAAATTGCAAATCCGAGTCTTTGCTAGTCTTTGAATACTTGTTAAAATAAGCAAAATGCTTTTAAGTTAGGATGCTCCTAACATAGGGATGTTTAACTATATATGATGCATGAATTGCAACATTCCCGGAGCTGTTCAAATAAACTTTTACTCCTTTAAAGGTTGTTCTTGATTCTTCTTTGATTCATTTCTTTGTTGTATGCTCTTAAATATTTATCTTATCAATTGGATATTTATCTCAAATTTGATTCTTCAACATGTTGTTAATCATTTTTGCGTGAACAACTTCTTCTTCAAGGTTACCACCCACTTTTGTAAACAATCTACCTTTGGTCCCTATACTATTCTTATATAAGAACTCTCATCATCTCATATGTTCAGCATTGCCCTAATCAATCCTGGGCTCAACTATTTTCTCGTCTTTGACCCAACATTCAGAGTCTTCATATATTCCAACATTAGGGAGAGCAAAATGCCTCTATTCCCTGAACTCAATATAAAGTTCGATCTTCTTTATCGAACCATCAAAACATCTTGGAGGAAACCAACTCTAGGTCCTTATGCTTTTATAAAGTAATGTAAAAAGCAATTTTCTTGTGTTTATTTCAAGAAAATAATGACAATTTTTTTAAAAAATGACAAACATTTTTTAAAATCAAAATTTGGAGAAAATGGCAAACATTTTTTTAAAATCAATGTTTGGCCCTAAAACTTCAAATGCAATAACGTATTTGCATCAAATTATCAAAGATCAACTTAAATGAAATGTATGCTTAGAATATCTTGACTGTTATAACGATATATGCACATGTATAGTCTCTTCTGGTCTATTAGGCTTCTGAGAGGAACAATTGTCATACCTAATTTCTAACCCATTTAAGGTGGCTCTCTTATCTCACCAACTCACCATGCCCCATCCTTCCTTTATTTTGGTGTCGATCAAGCACTTGAAGTTTGGCATTCCTTGAAGAAAGGTTAACCCTTATAGGCAAAATGTAATCTAAAGATATACTCATCCAACTTAAATATCCACTTATAATCAGAATGGTCTTTGTAGGCTTGTAATGCAAGCCATGGGTCATGGTTAAGCGAAACTGCATTTCTATACTTGTTTGACATGGATATGCTCATATGAAATATTCTTTTCTTTTTCATTCTTTGGATCGCTCTAGACTGCCCATTTTTGGGTTTTAACCCTTAGAGTTCATTTCCTTCTTCTGTAACTTTAGATCGGCTTGCATTCTACTGGATATTATTGCTCGCTTTCTATTCAAAGGTGATCGATCCTCCAAGGATCTTCAAAATTAAGATTTACTTAAATGGAGGATTCTGTATAAGTCTCTTATTCAATGTAACCCCTTGACCCGGTCTAGTCGCAAGACCGAACCGAGCGAGCTATATTAGGGTTTACCAAGACAAACCCATAAGAATAACATCAAAAACGGTCCATTTTTTATTTTATCTTATCTAAATGCGTATTTATGTCCTAAGGTGATCATACTGATTATGGTTAAGGGTACAACTCAATATGGCATCAATTCGAAATTCAATTGCTCGAATTCGCATATTAGGGACTAAAATGTAATTTCCATTAATTATAAGGTCTTTCATGAAATTAAAGTTATCAATCCTTAATTAGACATGTTTCATGCCTCTAGGTTAAATTGCAACCTAGAAAAACCATCCAAACTCAAATAATTGCAAAATTAAGAATTAGGGACCAAAATGCAAAGATTTCAAACATCAGATAGCATCTTAACGGAAATAATGGCTAGCGTACTGGTACGAATGTTTGCCGTATCACAACGGCGCTAAAAGACAAAGACGTACTGTACGATCCTCAAGCATATTGGTACGGTATGTATTTTTGAAAATCACATATTCTATTAGCAAAAGACTGTACCAGTACGACAGCCCGTGTACCAAAACCAAGCTTAATTTTCAACTATGCATATCTATATGGTTACCAATTGTATCGGTACGCCTAGGCAATTTTTCCCAATTTGAGCCGAGATAGGTCCCCACGTACCGATCCTTGAGAAACTGTACCGGTACGGACAGACTTGTAATGACCTCTAGGTCCAACATATGACACTTTGGCTCAATCTAACATACACCATTCAATATTTAATCATCATATAACATCATAAACATCAAATCCACAAACATAGCAACATGGTAAGAGACCTTACTAAACACGACATATTCAAACAAACTCCTATGAGCATGGTTTCTACCCAAGCATGCATAATGATCCTAAACCCTTCAAAATCAAACATAAAGCATAATACATGTCCAAAACATTAATCCAAACTTATACAAATAGGGAGTAACCAAAATACATCTCCCAAACACAACTTGGTCACATTGCCTCTTATTACTACTTTGTACTTATGAAACCATACTTTGAAAAACTAGCAACCATTGGATCCTCCCTTACTCACGCGCTGTCCGAGAAACTATTTCTCTGCATTGATGAGAAAAAAGAGCGTAAGCTATAAGCTTAGTGAGGGATTTGCAAAAACAATCATCAATGTGTTTAAAATCATTTTAGTCCAAACCAAATGTATATGTCTAATGGCAAAACATCTCATTCTTTCAAATCATCTCAAATATGCACATTTAAATCATTTTCAACAAATGTATCATGGATTCTATTTCTGCCTCAATTTAAGCTTCATTTCTCAACATCTCTATAAAAAGCTTAAAGAGTACCACATGTATAAATCACATTATACAAACATAATCCATTTCCCATGATACATTATCTCATATATTGGATTTCAAGTGACTCAAAACCAATAACCTTTCATTTCATAAAACACATCGGATACACAAATTTCTCAAGTGGTTCCTACGACCACTTCACATACATACCTCAACCGGAGGAACGACACACTTGCCCACCTCAATGGTTTAAACCGTAGTAGCAGAAAATTTACCCACCTCTACGGTTTGGATATATAAATCCACCAGCGGGAGAAAACGAAACCTTTACCCACCTCAACCGTTGCGGTTCTCATGGTGGAGAATACGGCACATTCAAAACCCCTCGACACACATGAGGCAAATTTTTATAGTGCACTTTAAACCTTATGGCTAGCCAACTATATCTGATAACATTTTAAACTCAGTCACTTGCCAATATATTCAATAAAACAACATTACCTCACTATTTTACATATGCATCAAATCAATCCAACTCAAATACATTAAACCATGTATTTAGTATTCTCAAAAATACTTTCATAAACCATATGCCATTCTCAAAAGTCGTCATATATGATCAGTTGCATCATATCTCATTTCTAAAACATGCATAATACAGTGAGTAATCAAAACCATAAACATGTGCATGAGATTTCATTTTGCAAAACCGAAATCGAGAGAAAGCTCAACCGATACTTACTTATGAACATAGATAAGTGTTTAAAACTTTATCTAAACTCCCACATCTCCTTTCAAACCTTTTAATATCAGTAAAACACTTTTCCACTCACCAACAATCTAACGCTAGCTTACCGATGCGTGAATCAAGCTTCCAAAGCTTTCGCGACTTCACCAAAATCCAAAAGACTCAACTCCCCTATTTTACCCAATCAAAAACATAGGATTAAAACACATATCTGCATCACAAACCTCCAACAACCAACAAACACAACTTCGCCTCACAAGAATCTATCAAACACCTCTCTAAAACTATCAAGAGCAACACCAAACCTCATCTAAACAAAGCCCAGCCAAGGCCTAAAGATTCTAACACCTTAACAACATCAAATAATATCCAAAAACATCTTAATCAGGTCTTTATACCTCCAGCATCTCTACAGCAACAAGATCACACCAAAACCAACTATAACCAACCTAGAAAACTAACAATTCACATAGTTTTGGGATTACATTGATTGATCAACATTAAAATACATCCAAAAAGAGATCTAAATCAATTAGATTCAACACCAAAACATCTATCCAAATCAATTTCCAATAATTTTCCAAATAAAATTCAATTAAATCATCAAATCCATATTAAAATCATAATTCCTTAACATAAATCAATAACAAAGGATCAAGAACTTGGTAATTTCATTAAAGAACCTTTAATTAGAGGAGAGAAACAAAAATCACCTCTAATTGTTGATTTTTTCCCTTAATTGGCAAAGCTTGATGAAAATCCAATGAGATTTTGCAATAGTAGCTACGTAAGAAAGTGATTTTGCAAATTAAAAATCCTTTTAATAAATCCTATTTTATTTAATTATAAAATCATTAAAAACACTTTAAAATAGCCTAATTTAAGAGATAAATCTGATGAAAAAAATTTGTTAGATAGATCCTTAAAGATTTTAAGTTTTGACCCTTTTACGATTTAGTCACCAAAAACAGTTTTGAAAACTTTTCATTTTAGTCACTAGACCAAAATGTCCAAAAATCAGAATTAATTAATTCAAATTGAATTTACCAAATTACTTAAAATATTAATTAAGTAATTTCTAACATTTTTCCATATTTTATTTTAGCCAAAATCAATTTTATAAGATTTAATTCCTGAAACTATTTGAATTGCCTAAACTGATTCTTTCGAACTACTTACCCGATCTGTTCCACATCTAGGCCCAATTTCGGGGCGTTACATTCAAAGTCTTATTCTTGCATTGCTTGATTTGGGTGTGCTCATGTAAAGTATTCTTTTCTCTTTTATTCTTTTTCCTTTTTTTCTTTTTTCATTTTCTTTTTTCTAATCTTTTTAGACTGCCTCTTTTTGGGGTTTTAGCCTATAGTTTATTTTTTCCTCTAATTTAAGAATATGTATCTTTAGACTATACTGCATACTGACTCGTATTGGTGCATGTTTCTATTCGAAGTTAATCAATTCTTCATACCTTCAAAATTGATATTTACTAAATGGTGGATTCCTCATGTATCTCTTGCTTTCTCTTTATTGCACTATTCAACTTAGTGCTCTGATTCTTGATTGCTTCGGCTTTCTGATTGGCATCTTCAAATTGATTTGGTTGTCTTCTTGAGCATAAATTTTCCTTCAACTATTTTTTCTGATGATTTTCTGGTCTTTGTATCCAATGCATGTGGTCTCATTTCTCATCCTTAGAAAGTGAAAGAATACCATTCGTCGTCCCATTGATAGAGATCTAGAGAAAGTCTTCAGGGGGTAAGTTTAGGGTTAACACTCGACTCAAGGATCTTAAACAACAAACTCCCGAAAGGGGAATTCACTAAATGGGATCTACCCATTACCTGAACACTTGCTTTATTACCCTTATTGGCCTAAATAGATCATCCGATGGTCACATTTGCAATATCCTCACAACATTCAATTCCTTCTAAACATAAGTAGCTTAGAATCGATCTCTAGATTTGAATCGAAGATGCTCTTGCAATTAATATTCAAGGCCCTAATAAAAATGATATATACATATGTATTTCCTTTTCAAAAAAAATGTGTATATGTGTATGGGAGAACAAAAACTACCCCATAACAATGAAAATAATGTTTAAAGAATCAAAGAATACAAAAATGTTTTTCTAAATAAGAATAAAGAAAATGCAATTTTCATTCTGACATAAATAAATAGACATGTGTCTTTACAAAATATTCAACTACTTTAAGGCTTAAGTCGTAGGGTTTGTTCTGTGCATTATAATCAAAAAGGGAAACCAAAATATGGGAGATTCTTTTCAAGCTAACATGAAAAGATGAGAAACACTAGCATAGAGACTTCAAGTTATCCTTAGAGTGACAAATTATTCTAGCCTTTTCAGTATGGTGTAATCTTACCCTATTAAATCTCATTTCAGGACTCTCTCGCCAACTAGCCTCTTGATCTCTTCCAGTAACAGACTATACTTCATGTTGAAATGCCTCGGCGCCCCCATATAGAAATTGCAAGCATTACCTGGGTCAAAACTGTGGGCAGATAAGTCTTAGGATAGCTAGTGTCGTCATGCTTCTTACAGTCGGGGACCTTGAAAATTATGCAGGATAACTAGATCAAGGACTAGGCAAAGCTCCATTGCATTGAAATTATAAGCTCCTCATCTTTTCCTGACCTCTCTCTCGAATCTATCTTCTAACTATTCGAGTCTTGATCTCTGAGTGTGTTCATTTTTTTCCAAACTTTTGTCCTTGATAAAGCTTCAACCAATTCCCAGATTATTGCCATCGAACCCCAAAAATCTTATTATTTAGTTAACTAATGCATAAAATGTATCATAAATGACTAAAAAGTAGAAGTCAAACAGTAAGTATGAACTGCAATAATGAATGCAAATAAAGTGTTGATTCGCAAATAATCATTTAGGAAGACTTTCATTAAGAGAAAATATTTGTTTACAAAAGATTGACAATATTCTACAAGTATCAACCAACCAGTCTTCCTAGTATCTCGACTTTTTGGAGCAAAGTGTGTACTTGGTGTCCCAATTCTGTCTCTACTGCCAATTTGTTTAAACTTGGACCATCCCAGACCATAGCATTATCATTCTTTGTACATTATAGAACGTTCTTCCCATTATAAAGACTCCTAATGTGAAATAATTTTGAATCAACACCTATGATATGCAATGTTGAAATGAAATGTAAACATGAATGCAACAAGGTATTAGTCGCAAAGTTATCATCATAGAAAGATTTTCATTAACCAAAAAGGCTTGTTACATCAGGTATTGATTTTCTAAGCTTTACAGATACTGATGAGCCCTAACCCCTAACCTTTGACTTCATCCAACAAATAAGTCAACTTTCCTCCGTGGTCTAGTGCCGAATCAATATTTTGACTTAACAACATCGCTACGTCAGCCACGTCTGCCACTTTGCGCGCTTGAGTGATAACAATCTTCATGTCATTGTCCCTCTCTCGTATTGCTCGTCTAGCCTCTCATAACTTAGAAGTTAGTTCTACAGTGTTTTCATATGCAATGAGCTTGATAGCTTCAACACAAATATTTTACGTGTACAAAGAATTCCTAAGTTCATCCACTTGCTCTTTTAGTGATACATTTTCCAACTGAAGGGTATTGGATTTGTCCTCGCACTATTGTATACTTATGTTCAAAACCTTGTTCACGGCTAAACTACTTTCCAGCTCACCCTTGAGAATGTTGCATCAACTTTCAACTTTCTTCAAATTTTGTGACAATAGCCTAGATTAATTTTCACTTGTCTTACGCCTTTTCGTCCAATAATTTGATTCATTCTTCAGCTAAACAACATCGTTCTTATATTCCTCAAGAGTATCTCCCAAACCAGTAGCCTTGAACATGCAGTGAAGCTTCTGATAATCATTCTGCAAATTTTTGAGTTTATTGCTCAAATCATCTCTTTCTCGTCTGAGCTTGTTTTCTTGAACATCCAATTCGAGTGAATGCCCCTCTTCTAGAGTACTTCAATCCTTAGCCTCGAATTCTAATTCCCTTGAGCGGCCCACTACTGTACTAGGCTGACCCCTTGTTCCAAATTCCCATTTTCCAAGTTCCAAATGAGCTTGAACTCGTCGCTTGAAGGCAATGTAATTCTCAATGTTGTTCCTCTTAATTATGGGATGATGCTCACAACGAGCATTAATGTTATACCAATCTGGATACGGGGGTTACAGGGGTGCCAAGAACATCGAATTCACCACAACTGGGCTTCCAATAGCTGAGGATACAACTCTCCATACGACATGGGTATCGGGTAGAAATAAGGACCTTTAACCCTCACTTTCTGGCCATTAGTTGAGAAGTAGACATCAGAGTTCGAACCTTGCCTTAGGTACTGACTCTTTTTTATCTTTGCCTCTCGGGTGATTGATGGCTCATATTAGAATTTGGGTTTTCCATCTTTGAGACCCAACACTCTCATCTTGATAAGATCTTGAACTCAGTTCTTCAAAGCCCCACAATTCTCTGTAATATGAACTTCCCAAATGATAACAACATCTGGCACGGATATTGTAACATTTTCGGTAAGGAGGTTCCTTCATCATAGATTGAATTGGGATGATGAGATTCCCTTCAACCAACATCGAAAGTAACTCGGTGTATCTCATAGGAATCGAATGTTCTTCTTCACATCACTTACTTCTTGGGTTTCTTCTAGACTTATCACCATTTTTCTGGAGCTCAACTCAGATATTCCTCGGATGGGTTTATTGATGTGAATGATGAATGGGTTTGAAATATGGTACTTGTTGGAGTTGCCTCGTTTAGGGGTAGAGTTCTCACCATCAATCTTCACGTTCTGATTCTTGACTAATTCTTCTTTCGATTCAATGATCCCTTTTCTCTTTAGCCATAGCGGTCATTAGGTTCATCTCGTCCATTTGCTTATTTAATTCTTGCATCTTATTTCATTTATCACTAGCACGAGTATCACCTACCTTGTCTAATTCAAAGCCTTCGGATAAACCGCCTTTTCTAGTCTCCCAGGTATCTTTAGGACAATGCCCGAAATTTGCCTGTTCTATCTGACCATAAGACCTCTTATCCATTATGATCGCCTTATAAAGTGAAAGCCACTTGCGAAATTAATATCTTTATTTTATGCCATAAAGATGCCATGCAAAAGCAAATGTAAAGAAAAAACAAACACAAAATAAAATTATGTCAGTATAGTGAAAAATCGAATAAATGAAGCTAAATAAATTAAATGACAAATAATAAATAAGACAATAAATTAAAGCAATTAAATCTTGTGATTAACCAAGCATAAACAATCAACAAACAAAAACACAGATAAATAGCCAAGACCTAAACAGGGTTACCGCTAAACAGACAGAGTTTTGGCATGGCTGTAAAGGGTGGGCACTTACTTCCACTATATGCGGCTTGGATCAAAGTAAAAGGTTCTTGAACTTTCGCTAAGACATCAATTTGGGAGGATATGGGCCCTTATACCATACGGGGGCGGGCACCCCACAAAATATAATGATCGAATCCCGGGAGCAAATTACCACACCATACGGAGGTGAACACCCCACGAGGCAAAATAATCACTCCCACTTAACAGGGTCGGAAAGCCCGGGAAGAAAGCTCATGCATAGATGACAATTTATCAAACACTGTGCGAATAAAAAGCAGTAGACAAACAAGGTTAGGGATTAAAAATTAAATTAAATTCAAATTCTGATTTTCCTTAGCAAATACGATATAAACCCAACTAAGGTTTGACTCTTTTTTTGTAAAAACAAAAAATGCATTCCCAGCGGAGTCGCCATGCTGTAGCGACTAATTTTCGCTTAAAGAAAGCAAGTTTCCTACCTTTGACAAATTTGATTTAAGGGGGGAATTCTTAAAAAGGCTCGTATTTTTAAAACAAGACTTGGAGTCACCACCGGTCACTTGAGTAGGGTTGACCGAACACCAAAAATAAAACCAGAGATTTAAAACGGTCTCAAGAATTGGTTAAGAGTGGGAAAGGGTTAGCACCCCCGCAACGCCCAAAATCAGTACCCTAAGGGTTCGTATCGTATTTATTAAAAGAAAAATAAAATTTGATCTAATCTACTATTTAATCCCTAAAAATGCATGAATGCATGAGCATGTGATTCGAACAAATCCTAACTCGTAACCCACGATACCAAAGGAGATGGCGCCCGGAGACTTGGGACGACACTCCCACTAGAATATCGGGACCTTGAGTACTAAACTAGACTATCACAATAAATTAAATATGACAATTTAAAATGCATGAACAAATCAAAAAAAGGTAACGTAAATAAAAGATAGCATGAATAGAATTCAAATAAAGAGCAACCACAAATATAAAAGGGTATAGTAACATATAAAACATATAATATACATTACATATATAATATAGTAATAGATATTACAACAGTATAGGTATAATAAAATATGAACATATATTATAAAACATATATTAAAAATATAGAAAAAGTAACTTTTATATATTACAAACAGTATAAGAATATACATGCATATGTATATAATAACATAAATATGGAAACAGTTTCAACATTGAACTAAATATATAATATAATAATAGTTTATATATATTCAAAATCACACATAATTATAACACATGTAATATAAATTAAAGGACTGGAACAAAAAACAATGCAATTAAATAAAAAGAAAGGGGCAGGGGCCGAAGGAGTAATTTTGCCATTGATCTTTGGACTTAACTGCAGAGAAAATCAAAATTTTTAAATAACGGTGACTGAATTGAAACGTTTGAAAACTTTAAAGGATGGCGGAACAAATTTGAAAGGGACGGAGGGGGTTAAAACGTGAAAAACCTTTTTTATCTCTGGTTTAAATGCCAAAATAGTTAAACATAAACCATTTTATTCCTTTATAAAATAACATATCAAAACCCCAACCCCAAACTCTCTCATATGTTCTTCAAGGGTTCATGAGTTCTTCAAGAACTCAACCCTTTCTTCTCCTTCTCTTCTTAACACGAATTCAACCTTGAAATCTTTAGAAAAACACCCTTTTGCCCAAATTTGAGAAAAAACGAATCGAAAAAATAAAACCCTTTTTTTAAACCTAGATTTTGAAAACCCGAGATTTGAACCCTCATCGATGGGATTAAAGGGGAGACGAAAGGACGAGGATATAGTTGTGTCGTTCATTGGCGGCACCGACCTCTACCACTGAGCACGGTGACTGCTTGTGATAAGACTGGGTATTAACCCTAAATCCCTTTTCTATTTTTTATTCAAAATGCAACAAGAGAGAAGAATACCTTTCTGAAATCTTTTTTTTGTATTAATTAGAATAGTACAAATTGTTACCTTTTACATTATTTTATATCCGATTCCTCATTATTTTGTTTACATTGATAAGAAATAATAAATGATAACACTGTGGATAATTTAATCCGATGTTTCCCCTATTTTTTATGATTTCTTTGCTTGCTCGGTGGTTGGGAGAAAACCGATGTTCGTACGGTGGCGACGTAATCTCCGGCGGTGGTGCCACGTGGACAGTCGATGGAGACTCAGGCTTGTGGGCGCATGAAGGAAGCTGAGCAGTCACAGCGTTATGCTGCACACGCGCGTGGGGAGCCAAGGAGCCACTACTAGGCTTAATATGGACCGTACAATCGATCTTCTCGATCTAACGGTCCAAGATGAGCTGCACACAATGCAAAAAAATATTAGGATTTTGATCTTAATTGATTTTTAGGGTTTAGTTATTTTTGGGCCTATCAGGTCCAAATGTAATATTATAGTGGGTTTTAATTTGTAAATGGACATGGACTTGAATAATTAAATGGGTTGTTATTATATTACTATTATTTTTTATATCGATCTATTTTATAATTTTAATAACAAATATAACAATAATAATAATAAATAATAATAATAAAATATCAAAATAAGATTAAAATATAGTAATAATATTAATATAACTGAATAAAAATTAGTGATTACACCGCTAGCTCGTTGTACGACTTATCATAAATCACCATACATCGACTGCATTGCCTTATCCCTTGCACGCCACCCCTTCTCGTATTTTATCTAATACACAAACTGTTGCGCAATGGTTGCTTGAATCGCTGAAACGAGAACCCTTGGATTTGCTTCAACCAAATTTATCGCATGATGGCTTATTATATTCGAGTCCCATTTGCGGTGATTCTGGTCGATGGAAGTTCATAAATATGTGTGATCGTCATTGTACTTTGTGACCTCCTGAGCATTTTTCCTCTATAGCTTTGACACTCAGATCTTTTGATTAAACTTTTGTTCATATTTCACACACTTGGCAATGAAAGTCATCTGGCTGGATTCTACAACAACGTAGTCCACATGCTTCTTGATGCTATACTCTTTAACTGCCAATGTAGCTTCATTCTTTTTATTAAATTGAAGCCTAAACGATAATTCACCACGTTGAATCGAAGTTAATTAGGGCATATTCTAGAATTGAGGCACCCCCATTGCATCGAAATCTACTAAGCTCATGTAAGCAGGAGGTTCATACCATGTAATGTTGTCCCCGGTCGAAATGAATTCTCCAATACTGAAATCAGGGGCATCACCAACATCATCAGGAAATAAATTAGGATCCCTAATGTCTTCATCTTCGCTGGAATCTTTAAGTGTTTCTCCTCATTGATCTCATAGGTTTTCCACATCAGCATCAACAGTCAGATCAATAGTCGGCCCGTATGATGATGCATATGTCGAAGGCAAATCTGGATGAAATGAACTCGATGTCCCATTTGCCAACATTGCGAAAAAACTACCTCCGGACATATCAATCTCGTTATCGAAACTCATTTTAGCAGATTCTCCAACTACGTTTTTGGATGGGTCGGGAACATCACTCACCTTAGCGAACAACTCGATATTTCAAATCTCCATAGATTTATGCTCTGCAATCATTATTCCAACATTAGTATTATCTTGGAGAGTGATTGCAGAATATCTAACTGGATTGTGACATGTCAGCCACCAGTATCACAAACCATGAATCTCAGCTCCAATTTTCTCGGATATCTTATCCTTCATTTCTCGAAGCGTGATTTTATTTTCAGATCTCATCTTCGTAATGCTTTCAAATTCAAATACAACACCAACATCAGTTTTCACCATTTGTCCATTGTAATGGACAATCGTCATAAATCTGTTGTTGCCCATTTTCTCTGCATGTTCAAAACACATAAATAGATTTTCAATCAGAATACACAAATCAAAATGAACACACTAAATTTTAAATTACTGTTATTAACATCAGGGACGAGTTCTTTTAGAATATATATTTTAAATATATTTTGAATATATTTTTTAATATACTAAATTATTTTTGCCTTTATTTTAACCATATTTTGAATATATATTTTCAATTCTAATTTTTAAAAATATACTAATTGGTAAAAATATACTAAAATTTTCTAAATTCTAAACAACAACTTAAAGTGGGAGATGGATACATAATTTAAAATTTAAAAACTAAATCAATTTACCAAATCTCCCTTTTTTCTCCACATATTCAAACTACATGCATAAAATTTAAATTATATCAAACATACAAAATAAAACGAACAAACTAAAATAAAAATTAAAAAAAAACTTAAAAAATAAATGTACTTACAATATTTTTTTCACTAATTTCTTCTTTTTTTCTTCTTCTTCTTCACTCAAAATTTTCCTTTCAACCTCACATATTTAGCACAAAAATTACAATTTTCCCCTTAACTACAACTACCCCTCCTTTAATAACACTAACTAATTTTTAACCTTTACCCTTATACATTTTTAAAATACCCTAAATACCCCTTTTTTAGCCATACATGCATTCAAACATAAAAAAAATTGCATGCATGCCAATATTCAAAGCTGCCCCCTGCCATGCATGCCACGCTGACCAAAGCAGCCTTGCAGGCCGGATCACATGCGACACTGTTTGAAGTCGGTGCTAAGGGGGCTCCGTCTTTGAACAGTGCTAGCTTCGTTTGCGCGCCATGTGGCATTGCAGCCACTGTATGAAGACAAAACATGTTGCTATCGATTTTAATATATCATTGTTCATAGACGGTGTCTTTTGGTACCGTTTTTAATTTTTTAATTCAAATAATAAAAATATTGTTTATAGGCTGTGTCAAATAGTGTCATCTTTAAAATCACCATAAAAAGTACAATATTTTTTTTAAAAAACTATGTTCTGCCATATTTTGGAAAAAAAAATTCAAAGACAGTATATTTGTCTTTTCTCCAAAAAAAAATTTTCCATGCTTGATATTAGCAGAATGTGACCTGAAACTACCCGCAATAAAGTCTATCATAAATGCATATTCACATGAACATGTTCAATCTAAATAAAATTTAATTTTAAAATTTTATGCCACTTGTTTATGGGTGAAGTAAGAATTCTTTCGGCCAAAAAATAAATCATAAAATTTAAAGGTTCAAAATTTTATCATCACTTTAACTTATAACTTTATATTTTTAAAAGATTAAATCAAATCTTTTAAAATGTGATTATATTCCATTGAAACACTTCATAGACCATTCCTTGATCATGAGCTAGATATCTAGAATGGTGAGAATTAAATATAATTTTTTTTAAATGGAAAAAAATGTAAAACTGCTGAAAATGTCATTAAATTGCACTCAAAGCATGTTAAAATTCTAACAACTACAATAAGAATAATTAATTTGATGAAGAGATATCCATATTGTTCCTTTTGAAGAAAGGCAAGGGAGAGAGTGAAGCTATCAAAGCTCTTGTATTTGTAGCGGAAACAGTGGGGAAAATATAGATGTAGATATATATTATATGATGGTATGTCACAGCTTTAACAGCAATATAATTATTGTTCAGAACATTGGTGAATCAGATGGGGAAGAATTCACCAAATTAAGAATACTGTTCCAATAATTCTTGTTATCTTCGCAGTAATCACTGCCATCCCCGCTGCCTCCGCTGTTTCCGTCGGATTCTTTGCCACTATCGAATAAACTCTGGTCCATCGAATCGTTAATAAGAAGATTAGTGAAGCCTTCCTCCATTATGGTCGCAACGTTATCATTGAGGTTATTCGGCCTCAATGATTCCGGGGTCCAGCCTCCTTTCATGGAAATTGTCATGGCATGAAGACTAGAAGTGAAGGATGACAAAGAATTCCCCATGCCCTCTTTGTAATCAGCCAAATTGCTTGAACTTCCTAGCTCCTTCCACTCTTGTTCACCTTCTTCTTTGACTACCCCGGCCGTCTCGGACGAACCCGAAGTCGAGCCGCCAAACTCGATCATCGGCATCGGACTCACTCCAAGCCCTGAAACACTTGATTCCGGGACAGTAAGAGTAGATGTAGGAGACTCAAGGGCAAAATCAGGAGGGTTGAGCTGCTGATGTTGAAGTGAATGAGAACGAATCTTTGATTCTCGAACCAGTCTAGCTTCAGCTTCGAGCCTGGCACTTTCCCACTGAGCCATGTGGCTAAGGTTGGCAGCGTTCTTGGACTGGCCATCAGCTGCGGAGAGTAAAGCATCGTTTTTGGGCTTGTGAGTGATGGGATCGATCCCCATTTTCGCCAACCTTTTCTTAAGATGAGTGTTCCAGTAGTTCTTGATCTCGTTATCTGTTCTTTTCGGCAAATGAGTAGCGATGGCAGACCACCTGATGACAAAAAAAAAACACAATACTAACATCATAGAGACAGTAACTTCTACACTCATCTAAAGAAAAAAAATGTTAGAAAACTAATTTGCTATTGTATTTCAATGAAGAATTGAAGACCCATTGTTGCATTTAAAGCTAGCATTCTATTAAAACCATATGTCAGATGCAACAGAAACTTATTGCAAAATGGAAGAAGTTATTGAATTCAAAAAACTTGAGCTTGAATTTCAAAAATAAAATCTGAGGGCTTTGAGAATGTGAAAAGGCTAGATCTGAAAGCTCTGAAATATATTTAAGAAACATGAGAAAAAAAATGTTTTTTTTTTAATAAATGAACTTTTATTACCTGTTCCCTAAAAGGGCATGAAGTTGAATGATAGTTTGTTCTTCTTGCAAACTAAACTTCCCTCTCTTAATATCAGGCCTTAGATAATTAGTCCATCTAAGCCTGCAACTTTTCCCACACCTTTGAAGACCTAAAAACAAACGGAGACCCAGAATGAGGTGAGAACTCAAGAACTGACGAGGAACAATGGGAAGAAAAAAGTGAAGCAAGAAGAATTTAGGGTTAGGGTTTAGTCACCGGCTTTGGCCGGCAAGGAACGCCAGCTTCCACGACCATGTTCTTCAATGTAAGCTAAGAGTTTCTGATCTTCTTCAGGTGTCCAAGGTCCTTTCTTCAGCCCTAGTTTGTCACAGCAGGGTGATCTCCCCATAGTAAGTGTAGAGTGTGAACAAGTGAAACAGCAAAGAAAGAAGAAAGTTGGGTTGTGTCTTTATATAACACTTGAAAGCAAGAGATAATGTTGGGGAAGAATTAAGAGTAACGAAGAGAAGGGAGTGACAGTGGGAAAGGGAAGCAACTTTGTGTTTGTAAATGAAGAGATGGGCAGAGAAGAAAGGTCAGCGAAATAAATGGGATACACAGATAGTATTAAATTTCTTATCAGAGTATATGCTAAACTCACATGACATATGAAATCAAAACCTTTCTACATAGGAGACTCCAGTCTGAAATTAGAACAAAAATAAAATAAAATACTAATATTTGAATCTCAAAATTGTTGGACTACCTTTCTCAAAATAATTATATGAATTAATTGTATAAAAGTTTTAAAAGGTATTAAAATTCATTAATTGGTCCAGTGGTATTTGGATATAATACTTCTATTTAATAAAAAAAATTCAAGCGTATTTGGATATCATAAAGTAATTATAAAAATGTAATAACTGAACAATGCTTACATCCTCTTGTAATTACAATGAATTTTAATTCACTGGATATATTTAATTAACACACAATTCAATTTTTAATTTGAATACACTAGCTTTATTAAAACAGAATTTTTTTTAAAAAAAATGGGTAAACTACATCAGTAGTCACCGAACTATGGTTTCTTTCCTATTTTGGTCACCGAACTATTTTTTTGGCAAAACATCACTAACGTTATGTTTCTTTCCTATTTTGGTCACCGAACTATTTTTTGGCAAAAACATCACTAACGTTATGTTTCCTTCCTATTTTGGTCACCGGCTATTTTGCTGACGTGGAATTTTATTTTATTTTTTAATTTTCCATGTCATTTCTTCTATCTCCTCGTAAGCAATATATGTTATTTTATAATATTTTTATTCAAACTAACAAGCTGGTGACACGTGTCACTGCCTATTAGTGGAATAAAAGGAATGAAAAATCAACCCTCTTATGCGACCAGAGAGATTCGACTAATAGGCATTTACACGTGTCACCATCCTATTAGGCAGTGACACGTGTCACCATCATGTTAGTTTGAATAAAATATTATAAAATAACATATATTGCTTACGAAGAGAGAGAAGAAATGACATAAAAATTTTAAATAAAATTCCACGTCAGCAAAACCGTTAAGTTTTTAACAGTCGATGACCAAAATAGGAAGGAAACATAACGTTAGTAATGTTTTTGCCAAAAAAATAGTTTGGTGACCAAAATAGGAAAAAAACCATAGTTCAGTGACTACTGGTGTAGTTTACCCTAAAAATATAATGAGAGTTTACAATTTAGGTAAATAAATTTGATCCGTGCAAATTCCTATAAACAAAGAAACACGAAAATTAACGTCTCTAGATCATAAACAAAATCATACAAAGAAAAGGTAAAAAAACATAACTCGAAGACTCGAAACAAAATAGATACAAATAACACCAAAGCTCGATGATGAAAGGTAAAAACTAACAACAAACAACATTAAAAATGCATATTATAGTAAGGCACGTTGACAACACGATCATTACAACAACACAATTCAATTGAATTGGTTAATTTAAAAAATGTTTGATTAATCATTATATTTAATTATACATGTAACTTCTCCAATTCTCAGACACTTATAGTAATTAAAGAGTATAATCCAGATGATTTAATTACACTTAATTGAGTGGACTCACCAATTACATGGTTATCCATTATCCAAGCATTAGACATGCAATTACAAACAATTGATCTCGAATTCAATTACTTGGTAGCTTTTCAAACAAACCTTCAATTTTTGAAAACTCTTTTATCTTTAATACATTAGTACTTCAATATGTAGTCTTATTTAATTTATAGGCATTAGAAAAATTGAAATTTGAATCTCAAATGAATATCACTTCTTAAAGGAATTATATTATCAAATTGTATAAAAATCAAGTTTTCATTATTTATAATATTATTGTGAATTGAGTTTAATTTGATTGATATAATTAGTGTTCTAATAATTTAAAGTTTGCGGACTAAAATCACATTTAAATGTGTAATATCCTTTATAGTTAATTTGACGTTTACATGATTTATGCAAATACATAAAAAAAAATTATTTACAACGTTACTAATTCCTATATAGTTTTACTTAATTCATAAGACATTAAAGAAACTAGATTATAATATTAAAAAAACCTAGATTATAATGAATAGAAATACTTTGTCCTTTTTCGGTGCCTCTTTCTATGTTCCACACTAAAAAATAAGTTTAGGATTAAAGTTAAGGTTTAGGGCTTAAGAAATTAGGGGTGAGGCTTTTTTAGGGTTTAAGATTTAGGACTAAAATTTAGAATTAGGGTTTAAAATTTAATTTTTTTAGTGTTAAGGCATAGAGGGATACCGAAGAGGGGCAAAAGATTCGTGTACACTTTTAAAACTAATTATACGAACTAATTTAAAAGGTCGAGTTTCTTTACTTAAATCCCTACTACTATATAGTTTTACTTAATTTATAGGGCATCCAAACAATGATGTACAACCAAAAGTTAGTCTTATTAATTTGTGTATATCTTTTAATAGTCTTAAGTTGATTACAATACAGTATATATTGATGCATATTCTTTTGCAGGCCAAACGATTTAAAATCAGGTCTTTTAGATTAAACATCATACGTTTTTTTACTAGAACCACTTATTGGGTTTTATACTTCTATTAATTCATGTATTTGTATCTTATTTAATTATAATGTTAATTATTATCTAGTGTATTTTTGACAAAAAAGTAATAATTTCATAAACATCTTTGAGATACTGACAATTTTTGTATGCGTTTATTATTAAATTATTTTAAATATATTTCGATAACAATTTGACAATATCTTAAAGATATTTTAAAATTGTTTTTAGAACATTAAATAATTATTCTTATTTTTTATGTTGTCTTCATCACCAAGTCTTAAATAAACAAAAGAAAATCCTCAAACCCCAAAGGGATCATGATTAGGGATGAATATTTGATGGAGTTAAGTGAAAGTATTTTGAGCTAGTCGAGTTGATGAGTCTTATTTTATTATTTAAATTTTACTTAAAAAATTTTCAAGTGGAGTCGAGTCAAATTATTTGAATTTCTTTTCAAATTTAATTGATTATAATATTATAGTAAAAATCGGTTCCAATTTAAATGACTTTATCTAATCATATAAGATAGACACATATTTCTTTATATTATTTTCACATGTGTAAGTATAATGTGTTAATAATTGAGAGACTGTTTTGTAGAGAGAATGAATTTTCAAATGTATTGACTTGAATAATGCATCGGTACAAAGCCTTTATATAAGCTGAATACAAGAGAGTTATGTTACAATCAAATTACTTAATTTAAAATTTAAATCTAACTAGAAGATAAGATAAAAGAGATAAGAATCCTAGATAATGCTAGAATATAGAGTTTTATCCCTTTAGACTTAATCCTAAAATGTTAGCAGATAATAACAAATAATACTTACAATATTTGAAGTTTATCTTTTATAACAGCTGTATTCTTCACTCCCCCTCAAGCTGGTGAATACACATTGTAGAGACCAAGCTTGGATGTGAGCTCATCAAAGGTAGTTCTTGGAAATGCCTTGGTGAGTGCATCGGCTAGTTGTTTATGAGATGGAACAAAATTTAGCTTGACTGCCCCACTAGTGATCTTCTCAGAAATAAAGTGACGATCTAGGTCCACGTGTTTTGTTCTATCATAGTGTACAGGATTCTTACCAATACTAATTGCTGACTGATTATCACAATGAAGTTCAAAATCTTTACTGTGATTGAGTTTTAGTTCTAACAACAACCTTTGAATCCAATTCCCTTCACAAATTCCATTAGCTAAGGCTCGAAATTCTGCTTCTGCATTGCTTCTTGATACTACGGATTGTTTCTTGCTTCTCCATGTCACTAAATTTCCCCAGACTAGAGCACAATATCCACTTGTAGATCTTCTAGATGTAAGCTCTCCTGCCCAGCTTGCATCCGTAAAGACTTCCACTTTTTTGTTCTCATTTTTGGTGAAAATTAAGGCCTGGTGTCATCTTCAAATATCTCAGAATCCTGAACACTGCTTCTAAATGCTCTTCTCTAGGATCATTCATAAACTGACTAACAATACCATCTAAAAAAGAAATATCAGGTCGTGTAAGTGATAGATAAATAAGCTTACCAACTAGCCTCTGATATTGTTCCTTATTAGTAGGAGCTCCATTGTTGTCAGTTCTAAACTTCAGATTATGCTCCATTGGTGTTTCGGCAGGCTTGCAACCTAGCATCCTTGTCTCTGAAAGAAGATCTAGAACATACTTTCTCTGATTTATCACAATCCCAACATTTGATCTCGCCACTTCCATTCCTAGGAAGTATCTTAACTGACCCAGATCTTTTATTTCAAACTCTGTAGCCAAGAACTCTTTTAATTTTCTGATTTCCAGAACATCATCACCTGTGATGATTATATCATCAACATAGACTATTAAAATAGCCTTTTTATTTTCAGAAGAGGTCTTGATGAACATAGTATGATCAGCTTGGCATTGAAGGTAACCAGCTTTTAGAACAGCCCTGGTAAATCTGCCAAACCATGCTCTAGGTGATTGTTTAAGACCATAGAGTGATTTTAACAATTTACATACCTTAGTTGGATCTGAGTTTTCATCTAGACCAAGTGGCCTTTGCATGTACACCTCTTCTTCTAGATCCTTATTTAGGAAGGAATTCTTTATATCTAGTTAATGAAGAGGCCAATCCAAATTCGCAGCAAGGGACAATAAGATTCTTACTGTGTTGAGTTTTACCACTAGAGCAAATGTCTCCTGATAATCAATCCCGTAGGACTGAGTGAATCTCTTTGCAACCAGCCTTGCTTTGAACCTCTCAATGCTCCCATCCGAATTATATTTAACTATAAATACCCATTTACAATCTACAACCTCTTAGTGCTAGAATCTCATCTTCTACAGTTTTTTCCATCTTGGATCCTTCAAGTCTTCATGTACTGTTTGAGAGATCTGGATATTATCAATCTTGGTTGTGAAAGCCTTAAATGAGGGAATTAGCTTTCCGTAAGCCACATATCTCTGTATCGGATGACTTGTACATGTCCTGATACCTTTTCTTTTAGCAATTGGTAAGTCAGATGTATCAATATGTTCAATATCATCATTATTCAAATTTTCCATACCTTCCTCCTCCTCCAAGGACAATGGGATCGGTTCCAGTTCTTGAGCAATCCTAAGCTGTGTAGTGTCCTGAATAGGCATCCTTTTCTTCCTTGTATAGACACTGAGTTCTCTGATTTTAAGTTGGTTCTCGAAAGAAAGATTTAATGGAGTTTTTGGTACGGATTCAACTCTAGGAGATAAAGTTTCAAGAACAAAATCTGGTATCATAGTAGATTCAGGGATAGGATCCTGTGTTGGAATAGGGGTGGGTATAATATTAGATTCATTTAGAGGTAACAAAACAGTAGGTTCATTTAGAGGTAACTGAATCTGTTGAGGCTGAAATTCATCCCAATTCTCCCCCTGAATTTGAGAATCTGAGAAAAAAGGTTGAGATTCATGAAATGAAACATCCATAGAAACATAAAATTTTCTAGTGACAGGGGAATAACATTTAAAACCCTTCTTCTGGGCAGAATATCTCAGGAAAATACATTTGATGGCCCTAGGATCTAACTTACCCCAAAATTATTTAGAGATGTGAACAAAAGCATAGGAACCAAAAACTCTAATGGGCAGTGTACATGACATTGGTTTGAATGAAGAAAAAGTTTGAAGAAATACCTCCCTTGGTGTTTTGAACTCCAGAACTCTACTAGGTAACCTGTTAATTAAAAAAGTAGCATGAAGCAATGCCTCTCCCCAAAAATGCTTAGGGACATTAGAAGAAAATAATAGGGCTCTAATAACCTCTAATAAATGTCGATTTTTTCTCTCGGCTACTCTATTTTGTTGAGGGGTATCTACACAAGAGCTAATATAAACTATACCTCTCTCGTTAAAAAAATACTCAAAGTTTTAGTAAAGAATTCACTCTCATTATCACTCTTGAATATCTCAATTTTACTGCAAAATTGAGTTTCAACCATAGAATAGAATTTTTTAAAGATCTCATCAGTCTCAGATTTTGTTTTCATAAGATAAGTCCAAGTTGTCCTAGTGTGATCATCAATGAAAGAAACAAACCACTGAGCCCCTTAGATATTCTTAACATTAGAAGGACATCAAATGTCACTGTGAATGAGAGAGAAAGGTTGTGAAGCTTTATAAGAAGATGGATGGTAAAAAATTCTTTTATGCTTGGCAATTTGACAGACATCACAAGTAAATGAAGCTGGTTTTTTAGTAAGAAATAATTTAGGAAACAATTTCTGAAGATAAAAGAAACTAGGATGACCTAGTCGAAAATGCCATAGCAAAATTTCATTTGAACTTAAACTAGAAAGTTGAGAGGGTAAAAAAACGGATTTAAAGCTGCAACTTGAGTGAACTTGTCCATTGGGAAGAGGTTGACCTTCAAGAAGATAAAGGCCACTACATAGCTTAGCATTTCCAATCTCTTTTCCCGAAGCCATTTCCTGAAAAACACAACCAATAGAATCAAACTGAGTGAAACACTGGAAAACATCACAGAATCTATTGACTGAGAGTAAATTGCATTTTAGGTTTCGAACATATAAAACAAAGGAAAGAACAATGTCCTTATTAATGTAGACTGTCCCAATCCCTTCTACTACAGTCATCGAACCATCAGTTGTTTTCACACTCTTTTGACAAGGTTGCTTTGTAAGAGTAAGAAAGAGACTTTTATTTCCTGACATATGGTCAGCAGCCCTAGAATCGACTATCCAAGGGATGAGATTTTTGTTACCAGCAGTATTTGCAAAGGAAATGCTACCTTCATTTGCTGCCATGGTCACACTTTGATTAATTTTTACTAATGGCTGCCCAGCCATTTGTTTTAATTCCCCAAGCTGCTCGATGTTGATCTTTTGGCTGCTGCATAAACTATACGCCAGATCTGCTTGTGGGAGGGTTTGATCAGACCCTAAACTAATTTCAGATGTTGGAGAGGTATGCATTCTCTAGGTTTTGTGGATTGGAAAAAAAACCTCAGCAACTGATACCATGTTAATAATCGAGAGACTGTTTTGTAGAGAGAATGAATTCTCAAATGTATTGACTTGAATAATGCATCGGTGCAAAGCCTTTATATAAGTTGAATACAAGAGAATTATGTTACAATCAAATTACTTAATTTAAAATTTAAATCTAACTAGAAGATAAGATAAAAGAGATAAGAATCCTAGATAAAGCTAGGAGATAGAGTTTTATCCCTTTAGACTTAATCCTAAAATGTTACCAGATAATAACAAATAATATTTACAATATTTGAAGTTTATCTTTTATAACGGATGTATTCTTCATAATGTTACTTAAAATCAAATGTCATATGGCATAAAATATGATAATTTAAGACATTAGGGGATAATAAGTATTCAATGCCAACTGTCGTACGGCATAAAATATGATAAATTTAAGCACAAGCAAAATAAACAATAATGCCAAGGTATTCAATTATTAAAAACCTAAACTAAGCGTTCATCGCAAACACCCACAACCAACTTAAAATATTAGTTCATGGCTAGGAAAACCAACAAAATATTATCATTTTTAAACACCATCATCCACATCGGAATTAAATCTAAGAGAAATGGACTAAAGAAGGAGATCCATTGATGCAGCTCTTCAATGGATCCAAAGCTCTCGGCTAGACTGCCTGGTTGAACCATGGTTCGCCTCTACCCTTAATTTCTCCCCATGGCGCAGCCCCCTTGCTCTATCGATGGACTTCATTATATAGGCGCTCTTGCAAACCCTAATTAGGGTCAGGTTTTTGAAAGTTTGTTACGCACCATTATAAGCACGTTATCTTCTTTTTTGAATTAAGGCTGACCTAGCTCTGAGTCACGGCTATTTGACCGGGCATCAAACTTCCTTCTTTTGCCAACCAAGCTTGGCATTCTTCCTTCCTATTCTTGCCAACTATGCTTGGTATTCTTCTTTCTACTTTTGCCAACTGCACTTCTTTCTACTTTTGCCAACTGCATATACATTCTTCCTTCTACTTTTTCCAACTGCGCTTGACCTACCAAACCTGCATACCACAGCAAGAAAGTACCCCTCACTCTGGCAAATAAAAATGTACATTCCTTAACTCCTAGATGCAAATGCATCAATCTACTGGCAAAATGCACAAATATGTACCCAAAGTCAAGCAATAACATGGCAATATACGCGTGAAAAGTAGATCTTTTGAGGAGTTAACACTCCTCCAAGCCTAACTCATTGTTTGTCCTCAAGAAATGCAAAATTATAAAAGTATAGAAAAGTAAAGTAAAATGCCTCAGCAAAATTTTTCTGATTAGCAACACAAGCTAGCAAGTAAAATATGCCCCTAGTTCTATTCTCAATTATCTCAGAATAAAAATGCCAATAGATAAGTAAATTCAACTGCAGCAATATAACTCTAACATAAGGTCATGAAGTGTGCATGAAGTGCAGTTGGTTTGCATCAAGTATCCTTCAACTCCCTTAGTGAAACTTTACCATCCAAACTCAAAAAACTTTTTTTATTTACCAATGGTTTCTTTTTTTGGCATTAAATTTAGGTTCGCGTCATAATGTTGTTTGGCGTGAGAAGTAAGAGGGAGTATACCACGAACCCCCTACGTTAATCCAGACTTCATCACTAAGCTAACCCATTACACTCATACCCTAAAGATTTTGTTAGCCTGAGAACTAAGAGGGAGCAAACCACGAAACCCCAAGTTACTTATTATCCACGAAGCCCCAGGTACTTATTGTCTTTAAGGTAGATGAGTGTTCTAAAAAATAGCTTTTGGAAAAACAATGTTGCCTTTACTTTTACATATTTTTTTTATTTTTTTATTTTTTATTATTCTGAGTTCAGTTTCAAAAATCCTAAGTTTTTCTTGGTAACTAGATGCATACTACGAGTTTAAGTAAAACTTAATTTCCCTCAGTTAAAGATTAATTACCAGGCAACTCGGCATTACTAAATCTACCGGCTCATGCTAGACTAGAGATTCTAAATTCATCATTGAACAGGGGCATACTAGGACAAAATCTAACTATGCTAGCAATGTGTTTGGTAAAATTATCAGGTCAAAATCAAGCCTTGGCAAAAAAAATTTAATGGTCTAGTATGCATGGTTTTACCTAATCTACATGGCAATAACAGAATGCAAACAAAAAACATAAAAATGAATACAGGGCAATAAATGTGAGGCAACACATACCCCCAAACCAAAGGTATGCATTGTCTTCAATGCATGAGAACACATATATACAAATGCAATGAATGCTAAAAATGAAAAATATGAAACTAAGGAGTTAAGGGGATGAGGACTCCCCTATGGAATGTTTTGGATGAGAGAAATGGGTCTTTCTTTTGATGTAGGGTCCTCGATTTGGTGCCACATATTTTTTTCTTTTTAGTTGTGGTTTCGGGGAAGCCGTAGAGGCCTTTACTTCTTGTAGGACCTCGTACATTACCCTTGCCCACTCAAATGTGGCAGGAGAAATAGAGTTAGCTGAAGAGACTAGAGCCACTGGTGGCAAATCAGTCTTGTTAGGCACATTATCATTAGACACATGCTGAGTCTCGGTTCTGGCAGAATCTACATGGGCAGGTGATACTAGTACAGTGGTATCAGATTACTGGGCTAGAGTATGGGCAAACTGAGGGTTGATTGGCATTCCTTTTGGTGCATAGAGCTTAGTTGGGAACTCTGGATATAGTGGCAAAAGAATGGTAGACATGCCCGCAAGAGTTGTCCATAGGGCACGGTCTCTGGCCCCAATATAATGTTAGAGCGCCATATTTTTTCATTGGCTTTCTGGAACTTCAAAAAAATAATCTCCCAGCATTGATAGATCTGGAAGAGCAATGCCACCGCATCAGCTAGCATTTGTGTGCAAGGTTTAGCCTTGGGCGCCTTGGCAGCAGATGTAGGCTGGGTAGCTTTTCCTTTGCCCTTCTTATATGCCTCTCTAGCAATTAATTGCCCCCAAAGAGCTAGAGTGATAACTCCCTTGCATTGATGGACGTTGTCGATGTCAAGCGTGAGCACCTTATGCTAGATGCAGATGGTAGAAATGGTGGAAAGGAAAATCAAACTACCACAATTGCGACCGAGACACTTGTAAGTCTCGTCGTTAATAAGTCGGTCGATATTAATCTTCCTCCTAGTCATGATAGAGTAAAGCAATACCATCTTATCCTTCGACGTCGTCTCATTATGAGTGGTTGGCATCAGGAGGTCCTTCAAGAAATGATTCTACCCCCTTGGTTGTGGTCTTAAGGCCAACATCTTCACAATCCTCTTGTCCTTGAAGGATACATTCCACTTCATGCCTGGCTCACGCAAATCCTTCAAGAGAAGCTAGCACTTGGCCTCATCAATAGATTCAGCGAATGTCGAGTGCTCCTCCCTTGTATCATCTAAAATGAACATGCGATTAACATACCCCTCATTAAACTAAACACACTTACCCTATACGAACACAAAGGGTGAGGCCTTGGTGGTAAGGTGGGCATAAAATTCTCAGACGATGGTTGAGTAGACCTCCTCGAGTTGAAGACAAAATGCCTATCAGTTGTGTTTCTTGACGATGGCAGCCACCTCTGTTGAATACCCTATGTTGGGTTCGTCCTTAAATTTAAACCATTTTTCATAGTAAAAGGTTCGCACTGAGTAGTTCTTTTCATAGTTCTTCGTCTTATCATTAAAGAATATTTGAGGCGGGCTGTTGAAGATACCATTGAAGAATGTTGAGAAAAAGGGTTAATCGATGTAGGTGATGAAAGGAATGTTGGTTCTTGCTTGTATCTTGTAGGCTTGAAAGAAATGGAAGAGTTCTTGATTAAGAGGGAAATGGAAATTAAATAGGGTTTAAAGAGGCGGTTGAGATGGCTTAAAATGGAATTAGTGGGAATAATGATGATTTTGGAAAGTTAAGACGTGTATGGAAAAGTGGGATAATGATGACTTTGAGCGAGTGAGAAAGTGACTGTGCGAAAATGGGACACAGCTAAAAATATAGGTTAAAATTTCAAACCTTGAAATTTCGAATGAGGCGGCAGCTATTAGGGTTTTTCCCACTCATCAAAATTTGATCTCCATTGGGCCTAATCTTAAGTAGGGTCCACGTGTTGTGATGATGGGTGTTCGAATGCCAGCTTGCCATGGCATTAAACCTTGGCAAAATTACCTGCACTAACACTCACAAAAATCTTTCAAAATGGAAAAAGAAAATTAAAATAATTAAACTAAAATACGAAAAAGAAAATGGCTATCCTAACTATCTACAAGGATTAAATATAGCAATCTTACTGAATCTCTACAAGGAGAATGGTCTCCTTGGCATTTCTCTGACTTTCTTCCCAATAATGTTTTAACCTCTAGCCATTCGCTTTGAATGTAGTCTCCATTTTTAATTCCTTGATATCTACTGCTCTATGAGCATAGGGTTTGACTACTTCAAAGGGTCCAGACCACCTGGATTTAAGTTTACCTGGAAACAACTTGAGCCTTGAATTGAACAACAGCACTTTCTGCGCAACTTCAAACTATCTTGGCAATATTATGTTGTCATGCCACCTCTTTGTTTTTATATTATAAAACTTGGCATTTTCATAGGCTTGTGCTCTAAACTCCTCCAGCTCTTTCAGATCTAATAATCACTTTTCATATGCGGCTTTCTATTCCATGTTTAACTATTTGATTGCCCAATACGCTCGGTGCTCTAGCTCCACCGAAAGATGGCATGACTTTCCAAACACAAGCTTGTATGGGGAAGTCCCTAATGTTGTCTTAAAAGTTGTATTGTATGCCCACAAGGAATCATCTAGACTCAATGACTAGTCCTTCCGGGTTAGATTCACGGTCTTCTCTAGAATGTTCTTGATCTCCTTGTTTAAAATTTTTGCTTAGTCATTTATTTGATAATGGTAGGCAGTATCAATTATTTGCTAGATTCCATACCCGCACAGAGCTTTAGTGATTAAATGACATTTAAAATGTGTACCTTCATCATGTATAATGGCTCTAGGGGCACCAAATCTGGTAAAGATATGCTTGTGTAGGAACTTGGCAATTGCCTTGGCATCATTTGTTGGGAGAGCAATGACTTCAATCCACCTCGAGACATAATCTACTACCACAAGTATGTATAAATTGCTAAACGATGGGGTTAAAGGACCCATAAAGTCTATCCTCCATATATCAAACAACTCAACATGCATGAGATTTTGAAGTGGCAATTGATGTCTGCTAGAAATGCTTCTAGTTTGTTGTCACCTGTCATATGACTTGGCAAAATAATGGGTGTTCTTGAATAACGTTGTCTAGAAAAATATGGACTACAACACTTTGGCTACTGTCTTCATTCCAACAAAGTAACCTCCATATGGTGCTATATGGTAGAGCTGGAGAATGTTTTGTTGTTCATCATTTGGCATACAACAATGAATGACTTGGTCGGTACACTATTTGAATAAGAATGGCTCATCCTAATAGTATTATCGAATATCTCTCAGAAATTACTTTCTGGCCTTGACAAGTTCGGTGGCATAATATTACTGACCAAGTAGTTGACTATGTTAGCATACCATGGAATGGTATTGATCGCAAGCAACTGTTCATCAGGGAAATTATCCCTGATCGTGGTGATGTTATCATCCTCAAGTAGTGCTCTGGACGAGACAAATGATCAGCCACTAAGTTTTCACTCCCTTTCTTATCCTGTATCTCGAGATCAAACTCCTCTAATAAGAGCGTCTATCGAATCAGTCTAGACTTAGCATCCTTCTTGGACAGGGGGTATTTGATTGCCAAATGGTCCTTGTATGCCACAACTTTACTATCCACAAGGTAAGATCTAAATTTTTTGGATACAAAGACAACTGCAAGGAACTACTTCTCAGTTGTTGTGCAGTTAAGTTGGGCTTCATTCAACGTCCGGTTGGCATAATAGATAGTATGGAAAATTTCGCCATTCCTTTGTCCTAACACAACTCTAACAGCGTAGTTGTTGGTATCACACATAAGCTCAAATGGCTCATTCCAATCTGGTGCCACGACTATGGGGGTATTGACTAACCTATCTTTCAATTCCTAAAAAACTTTCAAACAAGAATCATCAAATGCAAAAGTGGTATTCTATTCCAAAAGTAATCATAAAGGTTTAGAAATATTTGAAAAATCCTTAATAAAACGACGATAAAAACTTGCATATCCCAAGAAACTTCTAATACCTCTAAACTGGTGGGTGGTGGCAATTGTTTAATTACCTCTAACTTTGCCTTGTCTACTTCCAGTCCCTTTTTGGTCGCTTTATGCCCGAAAACTACACCCTCCTTCACCATGAAGTGGCATTTTTTCCAGTTCAGGAAGAACAAGTCCTTTCGTGTTAGATTCACGATCTTCTCTAAAATGTTCTTGATCTCCTTGTTAAAAATTTTACTTAGTCATTTATTTGATAATGATAGGCAGTAGCAATTCCTTGCTAGATTTCATACCCGCGCAGAGCTTTAGTGATTAAATGGCATTCAAAATATGTACCTTCATCATGTATAATGGCTCTAGAGGCATCAAATCTGGTAAAGATGTGCTTGTGTAAGAACTTGGCAATTGCCTTGGCATCATTTGTTGGGAGAGCAATGACTTCAATCCACTTCGAGATATAATCTACTACCACAAGTATGTATAAATTGCTAAACAATGGGATTAAAGGACCCATAAAGTCTATCCTCCATATATCAAACAACTCAACATGCATGAGATTTTGAAGTGGCAATTGATGTCTACTAGAAATGTTTCCAGATTGTTGTCACCTATCACATGACTTGGCAAAATAATGGGTGTTCTTGAATAACGTTTTCCAGAAAAATATGGACTACAACACTTTGGTTGTTGTCTTCATTCCAACAAAGTGACCTCCATATGGTGGTGCATGGTAGAGCTGGAGAATATTTTGTTGTTCATCCTTTGGCATACAGCAATGAATGACTTAGTCGGCACACTATTTGAACAAGAATGGCTCATCCTAATAGTATTGTTGAATATCTCTCAGAAATTGCTTTTTGGCATTACTTGACAAGTCCAATGGCATAATATTACTGACCAAGTAGTTGACTATGTCAGATACCATAGAATGGTATTGATTGCAAGCAATTGTTCATCAGGGAAATTATCTCTGATCGTGGTGGTGTTGTCATCCTCATGGTAGTGCTCTGAACGAGACAAATGATCAGCCACTAAGTTTTCACTCCCTTTCCTATCCCGTATCTCAAGATCAAACTCCTCTAATAAGAGTGTCTATTGAATCAGTCGAGACTTAGCATCCTTCTTGGACATGAGGTATTTGATTGCCAAATGGTCCGTGTATACCACAACTTTACTATCCACAAGGTATGATCTGAATTCTTCGGATACAAAGACAACTGCAAGGAACTCCTTCTCAGTTGTTGTGCAGTTAAGTTGGGCTTCATTCAACGTTCGATTGGCATAATAGATGGTATGGAAAATTTTTCCATGCCTTTGTCCTAACACAACTCTAACGGCGTCGTTGTTGGTATCACACATAAGCTCAAATGGCTCATTCCAATCTGGTGCCACGACTATGGGGTATTGACTAACCTATCTTTCAATTCCTGAAAAGCTTTCAAACAAGAATCATCAAATACAAAAGTGGTATTATGTTCCAAAAGTAAGCATAAAGGTTTAGAAATATTTGAAAAATCCTTAATAAAACGACAATAAAAACTAGCATATCCCAAGAAACATCTAATACCTTTGAACTGGTGGGTGGTGGCAATTGTTTAATTACCTCTAACTTTGCCTTGTCTATTCCCAGTCCCTTCTTGGTCACTTTATGCCCGAAAACTATACCATCCTTCACCATGAAGTGACATTTTTTCTAGTTCAGGACCAGGTTAGTTTCAATGTATCTCCAAATAACTAGTTCCAAACCCTAAAGGCATTCCTTGAAACTTTTTCCAAAGATAGAGAAGTCATCCATGAAGACTTCGAAGTTATTCTTGTACTCTATGCACACCCTCTAGCCAGTCACGGTCCTCGAGGGGATCAGTTTATTCTTGTTTTTCTGTACTACGATCATTCCACCTTTTTTGGCACGCACCGTACCGAGCTGACCCACAAGCTATCATAAATAAGATAAATTATCCTGGCATCCAACTATTTTATGAGTTTTTTATTAAATACCTCCTTCATGTTAGGATTCAGTCTCATCTGGGCCTTGATTATTTTGCCATGTGTGTTCTCTAAAATGATTTTATCCATACAGATTGTTGGGTGTATCCCTAGGATGTCAGCTATGGTCCACCCCAGAGCTTGCTTGTAATTGCCCAATGTCTCCAACAATCTTTTCTCCTGGTCTTTAGTTAAATTAGCAGCAATGATTACTGGCAAAGTGGAGTTGTTCTCTTCCAGCCAACTCAAGTGACTCAGTCCTCCTAAAGTAACTAATAACTTCATTTAGCATAGTTGGCTCTTCTAATTCTTCACTCATCATATCATCATCATGTTCCATGGCATTAATATTTTTGCCCTAGCAAAACTGCACTATGTCCACATTGAAAATGAACTTCATCAGCTCAATAACTTGGCATTCCTCAAGTTCATCTACACACTTAAGAGCTTGAAATACATTAAATGTAACCTGTTGGTCATTCATGCGCATAGTTAGCTCACCTTTTTAAACATCAATTAAAGTTCTACCTATGGCAAGAAATGGTCTTCCTAATATTATTGGGACATAAATATATGCCTCATATTCTAAAATAATGAAATTAGCTGGGAATATAAAATTATCTACCTTTACCAACACGTCCTCAATCTTACCCATAGGATGAGCATAAGACCGGTCTGCAGCTGAAGTTTTACTGTGGTAGGCCTTACTTCTCCAATATCAAGTTTCTTGAAAACTAACATTGGTATCAGATTGATGCTGGCTCCCAGATCACACAGTACTTTACCCATGAATTTATTGTTAATTGTGTAAGGAATAGTGAAACTTCCCGGATCTTTTAATTTTGGTGACAATCTATTGGTTATCATTACACTACATCCCTCAATGGGTGCAACAGTCTCAAAATCACCCAACTTTAACTTTCTCTTTTTGAACGAGATGTCATTCATGAATTTGACATAGTTGGACATTTGTTCGAGAGCTTCCACTAATGGTATATTAATCTAAAGTTGTTTAAGGACTTCAAAGAAGCACTTAAACTACTGATCTTGCTTGTGCTTTTGGAGCCATTGTAGAAAAAATGGTGGTGGGTAGGAAAATACTGGCTCAGCTGGTTTTGCCGAGATAGTTTTGGCATCCAATTGAGGTTTGGCATTGCTAGTACTTGTCTCCCTTTGATCCTTTTTCCTTGGGTTCATCTGATGGTGCTAATTTCTCTTCCTGACAAACAATCGGTTGATTGGCAAGTGTTTTATTCTCGACATGTTTCCCACTTTAGAATGTGATTGCTTTGCATTGTTCTTTCTTTTTGCCGAGCATGTTTTATATCACTTGGCAAAGTTCTTTGAGGTCTGTTATTGAATGCATTGGTAATCAATCCTAGCTGGACTTCCAAGTTTCTCATCGATGTTGCTAAACTCTGAATAGTTGTATCATTTTGCTCCATATACTCCGTTAGAGTTTCCTATGGGTAAATCTCTGCCCTGGATGGTAATTATTTTGTGCTATCTATGGCATTACATTTTGGTTGAAACATGGCGGTGTATTGTTCTTCTGTTGTTGGGCATTGAATTGATTACCTCCTTGATTCGCCCATGAGAAGTTCGGATGCTGCTTTCACCCTGTATTATAAATATTGGAGTGTAGGTTATTATTGCGTTTGTAATTACCAACAAAATTTACCAATTTTGGGTTTGTTGGGCATTCTTCCACATTATGATCCTTTCCACAAATAGTGCAGAATGGTTCTAAAGCCTTCACTTCTTGGACTTCAATAGGCTTCTGCATCGTCTTCACTATATTAGTGAGGTTGGAAATCTGAGCATTGATAGATGATAGTGCATCAAGCTCTAATTTCCTAGCGAATTTTGTTTTGATTCCTAATCTGGTAGTAGGGTATTAAAAATCATTGGTGGCAATCCTTTCAAAGATGTCATATGCCTCTATGTAATTCTTGCCTAACAACGAACCATTTACCGAAGCATCAACAATAGTCTTTGTATGAACATTAAGTCTGTTATAAAAGGTCTCCATCTGGGTCCATATAGGAAATCCATGTATGGGGCATCTTTTCAACAGGTCCTTGAATCACTCCAAGCATTATACAGAGTCTCATCATTAGTCTGCCTAAAAGTAATGATTTCACTCCGTAGCTTCGCATTAAATTTAGGTGGCTAGAATCTTAGAATAAACTTTTGGCATAATTCTACCCACGAAGTAATTGAACCAGGTGGCAAAGAGCTTAGCCACAATTTTTCTCCATCTCTCAGAGAAAATGAGAATAGCCTCAGCTTTATTGTCTCTTCAGTCACATTAGGTTGCTAAAATAGTTGGCAAACCTCTATGAATTGCTTCAAGTGTTGCCTTGGGTCTCCGGTAGGTGATCCATCAAATTGACCTGCACTCAATAACGTCTAAATCTTTACTGGTTTAAGTTCAAAATTAGTTGTATTTACCTCTGGACGAATCAGCCCTAGCATAAAGTTATCCATGTTTAGTGCCAAGTGTTCTCTAATAGGTCATTCTGCGGGCATCTCTGCAACAACAACAGAAGCGGGCGGTATCCCATCAAGTATTACAGAATTTTCTTGAATGTTTAGGACACCATCTACTCTACTATTCCTGTTATGAGTCATTTTTCACGTTCTCTTCTTATCCTACGTAAGGTTCTTTCAATCTTTGGATCGTATTGTAAATCTTCTTTCACATTGCGGCTCCTGGTCATACATCAAATGAAACAAAATAAATAAAAAAAGTAAAAATCAAAATAATTAATCTCATTGCAATCCTCCACAACGGTGCCAAAACTTGTCGACCAACTACTGCTTGACAAAAGATTGAGGATTCAATGTAACTATGCAAGTAAATAATGCCGAGAATACGTATTTTTTAGTGCAAGTATATACGGCCAGCAAGTAATATAGTAGTGAGTTGAGTATCGTATCTATAGGGATTGGCCAATAATTAAAAGTCGTGATAAATACTTGTGAATTGAAATAATTAAGATGGCAATTGATTTCATATTTAATTAAGAAAGTGATTAAAGGAAAATAAAGTAAGAATTCAGTCAAATTGGCAAACATTTGTGTCAAGATGATTGATGATCTTGGCAAGGGATGTTTGGATATCACGCTAGCGATGAGAGCAATTAATAATGTTCAACCTTGGTTTTATTCCTGAGCAGATTTTAAATTAGCATTGCCTCCGTCGATAACAATCCTCTAAGTTAGTTACGTTTAACACCTATATGTATATAGTGATGTTTTCCAATAATTAACTTGACAAAGTTTTAATCTTTACTCTTAAGGGGTAGATTCACTTTAGAAGTAAGCTCATCCACTTGAACATCTTCTGTCAAAGTTTCTCTCCTTAGTATTTGGCAATTAATCCTTATCTCCTAAGTTTGTTAAGATATTAGGGGATAATGAGCATTCAATGTCAACTGTCGTATGGCATAAAATATGATAAATTTAAGTGCAAGCAAAATAAACAATAATGCAAAGGTATTTAATTATTAAAATCCTAAACTAGTCGTTCATTTCAAACACCCTAGCCAACTTAAGAGATTAATTCATGGCTGGAGAAACCAACAAAATATTATCTTTTTTAAACACCACCATCAATATCAAAATTAAATCTAAGAGAAACGGATTAAAGAAGGATATCCATCGATGCAGCCCTTCAATGGATCCAGAGCTCTCAGCTAGAGTGCCTGGTTGAACCTTGGTTCGCCTCTACCCTCACCTCATGACACAGCCCCTTGCTCAATTGATAGACTTCTTTATATAGGCGCACATAGAAACCCTAATTAGGGTTAGGTATTTGAAAGTTTTTTACGCATCATTGTATGCGCGTTATCTTCTTTTTTTGAATTAGGGTTGACCTGGCTCTGAGTCACGTCTATCTGATCGAGCATTCAACTTCCTTCTTTTGCCAACCGATCTTGGCATTCATCTTTCCTGCTTTTGCCAACTACGCTCGGCATTCTTCCTTCTGCTTTTGCCAACTGAGCTTGACCTGCCAAACCTGCTCACCACAACAAGAAAATACCCCTCACTTTGGCAAAGAAAACTGTACATTCCTTAACTCCTAGATGCAATGCATGAATCTACTGGCAAAATGCACAAATATGTACCCAAAGTCAAGCAATAGCATGATAATATATGCGTGAAAAGTATATCTTTAATTGATGTTCAAATCATGTAAAATGACTTACAATGAAAGAGAAATTGTAAATATAAGGAAATCGAAGACTACATCACAAAACAATAAAATTCGATTTTTCGAGTTGACAAAATTCGAACTCAAAAATCGACATTTCATTTGAGCTAACTCAAATAACTCAAAAATCGAGTTTTGATCACCCTAATCATGACATTTATTTTTTGGACAAACAATAGTTGTTAGTTGTATTGAATAAAGAAGAAATACAATAAACTTACAAGAAAAGGCTACAAAACTAGAGTACACTAATGATATTATCCGGTAATTTTTCTTAAAACTATTGAAGTGCACAAACTAGCCACTAAAGCATAAGATGGTAGATAAACAAACACCATTGTTGTCGGTGAATGATAAACACCATCAACACTAACATAAAAATGCTTATAGCAATGACAGTACGTTGACAAAATTGGCTTTACCATAACCCTACCTCGAATTATCTTTGGTGATTGCAAGCGTCTATCAACACAAGAGAACTAGTCAAATCCAACCTTGAAAAATATTGTCAATTGGAGATGCAACGTCAAATTCAACCTTGAAAATAGAGAAATACATGCTACAAGAGCAGATAAACATGTCAATCAAAGATCGACGTATCACCCTCGAATGAAAAAAATCTTAGAAAAATTTAAACGGGCAGGGGTTTGACGGAATAAAAAACGAGTTTTAATTTTGTATTATTAGAAAGTGATGTATTTTTTGGTCTTACAATTAACAATCAAAGGGGTTAGTAAATGAAATGGGGTCAGATCCCGAATTTCAAGTTTATCTCAAATTATTTCACTACATATTATTATTACTCATGGCGATGGCGACTTTTCATATTATAAGTTTTGAACTCTTTTTTAAAGGTGTATTAATTAGCTTGGAAAGTCGAACTTAACTGAATAGAACTAGTATAAAGACGTTCTCTCTCTCTCTCTCTAAAAGTGTATTAATTAGCGTATAAAGTTGAACTTTAATAATTTAGAAGTGGAAGAAATAAAGAGTGCTTTTAATTATATTAGGAAAACTTTTGATATTATAGATATTTTTAAAAAATAAATCTCGTTAAAATGTCTCTTCATAATATAATTAATCTAAATATCAATCGAGACAAAAAAAACTGCTCTAAAACATATATTCCACCCAAAAAAAATAAGGCATAATGCTAAAAAATGTCTCTAACGTTTGATTGAATTGTCACTTTAGCCCTTTTTTAAGCAATTTAGCCATCAACGTTTCATTTTGGGTCAAAATGGTCCCTCTGTGGATAAAAACAGTAAGTCAGCTGACGATAAATGACTTGGCAGAATGTCACGTCAGAAGACAAAATATTTTATATTTTATACAATTTTATAAAATTATTTTTGATTGATGTGTCATTCTGTAAAGTCAACATATTTGTCGATATGACATTGTTATCGCGACATGCACTGCCATGTAGGTTTGTCATATCATTTCAAGTCATTTACCGTTGGTTGACTAACAATTTTTATCTACAAAGAGGTCATTCTGACCCAAAATGAAACGTTGATGGCTAAATTGTTTCAAAAAAAATATAGACCAAAATGACAATTCAGTCAAACGTTACGAGCATTTTTTGTATTACGCTAAAAAACAAAATATCATATGTTATCCGATAAAAAAACATCAAATAAAACGAGCTACACAAATCCAAAAACAATATCAAAACGAAAACAAAGACAATAGATTACATCGAGAGTGAATATTTTTTTTATTTAAACATTTGTTTTTGATTCATTGGCTGACTAATTCAGATCGGATTTTGTAGAGGCCCGTCATGGGGGCGATCCTCCCAACTCAGTTTTTTTTTTCATTCACAACGCTAGGATTCGAACTCATGACCTTGCTTAAGGGATCTAGTGCTTAATCTCACTGTACCAACTGGTTGAACAAGAGAAAATAAAAAATAACTTTGATTCAATCTGACCCATGAATAAATCTATCTTTACTTAAAATTTATTCATTGTAAACTTTCAAACAATGTATCATATTATATACTATGGGTGGTTCTGGACATGTGCAATAGGTGTGACAACAAAGGCTTCCGGAAATTGAGGATCCCAAAACGAATTTAGTTAAATATTTACAAGGGAGAAACAAAAGAATAATTATAGACTAGTAGTAAACTACATGAGAAAATTAAAATGTTATTATACATCGTACATTTTGAGTCCTCCTATACTCATTTTTATTCAAAAGTCAATCTACCACACAGATAAGTCAACAAACGTTTAATTTTTTCAAATTGAGAATCTCATTTCCGTAAACTGTACAAGACCCATAAATCTTTAAATCGCCCCTACTATATACTATATTTATATCTTATAAATACCATATAATTTTGAAGTCCTTGAATAAGTGTGCATGGTAAATAAATGGATCAAAGAATATTGACCATTATCGAACTTTAACTTTGACCTCAAATTTTGAAACTTAGAACCCTACTTAGGAAATAAAGTATATGTTTTAATTGTTTCGGGAGACTATAAGGTCTTTAAATTGGACTAACATCTTATCTAGCAAAAATTAGATCAAATAAATGCCTCTTTTATTTTGGTAATGTGAAAAGGGTTTAAATTTGATACACAGGCTGTGTAAAATAAATTTTACACAAGTCTACCTATTTCTACTATAAATCAAAATTAAACCTAAACCCTAGAAAACTAAACCCTAAATTCTAAAATCTAAACACTAACCTTAACTTCTAAACCCTACAACCCTAAACTCTAAACCCTAAACTAAATCTCTAACCCCTAAAACTAAAGTTTACACAAACTGTGCATTGAAGTTTTTCTCAGCTGAAAATCTCAGCTTACTGCCCATTATTCAATGAAGAAACCGATTGGCTACCTTTTCCTTGCTAACAAAACTTGATTGTGAACTAATATTACCTTATTGCTCGTTAATAAACCATAAAAATATGATTAAAAATTATCAAACATATTATTTTTATTGTTTTGTTAAAAAAACAGCTTATTGCTTGAACTTAAGATAATATTGTCAAAATGAAATGAGTTAGAATTTTCATACGTAGGTATATTTGGTTTTTAAAAGTTTATTAAATTTTGCTCGATTAATATTATTGTTAGCACAATACACTTGAGAGTATTTAAGCATTCAGTATCTCTATTTATCTGTGAGTTTTTTTTTTTCTTCTAAAACTTATTTTGTCGACCGGATGGCACATAATGAAAACTGCTCCAAACCCCCTTTTTCTCCCTTTGACTGAAAACAAATCCCTTTCAATGGCTATATATACCACTCTAACAAATAGGGTTTTGAATGTAACAACTTTGTTTTATAGCACAATAACTTTGCAGTTAATTAAATGTTCCAATAACTTTGACACTTTTGGTGTTAAAATTAAGTACTTAAAAAAAGATGCTGCTTTATGTAAAGAAGTGGCTGAAAATTGAAATAAATATTATACAATTTTTTTAATCATAATATATATGATTAGAGATTCATAATATATTATGAAAATGTCCCGTGAGAGTGGGGTGTAATAGACCAATTGAGTTAGAGATTCAAATTCAAAAATTGGCTCGAGATTCATAATATATCCCAGAAAATAAATATTTATGATTGAACTTGAATCTCTAACTCAACCCAAGAAATATTATACAACTATTTACAAGTCTATTACACCCCACTCTCACGGGACATTTTCTCATTTAATGTATGTTCCTGCCTATGCATTCATTTGGCCCCAATCTAAATTTCCAATATTAAATTTGCAATAGAAATAATTAATAGTATAAGAGACATCTACTTATTTGAGCTTTAATTAATTATCTTTCTCTCTTTTTTAATTCTTTCCCCCTTAGCTTAATTAGCTTTTACTTATATGAGCTAGTTATTAAATTAGGAACAGATCATCAAAGAGATAACCCTGAAATTGACTATTATAAAGTCTAAAAATGTAGGAAATATTAGCCAAAATTATTGGAGAAATAATTATGGGTTTTGTTTTGTGGGATGGTTGATCAATTTATTGCTTTAAACCATAGGTCTTAATTATAGCTTTGCATAATGGAACACAATTGCGTACTTTTGATAGGATAAGGTGACCTTTTTATTTTAAAAAAAGAAATAAAAAGATTTGTATGACCAAATACCCTTGAAAATAAAATAATAGGTGCCGAAAATTCTAGAACGTACGACGCACACCGCTACACACTATTAACGCTACACATCATTAATTTTTTTCAATATCATTTAAGTAAAAACTAAAATTCAAAAAGACTTAACATACAATTAACTATATTTTAAAACAAAGTTAGAATTTGGGTTAAATAACCTTTTATCATTATATTTTCTAGTATTTTGTTAATCTTTAATTTAAAATATTAGTATTAAATTCTCCATCGCATCCTCGTTTAACCAACAAAACTAATATGTCGTGTCACTAATGCCCCTTGTGCGAAAAAATCATATCCAATGCTTTTATAACTGTAGCGAATGTCTTCTTTTTTTTTATCGCTAAATAAAATCGAGGATTTTTGAAAAGTGTGTTTGAAAGGTGTTTGGATATAAAATATTTATTCCGTGGGGTTTACAAAAACCTTATAAAAATGGAGTCGCCACCGGCCACTTAGGTAGGCCGGACACCATAAAACCAGAGATTCAAAAGGACAGGGTTCGGGAGTCGGTTACGGATGGGGAAGGATTAGCACCCCCATACCGCCCAAAAATTGGTACTTTAATAATTACCGCTTTATTAATATTGGACTTTCCGGATTAGAATGACGATTATTTTAAAATTCGGTCATAATTGCGAATTAATTTTAAGGGTCCCGTTATCCGAGAATAAACGCCCAACCACTATCACTACGCTTGATACTGGCCCCATTTACGCTCGGATAAAAGGACACCGCATTAACAATTTATATCTCGATATGCAATTTTAGTGGCAAAAATATAAAACATAGCAAAATGCTTAAATGTAATAAATATTGACATACCAGACTACTAATTTAACATAAATGATATTTTAGACTAAAACATGTATATATACATATTATTCTAAATAATAGATAAAAATAACTATCATATGTCAAAATAACAAGGCAGGAATAAGTACATATAGACGAACAAATATTAAAAAAATGCATACTGGTAATAAAACATATTTTAACATATACGGGTCCACATATCGTACAAAAAGGGTAAATACACTAACATGTAACCCCCTAAAAAACAAGGAAACACACACATATAAAATACAAAATACGCCATGTACGAACCAATTAAAACATAACATGCTTGATATGAATAACCAGATAAAAAATGAATATCATACTTGACACATATATATACATATAAACATAAATCGAGTCATATACGAGAGACATAAAATAAAATAATATCAACATATACGATTATAATACGAACAATAATATTTACAAAGAAAACAGGACTGAAATGAAAGGAAAACGAAAGTCAGTGGTAGAAATTAAAGAGCAATAATATGTAATTTGGGGACGAAATTGCGAAACAAACAAAACCTAAAAGGACCAGAACTGTAATTAGACCAAGGGGCAGACCCAAAGTGAAAAATTCAAAAACGCGGGATGGTTAAGGCGTAATTTTCCCATCCGTAAACCGATTCCGTAATTTAGGGACGAAATTGTAATCTTTTGAAAAATCGGGGGATCGGGTCGTGGTTATACCATGCGGCAAGACAAAAATGAAAATATTGAAAACGCGTGGGATTAAGTGTGTAATTTACCCATTTCAAAAATAATAATAACTATAAAAGCCCATTTTTAGACCAAAACCCATTTTCCCCTCATTTCTTTCATTTTCGCTTTTGTAACCACGCTTATGTTCTTCATTCTCTCTCATTTGTTCTTATAATACCCGAAATCCGGCGGCCGGCCACAGTTCTCATGCACGCCGCCCGCCGCTAACCGGCGCCGGTGAGCCTCAAAATACACCAAAACAACCCCTTGTCGTCCTCAATACGAATCCGTGGTTGGATTCGGGATACCCTTTTTTACCCTAGATCTAAGAAATACGAACCCAAAAAAAAATATTTTTAGACCAAAACACAACTACAAAGGGTCTTCTTTCCCTTTAGTTCACTGGGATCCGCTTGTTGAAGCCGAAAGGCTTGTCACCGAGAGAAGGAAGACCCGCAGACAACGCCGGTAAGACTACTTCTTTTTTGTTTCTGTTTTTTTTATTCTATTTCGTATATGCATGTAAAGAAACAAGTAAGAAAAAGAGACAAGTGTTTACCAATGGACCCCTTTTTGATTATCTCGACTGGTTACAAATTTTTGGTCTTACAAGATCTCTGTTCTCTTTTTTGTTACTACTCTCTCTTTTTTTCGCTCCTCTTTTTTTTGCTAATCTTTTTTGTATCTTTTTTTGCTCGCCAATCCCCGTTACAAAAGCCCCGTTTCATATATATTACTGCCTCTGCTTTTGTTGCAAGTTGTATCTTCTTTTCCAGATCTGACATTTTGCTTGTTGTCTTTGGCATAATCAACGCGGACTGAATATCGGTCGCGGTGGCGGTGTGGTCATTCGCCGCCAGAGGCCGACGACGGCGCGTTTTCGGTAGTTAGATCGATCGATCTAACGGTCGAGATGGCTTGAAGAACGATCTGCTGGATGAAGCCTCGATCCGATGAGACGGCGAGATTTCGCCACGTGGAGCTCCGCAGTCGAGGAGTCAGAACGCGTGGATCTTACGCGCGCGTGGGATATTAAAGCGTCCGCGCGTGGACCACACGCGCGCGTGGCACTCGAACGGTCCATACGTGTGGAGCACGCGCCTGGCAGATATTTTTGACCTTGGTTGCATCGTGGCCGTTGGATCGATCTTGATCCAACGGCCCGCTACTCCCCTGCATTGTATTGTAATTAAATGGGATTTAGATTTGGGCCAAACGGGCCTTGTAATTGGATTTGTAATTGGACTGTAATTTTTATTTGGGTTTAATATATTTAATTTTTTTATTTTGTCAGCCCAATAATAATAATAGTATATTTATAACAGCAATACATATACATACGAAAATATATACTTATATTATACGATCATTAATTAATATAATATTCTAGTATACGTACGTATAATCATACATATAATTAACATAACATCTAAATATTAATCAAATACGCTTATACTCTAGATACATACGCGACATACATACACCTTTAATACACATACATAGCTTATACATGCACACACCACCTTATATTAGTAACATTCATATAATAAATATACATGCAATATTAATATATTTACAAGTAAAAATGAGTGCTTACAGTTGCCCCTCTTTGCTTGTTCTCATGGAATGGGAAACAAAGCAAAGATTCATAAGCACTCATTTTTATCAGACTTCCTTGTTTGTAGCATTGGAAAAACGAATTCTTTTGGACATCTCCGCTCTTCTTTGGCTGAATCTTCAGGCTCGTAAGTTCTTCCTATATAGAGCTTCGTCACCTTCCGATCTTGGAGCTACAGGCTCTTTCAACATAGAACCCTTCGCTCTCATTTTTATCAGACTTCCCTGTTTGTAGCTTTGGAAAAACGAATTCTTTTGGACATCTCTGCTCTTCTTTGGCTGAATCTTCAGGCTCGTAAGTTCTTCCTATATAGAGCTTCGTCACCTTCCGATCTTGGAGCTACAGGCTCTTTCGACATAGAACCCTTCGCTCTCATTTTTATCAGACTTCTCTGTTTGTAGCTTTGGAAAAACGAATTCTTTTGGACATCTCCGCTTTTCCTTCGCTGAATCTTCAGGCTCGTAAGTTCTTCCTATATAGAGCTTCGTCACCTTCCGATCTTGGAGCTACAGGCTCTTTCGACATAGAACCCTTCGCTCTCATTCCGAATTATGAGTCATTCCTTTTACTTTGAGACAATAAAGCTTGGAGTCCTTCCTATATAGAACTCTTTGCTTTCAACGCTGGTTTCTCCTATATAAAACCTTTTGCGACGCTGATGGATTTTTCTCACTGGGAGTTCTTTTTGAGATTTTAGATTTAGGGTTCTCTCTCTATGGAACCTTTCACTGGGGCTTGAAAATGTAGGTTCCCTTTTCTTTTTTTTTACAAGGCTGTTGCCATTTTTGGACCTACGCTACTAAGATCGCCGTATCATGCCCGGCGGACTTATCGATGACCCAAGGATTTAACACCATGCTCGAAAGACTTACTGATGGCCCGAAGGACTAAACATCGTGCCGAAGGACTTACCGATGACCAAAGATTTAATATCTCGGATCTGGTGCCGACACGGGCCGTTGTTTTTTATGAGGACTCACGCCGATATGCCGCCACATCATGCCCGGCGACTTACCGATGACCAAGGATTTAACACCACGCGAAAAGACTTATCGATGACCCGAAGATTTAACATCGTGTGCCGGCGACTTACCGATGACTCGAAGGATTTAATATCTCGATCCGACGCCGACATGGCTGTTGTTTTATGAGGACTCACGCCGATATGCCGCCACATCATGCCCGGCGACTTACCGATGACCCAAAGGATTTAACATCATGCTCGAAAGACTTACCGATGACCCGAAGGATTTAACATCGTGCCCGGCGGACTTACCGATGACCCGGGATTTAATATCCGGATCTCGACGCCGACATGGTTGTTGTTTTATGAGGACTCACGCCGATATGCCGCCACATCATGCTCGAAGGACTTACCGATGACTGAAGGATTTAACACCACGCCGAAAGACTTACCGATGACCCGAAGGATTTAACATCATGCCCGGGACTTATCGATGACCCGGCGGATTTAATATCTGGATCTGACGCCGACATGGCTGTTGTTTTATGAGGACTCACGCCGATATGCTGCCACATCATGCCCGGCGACTTACCGATGACCAAGGATTTAACATCATGCTCGAAAGACTTACCGATGACCCGGCGATTTAACATCGTGCCCGGCGACTTACCGGCGACCCGGGATTTAATATCTCGGATCCGACGCCGACATGGCTGTTGTTTTATGAGGACTCACGCCGATATGCCGCCACATCATGCCCGGGACTTACCGATGACTGAAGGATTTAACATCATGCTCGAAAGACTTACCGATGACTGAAGGATTTAACATCGTGCCCGGCGACTTACCGATGACCCGGCGATTTAATATATGGATCCGACGCCGACATGGCTGTTGTTTTTTATGAGGACTCACGCCGATATGCTGCCACATCATGCCCGGCGGACTTACCGATGACCCGGCGATTTAACATCGTGCTCGAAAGACTTACCGATGACCCGAAGGATTTAACATCGTGCCCGGCGGACTTACCGATGACCCGGCGATTTAATATCTGGATCCGACGCCGACATGGTCATTTGTTTTATGAGGACTCACACCGATATGCTGCCACATCATGCCTGAAGGACTTACTGATGACCCGAAGGATTTAACATCGTGCCCGTAGGACTTACCGATGACCCGAAGGATTTAATATCTGGATCTGACACCGACATGGCTGTTGTTTTATGGACTTTGGTAAATTCTTCGATAATTCTTCAAATACCTGTTTAGGAACAAGCAAAATTGACATGCCCCTATCTATGTGATGCATGTAATGTTATGATTTCTTTCTCCTCTTTTTCTTTTTTCTTTGTTAATCTTATGTCCTAAAAAGTTATTCTTCTGATTTCTCTATTTCCTTTCCTTTTGCGGTATGCTCAATTTTGATCTTCATTTCTGTCAAATTTTGCTCAATGGGCATCTGCTCTTGTTCTTTTATACGAGCATCCGCCTTTCTTCTTCGGGGTTTCTGCCTGCTTCCAACAAACGCTATATCATGCGTGTGCAGAGAATCTTACTATTCTTTCTGTTCTGTATTGCCCCATTTGTTCGTGCTTGGATATCTTCCAGTTCTTTTGACCCAACATTCTGAGTATTTGTTAATTTCGTCATCGGGGTGAGCAAAATACTTTTTAACCTCAATCTTCTTGTTGTCTCTTGACGGACACCATTCATCGATTGCTGTGCTTTAATTCTTTGGAGACTCAATGTTTATTTTATTTTATTTTTTACCGTTTCCTCACTTTGTAAGCTCATTCTTGTCCTGTTTCGTCCTTCATTTTCTTGAACCAAACAAGGCATCGTGGCTGGAATTCGCTTCTTGTTCTTGAGCTGTCTGACACCTATACCTCTGTTATCATCTTCATTCTATGCATTGTGATGTCATTTCTGGTTAGGGGCTCTCATAGTATCCGCCTCTTTGTGTTCTGGATCTTACCCCTGAAGTAATGCATGGAAATTTTTGTTGCTTTGACTTGTCAATTTGCTGATTAGTGTTCCACTAAAGGGTATCATTAAGATTAACATACAAGATTTTGAAAACACAGCATAGGAGCTCTGGATATCATGTGCAAGAGTGGCTTAGATTCAACCACTTGATAATTCAAAGATGTGAAGTCTTCCCTGGTGACTCGGTTCATCCTCATGATTACCGCGTTGCTGCAGAGTACTACTCTTTCTCAATTCTCATTATCTACTTCGCCCCTAAAAGGGTAGGCTTGTATAACCACTCGAGCGCAGAAATATTACTCTAGGAATAAAGTTCTGGGTGGTGCGAGTTTTAATTTTTTTTTTACGATATCACCTATTTTCTTTTTTCTCTTTTGTTTTTGTTTTTTTTTTTGTTTTTCATTATTTGAGGAAATCAATTCGTCATAGTCCTTTGTCTTGAGGACAACGATGGAGCAAACAACACTGCCCCAAGTTACTCGGCATAGTCACGATTTGAAAATATTACCATCACTCATGAAGCTAAGGTTTCTTGAATTGTATGATGTATCTCCACCCTATCGCTTCAGCGAAGTGCCTCAAAATTTCCATACTCTTATCCGAACAAGCCTATTACCAGGTTTCAAACATAGGAGTACTTTTTATTATTATTTTCTCATTTTCATTTTCATTTCTTTTTTTCTTTCTTCTCTTTTTTTCTTTACTACCTAGAAGATTATGCCTAGAGTTTCAATTTCAAGCAACTCTACATGGTTGATATTTAGAGCTTTTTCGTCCTTGAATATCATCGAAAGAGTAATAATCTCGTTTTGCTGACCAGAGTTTGGCGGGGAAGATCACACATCATCGTTGTCACGACATCTATCTAATGTCACATCTTGCAATTGATATCCAGTGTCCTACAACGACGAGAAATCATCTATGTGCTTTCAAAAACATTATATGTTTAAGCGAAATGTGTCCTTTATTGAAAACAAAAACCAACGAACATGCCCCATCACAAAAGATCTTTGCCACATGGGGGCCACATAGAGTTGATCCCTTATATTACTTCAGGAAGGTATTTAATGTAGAGACATCTATGGCTTCTTCAGCACTATGTAGATTTGCTTCTCATCCTTGGTCTTCCACTGCTTGATCAGCTCTTGTGTCAGGGTTCCATCATTGACCAGCTTCTTGATTTCCTCCCGTAAAGGTCTACATTTTCTGGTGGGATGCCCCGGTGCCCCCATATGGAATTCGCATGTGCTACTTGGGTCAAAACTATGGGCATACAGATCAGGTGCATTCTTCATCGGCCTAGGAACAAGATAGTGACCCTCTACCAGATGAGGCCAAATGTCTGAGATAGATGTTCCAAACACTTCCAAATTTGCGCTCGTCCGAGGGATTTTCCTTGACGACCCTGATTTGTCAGTCTGTCTCCTTCTCTTACGGCCACGTGGACCCTGGAGATGACACTCATTTACCTCTCCATCCTTATCTATCTTATCTTCGATTCGGTCCTTAGACTTAGACCCAAATTTTCCTTCTTTGATTGCATATTCTATTCTCTCTCCAATCGTCATGAAATCTTCGAATTTGTTTCTCGATTTTTCCAACATCATATCGAAGAAGGGAGAGGGAAGCGTTGCATGAAATAGGGGAGTCAACTCTTCTTCCGCTATAGGGGGCTGGACTTGGGTCGCCAGACATCGCCACCTTAATGCATATTCCCTGAAGCTTTCATTTGGCCTCATTTTCTCATTCTGAAGAAACTGTCGACAGGGTGCTAAATCTAAAGCATATTTATATTGATCCAAGAAGGCATTAGCGAGGTCACCCCATGACGTAACTTGGTTTCTGTTCAAACGGTTATACCACACTGCTGCTGGTCCCGTCAGGCTATCATGGAAATGGTGGATCAACAATTCATCGTTCTTCAGGTATCCTTCCATTTTTCTACAAAACATGGTTAAGTGAATCTTCGGGCAGCTGGTTCCGTCATACTGCGCAAATATGGGAACCTTGAAATCTGTAGGAATGACCAAATCAGGGACTAGACAGAGTTCCCTCGTATTGAAGACATTTATCTTCTCTTTCTTCTTAAGCTCTTTCTCGATTTTTTCTTCTAACTGGCCAAGCCTCGACTCTTTAATTCGTTCCATTTTCCGATTAATTCTGCCATCGAACTCCATGTATTAAATGATGAAGTGCCATGCGATGATAAAACAAAGTAAAAAATGTGATGCAAATGCAATGCATGAATGCAATAAAGCATTGATTCCACAAGTGATTTGTCCTTATAGAACATCTTTCATTCAGACCAAAAGGTTTCATTACATCCGGTATTAGGGTTTTACAGATAGCGGTGAGCCTTGGCACCTAATGTCTTGACCTCATTCAATAGTCCTGTCAGTTTTCCTTCGCGGTCCAATGCCGGATCCATATTCTGGCTTATTGGTGCTGCTGCATCGGCTAAATCTGCTACTGTTGAGCTACTTGTCGGGCTTGAGTCGTAACCATCTTCATGTCCCGGTCTTTCTCCCGTATTGTTTGCTCGGCCTTTTGTATCTTAACGGTCATTGCCCCAGCACGGATCTCACTGGTATGTAAAGTAGTCTCAAGCCTCACTATCTGCTCCTTGAGTGTTGCGTTTTCCATTTGGAAGGCTTGTGATTCATTCCTTTCCTGGTGCAGGCTTGATTTCAGGATATCTTCCATGGTCAGACTGATTTCCAACTCATTTTGGAGAAAGTCGCGTTGGCTCTCAGCTTCTTCCAGCTTCTTTGATAATGATCTGATTTTATTCTTACTATTCTTGCATTTCTGCTTCCAGCGTTCTGAACCGTTCTTTAGCTGAACCATACCATTGACCCACTCTTCCGCAGTGTCACCCAGGCCGAAACTCTTGAATTCAAAGTGAAGCTTCTGGTACTCGTCTTGTACATTCTTTGATTTCATACTAAGATTGTGCCCCTCATGCTCGAGCTGGTCGCGCTTGTGTGCGAATTCATCTTCTGAGACATTTTTATTCTTGGTTCCTAACTTTATCCCGCTTAAGTGACCTACTTCTGTGTTACCTAAACCTTGGGCTGGGTATTGACCTTCCTTCGACTTTGCCCCTCGGGCAACAGCTGGCTGGCTGAAGAATCGGGGTTGTCCGTCTTCAAAATCCAAAATTCCCATTCTGATAAGATCTCGAACTCTGTCCTTCAGGGCCCTACAATTTTCAGTGTGATGACTCGAATCGCCTATGTGATAGCTGCACCGAACATGTCTGTTGTAATCTTTCGGATAAGGAGGTTTTCTTGGTACAGACTTTATTGGTATGATAAGGTTCCTTTCGACAAGCAACGGAAGTAACTCGGTGTATCTCACGGGTATAGGATAATGTCTTCTGATGTCATTAGATTCTTGAACTTCCCCTGGTTTTGCCTTTGTTCCCTGGGTATCTTCCCCAGTTGTGCTACTTGTCTGCTTCTTAAGATTGATCACAAAGGGATTCGATTTGTCATATTTAACGATGTTGTCTATTTTGACATTCTGACCATTTTGTTCCACATTCTGCTCCCCGACCGAATCTTTTCTGAGTTCGACATGCTGCTTGCCTTTCATCATGGCATTCATCTGGTCCATCATCTCGGACATCTGCCTCTTTAGTTCTTGTAATTCATCTTGTTTGTTACCAGGATTGACACTGCTTACCGAATCTGTTTTGGTGTCCTTGAATGGTTCTTCTTCGGCTGTCACTGTCCTAGTCTTGGGATGGAGTTTTGGGATTGGACCCTCTTCCTTCAGGTCAAAGAACCTTTGGTCCATCATGAACAATCTTCTATTAAAAGAGAAATCACTCGGGAATCAATGCCCCTGTGTAATGCGAATGCAATGGTATGCAAAAACAAAGCAAAAGAACACAAGTCAGTACCGGAAAAAAAATGATAAGTACATAATAAAAGGGCAAATTAAATGCGATAAGCAAACAAGACAATCTTATTTACATTCCATCTAAGACACCTAGGCTATCCGCATGGCTCTAACAGGGTGGGTTTCTATGTTCACTACATGCAGTTTTGGTTCTAAGAGGTACCCGAATTGTCCTCGCTGTCCTCTACTAAGAGTAGCAAGGCCCCCGATCATCACCCATTATAGGCTCCTTTCAACCGGGTTCAATTCAGGGGGACCCATTCGCTTATGCCCGTACGAAGGAACGATATCCTTACGAAAGCATAAGGTACTCAAGCCCCGAAGGTACTTGCTAGGCCCATACGGGAGAACGATATCTCCACGAAAGCATTAGCGTTTTCCCCCCACTTAAAAAGACGGGTTTATATGCCATATTTTAAATGCGTTAAAATAAACGCGCAATTATGACCGAGTGTTAATTTAATAGTCACTTTAATCCGGAACTTCCAATATTAGTAAAGCGGTAGTTATTTTAAAAGCTTGACTCTCATTTGTTTTTGAAAAACAAAAAAAGTCCCCAGCGGAGTCGCCATCTGTAGCGAATGTCTTTTTTCTTTTTATCGCTAAATAAAATCGAGGATTTTTGAAAGGTGTGTTTGAAAGGTGTTTGGATATAAAATATTTATTCCGTGGGGTTTACAAAAACCTTATAAAAATGGTGTCGCCACCGGCCACTTAGGTAGGCCGGACACCATAAAACCAGAGATTCAAAATGACAGGGTTCGGGAGTCGGTTACGGATGGGGAAGGATTAGCACCCCCATACCGCCCAAAAATTGGTACTTTAATAATTACCGCTTTATTAATATTGGACTTTCCGGATTAGAATGACGATTATTTTAAAATTCGGTCATAATTGCGAATTAATTTTAAGGGTCCCGTTATCCGAGAATAAACGCCCAACCACTATCACTACGCTTGATACTGGCCCCATTTACGTTCGGATAAAAGGACACCGCATTAACAATTTATATCTCGATATGCAATTTTAGTGGCAAAAATATAAAACATAGCAAAATGCTTAAATGTAATAAATATTGACATACCAGACTACTAATTTAACATAAATGATATTTTAGACTAAAACATGTATATATACATATTATTCTAAATAATAGATAAAAATAACTATCATATGTCAAAATAACAAGGCAGGAATAAGTACATATAGACGAACAAATATTAAAAAAATGCATACTGGTAATAAAACATATTTTAACATATACGGGTCCACATATCGTACAAAAAGGGTAAATACACTAACATGTAACCCCCTAAAAAACAAGGAAACACACACATATAAAATACAAAATACGCCATGTACGAACCAATTAAAACATAACATGCTTGATATGAATAACCAGATAAAAAACGAATATCATACTTGACACATATATATACATATAAACATAAAACGAGTCATATACGAGAGACATAAAATAAAATAATATCAACATATACGATTATAATATGAACAATAATATTTACAAAGAAAACAGGACTGAAATGAAAGGAAAACGAAAGTCAGTGGCAGAAATTAAAGAGCAATAATATGTAATTTGGGGACGAAATTGCGAAACAAACAAAACCTAAAAGGACCAGAACTGTAATTAGACCAAGGGGCAGACCCAAAGTGAAAAATTCAAAAACGCGGGATGGTTAAGGGGGTAATTTTCCCATCCAGAAACTGATTCCGTGTAATTTAGGGACGAAATTGTAATCTTTTGAAAAATCAGGGGATCAAATTGGTGGTTATACCATGCAACAAGACAAAAATGAAAATATTGAAAACGCGTGGGATTAAGTGTGTAATTTACCCATTTCAAAAATAATAATAACTATAAAAGCCCATTTTTAGACCGAAACCCATTTTCCCCTCATTTCTTTCATTTTTCGCTTTGTAACCCTCGCTTATGTTCTTCATTCTCTCTCATTTGTTCTTATAATACCCGAATCCGGCCGGCCGGCCGCAGTGTTCTCCTCTCACGCCGCCGCCACTAACTAACCGGCCGCGAGCCTCAAAAATACACCAAAACAACCCCCTTGTCGTCCTCAATACGAATCCGTGGTTGGATTCAGAGGATACCCTTTTTTTTACCCTAGATCTAAGAAATACGAACCCAAAAAAAAATATTTTTTAGACCAAAACACAACTACAAAGGGTCTTCTCTTCCCTTTAGTTCACCAGATCTGGCTTGTAGAAGCCGAAAGGCTTGTCACCGAGAGAAGGAAGACCCACAGACAACGCCGGTAAGACTATTTCTTTTTTGTTTCTGTTTTTTTTTATTCTATTTCGTATATGCATGTAAAGAAACAAGTAAGAAAAAGAGACAAGTGTTTACCAATGGACCCCTTTTTGATTATCTCGACTGGTTACAAATTTTTGGTCTTACAAGATCTCTGTTCTCTTTTTTGTTACTACTCTCTCTTTTTTTCGCTCCTCTTTTTTTCGCTAATCTTTTTTGTATCTTTTTTTGCTCGCCAATCCTCGTTACAAAAGCCACGTTTCATATATATTACTGCCTCTGCTTTTGTTGCAAGTTGTATCTTCTTTTCCAGATCTGACATTTTGCTTGTTGTCTTTGGCATAATCTGAACGCGGGGAATGAATATCGGCGCGCGGTGGGCGGTGTGGTCGATCGCCCGAGGCGAGACAGCGTTTTCGGCCGTTAGATCGATCGATCTAACGGTCGAGATGGCTTGAAGAACGATCGGCTGGATGAAGCCTCGATCCGATGAGACGGCTTGAGATTTCGCCACGTGGAGCTCCGCAATGAGGAGTCGAGCGCGTGGATCTTACGCTGCGCGTGGGATATTAAAGCGTCCGTAGCGTGGACCACACGCGCGCGTGGCACTCGAACGGTCCATACGTGTGGAGCACGCGCCGGCGTATATTTTTGACCTTGGTTGCATCGTGGCGTTGGATCGGATCTTGATCCAACGACCCCACGCTATTACTCGCACATTGTAATTAAATGGGATTGATTTGGGCCAAACGGGCCTTGTAATTGGATTTGTAATTGGACCGTAATTTTTTATTTGGGTTTAATATATTTAATTTTTTCATTTTGTCAGCCCAATAATAATAATAGTATAATTATAACAAAGAATACATATACATACGAAAATATATACTTATATTATACGATCATTAATTAATATAATATTCTAGTATACGTACGTATAATCATACATATAATTAACATAACATCTAAATATTAATCAAATACGCTTATACTCTAGATACATACGCGACATACATACACCTTTAATACACATACATAGCTTATACATGCACACACCACCTTATATTAGTAACATTCATATAATAAATATACATGCAATATTAATATATTTACAAGTAAAAATGAGTGATTACAATAACAACAACAATGGTGAGGATGTCGATTAAGACGATGACACTATTAAAAGACATCAGAAAACAATCTTTGTGGGGAAAAAAAACAGATCGAATTATAAAGGATGGACAAATCTGAAACACATTTTTGGATTCCGAATGCAGGTGAGAAGCCGATGGACAAATCTGCTTTCTCTACTATTATAAACGATAAATTGAAACACTTCTACTCCCTTTAAGATGCATTTTTTTATTCCATTCCATGGGAAATAGTTAATTTTTAAACGGGCATTGATGCGATGTCGGACTAATTTTGTTGGTTGAACAATGATGACGATGGAGAATAGAGAATTTAATACATATAATTTAAATTTAATATTAAAAATACTAGAAAACAAAAGGATGAAAAGTTCATCTCAAATTCTAATTTTATTTTGAAATATAGTTAATTAACGGCCAATATTAATTAATGATGCATAGTGGTGTGCGCACCCGTTCTAAACTCATTCATTAAGTAAACTAAATCAAACGCTTTTTTATAGTGTGTGGATTAATTAATATTGGTTGTTAATTTTTAATGCCTTTTACATTTTATTTGAGATTATATATAGTTTATTATGCTCAAATAAATTGTTAACTATTAATTCGCATTCAAATAAATGCTTAGTTTGTTAAAAAAACGTTTTGGCCTTGTTTGGCAATTAGCGGATAACTGATAGCATTAGCTGATTTGATTGGTAGATCGTATTAGCTGATTGTATAAAGGTGTTTAATAAAATTAATTGATAGCTGGTAACTGTTTGATTATATAAACAAGCAAAATGACATATAAGGACATAATTATTTAGATACTTGTTTGAATAGTTTATTAGTTATCAATATATTGTATCTATTAATATTAATTAGATTATGAAAAATATTTTTTAATATAACATTACTAAGCATATTTGAATGATCTATATATTAATTTATTATTTATATAATTATTTTTAATACAATTTAATTAATTATTAAATATAAATATAAATATAAATGTGTGAGAATAAAAAGAAAAAATATTAATTTATAAATATTACAATGTAAATACGAGAGAGTGAAAAATTAAAATAGGAAATATTAAATTTAGGTTATTTTGATATTTTTTATAATTGTTAAGGGTAAAAGGATCTTTATAACTTTACTGTCAACATCTCTAATTTCAAAAAGCTCTTATTAGCAGCTTTTTCAAAATTAGAGGTTTCACCCTAATCCGCTATTCCAATCCACTATTCACCAAACATCTAAATTAGCGGATTTAATTGGTCAAACCTCTAATTTTAGCTCAAACCTCTAATTTTGGCTCAAACCGACGTTTACCAAACAAGACCTTAGTTTGTAAAAAAAGGAAAATAAAAGCTCAGTAATGTTCATAAAAGGCTTAACCGTCAAATAAGTGCTCAAACTATACCTTTTTTTAGATAAGTGCATGAACTATAGTTTGCGTCAAATAGGTGCCTAACATTTCATTCTGTGATCCATTTAAGATTTTTTCGTCAACGACCGTTAAAAAATTCCGTCATCCAATCAAAACGTGACACATGGCCTTTTTTAATTTTTGAATTTCTTCAGAAATTTGAATTTCTTTAAAATTCCCTAAGTTTTAATTTCTTTTCAATCAACCCCAAATCACATCTTCCTCACTGTCCGCGATGCCCCACACGTCGGTGGTCTACCGTTCATCGCCCAAGTGTTAGGTACCTCATCGTTTGACATTTCTCACTCTCTAGTCGTCGATCGGAACCCAATCGACATCTTTTTCCTTTATTGTTGGGTGTTCTTTCGACGGTGAAATTGGCAGTTCATTCGTCCATTTTTGATGACGAGATGATAGGGCTTTGGGTAGAGAGGGCTTGATGAAGACAAGGGTGGTCGGTGATGGTTGAATCGACAGACAGAGTGGAGGAATTTTGGGACTTAGGGTTAGGGTTGGGTTTTTTTAGAGAAATAAAAAATTGTTTGGTTAATTAATATGTTTTATTATTTTATCTTTCTACTTTTTGAATTTAAATTTTAGAAAATGATAAACCATGTTGCGTGTTCGAGTTTTATTGGATAACGGGGAAAAATAACGTCTGTCACGGAAATATCTTAAATGGATCACAGAATGAAACGTTAGGCACCTATTTGGCCTAAAATACAGTTCAAGCACCTATATGGAAAAATGATATAGTTTGGGCACTTATTTAACTGTTAAGCCTTCAAAAAACAAATAAGCACTCAGTATTAATCTGCATTCCATTAATTTATGATGTTTAATATAATTAATACTCATTTAAAAGGGTTTAGGGTTTATAGTTTTAGGACTTAGGGCTTAATGATGTAGGGTTTAGGGCTTATGATTTTAGGGTTTATGATTTAAGGGTTTGTGGTTTTATGATTTTATGGTTTAGTGCTTAATGTTTTAGAGTTTAGGGGCGTAAAGTTTATGTTTTTAGGTTTTAGTGTTTAAGGTTTATGGTTTTAATGTAATTAATACTCATCTAAAAATGTTTAGAGTTTAGTATTTGTAGGGCTTAAGGTTTATTGTTCTAGGTTTTTTATAATTTTAGTGTTCAGGGTTTAAGTTTTATCTACATTAAACACCCTAAATTAATGCGATTCAACTTTTTAAGAATGCAATTGATTATATTATAGTAGATTCCATTGACATTGAAAAATAAAATAAACATTAATGATAGAAATTTTAATAGTTTTTATTGATAGCATTCAGAGCTGCGTATAACAAAACTTTCAAATAAATATTTAATGTTTAACTTATACTTAAATGAACTCTTAAAATAAAGTAACTTTAAATACTTATTTTATACACTTCGTATTTTTTAAAAAAATCGATTAATAAATTATTATATAACTTTTATTGATTTTTTTAAAAAATAAATGTTAGCTAATTGGCACACATGGCAGCTTTTGTAATCTTACTTGTAGAATTAAAAAAATCTATCGTTAGTATCCAAAATAATAATGTTTTAATTTTTCATTTAAAATATCATTCGATACAAATTAAAGGGCAAAAAATTGGTACAATAACAGTATAGAACTTTCTTAAGAAATGTTTTTTCATTAATGTCCTAAATAAGTTTCAAGGATTTCATTAAATTTATTTTATGATATACTTTGACGCATTAAGAGTTCACTGATCACCACATATATGTTATTGATGTGTTCATAAAATAAAGTTGTATTATTGAATAAATTCATTATTTAGTATAAAATAAATAAATAAGTATACATTATTCTGAACTACAAAAGAAATACATAAAATTACATTCAAGAAAAAAGAAAAGTGCAATGTTTTATATTAGATGTCTGCAATTATTTAATTTTTTTTCATGCAATGATTATATAACAAAAATACTAATGCCAAATGTAACCATTTAATTGATTAAAATGTAATAAAAATATTAAAAGCTTTTTTTCTTCAAATCAATCAATTTTATTAGTAATTGTCACTGGTACAAAAATCTATAGAAAATATTTTGAAAGTCGTCAAAAAATGCCCTAAATGTTATACTAGATAGTTATTTTGGCGTCTATTTTTTGTAGAACTTTAATCTTTAACATTTTATTTTGAGTCAGTATAGTCCCTCTGTGGATGAAATTGTTAGTCAGTTAAGGATAAACAACTTGAAACGACTTGGCATAATGATACGTCAATAGAAAAATAATTTTATTTTTTATAAAAAAAAATTGACTGATTTATCATTTTGTCAAATAACTACCTTTGTTATGAATAAAGATTTACTGGTTGAAAAATATGATATGAGAAAAAATATAAAGTAAATAGTTTTTATTAATTAGAACTATAAATGATATGGTGAATTATGCTTATAATACAATTTTCCAACATCATAAGACTACAATAAAAAAATTAAAAAATGATTTAGAGGAAGGTAATTTTTGTAATCATATAGAGGAAGGTGATTTAGTGTAGAAGGAGAGAGAGATAGAGGGGGGAGGTCCATTGAAAAAAAAGCAACTATTGAAGACATAAATGAAAGGTGTGTGGTGAGGAAAGGTGTATTTTTGGAATCCAAGATTTGGATTGGTTGGAAAGGACAATGGGGACAGCCACCTTAAATTCTCCCTTTGATCATTGCCAGCTTTGAGAGTACATGGTCCAACACTGCCTTAATTACCTTATTAAATGAAATATCCATTACACATGTCCATCTTTTAATAACCCACGTTGCCACTCATTTTTCAATGTTTGGACATGTAGATATCGTACGTACAACTTTAAAGTTTTATATTTTTTAACGTTAGACGAAGGTAATTAGATGAATAAAATGAACAATAGAAAATATGAAAATTATTATTTGGAAAAAAAATATTCTTAATCATTTATTATCATCATCCAACGATTTGAAAAAGTATAAAAATAATTAAACTTTATAGAATATAATTGGGTCCTAACCCATATATATAATAATAATTAAAGATAAAGTCAGAATTAAAAGTTAGAGAGTAAAAATAAACAGGAGCGTAGCCACAAGGAGGGCTGGCAGATGCTTGTCCCTTGTGGTCCACCCTTAAAAGCTTATATTTTTTTACTTTTACGATCCATTTTTTTAACTTAACCCTACAAATTTTAACTTATAATTTATTTTATTTACTCTGATATTATTAAAGTCAACGGATGAAATTCTACTATGACATTTAGTCTTATTTTTTTGTTCAAATTTCTTTATAACTCTTACCGTAAAATTTTATTCTCGGTTCATTTAATATTTAATTTCTGACCTTGTCCCTGAACATAAATATTTAAAAGTAAAAAATAAATTTATAATTAATCTTATATATATATAATTCTCTACGTTGCAGGCAAGAGTCCCTCCTACTCGATAAGTGCCTCAATTGATTATAATATTATCAAATATCAATGTTGAAAGAATACACTAGTATCGTTATATATTTTATTTAATCTATCGATTTGGTTCATTTTATTTTTTCTATATTTGAATATTAATTTAATCGAAGTGAATAATATAGTTACAATTTAAAATAATATATTTGACAACTTATGAGTATCATTTTTATCGTTGTAACATAAAAAAATAAAAGTTTGAATATATTTAAATATATAATATTTTTAAATTTATAAATAGAAAATTGTATTAAAAATATGCTGTAAAAGCTTTAAGAATTTTCACTAAAATAAAACTGTCCATCGTTTTACTTAAGAATAAAAAATGTTTATTAATTAAAAATAATTCAAGTTAAGCCGGTCTAAGCCCAATTGAAAATATTTTAACTCAAGCGTGTTCATTGAATATTGGATAATTTATTTTTAAAAAACAATGTTATTAAATTATACCGGTACGCATAGGACCATATCAGTACTCACTGACTAAAATGATTTTTTTGAATATCAAAACACTTAAAAAAAATATTTGAACTTGAAAGGATTGACTTCGAAATAATTGTATCTTTAAAGAAAATCAATTTTGTTTGAGTGTTTGTAATTATGTGAATAATCTCAAATATCTTAAAATTTTATTTATTTACTTAAAAATTCTTATTATATCAGAATCAAAACATAAATGTAACATATACCAAAAAAAAAACTATTTAGAAAAAATATATATATAAAAGCTTAGGAATGACAAGAGTACACAATGTTACAGTGCTGCATCATTAAAAACATGGAAAAATATACAACAGGTCACTTAACTAAACAAAAATGTTCATTTTGACCACTCAAGTTTTAGAAGTTACAAAATGATGATTAAATTTATCAAATTATTATAAAATGGTCACTTGACTCTATCTTATTATAAAATGGTCCCCAAAATTTATCAAACTATAATAAAATGGTCATTAAAACTTATCCATCTCTTACAAAATGGCTCTTACACTTATCAAAATTTATAACTATTTTATAACATGCAATGACCATTTTAAAACAGTTCAATAAGTTTGATGATCATATTTGTAACTTATGAAACTTTAGTTGTCAAAAATATTATTTTTACTTAGCTTAGTGATCATTTATATTGTAACGCCCCAAAATTTTCTAAAGTGATTAAGGGTCATTTGGTACTAAGATAATAGCTTAAAAGCTAACTTAGTGACTAAAATGAAAAAAATGCAAAGGTCGGGATTTTCTTAATTATGGGTTTTAGAAAGGAAATTTCTTAGAATTAAAAGTATCATATGATAGATAGTGAACTGATTTGGGTACTTGCAAAGTTTAGTTAAAATTAGAGGAAAGTTAGAATGGGAATTGAAGGTTAAAGTTTAGTGACCAAAATGTTAAGCAGTCAAAACTTGTGTGGTACAAGACTAAATATAAAAAGTTGAAGGACTAAAGTTATAATTTCCCAAAAGTTAGGGGTTTTCATTTCATATATAGATAGATCATCTAAGGGTGCGGGTCGAATGTGGAATTCTGGTATTGGACTGATATTTCGATTATTGGGAAACCGTAGTCAAAGTTTAAATAGAATTCGGATACCCGGATCGAACCAAAAAATTATGAGATTTTACCATATGATAAAGGAAGGTCATAAAAGTCCGTTACAAGTGTTGGAAATATGTTTAGTTTGATTCAAGATAAATCCTACAATTTAATTTTGAGTAAAGGGTTAATTACTGGTATATCAGATTGAATAGAAAATTTTAGAGACTGGACCAAAAGCCATGGAAAATTCATAAATATTATTTTATGAATATTTTATTATAGTTGGTTGGATTCTAACTAGATTCAATTAGAATTTTACAAAATGGCAAATTTGATGAAAAAGTGAATGGTTGAGGACATTTTGGTCATTTAGCCACAAAGGGAATTTTGAAATATTTGGAAGATACAAGGGCAATTTTGGAAAAAGAAAAATAAAGATTTAATCTTGGCCTTTGATTAATGATAAGATTAATCTCAACCGTTAGATTTTAATGGCAAAATTGTAATTCCACTATTAAATGAATTTCATATTCATTTAATAGTTACAAGTGTAAAATAATGGTTAAAAGATGAACAAATATTCATCTTTTTTTTACAGCCATATACCGTGGGAGCTAGGGAAAGAAAAAAAATAGTTCAAAATCTTTCAAGTTCTATTTAAGCCCCGAATCTCGATTTTTAGGTAATTTCTTCGATTGAAAAGTTGTTCTATGCTATTTTCTCTATTAAATGGTACCAATATATCATGTTATTCATGGCTGATTTTTTAGTTTTGGTAGAGAGAGAAAATTTGGGTTATGTGAATTTTGGGAATTTTGAAGATTTAAGAAACTATGTTTGATTTTATGTTGTTTCCATGCTTGGGACTAAATTGGATCGATGTCTAAAGTTAATGGATCATTTCTTCCAGCATTTACAGGTTAGGGGCTGGTGTTTAAATCAGAATTTTTAAGAGTATTTATAGATTTGATGATAATTGAAGCTTGAATTTGATGTTTGGAGGTTGAAAATCTAGTTATATCAACTAGTGACTAAATCAGCAATTTGGAAATCTTTATGGACCTATTCGGTTTGATTGATTAAGATTAGGGACTGATGTTGTTTTGTATTTAATAAGTTGTTATTGATTATATAAGATTTTGCTAAGCATGAAATTGAAGTTGGAATGCTAAAATTGGTGTTATCTTGATTAGTGGCCATTTTAGCAATTTGTTAAATTGTAAGAACCAATTCGGCATGCTGGAAATTGAAAAGGATCAGTTCTGATTTTTTTGAGTATAATGATGAGTTTGATGAATTAACAATGATTGGAGGCTTAATTGCAAAGTTAGGAAACTTGAATCCTTGGATTGTATTTAGTGACCAATTCAGCAATGCGAGAAAATGTAAGGACCAGCATGTAAGAATTTGGAAATCAGGGTATTTTTGTGTTAGAAATGTGGTTAAATGCTAGAAATTACATTCGAATCAAAATGAATTCGAGTTTAGGGACCAAAATGGCATTTCGGCAAAGTCAGGGATTTAGGGACTAGAATGTACAAAAGTTGTAAGTGAAGAATTTATGATGAATGTTATTAGGTAAGGATTCTATTGGTGATAAATATATTGAAAATGACATTGAAATGGAAAAGATTTTCATTTTAGTCCCTAAAGCTTTAAGTGAATGAAAATCGAATGGAATACTCGAATTATAGAATTTGAAACATTTTGTATTTAAATATTAGTTAGCAAGCTCGGAAGAATTATTGGAAGTTCAAATTGGTCACTAAGGACCATAATAAATTTTTGAACAGTACAAGGAAGAAAGGGAAAATATTTGGAAATTTTATATTCGAATGATTATATTAGACAACATCTTTAAGGTATTGTTAGATTTGAATCTAACATATATTTTATTGTATTCATGTGATTAATGAAGTCAAGTCCGAATCAAAGAAGGTTTGAGGTGTTATGAAAGAAATGATCGAACTAGGACTTAGTGAGGCATTGTGTTAAAGTGGCCAAGGTGAGTGTAACATTTATATGTATATTAATTATAAAAGGGAAGACTTGCGATAAGTCAACCCTGATCTGAATATGAAAATGCATTGCTTAAAAGTTATAAACTGATCATAAATTATAATTTATGTCTGCAAGTGGCAAGATAATGAACATGATAAAATTATTAACATTGTATGATAAAAATTACCTGATAAGTATGTTGGTATGTTATTCTGAACATGATAGATCGTGTGTCATGTAAAGTACATGGTCACTTCTATGATAACTATTACAGTCATGTTACAGACTTTGATTATGATATACTGGAAGAATCGATGTGATGCATAATACAGTAATGGCAAGTACATATGAATAATTATGATGAAATATGGGATGTGAATTGCCCGTTTACATGAATGATGATGATTGATTGATAATGAAATGAAATGCCCAAGTATTTAATTATGAGAGTCCATGATATACTTGGCATGCCATAGAGTCCTTAGCAGCTGCATCACTCAAGTTATCATATGATTACATGTTTTTGTGACTACGATGGTGTCACATACACCTTGGGGACCCAAGCCCTTGGTGTGCACCATGGGGATCCACGCGCATAGTGCTAATGGCACTAACGAGGTACTTTTATGAGGAGCAAAGAGCGTCATCGAGTAAGTACTCATTTACATGTTCACGTTAGACACTCTGGTGTCTTATTCATGTAACTCGAGTACCTTGATCTCATATTATATACTTTGGGCTATCTTTAAAGAATGTTATACTGTAAATGATTACCTGATGATTGATGAATACTGATAGCATGATATTTATATTTATTATTTGTTAAGATATAAACTGTACTGGGATCGCTTTCCATTTTGTAGACACTGTATTGCACTGTTACATGACAGAGGAATGACTTTGATAAGTCAGTTTTATACGATTCTGTAATTTTATATAATATACACAGCAATTTGTTTATTTCTATACATTGAAATGTTTTACTTTAACTTATAGTTGTCTCACTAAGTGAATACTTAGCGTGTGCTGTTTCACACGTAGGTTATTGAGAACTTACCAGAAGAGGAGTCAAGCATGTTGATCAAGCTGCAATCTGCCAAACATCAGTAAGACATTCTAATTATGATATTCTCTAGTGGGCATGTATCAATTTATTCGTTAGTTGTTTTAAAGTTATAAGTTTGATTAATAGTCAGATAAATATAAATTATTCGTATGGTTAAAGAATTACTGGTAATGATATTTAATCGGGTGAAATTTTATTTATCGTTTATCTCGTAACGATTTTAAATTTAAGAAAGGGCCTAGGCAGTGTACCTAGTTTTCACCCTGAGTTACATACTTATTTTAATAATTGACTAACATGTTTTATAAACTAATTCAGGGTCAAAACTAGCAATATGTAAATTGGCTACGAATACTTCAAAAGTCGAGAAATGGTTATTTTATAAACTAGTTTTATGTGAGATATTTTAAAAAATACAAGTCTAAAACTCTGTTAAATAATATTGTGACACCTTAATGTGTATTCATACTATGAGTATACGTTAATGGTGTTACATTTATTGGTATTAGAGCTATAGGTTTAGTAGGTTCTGGATGCCAAACCGAGTTTGTTATAAATTTGTCAGTAAATACATGCCCCTAGAATATCATATTATTGATGTGTTGATTGTATGACTTGAAGCTTCTCCTTATTAGCATAAGATAGAATAAGATTATAGTAAGGAAAATTAGATGCTGCTGGATTTCGTCAATCGACGAATCTTAGAGGTCAAGAAAGGACTCATAGCGAGTACAATGAAGTGAAATAAGTATTGTAATCAACTTCAGTTTGAGTTGAGTTACCTGCATTGTAAGGAGATGATGCAGTAATTATAAGATATTAGTCCTTAACATCTATATATGCACTTATGTTTATAACAACATAGGTTACATGGAAATTTAGAAAGTAAGGGCTCACATTTCAAGATAAAAAGACAGTCCTAAGACTGTAAGTTTGTGATTAAATAATATTAAGATATTCGGATATGAAGAAGTAAGATGAAGAATAAGTATCTTTACTTGGGAAATATATATGCTTGAGGGTTGAATATGGCACTCCATAAGACAACATTGATTAAGTTGTGAGAAAGAAAGCTGGAAAACTTAGTAGTAGAAAATTATTAGATGGGAATTATACTGAACTCGGTAAAGAAAAAATGTTTGATGAAAAGCAATTTTTCTCTGAATGGATAGCAAACCTGGTTAATAGATACCAAGAATTAAGAAATCTGAAGATTTCATTAATAATGGTTTTCTCAAGGAAATGTAAGATAAAAGAAGTTATTAGAAGGATCAAGGCAAAATTGAAGAAGTAGTAACAAGGTTAGAAATTAACCACTTTCCGCTCAATATGATGTTAAAGTGTTGGTGAAGTTGGAAATGCCTAGTTAAACCGAGGTTTATTATTTTGAACCCTGAATATGATTTTAGAGAAAATTCAATCCCAAGTTCCTTAGACTTTTATTAGTAGAGAGCTGGAAGTCTTGAAGTGTTGGACTTTAGGTAGGATATTGATGGAAAACCAATGTTGATAGACTATTGGCTTAACAAATATAAAGATGATGATAGAAGGGTTTCATTGTGATGATCGAGAAAAAGCTCAATATGATGGTAACTTATCCCTTGGGACATATGTCACGGGCCGTCAGCCGAGGCCCGAGTCATTGGCACCACGGGGTGCACACTAGGGTTCCCAAGAGGTTCAGATAGAGATTTTGGGCCCAAAGAGACCACCAGACTTAGCCCGATCCGTGGGAGATTCTAGAAGGCATATCCATCCACATTGACCTATGTAAACTTGCCTTGTATACATAGGATTTGTTACCATATATAGATGGGAATATTCCCAGAATTGTACCATTGTGGTTGGTGGGCTTTGATCTTAGTCGTCGATGTAAATTTGTATAGATCGTCGGATTAGGGGGAACTCAACTATAAATAGAGGCCTTCCCCTCCTCATTTCATGTATCCAAGTTTCCAAGGAATAAAGGCATTTACTCTAAATCCTCTGAGTGTTCTTTCTTTGTTCTTGAGCGTTCTTTCAAAGTTCTTCTTCGCTCATCTCTTTTGATCCGATTCCGCGTAGAACGCTTTGCATTTTTCGGTGCTTGGGAAGTTTGATCTTTCGAGAGGGTTGAAAAGGCTTACTTAAGCGTTTGTCTTGAGTCACATCGCCTAAGGCCAGAGCCTTGTTCGAGCGACGTGAGCTAGTTCGAGGCACGTAGCATCGAGTTGAGATGGCACCAAAGAAGTGAGAGAATGCTGCTGCGAGCCAGAAGGGTGTGGAGACCTAGGCGGACAAAGGAAGTCGAGCAAACTCGAGGGACAAGTTGTCGACACTCGAGGAGAGGGTCACCAGGCTTGAGGGATCTATGAAGGATTCTGCAGAGCGACTCGACGTGGTAGATACACGGCTCGAGGAGCTGGATGACCATGGTGATCAGTCAGAGGGAAAGAGAGATGCTCTCGAAGCCATGCTGAAGGCATTGAGGGTGGAAATGGTGGATCTGAAGACGAAAGTGATGGTTTATCAGGCTGCCATACGGAACGGTGTGTTAACCACGACGACACCTAGACCAATGAAGGACATTCCAAAGCCAAGAGAGTTCAAGGGGAACCGATCGGTGAAAGATGTTGAGAACTTCATTTGGTGCATGGAGCGGTACTTCCGGGCAATGAGCATCACAGACGATGTCGAGAAGGTAAATATTGCTGTTGTTTACTTGACTGACGTTGCTTTGTTATGGTGGCGACGTAGGTTCCTTGATGAGAATAGAGGAGGCACGGGCGTTGGAACATGGGAGGAGTTCCAAGTGGAGTTCAAGCAGCAGTTTTGCCCGAGTAACACGGAGAAAGAAGCCAGGATCAAGTTTAGGAGGCTTCGACACGATGGATCCATTACGGATTACATACAGGAGTTTAGTGAGCTACAACTCCTTATCCCCGGCTTGTGTGAGAAGGATGTGCTTTTCACGTTTATGGATGGATTGAAGCCATGGGCCAGGACCGAGTTAGAGCGGAGGGATGTGCAGGAACTTTCCAAAACCCTAGCCATTACGGAGTCCTTGACCGATTATAGTGCTTACAAGTCCATGGTGTCCAAGTCTTCTAAGCCCCATGGCAAGGGTATTGGTGGGAGAGACGATGACGTGTCTAGAGATAGTAGCGATGATGGCAAGGAGAGGCCATCGACCAAGCTGAACCGGTATACGAAACCAGATGATCGGAAAGATCGAGGATCCATAAGGTGCTACCATTGTGATGGTCCACACGTAGTGAAAGACTGTCCCAAGAAGAGAAGCCGCCTCGATGCCATTGTCCAGGAGGATGACGAGTCAGATGGAGAACCCGACAGAGTTAGTGCAATCGCTAGCATCAAAGAAGGGAAGCCGAGGGTGGAAAAAGTACATCGAAAGTGTTATCGATGTAAGGGGCCGCATTTAGCACGAGAATGCCCTGATCGAGTTAAGAAGTCCAAGGAGGACGAGCCCGAGAGTGATGAGGCTGAGAAGCTTGGCTCAATGATATTAGATTCTGTCAAGGCGAGGAAGGGCCAGAAGCAGAATGGGTTGATGTTTGTCGACATCAACGTGGCGGGACGATCGAGGAGTGCTTTGGTGGACACCGGGGCAAGCGATCTGTTCATGTCCAGGAAGGCTGCCGAGAAGCTTGGTCTTAAAGTTGTGGACTCAACAGGTAAGATCAAGACGGTGAATTCAAGGGAAGTTCTAGTTGTAGAGACAGTACGGAAGATCGAGTTGTAGATTGGGGATTGGAAGGCCAAGGAGAATTTCGAGGTAATCGAGTTATATGACTTTGATTTTATTTTGGGACTAAACTTCCTTGACCGTATTGAAGCTCTCATCATTCCGTTTTCCAACGTCGTGTGCATCTTGGATCCGATACAACGGTGCGTTGTGCTTGTGTGCCGAGACAACGGACGAGGAACCAAGAATCTGACAGCCATTCAGCTTGTAGAAGATGCTCCAAGCCAAAGAGGCATCGAGTTGGAGGCGACAGTTGGGGACACTACCTTGGATGGGCGAGAGTTGCCCGAGGCAGTTGGCATGAAGGCCGTCGAGGAACCATCCATGAGCAGGGTGGCCGAGGCATCGAACTTTAATGGGAAAGAAGTGTCAATGGGATTTGCATTGCCGAGGAGAAATGAGGCATCAAACTTCAGGGACGAAGGATTGATGTGTAGAGTAAATGCCGGGAAAAGGAGTGAGGTACATCTTGAACACGCTGATAGTGTGTTACAGTTTGATTTGTTGGATTTGTTGGGCGTAGGGCGTAGAAAACCTAACCCATCAGATGGAGTTGCCAAGACTTGGTACGGGCCGAAGCAACCATTCAGAGTTCTGAAGGTTCGTTCGGTGTTCAACGTGAAGGCATCCAAGTTTGTGCACAAGGATCGGGAGAGTCCAGATCGGGGCAAGTCAGAACTGGTAGGAAAGAGTTCCTACGATCAAGATGTACCTGGGACGGGAAATTTTGCATGGCGGTGCGAGCCAAGGCGAGCAGTCCTTATGGGGGGACATCCGAATCAGAGTCCGGTGCTCTTTATGGGGAGAGCGGTCCTTATGGGGGGACAATCAAGCCAGATTCCGAGTTGGGAGCAAGCCAAGGCACGCGGAAGGAAGCTCCAGGATCGATCTCAACTTTGTTCGAGAGGCGCGACGAGGGCGTCGCCAAGTTTGGTGGGGGAGATTGTCACGGGCCGTCAGCCGAGGCCCGAGTCATTGGCACCACGGGGTGCACACCAGGGTTCCCAAGAGGTTCATATAGAGATCTTGGGCCCAAAGAGACCACCAGACTTAGCCCGATCCGTGGTAGATTCTAGAAGGCATATCCATCCACTTTGACCTATGTAAACTTGCCTTGTATACATAGGATTTGTTACCATAGATAGATGGGAATATTTCCAGAATTGTACCATTGTGGTTGGTGGGCTTTGATCTTAGCCGTCGATGTAAATTTGTATAGACCGTCGGATTAGGGGAACTCAACTATATATAGAGGCCTTCCCCTCCTCATTTCATGTATCCAAGTTTCCAAGGAATAAAGTCATTTACTCTAAATCCTCTGAGTGTTCTGAGTGTTCTTTCTTTGTTCTTGAGCGTTCTTTCGAAGTTCTTCTTTGCTCATCTTTTTTGATCTGATTCCGCATAGAACGCTTTGCGTTTGTCGGTGCTTGGGAAGTTTGATCTTCCGAGAGGGTTGAAAAGGTTTACTTAGGCATTTGTCTTGAGTCACATCGCCTAAGGCCGCACGGTGGGCTGGTTGGAACTCTAGCCACGTGACACATAGCACAAGGGGGTATGAATTGGTTATATTCCTACCATGCCATTGTGGATTGTCACTTAAAGCGATTAATATTGAGGAACTCGGAAGGCATAGAGATAATAGTAGTTGGTGAAAGGGTAAATCTCTTATCCAATGTAATTTCAGCTATTTCTGCCAAGAAATTGTTGCTACAAGGCTACCAAGCTTTCTTAGCAAATGTAGTGGATACTCGAGTTTCTGAGATTAAATTGGAAGATATTCTGACTGTCTAAGAGTATCTAGATGTATTCCCAGATGAGTTATTGGGATTTTCTTCAGATCGAGAGGTGGAATTCAAAATAGAGGTGTTATTAGGTACTACGCCTATATCGATGGCCCCGTATAGAATGGCTCCAACCTAGCTTTAGGAGTTAAAGGTACAATTGCAAGAATTGTTAGATCGAGGTTTTATAAGGCTGAGTATGTCACCTTGGGCGCACTAGTGTTATTTCTGAAAGAAAAAAAGATGGATCCATGCGATTATGCATAGATTGTCGTCTGTTAAATAAGGTGACAACAAAGAATAAGTATCCTCTTCCGAAGATTGATGATCTTTCTGATTAGTTAAAAGGTGCAACTGTATTTTTAATATTGATCTCCGGTCGGGGTATAATTAGTTAAAGATCAAGGAAGCAGATATTCCGAAGACAGCTTTTCGAACTCGGTATGGACACTATAAGTTTGTAGTGATGTCGTTTGGATTGACAAATGCTCCTGCGACATTTATAGAACTGATGAACTGAGTATTTCAACCTTAATTGGATCATTTTTTGGTGATATTCATCGATGATATTTTAGTTTATTCAAAGACAAAAGAAGAACACGATGCCCATCTTTGCATTGTTCTTCAGACTCTTCGAGAAAATAAGTTGTATGCTAAGCTCAAAGTGTGAATTTTGGTTGCCGGAAGTTGCTTTTCTTAGCCATGTGGTTTCGGCAGAGGGGATAAAAGTGGATCCCAAGAAAGTACAAGCTATAGTTGAATGAAAAACTCTGAAGAATGTTTCTGAGGTTTGAACCTTCTTGGGACTTGCTGGTTATTATCGAAGGTTTGTAAAAAAATTCTCGATAATTGCCTCCCCACTGACCAAACTATTGAGGAAAGATGTGGCATTTATTTGGACGGATAAGTGCCAATAAAGTTTTGACACATTAAAGAAGATCTTAACAGAAGCCCTGGTGCTAGAACGACCAGAATCGAACATAGATTATGTGGTTTATAGCGATGCTTCTCATAATGGTTTGGGATGCATACTTATGCAAGAAAGAAAGTGGTGACCTATGCTTCAAGGCAACTTAAGACACATGAGAGGAATTATCCTACTCATGATTTAGAGATAGTAGCAGCTGTATTTTCTTAAAAGATATGGCGGCATTATCTATACGGTGAGAGATGCTACCTTTACACAGATCATAAAAGTTTAAAGTATCTGCTAACTAAAAAAGAGTTAAACATGAGGCAAAGAAGGTGGATCGAACTTCTTAAGGATTATGATGTTGTGATTGAATACTATTTTGAAAAATTCAATATAATAACCAATGCACTTAGTTGTTAGATATTCTTTACTTTAAGAGCAATAAATGTGCAACTGTATTGGAAAAATATTGGTATGTTAATTACAGAACTTTAGTTTAGACCTATTCATTTAGGTCAGATTAAAGATTTTCAGTTGAAAGATGAAAAATGTTTCCAAGGTTAGAACAAATTGAAAATGGTAAAAATAAAGACTTCAAAGATAAGTATGTTGGATGTTTGAGAAAAATATTATGTTCTTGATGATGCATCCAGAAAAGAATAAGAGGTATCTAAGTCTAAAGAGAAAATATTGATGTCCAGAAATAAAAATGACAGTAACTGAATTTATGGCTACATGCTTGACAGGCTAGCAACTAGAAGTTAAACATCAAGTACCATCAGAAATGTGGTAACATATTTCCATTCCCCTAGTGGAAGTGGAAAAGAATTATGATGGATTTCATAACTAGGTTACCAATGATACGGATTAAAGATGATTCGATTTGGGTAATTATGGACAGATTGAACCAATCTATAATGAATAAATATGCTAAGTGATAAATTTGAAGTACTGTAAAGTAACGTGATGTACCTATTTTCATTGTGTGTGATTAAGATCCAAGATTATCTCTAGATTTTGGAGTTCCTTGCATAAGACATTAGAGACTCGACATAATTTCAACACTAATTTACATCCATAGAAGGACGAACAATCTGAAAGATTAATTCAGATTTTAAATGATATGTATATTTTCTATTTGATCGAGTTCGAAGGCTTTTGGGAAAAGTATGTGCCACTAGATGAAATTTCTTACAGTAACAGCTACAAATCGAGTATAAAGATGGCTTTATCAAAAGTGTAGTATGAAAGAAGATTATGATAAACATTTACGAATAGTGCTACAAGCCTTGTGGGAAAGGTAGTTGTATGCAAAGTTACTCAAATGTGACTTTATCAGAAAGTATTGATCAAATCCTTTACATGTCATTACCTCGGAAGAAGTAGAAATTCATGCCGAATTTGATTTATGAGAAAGAACCGATAAATATTCTGGCACATGGAGTCAAATAACTAAGGAATAAGATGATCCCGCTTGTTAGAGTTCTTTGGCGAAATCATGAAGTTGAGGAAACGACTTGGGAAAGAGAAAGTAGTTTCCTCAATTTTTTTGAAACAGATACGTATTGAAAATTCGAGGACAAATTTTCTTAAGGGGGAGAATTGTAACACCCAAAATTTTCTAAAGTGATTAAGGGTCATTTAATACTAAGATAATATCTTAAAAACTAACTTAGTGACTAAAATGAAAAAATGCAAAGGTCATGATTTTCTTAATTATGGGTTTTAGAAAGGAAATTTCTTACAATTAAAAGTATCATATGATAGATAGTGAACTGATTTGGGTACTTGCAAAGTTTGGTTAAAATTAGAGGAAAGTTAGAATAGGAATTGAAGGTTAAAGTTCAGTGACCAAAATGTTAAGCAGTCAAAACTTGTGTGGTACAAGACTAAATATGAAAAGTTGAAGGACTAAAGTTGTAATTTCTCAAAAGTTAGGGGTTTTCATTTTATAAATAGATAGATCATCTAAGGGTGTGGATCAAATGTTGAATTCTGGTATTGAACCGATATTTTGATTATTGGAAAATCGCAGTCAAAGTTTAAATGGAATTCGGATACCCTGATCAAACCGAAAAATTATGAGATTTTACCATATGATAAAAGAAAGTCATAAAAGTCCGTTACAAGTGTTGGGAATATTTTTAGTTTGATTCAAGATGAATCCTACAATTTAATTCTGAGTAAAGGGTTAATTACAAGTATATCGGATTGAATGAAAAATTTTAGAGATTGGACCAAAAGCCATGAAAAATTCATAAAATATTATTTTATGAATATTTTATTATAGTTGGTTGGATTCTAACTAGATTCAGTTAGAATTTTACAAAATGGCAAATTTGATGAAAAAGTGAATAGTTGAGGACATTTTTGTCATTTGGCCACAATGGCAATTTTGGAAGAAGAAAAATGAAGATTTAATCTTGGCCTTTGATTGATGATAAGATTAATCTCAACCGTTAGATTTTAATGGAAAAATTGTAATTTCACTATTAAATGAATTTCATATTCATTTAATAGTTACAAGTGTAAACTAATGGTTAAAAGATGAACAAATGTTCATCTTTTTTTTCAACCATGTACCGTGGGAGCTAGGGAAAGAAAAAAATAGTGCAAAATCTTTCAAGTACGATTTAAGCCCCAATCTCGATTTTCAGGTAATTTCTTCGACTGAAAAGTTGTTCTATGTGATTTTCTCTATTAAATGATACCAATATATCATGTTATTCATGGCTGATTTTTGAGTTTTGGTAGAGAGAGAAAATTTGGGTTATGTGCATTTTGGAAATTTTGAAGATTTAAGAAATTATGTTTGATTTTATGGTGTTTCCATGCTTGGGACTAAATTGGATAGATGTCTAAAGTTAAGGGACCATTTCTTCCAGCATTTAAAGGTTAGGGGCTGGTGTTTAAATCTGAATTTTTAAGAGTATTTATAGATTTGATGGTAATTGAAGCTTGAATTTGATGTTTGGAGGTTGAAAATTGTAACCCCCTTGACCCGACCTAGTCGCAAGACCGAACCGAGCGAGCTACATTAGGTTTACCGAAGTAAAACATGAAGAAGAACTCGAAACGCGACCCTTTTTTTTCTTTTTATCTTATCTAGATGCAAATTATTATCCTATGTGTTCATACTAACCACAGGTGAAAACCTATCTCATTCGGGCATCGATTTGATATCCAATTGAACCCAATTGCAATTTAGGGACCAAATTGAAATTCTGGAAAAATACAGGGACTTAAACCTTTTTAATGTTACCAACCTTTAATTAGTCTCATTTCATGCATTCATGTCAAAACTCAGCTCAAAACGATCAGCCATACTCATGCAATTGCATCAACAACATTCAAGGACTAAAACGAAAGAAAACAAAACTTCGGAACCTTCAATTAACTGAATTAACGGTGGTCGTATCGGTACACTTGCATGCGTACCGGTACGATATTTCTATTTTTAAAACCTCAAATTCCAGTAGCCAAATCTCGTTTCGATACGCCCTCGCGTACCGATACGCCTTGCCAAATGCACATACCCCGTACCGAAACGGTTCATCGCGTACCAAAATGCCATGCCTAAAAAGGTCTACCCGTTTCGATACTCTAAGTCTGTGTACCGAAACACTGGCCATAAATGGCCTAAGCCCGTACCGAAACACCTATCCACGTTCCGATACGCTAAGCCTAGAACGGCTTACCCGTACCGAAATAGGGACACGCGTACTGGTACGCCTGGACCTAAAATGTCTTCTTTTGCTAGTTTAACATGCTTTCGATCATACCAAAACACCCTAACATGCTTCTAACATATATTCAACACATTTAAGGGTCAAACATAGCAAGGCAACTCAATTTCATCAACAAATCATGGCATCATACTTCAAATGGAAATCTAGAGGCATGCTTCATAGAAATCAAGCAAAGCATGAAATCTTAAACCATCACCACAAACAATCCATAATGGCAATTATAAACCAAGAGCAGCAAAACAACATTGCTCAAACAGAGAGTTTAACAAACCATCTCCCAAAACAACAACGGAAACCCCATTGCCCTTATTACTTATAGTCTAAATCAAAACATACTATTAGTATCAAGTATTTGGCGATCCCTTGCTTCCTCGCTGCCTCCAAAACGTTAATTCTTTATATTGATGGACAAAGAGAGCATAAGCACACTAGGCTTAGTGAGGAGTGCTCAAAAACAACACACCATCAATGCATTTAAAACCATTTCTTATCAACACATTGAAATCTCATTTCAATCATCTTTTAGACATCACTTAAATCATCATTTGAACACCATGCCTTGAAAACCATGCACTTAACACTTTCAAAAACCAGCATATTAAACCATATGCAACATGTGTCATTAACCATCATCAAATTCCATTGCTAAACCTCAATTTAAGCCTTCCCATGCATAACAAACCATATGCAAAGCTTAAAGAGTAAACATGTATAAATCACATTACACAACATAAACCATTACATGACACATCCACAATTATATTGGCTCACAAGTGATCATTAACCAAGTTCCATTAACAAAATAGTTCATCGGATATACAGATTCAAGAAGTGTCCTCACAACACTTCAAGCCATCTCAACCAAAATAGCGATACCATCACAATCGTGATATATTACAACCGGGTACACTTACAACCTACGGGGACACCAACCCCAACCCTCGGTTAGATGCTTAATCCACTAACGGGAGTTTACGGTACCAAATAACCCCTCGACCGTTAGGGTACTTGGATGGAGTTTCGGTACACCGTATAAAACCCCTCGACATCCAAGGCAACTTATTATAGTGCACTATCAATCCTATGGCCGGCCAACTATATCCGCTAACATTTTTAAACCACATCACTTGCCAATATAATTCACAATTAACTACATACCTTACTGTTTTTACAAGCATTAAACCAAACCATTTTCCAAAGCAACAAACCATGCTTTTCACAAGTATTTCCACATACTTACAAGGATCACTTACTATGTGCATCCTTCCATATTTCATGATTAAAGACAGTATCTCACATACTTTAAAACATGATTAAATAGTAGGTACCATGTAATTCAAAACAAGTGCAGAAAACCATTTCATAAAAGCACGACCGAGAAAGAAAACCACTTTATACTTACTTTCGAGTTTAAACCAGCGTTTCAAGCTAAGTTTAAACTCTCATAAACCACCTTTAAACCATTTCAAAGCTGAAATCCACGTTCTCACTCACCGATACGCGAAACCTTAATTCGCCGACGCGAATTCAAGCATCCAAAGCTTTCAAAACTTCACCGATAGCTTTTGGACGAACCTCTCGTATTTTAATCACATGGCAACAGAGGATTAATGCATCTCAATGAATTCAAAACACTGCCGCAATATTCCTCACAAAACATCAACAATCTTTTCACAATTACCCAACCACAACATCCGAAATCATCATCTAACCCTCTCCAAACACAACCCAACCACAATCTAACAATCTAACACTTCCATTAATATCAATCAACACTTAAAAATAGAACTACATCATCCATATATCTCCAGCAACTAAGCAACCACCACAACACCTCAAAAACACAAATCTAACAACCTAAATAATTAGGGATTCAAGGAGTTTCGAGACTCCAATGTTAAAAACAACTTATCAACGTTATAAAACATCCATTACATTCTTAAAATCAATCCTCAACATTGAAAAATAGATCCAATACGAAACTCCCTCAATTTCATCAATTAAACCCAATTTAATCAAATAATCATCACAAAAACATAAAATCAGATTATAAATCATAAATCAAGGATCAAATACTTGAGAATATCAATAAAGAACCATTCAATAGAGGAGAAAATGAACCTTACCTCTATTGTGTGATTTCTCCCTCAATTGATTGATTAAAGCTTGAAAAACGCAAGATTTCAATGAGGTATTGTAAATCAAAGATGAAGAAACAATTATAAATCAAGAATTTAAGAAAATAGATCTCTCACCTCTGGATTTTGATGAAATTAAGAGTGTTTGGCAGAATGAGGAGAAAAGTTGAGAGAAAAGTTTACGTCAAATCTTTCCAAAGTCAATAACTACCTTTATTATTAAAACACCTTTTTAATTAGTTAATAAATCACATGTTAAAAACCTTAATTTAGGGAAAAAAACCACCGGCCAAAACTTGGTAAAATAGCTCCCTAAGGATTCTAAGAATTTGATCCTTTACAATTTAGTCACATTTTAAAATCAGTTTTCAAAAATTACATTTTGGTCACCAACCAAAATGTCACTCTTCCAAATCCAATTTTCCAAAATTGATTTTACCAATATTATTTATACATTAAATAATGATTTTAACCATTTTCCACATTTTTAACTTATTCAAAAATATTTATTTCCGACTCCAACTCGAATCCCTAACCCGGTCCACCAGACTGTCTAACTTGCCCTTAAAACAACTAGGCCCAAAACCGGGGCGTTACAAAAATCTAGTTATTTCAACTAGTAACTAAATTAGCAATTTGGAAATCTTTATGGACCTATTCGGTTTGATTGATTAAGATTAGGGACTGATGTTGTTTTGTATTTAATAAGTTGTTATTGATTATATAAGGTTTTGCTAAGAATGAAATTGAAGTTGGAATGCTAAAATTGGTGTTATCTTGATTAGTGGCCATTTTAGCAATTTGTTAAACTGTAAGAACCAACTCGGCATGCTGGAAATTGACAAGGATCAGTTCTAATTTTTTTAGTATAATGATGAGTTTGATGAATTAACAATGATTGGAGGCTTAATTACAAAGTTAGGGAGCATGAATCCTTGGATTGTATTTAGTGACCAATTCGGTAATGTGAGAAAATGTAAGGACAAGCATGTAACAATTTGGAAATCTGGGTATTTGTGTGTTAGAAATGTGGTTAAATGCTGGAACTACATTCGAATCAAAATGAATTCAAGTTTAGGGACCAAAATGGTATTTTGGCAAAGTCAGGGATTTAGGGACTAGAATGTACAAAAGTTGTAAGTGAAGAATTTACGATGAATGTTATTAGGTAAGGATTCTATTGGTGATAAATATATTTGGTGATAAATATATTGAAAATGGCATTGAAATGGAAAAGATTTTCATTTTAGTCCCTAAACCTTTAAGTGAATGGAATACTCGAATTATGGAATTTTGAATTTAAATGTTAGTTAGCAAGCTCGGAAGAATTATTGGAAGTTCAAATTGGTCACTAAGGACCATAATGATTTTTTGAACAGTATAAGGAAGAATGGAAAAATATTTAGAAATTTTATATTCGAATGATTATATTAGACAGCATGTTTAAGGTATTGTTAGATTTGAATCTAACAAATATTTTATTGTATTCATGTGATTAATGAAGTCAAGTCCGAATCAAAGAAGGTTCGAGGTACTATGAAAGAAAGGATCGAACTAGGACTTAGTGAGGCATTGTGTTAAAGTGGCCAAGGTGAGTGCAAGATTTATATGTATGTTAATTATAAAAGGGAAGACTTACGATAAGTCAACCCTGATCTGAATATGAAAATGCATTATTTAAAAGTTATAAACTGATCAGAAATTATAATTTATGTCTGCAAGTGGCAAGATAATGAACATGATAAAATTATTAACATTGTATGATAAAAGTTGCCTGATAAGTATGTTGGTATGTTATTCTGAACAAGATAGACAGTGTGTCATGTAAAGTACATGGTCACTTCTATAATAACTATTTCAGTCATGTTACAGACTTTGATTATAATATACTGGAAGAATCGATGTGATGCATAATACAGTAATGGCAAGTACATATGAATAATTATGATGAAATATGGGATGTGAATTGCCCGTTTACATGAATGATGATGATTGATTGATAATGAATGAAATGCCCAAGTATTTATTTATGAGAGTCCATGGTATATTTGGCATACCATAGAGTCCTTAGCAGCAGCATCACTCAAGTTATGATATGATTACATGTTTTTGTGACTACGATGGTGTCACATACACCTTGGGAACCCAAGCCCTTGGTGTGCACCCTGGGGATCCACGCCCATAGCGCTAATGGCACTAACGAGGTGTTTTTATGAGGAGCAAAGAACATCTCCGAGTACGTACTCATTTACATGTTCATGTTAGACACTCTGGTGTCTTATTCATGTGACTCGAGTACCTTGATCTCATATTATATACTTTGGGCTATCTTTAAAGAATGTTATACTGTAAATGATTACTTGATAATTGATGAATATTGATAGCATGATATTTATATTTATTATTTGTTATGTTATAAACTGTACTGGGATCGCTTGCCATTTTGCAGAAATTGTATTGCACTGTTACATGGCAGAGGAATGACTTTGATAAGTCAGTTTTATACGATTATATATTTTTATATAATATACACAGTAATTTGTTTATTTATGTTATTTCTATACATTGAAATGCTTTACTTTAATTTATAGTTGCCTCACTAAGTGAATACTTAGCGTGTGCTGTTTCACACGTAGGTTATTGAGAACTTACCGGAAGAGGAGTTAAGCATATTGATCAAGCTGCAATCTGTTAAACATCAATAAGACATTCTAATTTATGATATTCTCTAGTGGGCATGTATCAATTTATTCGTTAGTTGTTTTAAAGTTATAAGTTTGATTAATAGTCAGATAAATATAAATTATTTGTATGGTTTAAGAATTACTGGTAATGATATTTAATCGGGAAAATTTTATTTATCGTTTATCGCATAACGATTTTAAATTTAAGAAAGGGTTTGGGCAGTGTACCTAGTTTTCACCCTTAGTTACATACTTATTTTAATAATTGACTAACATGTTTTATAAACCAATTCGGGGTCAAAACTAGCAATCTGTAAATAGGTTATGAATACTTCAAAAGTCGAGAAATGGTTATTTTATTAACTAGTTTTATGTCAGATGTTTAAAAAATTTACAAGTCTAGAACTCTGTTAAATAATATTGTGACATCCTTAATGTGTATTCGTACTACGATTATACGTTAAGGGTGCTACATATATAGTTTACCTTAAAAACATTTACTGGAAAACTCCAATAGAACCTCAAGTAAGGGGGAAAAGAGCACAACTTGTATTTATTCTCCCTCATCGTAACATCACTTATATACATTAAATTATCACTTGATTTGTTAAACATCTATATTAGCAGTTTAGCATTCTTCTAAAATCTTGAAGAAAAACTTCAGAAAAATAATTTTTATTTTATCTCCATAAATATATAATTTTATTCTAAATTACCCATGTGGCATTATCTCCTTACATTGTAAATTTGTAATTGGACTTTTTCATTTAAAGACAGTTCATACATTTCATGAAGTGTTATATCAGGACATGTAAACTATCAAGATACATTAATATTCTTATAACTTTAAGGATTTATATCCAATACACTGCCGGTGAAAACTTTTAGTTTTCACAATTAGTTTTACGGTTTAGGGACTCAGTTTAGTGTGTAGGGTTTAGAATTTAGGGGTAATGGTTCAATTTTAGGGGTTGAGGTTATGATTTGAAGTTTAGAGGTAAGGGTTTAGGTTTTAAGATAATATGTAGAAGATTTAGGTTTTAACCTATAAACCTAGATTCTAGCCCTAAACTCTAATATATATTCACAATCACTAAATTTTAAACTACTAAACCTAAACCCTAAACTTAGTCCTTAAACCCTAAAACTAAGGTGCTTGTGAAATCTAATAGTTTCCGCCTCCAGTGTATCAAATAATTATCCTAACTTTAAATATAAGGCTTCTAACTATAAGTTCCATCAAAAACGAAAATTGTTTTTATTTACATTTAAGGTTCATATAATAATTCAATATTCAATGATGTGTCTAATTCATATTTAATCTCTTTAAAATCCTATCAACATATGAGATTCATAGATAAAAAAAAAAGTGTGTGTAAAAACAAAAAAAATCCAATCAATCCATATATTTATAAATCATTTAGATCATGAAATGAGAGAACTATAAGTTTAAGCAATTTGACCTTACACCTAAATTTTTTAACCTTTGATCTTCGTTCCGTAATTGAGAAAGAAAAATAAAAAGAACTCTAAGAAACTCTTAATTTCGATAATGAGTAAATTATGTTTTTCAAAATAAACGAAATAATTCAGTCTATCGATTCTGAAAGTGAGAACTGACGGCAATAGATGACGACAATATAGCCTGCAAAATATACATATTCTAAAAAAAATCTCTCAATATTTATATATTTTGTCAATTTGGTCTTAATTATAAAAAAATACTTTTAAAATAAAAAAAAAGTTAAACTTCAAAAAAAAATCACTTTTTATTTAAACACAAAATCATTTAATTCAAACTCCACATTGAAAGTTAAATTTATTTATATTATATAATAGTTATAAAATTAATTTTTAAATTCAAAGTCTTCGATGCACTCGACCAGATGTTACCGGTATTCAAGTTTTGATGAGAAGCATTGCTTGTATTTCAGTTTCACCCCTTCTTCTGGATTCAAAATCATCCACCATACAATGAATGCAAATGATAGTGTTCACATAAAAAGAGAAAGAATATCTTACAATATATTTTGAAGCTGAACTTTTTTGTATATCATTTTTATAATCATGATCAAACTGTCCGAATATATAAATTTTTAGTGTTAATTTTTAAAATTATGATCAAATGAAAGAATGTGTAAATATTAAAAGCTAAATTTATAATTATATCGATCAAAAGCATATGGAAAAAAAAACTGAAATGAGGGGTCGTTCTTATATTAAGCCTCTGCAAAAGTCGATCCGAATTAATACGAGTTAAATTTAGAGGTAAATTTAACTATTTCATAGTAAAATCAAAACACAATACAAGTAAAAAATCATCTCAATACACTTAAAAGAAGACGCTACGATAATTGTGATTTAATTATATTATCATAATTGACTGGGATGATAAAAGTTGCATAAATATAATATCAAAATCATAATTAATTAGAATGGTTTTACATTTCAATAATTTTTTTGCACAGTTAATAACAGTTATATTTCATGTATTCCTACAACAAATAAGTTTTTTAGTGACATTTTTTCCAAGAAATATTTTTAACGACCGTTTGATTGTAACGATGAATAATGATATCATTCATATAGATTATACGCGTCAATCATGCGTGCCATGTCTAAAGTAAATTTATAATGCCTGATTATTTTATTTATATTAAAAAAAATTTAACAGTTATACATATAGGGTTAAAATTTACTTACACTGTAAATTCAATTACTATTATATTTTCTTTGAACCGTTGAATGATAGTAATAAATGACTAAGATTATTTATTTTTTTCCTATAATAATCTTTACAACTTCTATTATTAATTCCATCCATCTATTAACTTTCATCCAACAATTCAAAAAAACGTATAAAATAGATGAATAAAATAGATGGATAAAATGAAACACTTCTACTATCTTTTTTTTCTTTAAAAATCTTCTTATTTTTAACTTTTTCATCTCATTCATCTATTTCACTCATCTAATGACCATAAATTAGTGTAAAACTAAATAAATTTTATACAATGTAAGTGAATTCTAACCCCTCGATATATATATATATATATATATATATATATATGATATAATTGATATTATTTATCAACATGATAGAGATCAAATTTATTTAAAATTTCATTTACAAGACATACAATTATATTAATCATTCAATGGTCAAATTATTAAAATACTAACCCTATAAAGAATTATTTGTGTAAAATTAGTGTTTAAAAAAACTATAATTTTACAATAGCGTAAACGAGATTGTTTTTACATATTTCAATAACTATTTTGTACGTTTAATATTTAATAATGTGATTGTCATATTTTATGTTCCGTTCATATAGATCATGCATGCCAATTTATAAATAATTAAACATGTCCAATTATTTGGTTTGTATAAAGAAATTAAGTATATTGAACAAAATATATATATATTAACGAAGACTATTATCATCAAAAATAAATAATGTTCATCCTAAAATATTCGAGTTCAAATCGCTTTGTCTTTAAGGTGTGTGCATTGTCAAAAGACTAAAAGTATATATGAACATATACCACTTTGTAATCACATCAAGACTATAAAAAAAATATAAAGGCCTATAAATGTAGATGCCTATTATGTTATGAATTACTTGCACACTACCATGTCGAGGAAAATAAATTCTCAATGTAAAGGCCATGCACTTACTCCCTACAAAATTTCTCAACTTCATCAACTCTCCAACATAGCAGGCATGTGTCCCAGAACCTGACACCAAGTCAGCTACTCATAAAAGTACAAACACACCAAGAAATGTACAAAATATAATACGCAATAATATTAGCAGATTAAGCAAAAGCACTTGGGCTCCGTTCGGCATTGCTTCTCTACCCAGCTTTTGGAGAAGCTTCGCTGAACATCCTGCTTTTCCGTCTTTGCACCCAGCTTTTCCGTCGAATTTGGTCTTCAAACGCTACTTTTGGAGAAGCTGGAATTTCCAACTTCTCCCCAAACCAGCTTCTTCACCCAACCCTCCTTTTCAACAACAATCCCGAATGGAGCCTTACACCGTGACTCTTCATTTTTGATAATGTACCAATGATCAACATCTATTTGGACACAATATAAAGTACGGCCAAATGCATGGAAAACTTTAAAAAAAATCGGGCATACCCAAATCAGATACAAACCAACGTCCTATGCTCCCCCCCAATCCAGGTAACAGAGCCATAAGCTCCTGTATTCTCTCAAGTTACAAACAATAAAAAAACAATAAGCTCTTACCTTTGATTCAAGAAGCATGCCAAAATCAAAAAAAATCTACTCCATTGCAAAGACAACAAGATTAGACTTTTCCCATGCTTGTAATCATTCTGCACCTACCTCCGCAACTCACTGAAATAGCAATTTCCTAGAACATATATCACTAGAAACAACCATCAAGTCAAAATCATAACATAGACGACACAATGTTTGAAGCCCGACATGACAGATTAGTGCATGCCAAAACTAGTTCGATCTTATAATATATATTACATTATCAGAAGGAAATGATATCCAGGATTATGCTGACGGGAATATTGGTATTTCATTTTAAGTATTTGCTAGATACATCCTCAAAGCATTTTCCTTAATCAACTTTAAGTATAATGGCCATCAAAAGACTCAAGGGCCATTTAGATGCTTTAGATATTAATAACACATCACAAAAATGCCTGCAAAACAGATTATGCCTTCTGCAGTACTTTTCAGGGCAAACTGGTTAAGTTCTGGATAAGATCCAAATATAAATTCTGACAACTGAATAATTAAGAAAAAGCAGAAGACAGATAATAAACCCAGCACTCGGTACAACTGTCAGCGGATGGAAGAAGCAACAAGGTTTGAATCCCTAAACAATGCAAACTACAAAGAAGAAAAGGGTCAAACAAAAAAGGAACTGAGGCAGCAACAGGCATTTCCGGCTAGCAAGGTTCTTGGGAGCACATATTATAGAACTTGGTATTTTTGGTGGCATGGACATGGCAAATTTCAAAGATAATGTAAGATCTCCACATATATATGGCCCTTCTAAGTAGTAGCATCAGAGTGGGCCCTGGTTCATCTGGTCTTCTGGTTTAGGCAGGCTCTTCAGGCTTTGTAAATCTCAGCTGTTTTAATGGGATGGATAGGCAACAAAGGGAAAACAAGAGCATCAGAACCTAAATAAGGAGATTGGATAGGCTATGTTATCAAACTGTCAATAGACTAGTATGCACAGGTTGAATCAGAGAGAATTGCATGTTATGACATTAGACATGACACTACCGAAAGTAAAAGTATAGTCTGTCAGCACGTACCAATCACCAAATTTTAGTAACCATAGCTTTTGCGCCGGGAAACAGAGGTCTGGCCGGATAACCTGGTAAGAGAAGTCAGGGATGGTTACTGAAAAATCCCAAGAGTATTCATATACTACCGATCAAACAAAGAGTCATAAACATGCTTGGGGAAGGATAAAGTCTTGCATTGTTACCCATGAAGAGAACTGTCATGTTCAAATATTAAGCATGGTGTCTATAAAAAGTGCAATGCTCACTCATCTCAAAGCATTCCCCTGTAGTAGACGATAACCATGAACTGCAATGCAGATAAAAACAAAGGCATTCTTCTAAGGGAAGAAAAAGTTTTCACCCGTAGGGACCATCTCATCCTGATGAATAACCTCCGTAAGCACTGCTACTACCACCAATCTACAAATATATGAAGAATAGTTACTACTCATAAGCAGTGCAGTAAGCAAAGATGAACTTAACAGTTACAAGAGAACTTATAAATGACGAAGGGAACAAGGTTTAAAAACAGTTAAGTTGTCCAAAGAAATACCTGAGCACCATAAGTTCCATAGCTCTCACTGGGAGCTAGGTCACTGGAGCCATAACCACCAGAATAAGTATGCCCTCATCCATGCCTCTTGCTCTCTTTACTTTCATAACTCAAACTGTCTATTCCCTCAGTTGGCATAGGGAGATACGGCAAAACTGGCACTAATGGAGAAACAGGACCTTCCCTATCAAAAATGTTTGCTCTTAACCGTTTTGTTATTTGTACGAGGGCATCCTTTGCAACATCAAGGTCTCCGGAAATCTGATAATAAAAACTAAAAGACGCTCAATTTCTAAGTATCAACTAAAACAACTATGAACCAACAGATACAGAGTAATGATTATGAGAATCCTATCAAAACACCAATGGTTCATCACCTGGACCATCTCATCATCTTCAGATGCAACCTTCGGAAGGTTTTCCTTTGACAAGATACGAATGTTAGCTTTTTTCATCCTCCTCTCAGTTACAATGGATCCTCCTTTACCAATAAGGCAGCCAATACGCAAGGTAGGCACAAGTAAACGGGTTGTGAATGATAAATTCCAGAGTCTCTTTCAACCTTCTCGCTGCATCTCGGTTGCAACCTCAAAGCAGCTTCAATTGTAGGTGAAAATGCATCCTCAAAGAACTAATACAGCCAAGTTTTGTAACATTGTCACAATCCTAGCACAAGGAATAGAATAGATTTCTAGAGTTTTATGATCAAAAATTAAAAGCTGACCTCCTTGGCTGAGATTGTTATTAAGCAATCATCTCCATTGCTGCTTGAGCTATCAACATTGATGACTGCACGTGATTCCTGCCTGATCTGGTTGATTATTGCACGACCTTTGCCAATTACACCTCCAATATTAGCAGTTGGACAAACTATACGAAGAGAAAATTCCATTGATAATCTCTCGTCCCTTGGAGCAGAGTACAATGAGCGTGGCCATTCTCCAGTGTCACCTTTGTATCCTCCATAAGGATCCGCCAATGAAGGTATTGGTACAATTGGGGCACCAGAAGCTGGACCAAGAAGCTGGACCAAGAAGTGCACCACCGGCAGGATATGCATTTGACATGGCAGAAGCAAACAAGTGTTGAGATCGTGAAGGATTCTCATGAAGACGAGATGCAATTTGGTGCAAAGCCTTCTTCACAACCGCAGCTTCCCCAGATATCTAAAGCCAATAATAATAAAAACAATAATTAAAAACAATCTCAAGAATGAAAAGTTAAGTGCTGAATTTAACATTGTCAGAAATGTTGACAGGCCCTGACCATTAGAAAAAGATCTTGCACACCCTCCATATCAATGTATGGCAATGGCCTAAGCATCATATTAGAGGGGAGATTGGAACGTGAAATGAATCAGCATTTTCTAAAATTACCACATCAACTATCAGACGGTAAAATTACCTGTACAAGTTCATCCGTGGGAAAGGCACAAGATGGTAAATTATCCTTAAGAAAGCGAATCTGAGCACCAGTTTCAGTGCATATGTTCTGAACAATCTGTCCACCCTTTCCTATGATACATCCAATCTGATCAGAAGATACAAGAAGCCTAGCAGTAATTTTGTGGCTTTCCGATTCTTCATCACCATACAAATCTTCTGCAACAACTTTGTCATGCACCCGAAAAGGAGCATCTTGAGCAGGAGAAACAAAATTATCATCATCTTCAAGGGCATTTGTTTCATCCCGAGAGCTGTAGATAATAACCACACGCTCCTCAGAACCAGGAACTGTCTCACTAATTCTGATCTTGGATTTAGTGTCCACTCTTAATTGCTTCACAATCTCCCCTCCCTTTCCAATAATGCTTCCTATCTTTCTTACAGGGCATAAATACCGATAAACAGTATCTTCTGAATTAATAACAAATTGTTCCCTGTCATCGCCTACATTTCTCCTCTTATTTGTTCCATTCTCAGAATAGTCAAACTGAGAATGAGCCGCTTCCCATAACTATTTCTCTGACCAGCCATATTATTAGCAAAATAAATACCTGTTTCAACCACTCAACAAAAGCTCCAACTAAAGCTCACAAAATGAAAAATAAAGCTCCTCTTGATTGTTGGATTTACCATTTACTTCTTAGTTCTTAAAAATAGCAAAATGTATGTCTAGACTAGAGATTTAAATCTCGGTCGCAGTCGCGTTGCGGTTATTGCGTTTTCGGACATAACGGAGACTATTGCGGTCACTGCTGTGTCGCGGTCGTGAATTTTTTTAAATTTGCACAATTGATTGTAAAACATAATAATTATAAATATAAATATAAAAAATTAATTTTAATAATTTTTAGAATGCTTTCTAAGACTTATAAACTTTTATTAATATGATAACACAATTTTTAAGGGCTTAAAGTGACTAGATTGAGCAAAAAACTAAATATTTAATGGCTTAATTGAGATAAAATAGAAATTTAAAAGCTTAATCAAGAAGTTTTGAGAGTTTAAAGGATCAATTTGAAAACGGGTTGAAATATTAAGACTAAACTGAGAACTTTAAAAAGTTTAATGTCACGCCTTGTAATTTACCCATTTCCCCAAATATTTTACACCAATATGCTTTCTTCTTCCTCGCGCCTGCTTGGTAACCCCGAACCCATTATCTGCAACATTTTCCTTCTCCCCTTTTCATCTCCGGCCACCACCGTGATTGGTCTGAAAACGGGGATAGCGTCCCGCTATCGTAGCGACCGAACGCTATCTCGTTATTTCGCGTCCGCGACAGCCCGCTATCGTCGTGATTCCGTTACCCACCGTGATTTACTCCGATTGCGGTTTCGGACGGCGGCGCGACCGCAATTTCGCGGCCGCTATCGCGTTAGCGGAGCGCTATTTAAATCCCTGGTCCAGACACGGATGAAAGAAAGCAAATTTTAAAAGAATTCAAAATTTCACATTTCTAAACACCGAATATCAAATGCATGGAAGTGAAAACTATTTACAAGAAAAAAGAATTATGTTTGAATAAATACTAGAATTCAGCCATTTGCATGACATCTTACTTTTTTCATAAATTTCAAGAAAGTGAAGCAAATAGCAAAACTATATTGCAAAACAATGCAGATAAATCGTTAACCTCCCACCTCCATACAACTACACAATCATAGGTAAAGTACTAAATACAACTTTGACACACAAATTTGTATTCTATAACGAACTAAAATCTATTTCTAGTCACCTATCCAAAAGTAACATACAACATAAATTAAGGAGAATAGCAGGAAAGCAACCTAATAAAAACCCAAAACTTCAAACAGAATACATATAAATAATCTTCTAAAATTAACCAAAAGAATTGGAATCGAGAAAATTAAAAACAATACTCTCTCCCTCTCTCTCCAAATGCAATAACTTCATCCCAGAAAAGGATCCATATATTCACCCTAGAATGCAATCAGAGAGAATATAAACAACAGCAGAAAACGTAGATCTGATAAAAAGATTCTAGAGATAAAAAAAATAATAAATTGAAAAGAGAAATCAACATGCTATAGTGTAAATAAAGGGAAATAATAATAGGCAAAATATGGGGGTTTTACCCGATAAACGAAACCGATTCTCAGAGAAGATGGTGTGAGATCAGAAAAATGGAGGGAAAAGGAAGGAAATCGTCGATTCGCCTTAGCGTCTCCTCTAGTTCTCATTTTAGGGTTTGGTTAGACCACTTTTAGTCCTCTTTTATTATGTATGTCCTTTATGATTTCATTTTACTTGCTTAAAATATTTTATTAAATAGTCAAAACAAAGGGTAAACTATACAGATGTTCCTTTTTGTTCTCGGTTTGTTCACTTTTGATAACTGATTTTAAAAAAGTAATATTTTGGTCACTTAATTTTTGAGGTTATAATATTTTGATCAATCGGCCGTTAATTTCCGTTAGACTGTTGATGTGGCACATTCACAAAAATAATTAATTTTTAATTTAGACCCTAAACTTTTAAAAGTTTGTTTTTTTTGTTTTTTACACATTTTCAAATAAAAATCTAAAATCAATTTATCCTTCCAAAATTTTTCTTCTTTACTCTAATTTTCTCCTTAATATTGTCGATGATGTCATTAACCGTTACCGCCGCCAAGGCGCCAACCTCTTTTCCAAACCACAACTCTCTTGTCGATACTAAAATGACATGATCCACTACCCAGATCTAGAGAGATGGTTAGGTATTTTTTAATTTTTATTAGAGAACATTCTATAGCTTCCAGATCATTTTCGTTCTTTTTTAGATGTCCATATAAGTTTATGATTTGTTTAAGCCTTTGTTGGTGTTTCTTTTAACTTTTATTCTCTACCTTAACCCTTTCCTTGATGATGTTGTTGTCGTCGTTATCCGTTATCGCTGCCAATCTCTTTTCCGAACCACAACCCTCGTGTTGATGCCAAAATGGCACGGTCCACTACTCAGATCTTGAGAGATGGTTAGTTATTTTTTAATTTCTATTTGAGAGCATTCTATAGCTTTAAGATTGTTTTTTCTTTCTTTCTTGATATCCATATAAGTTCATGATTGTTTAAGCTCTTATTGGCGTTTTCTAATTTCTCTTCTCTACACTAATCCTTTTCTCGATGTTGTCGTTATTCGTTGATTGTTGTCGCTGCCAACCTCTTTTTCAAATTACAACCCTCTTGTCGATACCATAATAACATAGTCCACTACTTAGATCTGGAGAGATGATTAGCTGTTTTTAAGTTCTATTAGAGAACATTTTATAGTTTTAAGATCGTTTTTTTTTTTCTTTTTTGATGTCTGTATAAGTTCATGGCTGTTTATTTTGCACTCCAAGAACAAAAATTTCAACATAATTTAAGCTTTTGTTTTTCCAAAAAATTCCCATGAACAACCCCAACCACCCCTCTTCATCTCAAAATCAATTAGAGGCGACTGGCCTTTATGACCAACAACCACATTAAACTCGGTGGCTAAATACCTCAACCCACATGCTTTTGGTCCAGGGCTTGATTCCCCTTACTTGCAAAGTTTGGGACGTCAGCTGATCAAAGTATTAAAAAACGTTTCATACTTTTTTTTATTAAATAGAAATATTATATTCTCATACTGAAATTCGAATTTAGGACAATATGAATATTCTTATCTACTAGGCCAATTAATAGATTTTAGTAGCGTTCCATACTTTTATCGCTCCCAGTTGAAGATAAGCCCGAAACCAACAAAAAATCCAACTAATTTTACTAGGGAAAAAATGTCAAATTTGAAGAATAAGCAGAACTAAGAAATTCCAGAGTAAATTTAAGGGAAAACTACATATTTCGTACTTCAATCATGCTCGCGTTATTATTTTAGTACCCAACTATTATTTTTTAGTAAAATAATACCTAATGTTTTGTTTTGTTTTTGTAGCCGATTGTTAAAAACTTACGGAGATGATGACGTGGCTTGGTATAATAACAATTTTAGTCCAAAACACTTATATATATTATCAATTTAGTCCAAAATTCATCAATTTAAAACATCATCTTAATTTTGATAGAATTTTGTCTCATCCCTTTCCCACCCATCGTATTCTTGTCGGTATCCTGATCGTAGAGTTTGGGTCCTCCAATGAACCCCGCATTAACTCCCCATTAACCCCCATATACTAAAGTTTTGATTGTCCATAGCGTGTTTTTTAAACTCCAAAACCCAAAAAAGTTTTTGACTGGAAGAAGAAAAATAAGGAATTTACAATTTTAATCCAAAAATTAAAATAATATTTAAATTGCTAGAATTTTAGACCAAATTTATAAATTGTATAAATTTTTGGCCTAAAACTATTATTAACTCAAGCCACGTCATTATTTTCATTAATTTTAAATGGTAGAAGTACCAAAACAGAATAAAAACGTAACGTTAAGCACTATTTTACTAAAAATAATAGTTGAGTGCTAAAACAGTAATCCGGGTATAGTTAGGTTAGTAAATATGTAGTTTTCACTAAAAATAAAGACAACCTTGTATCTTTTTCTCTCTAATATGCAAAATTAAAAAAACAAACAGAGAAACACTGGGGGAAATGGCAGAGAAAAGAACAAGATCAAAACTTTCAGCTCCTACACGTCCATCAATAACTCTACCGCCGAAACCGCCCATGGATGGCTTATTTCAAGTGGTTCAGGGCTGAGTCCAGGGCCTATGACACTGGTTTCAGCTTTTTTTTCGACCTTGACTCAACAGAACGGCCTTTTTCTCAGCTTTTAGCTTCAGCAATGGCTTCACCTGGAGCTAGACTACCTTACAATTCAATGGATGGTTCATTTATGGATGGGGGTTTTAAATATGGAGGTGAAAAAAGCACTGGGTTTAAACAGAATAGACCTTTGAATTTCGAGTCTCCTTCGTTCTTGCTTTTAAAGGAACAGAAAAATCTTATGTTAAGGTAACTGTTTTGGGTGATTATAGTCTCTTGGATTTCAGTGTAGTTTTTCCAGTTATTGTGATTGCTTACTTAATACTTAATAGCTTTTGGCCTCTAAATGATAGCATCATTTTTGTCTTTGTTTTCTGGGGGAAGGATCCGTACCTTACTCGGACTCCGTTGAGTGTGTTGCATGTGTATACGTATCTGATGGGTGTTTTCAGTTTTTTTTTTCTAAGTTTTTTTCTTAGTGTGCCATGTACCTGTATCTATATTCGAATGTGTGCCGATACGGTTACCATTTAACCCATTAAATTGGGAGTTGTTTTTACTAACTCATTGATCTGTTGAGCATAGTGATCTATGTTTGGCATGGATGTGTAGCTTATGCATATATTTGGTTTTCTTCATTTATGATTAACTCTCATGGCCTGCATCAAGACTCAAATTTTGGCCTAGAATGAATGAGATTTTGAGCAGTTGAAAATGTTCCTGGGGATGTTAGTTTTGAATCTTAGATTGATATGTTGAAACTTGTTGCTGGTGAAACAAGAGTACCAGGATTTTTTCATCACTCGCGAGTATTCTTACATGGAAAGTATTGTCCTCTTATTCTATGATGTTGATCGAACTTTGGTTCCATGATTTTTGTAGAGTCCTTTTGGAATATCTCAGCAGCAAGCATCGACACAGGTCACAGCTCAGGCTGCCCTAGCATAATCCCAAGTTTGTCCACAAACCGAATATCAAACATTGTTGGTATAAGCTCCTTCGGAGTCATTGATCCGTCATCGATCCTTCACTCCTGAAGAAACTTCACAGTTGATGTCTTATTCAGCCTCGGAGCCTCAAAGTTCTGCAGTGGAATACTCGAAAGCTTCTCAATCTGATCGGAAGAACCAACTCTCCGTTGTGGTGCATAAGTCTGCCGAAGATGGCTACAACTGGCGTAAGTACAGGCAGAAGCCTATTAAAGGCTGTGAATATCCTCGAAGCTACTATAAGTGTACGCATTCAAATTGCCCTGTCAAAAAGAAGGTTGAACGATCTGCCGATGGCCATATAACCGAAATTATATACAAAGGTGCACACAATCATGATAAGCCTCAGCCAAATAAACAAGCAAAGGGTGGTAGTGATGGAGATGCAAATTCACAGGCAAATCTTGAATTCGGTTCTCCAGGTGCAGCTTTAAATTCGAACAAGTAAACTGAAACTATGATGTCTCATTCAATACCGGGAGAAAATGGTAAATCTACTCAAGCTGCGGAATTACCTGGATTGAGTGACAGTGAGGAAGAATGTGATGAAGAGAGTCGAGAAGCAAGAGGTGACGATGAACCAAATCCGAAATGACAGTAAGTTTCAACTAATTTGATCGTACATGTTTATATTTCTTTAATATTTATAAATTTTGAGGGTGTATGGCTTTTGAATGCAGTAATACTGCGGTAGAAGCCTCAATATTGTTGTCAAACAAGACAGCCACGGAACCGAAAATTGTTGTGCAAACAAGAAGTGAGGTTGACCCTTTAGATGACGGCTATAGGTGGCGCAAATATGGACAGAAATTGGTCTAACGGAACCCTCATCCAAGGTGCAGTGGACTATATATACACACACATATATATACCTACATGCATAAATGTGTGTTACAGTCCAGTTTTGTGTCAGATACGAATGTGTTGGATACTAATGATGTTTAAGCAGTTGTGTTGAAGTTTGAGTGATTTACAGTGGTAAATTGACTGTGTGATATATCTAGAATTGATTGCCAAGAGCATTATATAATCTGAATTTCTTGGAGCATTTCAATTCTATGCTTATACCGGTAGGTTTCTAATCATGTGACTCATCTTTTTTGTGTCTAGATCTATGTTGCCTAGAGGTGTTCATGGTAGGTTAACCGTACCGTTTAGCCTAAACGGTCGGTTAACCGTTATAGCGGTTGTTGAATTTTGCTAACCGTAACTTAACCATTCAAAAACGGTTAACCGTTAACAGTTAACCGTTAAGATGCAGTTAACCGACAGTTCGGTTATAGGTTAACATGTAACCTATTACAATTTTTTCCCACACGTTCACTATTTTTTTAGAGAATAATATAATTATCTTTTCTATAAATATTATATTAAAATATTCATAAAAACACTTAAATAAAGATATTCTAATCACTTACGCCATAATTTAAAAAATACTTTCATACTATAAAGTTTCAACGCAAGACAAAACACACAAGCTTCATAATATTTTAAAGTTTAAAGTTTAAAAAGTCTGCAACACATAACAATAACATTGTAGCAATACACCATCAAAGTTCAAGACATAAAAGGGTGAATTGAGTTTGATAACTTTAGAATTAGGGTTTAGAATTAAAAAAAAAAGTGTGTATATTTGTATATGTGAGTTAATTTTTTTTAAGTTATTTTATATTATATATATAAAAATAATTTAATAACGGTTAACCTAACTATTAATTATCATTTTTAACGGTTCGGTTAACCGAAACCGTTTAACTTTAACGGCTCGGTTAATTAACCTGTAAAATATAACGGTTACGGTTAATTATGCACACCCCTAATGTTGCCCCCGACTCTTTATTTTTCTTAGAGTACCTGGATCCAACACCCTTATCTAACACATATCCGAACATGGGAACGCTTCATAAACAGAAAAACTTATTTTAAGCAGACACCTGCTGAACACATACTTGTATCCCACACCTATATTTGAGTCTGAGTAACTTAGGACTTGGGAGATAAGAGACCTTTAAGTGCAGTTTTTTATGGAAAACTTTTCTTGATTGTCTACTATTAGTAGAGATTGGTTCAATTTTCTGCTTGACTGGCTACCTAGAACTCTAATTTTGCTTGGTTTGTGCATATCGGCTGAACTTTGTTTAAAATGATAAACTTACAATAGGAAAAATAATTGTATTAATTATATGTTCAAGTCAACCACCAATTATCTAGACTATAGTTTTGGATTTGACCTGTGAAAGCCGGACTATGATCTCATATTGGAGAAGCAACGGTGTCCTTATCATATTCGTCTCGCCGTTTTGCTAGTTAATTGATTTGATAAACTTGCAGATTAGTAGCAAATTAGCAATACTATTATCTTGTTGCAGATACATGTGGGGTCGTTGCTTAATGTTATATATTTATTTTGATATAACAAAGTGAAAAATGTGTTTTAGACTTAAACAAATATTGTAAAAACAATTCAAAGTTCATTTAATTTGAAAAATATATTTAAAAGCTTTTAAAAGTGTTTTTGACTAAAATAAATATTTTCAAGTAATTAAAAGTCTCCAACGACTAGTTTTTCATTCCACAATATAAATACAAGCCAAAGACAATTGAAGAAGAAGGGGATTGACATTCAAGCCCAAAGTTCAAGAGAGAAGAGTTTTAATGTGCTTATTTTTTTAATCTCTTGTAAATTCTTTAGTTCAATCACACTGAGCCAAAATGTGTAAACACCCCCTAAAGAGGTATTTTGTTTACAAATGTCAGACCTCATTGTTGAGGGATGGGTTCTAGTTGATCCTTATAAAAACTAGGGAGAGAGTTCTATCTTAGCCCGTGAAAAGATAGGGATGTAAGGTTACCACTTGAACCTGTAAAAAGGGAAGAATTCATTATTAGTGAATTGGGAAATCCTTAGTGTGGAAGCTAAGATAGTGGATGTAGACCTTGGTTAGAAAGTTGAACCACTCTAAAATCGAATGTGTCAAAATATCCATTTTTCGGGTTTTGTTTTCCTAATTTCAAAAGAAACCTCTACTCCCTTCATCGGCGTTAATTTTGGTTAAAGACATCGAGCCTTTCAATTGGTATTAGAGAAAGGCCTCTTTCATCAGATTAACATCCTAAGAGTCGATATTCGAAGAGCTCAAGTCATTTTTATATCAACCGGAGTTCATGACACAATCCATTGATAGGCCACATTTCTTCTATGGGACCAACTACTCCTATTAAAAGAATAGGATGGTGTATTTCATGAAAGCCAATGGTTATCGTCTTTGGGATATTGTTCTTGATGACCCATTCGTTCCACAAAGAAGCAAGGCGGAATAAAAGCGTGGATGATTGCAAGAAGATGAAGCCAAATGCGAAGGCCTTACACATTCTCTTTTGTGCACTTGGCCTGGAAGAATATGCTAAAGTCTCTTCTTGTGGGAGTGTCAAGGACATTTGGGACAAGCTTGAAGTCACTTATGAAGGAACCAATGAAGTGAAGGAGACCAAGATTGGTCTTCTCAACCTTGTGTACGAGAACTTCAAAATGGAATCGGATGAAGACGTCATCAATATGTTTGATAGATTCTCCGTCATCGTCAATGGGCTTAAAAGCTATGGAGAAATTATTCCGAAAGATAAGCTTGTTCGAAAACTTATCGATTCTCTTCTCGAGTCATGTGACTCAAAGAAGACCGCCATCATCGAAGCCAAGGATCTCAAGACCTTAAAGCTTGATGCTTTCTTGGGGTCTCTTCCAACTCATGAAATTATGAAGAAATGACAAGAAGAAGAGAAAAAAGAAGATAGGGAAGAAGAAGATAATAGAGCAAGATATTGACGTGAATGTTGTTACTCTCAAATCCTCCACAAGCCAACAAGAAGATTCAAGTGGAGAGGATAGTGAAGAAGAAGAGATCGCCAAGCTCTTCAAGGAGTTCACCCGATTCATAAAGTGTCATATGGAAGAACCAAGGCATGAATCGAGATTAAAAATGAAGGATCTCATCATATGCTTCGAGTTTAAGAAGACGGGGCACACCAAGTATGATTGTCCTCGTTTCAACAAGAAGTGATCAAGCCATAAGAAGAAGGCATTTGTTGTTACATAGAGCGATGAAGAGGACTCTACCGATGACGAAGTAGCTCATCTTTGTCTCATGGCCATCGAAGAAGATTCAAGGTTAACTTCTAATTCAATTTCATATTCTTTTGATGAATTACAAGATGCATATGATGAGTTGGTTTTAGAATTTAAAAATCACATTTTAAAAAATAAGAAATTGGTTTCAAATTTGAAAATTCAAAATAATTTGATTTCTAAAACTAAGGATGGACTTGAAGCAAAACTCAATGACCTTAAACAAAAGAATGTTAATTTACAAAATTTGTTTCAACAAGTCAAAAAAGATCATCAAAAGGAGTTGGATGATCTTAAGAAAGACAAAGTTTTGATTTACAAGAATTTTAGAAAAATAAAAATTTTGTTAAATCAAACTTTTATTTTAGACAATCTAGTTCTCCTAAATTTGTAAATGGTAAAATTATTAAAAACATTTGGGTTCTAAAATGACTCATTGTTTCAAAGAAAATGATGAAATTGAAAAATGGATTCCTAAGGGGACTAAAATTTTTTATACTAACGCCTTTGGATCCAAAGCAATTTGGATACCAAAAATAACTTGATTGTCTTTTGTAGGTGTGCTTGAGACATTGTTGAACAAAGTCAAGCCTTTAAAGCTCCTGCCACACAAAGGAGTAAGGACACTTAGAGAATGAAGGCTTAACATCCTACCTTGATTCAAGTAGTAAATTTATTTCATGCAATTTGCTTGATCATATGTTTTCATGTCTAAATTTCTTGTTGATCTAAGCATACTTGTATGATTCCTTGTTGTGCAAAATTGCATATAGTTAGGGGGAGTCTCAATTGCATTAGTTACATGTTTTTGGCCTTGTATGCTCATATCTATATTTATGGCCATTAACTTGTAATGTTTGGTTGAATTTTGTGAAATTCATTTTTTTGTATGTGTTAAATGTCATCTTTTGAGAAGCATGTGTAGCAAAATGATCAAAATGCATATCGAAGACTTATAGAGCTTTTGTATGAACTTTTAATTAAGTTGTAAGGTCTATAAAGTTTCTTTTTGCTGCATTTTTCACCATAATAGTGCCTTGGGTATCGGTACAGCCCATATCGTACCGATACGCCCTTCAATCGTACTGGTACGCATCCTTTTTGCCATGCCTTGTGTGCTTATTTGATTATTTCATATATGTCATGTTTAAATTGGATTTTTTTATTTATTTGATTTATTTGAAATTCAATATATTTCTCTTGAATTGTTGGACTAACAATTTACTTCATGCTTGATTAAGGGGGGCCATTTTTTTTTAATTTTTTTAAAAAAAATCTTCTTGGTCTTTTCTCCAATGTTATTTTACAACAACACTTGATATTTCCTATCAATTGGTACTAATTTTTCCAACAATTGGTGTTCTTAAACTTAAACGTGATTTCAAACTTGGTTTTGAAACTATTTTTGATATAACAAAAAGGGGAGAGATAGGTTTGAAAAATTCAATTTCAAAAAGAAAAGGGGGAGCTTTAATATTTTCTAAAAATATTTTTCTTTTCTAAAATTATATTTCTAAGGGGAAATTTTCACAAAAAATCAAGTTATTTCGTTATATCAAAAAAGGGAGATTGTTGAAACATTAATTTTGATATAACTTAAAGAAAAATATTTTTGGACGTAATCTAATTTGCAAAAATATTTCAAAAGTCCAATAACTTGAAAAATATGTTTAAAATATTTTCAAGGGATTTTTGACATGTTTGAAATGATTTTAAATAGCCAAAGTGTCAAAAATTGGTCCTAAGTATCGATACGGTTTGACCCGTACCGATACTTAGAGGACCTCAAGTCTATACGGTTCTAAGAGTACTGATACGACCCTTTGTCCCCGAGTTTTAAAAATCCAGTAGCCATTTGGCGTACCGATACAGCCTCAACCGTATCGATACCCGAGAGTGCGTATCGATACGCTTGTACAACATACCGATACCCTTGTGTTTTAAATGCTCCAACTGCTAGTTTTCTGAAGAATAGGTACCAATGCGGGTCCTCGGTGCTGATACCGAGGAGTCTAGAACTGTATTTATTGCGGGAAATAAAAGCTCCAACGACTCCAAACAACCCCCAACGGCTAGTAACGACCATGAAGTTGTTAAAAGGGTTTAAAAACACCTCCAAGCATATATGGAACACTAAGAAACAACTTGCCAACATTCAATGTATAGAGAAAATGTTTTGAGCTTTAATTGTCAATTTTTTGTAGAACATACTTGTGAGCTTAATTATCATATATACTCAAGTGTTAGGTTTTGGGTGAGTACTTAGAATTGCAAACAAATTGGCCTTGTGAAGTTTTCCTAGTTTGCTTTTTGTATTTCTCTTGTAAGAGAGTGTTTTCTCAAAGCTTTGGGTATAAGGTTTGAGGTTATAAAGGTTTCCTCTTGAGCTTAGAAAAGGGGAAGAAATTTATAGTGAATTTGGGAAAATCCTTAGTAGGAAGCTAAGGTAGTGGATGTAGAGCTTGGTTAGAAGCTCGAACCACTATAAATTCGTGTCTATTTTTAAATTCCCTTTGCTTCCACTACAAACACTCAAAATCCAATTCACCCATTTTGGCTACTCGGTTGATCGTACGAACCTCCTTACAATTGGTATTAGAGCGGAACTGAAATTGACAGTGTAACAACCATTGAGAAGATCTTAGGAGTGCTCGATCCATTTCTACATTCAACCGACCTTGAAGAGCTAATTTGTTCGACATCAAGCTCAAGAATTCAAAGATGAACCACCAATCCTCCTCTCAATTGCAATGGTGGCATGCTCACACATTAAAGATGGGTAACCTCTAAGCTTAATCTTTTCGATTATATATTTGGTTGCTTATTTTTAATGATTTTTGAATGTTTATGCAATTTTGAGTGTTAAAATCTTTTTAGTGCATAACATTCTTTGAGGCATTGTGCATATGAGTTATAAATATGTTTTATTCATTTTAATGCATACAGTTTTTCTAAAAAGTCTTGAATAAATTGAAATTCATGGTTTTAAAACTTGATCATTTTTATTGAAATTCAATCATTTTCTTAAGTGTCAATGTTTTGAGCTAAAATTTAAAATGGAATGTATTTATTAAGGGGGGGTTTGTTTTCAAAAGAATTTACTTACTTTCTATTGTTATTTTGAACCTTAAATGATTTTAAATTATTTTTTATATAACAAAAAGAGGGAGAGATAAGTTTGAAAATTTTAATTTCAAAAAGAAAAGGGGAGCTTTATATATTTTTCTAAAATATTCTCTTTTTCTAAAATTATTTTTCTAAGGGGAGCATTTAAAAAATAATTTTTCAAATGGTTTTGTTAGGAGATTGTTGAGATATTTATTTTGATATAACAAAGTTAAAAATGTTTTTTGGACTTGAATAAATATTGTAAAAACAATTCAAAGTTCATTTAATTTAAAAAATATGTTTGAAAGCTTTTAAAAGTGTTTTTGACTCAAACAAATATTTTCAAGTAATTTAAAAGTTCCCAACAGCTAGTTTTCCAGCAGCTAATTTTCCAACGGCTAGTTATTCATTCCACACTATAAATACAAGCCAAAGACACTTGAAGAAGAAGAGGATGAGCATCCAAGCCTAAAGTTCAAGACCTCATTGTTGAGGGATAGATTCTAGTTGATACTTATAAAAACTAAGGTGGGAAATCCTTAGTGTGGATTCTAAGGTAGCGGATGTAGAGCTTGGTTAGAAGGTCGAACTACTCTAAAATCGAATGTGTCAAAATGTCTATTTTCTTTTTCAGCTTTTGTTTTCCCAATTTTAAAAGAACCTCTACACTCTTTATCGGCGCTAATTTCAGTTGAAAACATCAAGCCTTTCACTTAATCCATTTATTTGTTTGTATTTATACAACAACTTTTGGGATTGTTTGTTTCTGATGCATCTACAATATCCTTACAGGAGCTATTACAAATGCACGAATGCCGGATGCAATGTCAGGAAGCATGGGGAAAGAGTGTCGACCGATCCCAAAGCTGTCATAACAACTACGAGGGAAAACATAATCATGACGTTCCAGCAGCTAGAAACAACTGCCACAACACAGTCAACATCAGTTTATCAAAGGCAAAACAACAAAAGGTGGTGGCCGAGAATGACAACCATTCTTTGCTTAAAGAGTGTAATCCCCAACCTGCTAAAATATGGAAAAGCAGCAGTTTTAAGCAATGGATTTAATATTTGCTCGTCCGGGCCGGATAACAAGGTATGAAAAACGAGTAAGCATACGAGAGAGAGAGACGAATAAATGCGGGTAAAATTGAGTTTTGCATGTTGGAATTTATAACTAATGTTGTAGATTAAATTAGAGGTTATTCAAATTGCAGGGTTGTTTGCTGCTGATTTATGCTTTTGTTCAGTTAATAACAATAAGCAATTGATTTGGATTGGGCTACTGCTAGTGCTAGACTCGAAGGTAAATCCCCCCTTGCCCTTGTTATGAGGCTTGCATTTGTTTATTCAATTTGGAAAGAAAGAAATAGGAATGGGAGTTGGATTTGATATGAAGGGCAAACCAATTCAAGAAACAAATGGTCCCTTTATATGTCAATGGACCTTTATGGCAATACATCTGTTCTACACTTTAGTTTTTGGACATTATCCACTCGCAGTGTTTGTTTTCACCCATGTTTCCATCCTTCAATCAAATCAAAAAATATTGAACACAAACCTGACTTAATCCGACTGATTATTGATTTAATAATAACTAAATATAAGTTAAGTCTTAATTTAATTGACATTGATTTGAAGAGATTACAACTAGTCAATTATAATGTAAAAAAGGTTAAAAGTTAATACAAATTTATTTTATTTTAACTTGTAAAATAATTAAAAAAAACTGTATTTCCAAAAATATAATAGAAAACACGATCCAAATACAATTTAGGGTTTTTAATGAGATTTGAATCAATTCAATCAAATGTTTTAAATTTAAAGCTTAATTTTTCCGTTGCTGTTTTTGGGTACCCAGGCTGGAAGGTTAGCATTCAAATTTCAAAGTTAAGAAAATAAAACCGAGAAAAAGAAAACAAAGGAAACAAAGAACAAATCACATGATTACTCAAGATATAAGATATCTGGAAGAAAAGACAATCAAACGCTACCGATTAATTCCTTTTAAACTAAATATTCGATTAAAATAAAACAATTTTAATTTTAACAAAATCAAGGAATGAATGAAAAGAGAAGAAATATAGGGCAATACCCTCGCTCTAACTACTAGAACTCAAGTAGCAAAGCGGCCATGGAATCCCCCACCAAGAAGAACAAATGGTGTTGATATGCGCCAATCGCACTAACGTGCGCCACAACCTCTCTCCGTGGAATACCACGCCACCCCTTGTTTCACGGGGGAAGCGCTCGGCCTTTGGCGTCCCCTTTCCTCTTTTCACCCCCTTCCTCTTTTATAGCCATTCCTCGTATCCTTTCAAACCCTAACTTTGCCTTTTTCCTTCCGCCATCGATTTTTTTCCTAATTGACGTTTCTATCCTTTTTAGGCTTTTAGCCTCCGAAGTATACACATTTTCCGTTTTGAAAAAAAAAAAGGCGTAAGAAAAACACAATTCGAAAAAATATTTTTTAATTGAATTGAATAGTAATTTTATAAATTTAACTCGATTTGAAAGTATTTTAATTAAAATTTGAGTTATAAAGTAAAATTTTAAATTACTCAAAACTTTTAGTAATTAGTGAATCAATTTTAAGTTCGAACTGGGTCCTTGAGCTCTGCCTGATATATGTATATCACATATGAAAATTATATGAAGAAATGTATATGTGTATGAAGAAATATATATATATATCGTATATGGTGTTATAAAGCCGTTTATATTAGAATCAGTTAGTACCATAACATGATAAATGTTTATAATTAAATTTGAACAGAAATCCGAACAACTCGACTTGACTCAAATTTTATAAACTCGACTCAAATAAAAAAAAGTTCAAATAAAATGTAAATTATAAAATATGACTCTTCAACTCGGCTAACTCGAAATTTTTCGACTCGATGCTATCATATTCTTACCCTATTTCAGATTATCATTTCTAATATGATCATCATATTTTATGGTGTTATTGGTTACCCTTGATATCGTGTGTTTGAAGCAGCCTGTGTGGCTTGCCAGGTGCATTGAGCCAACATAACTCCCAATGGAACGACTTGGATTCAGCTACACTCTTTAAAACATCAGAAGGGTATCTCATATCTATCACTCGATATGCTCCTTCCAATTCAATTGAGTTATTTGAGAATTGAGATAGTACATGTCCAACGTACGTTAGCCTTTAAACCATGGAACTAACATCCTCACCTGCATATAGTAAAGATACAATCATATTATCATTTGAATTTCAATTATTGATTTTAAATATTTATTTTCAAATTTTTTAATTTATCTCTCTTTTTGTTGGTATGTAATTTGTATAAGGTTCTTCCTATATAAATCCTTCAAATGTGTTCAATAAACATCATTCATTCACCTTTTATATTGTTCCTTTATGGTAATCAAATTCTAACGTTCTCACGAAAAATATCAAATTTTTATGCTCCATAAATGGTCTATTTCATTGTAAGCGCAGACAACTCAACACCCACAACTACTATTTTCCAATTCAATCCCCTAATCTAGCTACCAATAAAAACTCACTAGTAACCAAAACTTCATCATTTGAAAAAATTCAAATTACAATGTTAATGCATGACGACAATCTATTTGATTACCTTGATAGTATGACAACTACACCATCTACAACACTCACCGGTGAAAATCAAACCACTCCAAACTCAGCTACCATCAAATCTAGTGAATAGAAATTTGAATGTGTGATGATATGAAATGCCCTTGCTCGTTGATCCTTCGCTTGTGAATAGAGACAACTTTCACAAACGATGGACGATTGACGTGAAAAAAAAAACTTTTTTTGAATCGTTTCTACTTAGAAAAAGGAGAGGAATTTTTGCTCGTAATGAGTATTGAACCCACAACTTAAGGGCAAAGAGAAGAGTGTCAATCGGATTACTTGCCACCACATCAAATTAAGGTGACGACGTGAAGGAAACTTAAGATTTTCGTCAAGTAAAACAAATAACGGACTCTAAATGGGCGAATTTGAAGGGGAAAGAAAGGAAATGCAAGAGTAACATATTAGGGGAGAAGAGCTCTAAATAAGGTGAATTTGAAGGTAATGGTAATATCAATGTTTTAATTTTAATTTTTGGTGCCAACAAGTAACCTTAAGGCGTTGACAAAATTATTTTACTTTTTCAACATTTTATAACTAATAGTATGAAATTTCAGTGGCAAGGAGTTTAATTGATTTTCTTGAATTTTGAAAAAATTAATGTACACATATTGATTTTTACAAAAAAAAAATCTACATCTGGAATTCAGTTTTCTTTGTTCTCATTTATTTATTAAATTAAAGATTTATGATGGGTTTTCAATCCTACTTTTTTTTTACAAATCTTAATTTCAACCCTAATCCTACTTAGAGAAGAGGTGAAAGGGTTCTAATGGAAGAAAGAGGAGTATTCTTAGTGAGTTTATAACCCATAACTTAAGAGAATACGAGAAAACAAAGATAGCAGCTTAACCAATCGGCTATTATCATTCAACAACAAAAGCAAAAGATATATTTTTTCTTTTTACAAAATAAATTCCGGAAAGAAGATAATATTTCACCATCAATATCAATATAATCCAACATTTTACTGTTATTAATCTCTGTCAACTGTCTGATTTAAACAAAAGGACCCATTAATAAAAGTACGCCGCAGCAAAGGGAATTAGAAAGAACAAAATCCTAACGCTAAAAGCATTCGAAGGAGGGGAACCATTTTTGACCGGACCCGGTGCCGGAGAAACTCGATGAACTTCGACATCGACAGCAACTTTCATCCCATGGTAGCAGTAGCCTCCGCTGCTGAGGAAGTAATACGGCCTTGCCTCCGTCAGCTCAACCACATCGCGGCCACCGCGAGTGACGTTTTTTACGAAACCTCGATCATTGCAGTTGTCGTAGCTGGTCTCGTTCACTTCAAGAACATTGAAGTAGTGCTTGTCGAAGTTGAAAACTTCAATAAAAAAGAAACAAAAGTTGCGAATTTATGTTATCAAATGAAATAAGGTGAAAATATAAACAAATAATAAAGAAAGGAGACAACATACGAAGCCAGTCACCGACATAGAATCGCTCATGGTCGGACCATTCGGAGTAATTGACGTTAGGGTTCCAACCTTGCTTGTATCCAACACGATGCAAAGTCGCCATGGATGATTCAATGGAAACCATGAAAATAGACATCAACACAAGTCTAACAAAGAATCTGTTTTCAACTCCCATGACTCCTTGAGATTTTCTTCTCAGATAACTCTCTATGAAAATTGTCAAGAAAAAAAAAACTTAAAATACTGCTAAAGGGTTGAAGAAACCTCGTACAGAGTTTTGTCTTTCACAGTTCAGCAATGGCTGCGGAAACAGTCCAATGTAAAATATATTACTGCTGTGGTTGTTGGAGAAATCAAATGATGAGTTGGAAGAATAACTACTGAAGATGAATTAGTAACGTATTAAGTTGACAGTGCTAAAGCTACATGGTGGATGTTCAATTTGAAAACATTTCACTCTCCACATGTAGCCAAAGGAGGAGGATGTTTGGCATGCATTGGCTGTTATGGTTATGTTTGCACACAGAGTGATGGGAATATTGAGGACAGTTGCAAAATGAGGAGTGATGAACTGTTTATTTTCTCTGTTTAAAATATAAATATGAATATTTTCAAACAAAATTGATATGTACTTGTTAAGGGTCAGTTATCAAAATAGGATAAAAGTATAATGTTAGTGAGTAAAATACATATTTTAAAAATTAAGTGATCAAAACAGAAATTCGATAATAATCGGATAACTAAATAGGTTGTTTATTCAAAAAAATCTATTCCCTTAAAACACCGAAAGATCACCCTAAATGGACACGAGATGGAACGCAGGCCATAAATCTATAAAGCCAAGCCCAAAAAGATTATATCCAACCGAGATTTAACAAAACCAAAGAAAAAAAACCTTAGCCAGAAGAAAACATGGATACCTTTCAGCTTATCAAAATCCCTTTGGAAAAAAGGAGTTGAAAAGAAGAACTCCAAGAATATTTTTTTATGTCAAAGTCTACATTGCGAAACCCAATCTTCATGCAAAATTCCCACCATTTTCCCATCTCTAAACCCTTGCGAAACCCCATGTCCATACCTCTTAAATCCCCTTCATGGTCCTCCACAAGAAGACTCTTTGAACAAAAACTCCAAGACCTCCATAAATGCAACAATTTAAGCCATGTTAAACAACTCCAAGCCCAGATAATCAAACAGAATCTTCACCGAGACCTTTATATTGATCCCAAGTTAATCTCAGCTTTCTCTCTATGCCGCCAACTGACCTTAGCTCTTCACGTTTTTAACCAAATTCAAGACCCCAATATTCATTTGTACAACACTCTTATAAGAGCCTGCGTGCAAAACTCACACCCAACCCAGGCTTTTTCTTTCTACTTTGAAATGCTATGCAATGGGATTTGGGCTGATAATTTCACTTACCCTTTTCTGTTAAAGGGTTGTAATAGTTCGAAAATTAGTGCAAATGATACATACCCAGATTGAAAAGAATGGTATTTTGGGTGATATTTTTCTACCCAATGTTCTTATTGATAGTTATTCAAAGTTTGGGGAATTGGGTATTAAAGCAGCTTTGAAGTTGTTTACGGTAATGGAAGATAGAGACGTTTCATGGAATTCTATGATGGCGGGGTTGTTGAAAGTTGGGAAGTTGAGGAAAGCTAGGAAGTTGTTCGATGAAATGCCTGAGAGAGATATAGTTAGTTGTAATACAATCTTGGATGGCTTTGTTAAAGCAGGAGAAATGGAGGAAGCTTTTGAATCGTTTCAAAAGATACCTCAGAGGAATGTCGTGTCTTGGTCAACTATGGTTATGGGTTATAGCAAGGCTGGGGATATGGACATGGCTAGAGTTTTGTTTGATAAGATGCCGCTCAAGACATTGGTTCCTTGGACTATTATTATATCCGGCTATGCGGAAAAGGGGTTAGCGAAAGAGGCTATTGGCTTGTATGATCAAATGGAACTACATGGAATGAGGTTAGATGATGGATCTGTTATTAGTATATTGGCTGCTTGTGTGGAGTCTGGATTATTAACAGTTGGTGTAAAAGTGCATGATTCAATAGAGAGGGTTAAGTTTAGATGTAGCATTGCGGTGTCTAATGCATTAGTTGATATGTACACAAAGTGTGGCAGTCTGGACAAGGCGTGGAGTGTCTTTAATGGAATGGCAGAAAGAGATGTAGTTTCATGGAATGCAATGCTGCGTGGATTGGCTATGCACGGGCGTGGCAGAGAAGCACTTAATGTTTTCTCTAGAATGAAGATGGAAGGATTTCAGCTAGATAGAGTTACTTTCGTAGGTGTCTTGTGTGCTTGTACCCATGCAGGCTTTATTGATGAGGGCGTAGAATACTTCTATGCAATGGAGAAAGATTATGGGATTGTTCCTCAAATTGAGAATTATGGTTGCATGATTGACCTTTTAGGCCGAGGAGAGCGTTTGAAGGAAGCATATAGGCTTGTACATACCATGCCTTTTGAGCCAAATGCCATTATTTGGGGTACTCTTCTGGGAGCATGCCGATTGCATGGTGCTACGGAACTTGCAGAAAAGGTGCTTGATCACCTTCTTGAGTTGGATCCTTCTGATCCGGGAAATTATTGCATGGTAGCAAATATTTTTGCTGCAGCAGGAGATTGGGACAGTGCTGCAAGTGTAAGGCTTCGGATGAAGAGCATAGGGGTTCAAAAACCTTCAGGAGCAAGTTCTATTGAAATAGACAACGAAGTCCATGAGTTCACTGTATTTGATAGATCACACCCTAAATTTGATAAAATATATCAAATGCTGAACAGATTCGGTCAGGACCTTAAGCGAGTAATACATCCTGAAGATACCACCTTACCGGTAGAATGTCAGTAGGTGGTGATTTAGATAAATGCACTGCAAGATTGTTCAGTTACAATTTTCAAGCAGTGTAACAGTCAAATCGGTAGGAGCCCTTCTGTAAAAGCATGCATTTCGAAAAAAGTGTTGATTTTCTTCTCTACTACCATAGTTGCAAATTTAACTAGGAAAGGAGGGATCTGGAGTATGGGGCATAATTTATTCTGTATTCAATTATATTTGTAAACTTATTTCGATACTGATGTATTACATATTTGTTCAAATTAGATGATGAAACTTTTTAGTTGATAATTCAAGTTCGTCTTTGATGCTACTTGTCCTGTTACTGTTTTCATGTTATTAAATAGTTTCAGAACTTGAAGAAAGGGAAACAACTGAATGTAACTAACAAAAACCAAGTTAGTCATCCAACATTCGGTTTTACTGAATGTAATTTTTTCATCCAAAAGAAACTGATTCGAAACACAAACAAAACAGTCATTGTATTATTTTCCTGCAAAGCTTACCAGTTTTAAGCAGCAGTAGGGCCACGGAGAGCAGTCTTTGAAACGACATCAAATGAGACTCCATTCTCTTGCAGACGTTCTTGGAGATCCGGACCGAAGACAATGCCAGGGGTATAAACTCCGCCCTTTGGTAAATTTTTGCGTTGGTTCAAAACCACAAGAGCACATTGAATTAGACTTATCGGAGTTGTCACATAGCCAATCTCAGGTCCCATTACTCTCGTTATGATCTGCATGTCAGGTTTCGAGTTTGTTTCTGAAGCCAGGCTGCTGTCACTGAAACCGTATCCAACGAACCACATCTTAAATGATGCGCTCCTCACCTCGTCTGCCGAGGGACCGGTCTTTCGGAAACACCCGAGGCTGAAAAATGAGGGAAATTTTAAGAGAAGCCACCTCCCGAATGACATTCTACTTAAGAGTCCAATGAAAATCCCAACTCCGATGATTCGATAGATGCCTATAAGGGTTTTGGATGCTATTTTTATCCCAAAATGAGCTGGTTTCACCGAAGACCAGTAGGTCTCCCGCTTTTCAGTATGTTCAGGACTCTCATTCATCCCAGGGAGACCACGGGGGTTGTCCATCAGAGTGACAAGAGTCCGTCGAACAACGACAGCATCTGCTGAGGGTAGCTTCACAGCCCTAAGACCAATTTCATCCTGGTATTCTATCATTGGTCCTGTATGAGGAGGCGGTTGTGGACCAGGAATCTGAAACCATACCAGTAAACAATTGTTAAAAGACAGAATATTACAATAAAGAAACAGAAGATTGTTTTAAGTGAGATGATGTCATAAACTAAATTGAGCAAGGGCACCATTGAATTCTTAAATATCTAGAAAAATCACAATAGCCATCCCCATCCTGCAACAACTTAATGTCTTATACAAACCATGAAAACGTGAGGATATCGAAAACAAACAGAAATGTAGCATAATCCATACCACTGGCCTAGGTTTCCTGGGTCTGGAACGCCTAAACTCCTGCAACTTATCCATGTTCGCCACACCCAAAACTGCTGATTCATATGTTGCAAAGTTCAGAACAATATTTTTATCAGACTCCAAACTTACATATGCAGTAACATGGTTTGGCACGGCAGGAGCCTCCCACTGCCTTGTATTGAACATAACCCCCATTTCAGCAGGAATCGAATCAAATCCGCATGCTGAAACAATCAAGGAACCAGTCTCCACGGCCTTTTCATGGTATTTGGCCTCCATTTTTTCCATAAACTCAGGCTCTCCAGTTATATCCAAATAATCACACCTACAGTGTAAATAACTTGAATTAAATAGGGATCCGCTACTACTACAAAGTATGAAATTAGCAAGTTTAATTGTCAGATAAGTTAATGATGAAAGTGAAGACAAAACTTACACTAAATAAAACTCATTATTTTAAAACGAAATCCCATAAAAGCACCAAAATTCACCACTTTATGCATAATTAACATTCAAGAACAAGGCAAACACGTTCAAATACATAAACAAGATTGCATGTAACTTTCAAGAGACTTGTCCACAGTGGTGGATCTTGGCATTTGATTAGCCGGTTATAAAACTAATGGTTCCAATGAAAGTCTGTGAATTTGGAGATCAATATCCTATTCATGTTTTTTTACCATCAAGGTTCATTAATTTCCGCCACGCTTTTGAGATTATCAACAATAAATCCTCATAAACAAGCAGCAATTTAATACTTGTACTGCAAATTATCACTCAAGTATCCTCAAAGAAACCCAGATTTCCACCATTTAACAAAAAATCCAAAAACCCAATTACAGAAAGAAAGAATGAATGAAAAAACATTGAAAAGGGGAAGAAGGGTACCCAGAAGAGGCACAAGCAGAAACAACAGGGTCGCCATGGATCCTATAAGGTCCAACACAGTTAAGCAAGAGCTTAGTTTGATTACAAAGGCTCAAAAGCGAAGGTGGGTCAGTAGTATCAGCAATGATAACACTAACATCAGGAGGAGGGACACTAGGATGAGCTGCCCACCGAAGAGTTTTAGTAAGCTTTTCATGGCTACGACCAGCAAGTGCCAAGGTTTTAAGAGGAGAAGATGGGGTGTTGAGGAACTTTAAAGCCTCTTTGACTACATATTTTCCGGTAAATCCTGAGGCCCCTAAGATGATTATGTCATAGTGAGGATTGGATTTCGGAGTTTGGATTGTTTGCATGATTTTTGGGAGGGGTTCTTTCTTCTGGTTTTCCCGGAAAATGGAGGTGGAAGCAGACAGACGAGAAAATAGGCTTCAGACGTTATTAGTGAGTCTGGGTGTGGAGAGTTTTGCCGACGGCGTTTTATGGGTAATTGGTACGGGTGTTTATTTTAATTGAAATAATGGTAAGTAACGTTATGTTTTCCTTAAACGTAAAAATGAGAGAAATTATATTGTGGATTCTTTCTCCATGTTATCTATAATTCTGATAATTAAAAATTATTTATTTTATTATTTTTTATCAAATAAAATTTTATTCATATTTATCGTAAATTAAATTAAAAATAATTTTTATTAAATAAAAATTTATTGAGTAAAAAATAATATAAAAAATAAAATAAATAATTTTTATTCACCGTGATCGTATATACGTGACGAGGAGGACATGTGATATAATTAAAAAAATAGGGAAGTTTTTCTACAGCTAAATGTATACCTTGTCTAGGGATGAAGAAAGATTTATGGTATAGCCGTATAGGTATAGGTATAGGTTTAGGTGAAACACATGTTAACGATAGGGGTGTTCATTTTTCGATATCCGAAATTTCGGGTATTAAAACTTCGGCTCGTTACCCGGCTCATAAAAATTAGGTACCCGTAAATTGGGTACTTAAAAAACACGGGTATCAATTAATTCGGGTAATAAAATACCCAAAATTATATTTTTTCTTTTAATACCGCTGCGTTTTAAATGAAATAATTAAAATCATTAGTATTTTTTCATTCTCTTCTAAGTAAAACTGTACGATAAATTATAAGCATAAAATTTCTTCATCTAAACTATAAAATATAACAATTTTTTTATTTTAATAATTAAAATTAAGTTATTCCAGTTTGATGGTGTCATTGTCCACTGCCACTAATCCTTGGCATACAATAAAAATACATCATATGACACGTACCTTAATAATTTAGATATCAGAGTGAGACAAAAAGTATTAAAATATAAACTCAAGAGTCAAATAATAAAAAAATAAAAAAAAATAATATACAAACTGGATATCGGGTACCCGGTGAAGGGACATTTAGTGACCCGGGCCCAACTCGGATACCCAAAAAAAATAACGGGTTGGATTCCCAATTCAGAAAATCGGGTGTTTTTATTAAAAATACCCGGTAATTTTTAATCGAGTATGCGGGTTGGCGAGTTGGGTAGTTCGGGCCGGGTAATTTTAAACACTCCTAGTTAACGATGTATTGGTGGGGTAATATTTAGGGGTTGAAAATTTTAATACTAAAAGGGTTGGTTTGATTTTAGAAAATATTTTCTATTTTTGTTTTCATAATATAATTTGTATTTTTAATTTTTTAAAAATTAGAAAATATGATTGGTTAATAGTGATAAAAACTTATTTTCAAAAATAAAAATGAAAATGTGTTTAGTATCTGGTTTTTCGAAATAGAAATGAAAAAATAATTAAAATAAAATATAGTTAAAAAATTATTATTATTATTATTATTATAACAAATAAAATATGAGTAAATAAACTAAAATTTTAAAAAATGGCGTTAGAAAGATTCAATATCAAGTTAAAATGAAGTTAAAATTAAAAATCCCTTGTTTTCATATTTTTTAATTTCCTAAAACATTTTTGATAGAAAGGATGGGAACATCTTTTTTATGTTTTCACATTTTCACTTATTTTTATTTTTATTTTCTAAAAATTATTTTTTAATTTTACAACCAAACACGTTTTTTTATCGCTTTTTATTTTTTAAAAAAATAAAAATAAAAACGAACTATATTCTCTAAAATCAAACGGACTTAAAAAAATACTAGAAGAATTTCGCATTTAAAAAAAACATAAACAGAGACTTTGGATTTGTATTTTTTTTATTGGAAGTAGAATGTATTTTATCATTTTTACACTAACCCTTTTTATTTCATAAAAAAATATATAAACCCTCTTTTTATTTATTAATGGTCAGTTTAACCTTAGTTTAAAAAGTGTAGTGAGAAAATGTTAGAAAAGTTTGATTTGAAATTTATTGTTTAAATAGAGGTGGGGAAAGTTTGTTCGAGCTTCAAAACATGATCTAAAAGTCCGAGTTAAAAAGGCCTAAAAATATAAACTCGAAAAGGGACCAAACCTGAGCTCGGGAATGACCGAGCTCAAACCTGAACTTAATACTAAAAGTTTTTATGTAGGCTTTCATTATTAATTGTATTCTATATTATTTTATTAAATTAATTATATGTTTTATACACAATAACATGTTTTACACTTTATTTTAATTTAATCTTGTAATTCTAAAAAAATAATCTTCAATATTTTCATATTCCACCAACTCAATACCTACCAACTCATTTCCATTCCCTTCCGTCACTGACATATTTTTCCTTCAAAATCTAGTAAGTTCAGGGAAAGAATCAGGACCAAAATATTAAATTTAGTCAAGCTCAGGTTATTAAAAAATAATTTTAGGTTTGGACTGGGTCATTTTTTAGGATGAAGTCGGGTTAAATTTAGGTTTAGAGTAAAATTACCTGACTCGACCTAAAAGAATAGTTTACTTTTATTTTAAATATTTGAGTATAATTGTTATATTGCCTCTCTATTTATTTATTTATTTATTTATATATTTAATTATCTCATTATTTTATCTAATAAAATAGGATAATTATTATAATGCTCTTCCTTATTTTTATTTTTTAATTAACTCCCTATTTTATCAAATAAAAATAGAAAAAAATTATTTATGTCGGGTTGGGTCGAGTCAGATTCATGTTTTTCTGTAAAATTCGGTCAGATTCGAGTGTAGGTGTTAATTTTTTGGGTCAGGTACGAGTCGGTCAAAAACCCGACCCGACCTATGCCCATCCCAAGCACATGCTCATCCTTCTTTAGTTCAAGGGCAGGTTTTGCAGGGATTTGCCCCCACTTCGCATCCAATTGGACAGGGATTGTTACATATTTCGCGAGTCGTGGGACGAGGATGGAGATAAAAAATAAATTGTCGTGGGTGGTGGGTCGGACATGAATATGACTTTGTACCCTCCCTATCCTCCCCCGTCTCGCATCATCCCGACCGTCCCAACATATCTTATAACACGTTATTATAAATATTATTAAAAATATAATTGTGTTTGAGTTTGATCAGATCAAATATATAAATATTTTTAAAATTATCGTTTTGGTTCATAGTCAAATTTAAGGAAATTCATATTGACATGTCTTGGATGTTTATGAAAAGCTCAATATATATAATTGAGTTTGAGATTGATTAGATCAAATATACAAATATTTTTAAAATTATCAGTTCGGATCAAAGTCAAATTTAAGATAATTAATATTGGCTTGTCTTGGGATATATATGAAAAGTTCAACATATATATAATACTTAGGTTTGTTGATTTTTTTCTTTATTGTTGTCATCAAGCCTTCTTTTCAGAGTGACAGTTGGAATAATATCACATATGTGAGGAAGTCCGAATGACAAATATTTCATATTTTTCATAACAATTTTGGTTTGTATTTATTTAATTAATACTTAGAAATTTATTATATGACGTGCTTCATTAAGTGGGTAAAAAGGGGATTATGTGGGTCTCAGGACTCACGTGGGTGGTGGGGTGTAGATGGCTTTAGTCTTGCGGGTTACGAGACATGGATGGTTTTATATTTTGTATTCAACGGGTCGTAGGGCGGGAGTGGGGATAAATTTTTTTGACAATGATAGATGTGGGTAAAGCACTCTTCACACCCGCGTCATCCAATTGACATCCCTAGTTTGAATCCTGACATTTGTCAAAGAATGTAATATCTCTCTATTCAACAATGTAGTATATGTTCATCATATTCTTAACCATTTGACAATGCACAAATACCTTGTAGACAGAGCGAATGAACTTGAGTCTCTTAGGATGAACATCACCCGCCTTTCCACTAGGACCATTTATTGGGTTCATAATTAAATTATTTTTAGAACATTACATACACATTTATTTTTAAAAAGTACTCATATTCTAAAACGCATACAAAATTATTTCATTATGCTTTTAATGGATACTTAACACACAACATAAGAGAGAAAACAATGTAAATTAAAAACTTTTAATTATATGCTCTAAAAATTATTGACAATTTAATAAATATTTATATATGTCTTTGTTTATTAAAACATTTCATTATAATCAAATTTCAATAATTTCTCTTATATAGGAGAAATTATATCATGAGTCATTCCCTCCCGCCACGTCATTTATGGGAACAACCAATAAAAATCACATATCTCATTATTTTTTTCATGTCATATTTTTACCAAGTGAATCTTCACTTGGTAAAAACTGTTTTTAAAATTGATTTACAGTAAATATAAGTGAAGATTTACTTGATAAAAATATTACATGAAAAAAATAATGAGATGAGTGATTTTTAGTAGTTGATCCCATGGCCATGATATGATTTCACCTTATATAGAGAGATTAAAATTCTATCAGAAACTATTTTATTGTGCTTAAAAATTTATTTTAATCTCTTTATTATAAAAAAATATTTTATTCTTTGTATCATACCTACAAATTTATTTTAGTTTCTCTACGGTAAAAAGAGACATTTTAGTATATTTAGGTTTGAATGATGAATATTTTGCTCCAAAATTTTAAAGTTATAACTTGTTATTTAGATACTTTAATTTAAACGCCCTTTTAAATCTGCCAATTTTTAAAAGGTTTAACTACAAAATAAGTGCTCAAACTATGTCTCTTTTTTGCAACATGTACCTAAAGTGTGTTTGGTTGAAATATATGTCTAAAGTTTCATTTTTAGCTGAAATAGGTGTCTAACGTATTTTTTTGGCTGAAATAAGTGCCTAAAATTTCATTTTTTGTTGAAATAAGGCCAAAGTAGGTGCCTCAATTAACTTTAAAACAAGCCAAAAATAAAATTTTAGGCACATATTTCAGCCAAAAAATACTATTGTAAGTGTAATATTATTGTAAGTGAAGACGACGAAGTTTAGAGTTAAAATATGAATTAATTTTGCATTTAAATTTTATAAAAATTAAAAAATTTTATGTAAGATTTCATAAAAATGTTTTGAAAAGAGCTTGACTTATTCGAGTTCAAAACTGACAAGACCTAAAAAAGTATTTAAACAAAAGATACTTAAATTAACTGGCAATAATTTTAGCGTTTTAGATCGAAAATTAAACTCTTTAAACACATAAATAAAGATTAAAATATTATTTTCATAATTGAGGACTATTTTTTTTTGAACAAAGATGACTAAAAACATTTAAATATGATAAAATGACAAATATTTTTATGTAAAAGAGAGATTAAAATGAGTTTTTAATATAAAGTATTTCTACTACAATAACCACCCAACGTATGCGTGTTTCTCTCGGTCACTAGTTTCGTTTATAAAAAACCAATCATTTTTCAGTTATTCCACATAAAATCATGGTTCTTTTCTTACTTAAAATTCCTTCACTTCTCCAAAAGAACCGCCTAATTTCATCTACCAGTTCTCAAAGTTTATTCCTTTATCATTCAACTAGCCATAATGTCGAAAAAATTGCTTCTTTGTTGGAGAATTGTAACGATTTTGCTTCTTTGCGAAAGCTCCATGCTTGTATTTTCACCAATGGGCTTTGTCTTTCTCATTCTTAGACAAAATACTAAGTTCTTAGCTGTATTTGAAATTGAAGCAAAAAGGATTGGTTTAGATGGTTCAGCCGAAGATCGTTGAATACTTTGGGAATGCTCACAACACAAGATCGCTTTGTGAGGAACCACTTATAGAACAAAAGAGAAAGGCAACAAGAACAAGAGAAAGAACGCTTCACAAGAACGCCAAGAACACTACAGAACCCAACGCGTGTGTTTTTAGAGTAAATGCCAAAATGTATTACTCAAATGATGGATGATACAAATGAGGTGGGGAGGCCTCTATTTATAGTTGAATCCCCTGAGTACAATGAACGGACGAGATCGAATCACACTAACGGCCCGCATTGAAAGCCACCTACCAAATCTACACTAATTAAGGAAACTCTATCACTATGATATTCTTTCCTTAAGTTTGTGTTTACATTGAGAGATATTCTTATCCCTTGAATATTCCCCTGGTAAGATGCCATCTATTAATTTACCGCTCAATGCATTTGGGCTTTCTTTCAGTCTCCAACGATCGGACCAAGTCTGGTGGTCTTCTTGGCAAGCCTAGAACCTCTTGGGTTGCTTGTTACAGATCTGTCTCGGACCGAAATGAGCGGGCCGTGACATTCTCCCCCACCAAATCGGCGATGCCCTCATCGCTGTCTCAAGAAAGACTTCTCTTGGTTGATCTTGGATCTTCCATGGTACCTTGGCTTGCTCCCAACTCAGAATCGGGCAACGATGTTCCCCATAAGAACGGCTCCCCCATAAGGAGCGCCGACTGGCCAGGTTGTCTTCCCATACAGATCGCCGCCTTGGTTCCTTCCGTCGTAACTTCGCTCGCATCATTGCGCATCTCTCGACGGTTTGAGATGCGCCTCCTTCGTGGCATTCACTCTAACCGCATCAACCCTTCCTCTTGAAGTTTGCGCCTCGCGCCCATTGGCAACTTTTCCCACATTGATCCTTCTTCACACTTGAAGTTCAATGCTTCTTCCACCTTGCCCAAAGTGCTTTTTCCACGGGCCTCATGTCGCTAGCTGACTCGGGCAACTCTTGCCCCACTAAAGTAGTCCCTCCAACAAGAGCCTCCAAAGCGATGTCTCCTTGGCTTGGAGCATCCTCGCAAGCTGAATGGCAGTCAAGATCTTGGTTCCTTTACCCTTGTCTCGGCATTTAGGGCACAACGCAACGTTGTTTTCGATCCAAAACACGACGACGCCGGCACAAGGAACGATAAGAGCATCTATACGGTCAAGGAAGCTTAGTCCCAAAATAAAATCAAAGTCATCTAGATTGATTACCTTGATGTCTTCCTTGCCCTTCCATTCACCAATCTGCAGCTCCACCTTCCGCGCCGCCCCAACAATTGGAACTTTTTAGCATTCACAGCCTTGATCTTTCCAAATTGAACCCACAACTCTAAGACCAAGTTTGTCGGCAGCCCTTCTTCGACATGAATAGATCGGTTGTTCGGTGTCCACTAGAGCACTCCTCGATCGTCCCGCAATGTTGATGTCGACAAACATCAACCCTTTCGCGCTATGCATTCGCCTTAGCGTAACTCGCAGATCATCGAACCAAGTCTCGCAGCCTCGCCTGCTCGGGCTCGCCCACCCCTTGGATGGCTTGACTCGATGTGGGCATGCTCGCAACTTGTGTGGACCCTTACATTGGTAGCACTTCGCTTGCTTCTCTACCCTCGGCTTGATTGCTTTGACACTTGCAATCGCACCAAGTCTCGCCACTTCTTCATCCGACTCCTCGACACATCACCTTTGACAAAGATTAAGACGATCATTCTTGGGGCAATCTTTCATCATGTGCTTTCCTCCGCAGACACAAAGACACAAGACCTTCCCCGCCTTTGACTCCCCACCATAACCCTTGCCTCGGGCTTGAGAGTCTCCGCCATCTCGAACTCGGCTATGGATTCAGCCAGGCCATAGCCTTGAGAGTTCCTCAACTCCCATCCTCTTCACCCATTCGCCCATCGCTAAGTCCATTCTTGAAGATAAAAAGGCTTTCGCTTCAGCGATGTCCGTGATTTGGAGTTTGAGTTCAAGAACCGTCCCGACATACTCCAGATGGAACCTTCATGCTTGAGTTCGTGCAGCTTCTCCCGAGCCTCCCGTTGGGCGTTCTTTGGGTAGAACTGCCTTCTTGAACTCAGCCTGAAACTCTTCCCAAGTCCCGATGGGAATATCCTTGCTCTTCTCTCGTGAGCATCTCAAGCCGCCACCATAAAAGTGCAACGCCGCTAAGTAAATGTAAGCAATGTTTACCTTATCCGCATCATCCTTGATGCCTGTAGCACGAAAGTATTGTTCCATGCTCCACACAAAGTTCTCCACGCCCCGGGCCGATCTAGCTCCGCTAAACTCCTTCGGCTTTGGCACGCCCAACTTTGGTCCGATTGTTGCCGTGTTCAACATATCACCACGACAGCCTTGTAAACTTGAAGCTCTCCCTTGAGCTCCTTGATCTCCTCCATCATCTCCGCCTTCAAAGCCTTTAGCTCGGCCGAGTGCATCACTCCGCCTATCCGCACCGCCGGCACAATGGTCAAGGTCTCGAACGTTGTTCTTCGATCCGACGCTGCTTTCGAGCCCTCTCCCGAAGAGTCCAGCTCGCCAAGACGCACTCTAACAACGCCAATCTCCTCTCTCGCATCCTTCATGGATCCTTCGAGCTTTCCCAACCTTTCCTCCAACGTAGGCACAAGTTGCTCTGACTGCCTCGCTTTCCATCGCCACCGGGCCTCAACACCCTTTTGTGCTGCAACATTCCCTCCTTTCTTTGCCATCTCCAATCGTGTTTGTGCTCGAACACTCGCTCGATACCAACCGTCACGGGCTAGACTTCAACCAACCTAACGTGCGGCCTTAGTCGATGTTCTTAGACAAACGACTAAGTAAGCCTCAAATCCTTCTCCGAAAGATCGAATACTTCCAATGCTCACAACACAAGATCGCTCCAAGAGGAACCGAACAAATGAGAAAGGCAACAAGAACAAGAGAAAGAACGCTCAAGAACGCCAAGAACACTACAGAGTGTTTTTAGAGTAAATGCCAAGTGTATTACTCAAATGATGGATGATACAAGTGAGGTGGGGAGGCCTCTATTTATAGTTGAATCCCCTTACAATGAACGGACGAGATCGAATCACACTAACGCCCCGATTGAAAGCCACCTAAATCAAATTAAGGAAACTCTATCACTATGATATTCTTTCCTTAAGGAAACTATTCTATCACTATGATATTCTTTCCTTAAGTTTGTGTTTACATTGAGAGATATTCTTATCCTCTTGAATATTCCCGGGCGTGTGACACTATGCACAAGTGCCATCTATTAATTTAATTTGCTCGTTTCATGCAAAGAAGGCATTTGGGCAAAACAATTGGTTCTTGGAATGCAATGGTAACTGGATATCTTAATATGGGGAAGCCATTGGAAGCTTTGGAACATTTCTGTAAGATGGCAGATGAAAATGTTTTCCCAGATTTGATTGGCTTAGCCAATGGGATTTTATGTTGTGCTGAGTTGAAGTATTTGCGAGAAGGAAAAAGTATTCATGGTCACATTATGCGGATAGCTTACGAGCTTGATCTAGTAGCTACCACTGCTTTGGTTGATATGTATTCCATGTGCAATGATTTGGTCCGAGCTAGGAAATTATTCAATGTAATGGAGACGAGAGATGTGATTTTATACAATGTCATGATGGCAGGTTATCTCCAAAACAGATATGCTACCGAATCTATTGACATTTTTATTGAAATGGTCAGGATCGGTCTCAAACCAAACCTAGCTTCTATCCTTAATGTGCTTTCAGCATTGTCGGAGCTGAAGAACGTTAGAGGAGGAAGAAGTGTTTATGGCTACATTCTGAGACACGAGTTCCGTATGGATATTGAAGTTGCCAATCAAATCGTCTACATGTATGCAAGATGTGGTTGTCTTTTCGATGCAAGGACAGTCTTTGGCAGGATACAATACAAGGACTTGGTTTCATGGACTTCAATGATGATGGGTTATATCTGCCATGGGCATCCCGATGAAGCCATCGTATTGTTCCAGATGATGAAAAGAGAGGGACTTGACCATGATTCTGTCACTCTGATAAGTTTACTCCAGGCATCCTCGAAACTTGGATATCTAAGTCTAGCAAAGGAAGTTCACTGTAATCTGTATCGAGCTCGACTAGACCGAGAAACACTAGTAACAAATTCCCTGATGACTACTTATGCGAAGTTGGGAAAACTAAATATGGCAAGAAATCTATTTGAGCACACCGCTACAAAGTGTCTGACATCATGGAACACAATGATCTCTGCATATGGGATGCATGGCAACTGCAAAGAAGTTCTTCAATTATTCAACCGAATGAAAAACGAAATGATCAAACCCGATGACATGACCTTCACATCGATACTTAGTGCATGCAGTCACTCTGGCATGGTGGAAGAGGGTCTGCAAGTGTTTAACCGCATGAGGGAAGAATATCGTGTAATACCCTGTGAAGCACATTATGGATGCATAGTGGATTTATTAAGCCGAGCAGGACGTCTCGAAGAAGCATACGAATTGCTTAAATTTCTGCCTGCAAAACAAAGTGCATCAGCAATGGCTGCCGTACTTGCTGCTTGCAGAATCCACGGAAATACAGAACTGGGAGAGATTATAGGAAATTGGCTTTTGGATTTAGAACCAGAAAGCCCGAGTGTATATAATTTAGTTTCAAATTTATATGCAGAGAGTGGAAAATGGGATGATGCTGCCAGAACAAGGAACATGGCAAAGATGAGGGGTTTAAAGAAGGCTGCCGGATATAGTCTGATCGAACTAAATCCGGGAGCTTCAACGATGTAAATATCTCTGGAGACCTGATTCCCTGTTTTTTTTTTTTTATCCATTCTTTATAACCGAGGCTCGTACAGATAAAATAATTTAGACATTGTTTCTATCCATTCCAGGGTCTGAAAAACAAAGTGTACAAATAGAGTGATAATCAGTAACTGATTTTTGTTGTCTGTGTCATAACGAAGTCACCACCAGTTCTTTTTATTATGTTAAGTGGACCGAAAACCTAAAAAAACAAACCAGAGATTACAAGATCTCAAGGGTTCGAGGGTACGGTTACGTGTGGGGAAGAATTAGCACCCCACAACGCCCGAAGAACGGTGCTTACTTGATCACCAGTATTTTCCATAATAACCTGGATGAATGCATGCAAAGATTAATGTAAAAATTCACAAAATTTTAAAGGTGACCTAAATTCACTCATGGCTGAAGAAACACAGGTCACATTTAAACGCAACGAGATTGGGGCATTAATTCTTAAAGTGTGGAAATATAGTCTCGCATAGGAGTTTTGACCATTCCCCAACTGCTAGGGGAAAACCAAATTAACCCTACTTGAAAAAAATATCCCTTTTTTTCATGATGCAATGAAAGTCTTTTTTAAAATGGCATTTTATGTTTTTTTAATTTTTATGGGTGATTTAATGTTAAAAATTAAATATTATTTTTTAGAAGCATGTACTTAGGGAAATTAATCCTAAAGGCTTTATTTAATTAGTTATATCTAAGCGAAAAATATTTACCTTTCTAAAAGATTATCTACAAAGATTTTATATAATTATTTACAATTAAGGAACATGTTTATTTACTTTTCTAAAAACCCTAAGAGAGTTTTATGCATGCGTAACAAATTATTTACTTTTCTAAATAATTTACCAAGTTAGTTATTAAGGGACAAATTATCTAAGGAATCTAAACTTAAGGCATTTATAGTTAAATTACATTATTAGTAAACTAACCTATAAGGCAAAAAAATTAAGTCATCTAAAACTTATTAATATTACAAGGAAAACTAGCCTAAAAGTAATTTTTTATAATTATTTTATTTAAAAGTCTTCTTTTTGTCATTTTTATGAAAATTATATTATCACATAACATACATTAACCCAAAAGTTAGATTTAATTATATGACGTAATTACCAATTAGATTTGTTTAAAAGAAAGATATGAATTAAATAACACAAAGATTAAATTGCATCAAGTAAAAATTAAAGGACTAAAATTTAAATAAAATGACTAAAGTGAAGAGATTGCAAACAGTGGGGGCTGAAGCGTAAACTCGTCAAAGATGGGGTACAGGTTGAGCCGCTAACTACACTGCACCACCGTACCTATCGCCGTGCATGGACGCCGGACGTTGCTCGCCGTAGCGTGCCACTGCTACTTTTGCCCCAGGTTTTGGTGGTGAATGCCAGTTCTGCCTCCTAGCGATAACGACTCTTTCTCGAGATTAACTTAGTGAGAACCCGTACCCCTTCTCCTTCCTATTCGAAACAACATAAAAAGAATATAAAGAAAACAATGTTTGGGTATAGAAAATACCTAAACAATTAACTAGACTTGTATTGCTCTTGAATAAGGTGTGAGTTACAAAAGGATGAATGCTTGGCCTTTTATAGCCAATTACAAGGGTATGAATGGGAGAAGAATTTCAAAGAATCTTTCCTGAATTACAAAAAGTAAAACCCTAATATCTACTTGATTTCCTTGCCCAATTTGCTTGATACGATTTGGTTATTCCATCCTTTTTAATTGATTCAACATTTAATCCCTTTTTCTTTGCTTGCAAGGCACGGCCGGCCAAGGGAAATGATGGATGCGGCGGTGGCTGTGGTGGCCGATGGTGGTCACGGCGGCGGCTATGGTGGTTGGTCGGACAAGGGGTTGAGGGCGTGATCGCCACACGTCGGTGGTGATCCGATAATGAAGGGTGTGACGCACGAAAGAAAAAAGGGCTAGGGTTTCTCAAGTACAGGGCCTAATTGGGCCTATTGTACATGGATTATTTTGGATTTTTATATTTTATTTTTGTGGGTTTTTATAATGTATACACATGAAACTGAATATAAGGGCGGATAAAATTAGGTGACTACAATTGCCCCTATTTGCTTAGTCTGGTGAAACGAGAATAGGGCAAAGAACAAAAGACAGTAATTTTACCCGAACAAGCTGCTTACTCCTTTAAATGCTACTCTGATCCTTCGGACCCGAAGACACTAAGCTAAAAAGATGATCTGCTATTTCGAACTCGAGGAGAACAAATTGAACGATACTCCTTCAAACCTGAGATAATAACTCTGATCCTTCAAACCCGAGGACACCAAGTCAGAACGATGATTTGCTTTTTTGAGCCCAGGGAGAACAAATCAAAACTTACTCCTTCAAACCTGAGGAAATACAAAAATATGACTCTGATCCTTCAAACTCGAGGACACCGAATCGGTAAGATGATTTGCTCTTTCGAACCAGATGAGAACAAATCGAATGATACTCCTTCAAACCTGAGGAAATATAAAAATATGACTATGATCCTTCGAACCCGAGGACACCAAGTCGGTAAGATGATATGCTCTTTCGAACCCGAAGAGAACAAACCAAAACTCGTTCCTTCAATCATGAGGAAATACAAAAATATGACTCTGATCCTTCGAACCCGAGCTCACCAAGTTGGTAAGATGATCTGCTCATTCGAACCGAGGAGAATAAATCAAAACTATCTCCTTCAAACCTGAAGAAATACAAAAAATATGACTCTGATCCTTCAAACCTGAGGACACCAAGTCGATAAGATGATATGCTCCTTCGAACTTGAGGAAAACAAACCGAAACTCGCTCCTTCAAACCTGAGAAAATGCAAAAATATAACTTTGATCCTTCGAACCCTAGGACACCAAGTCTGTAAGATAATATACTCATTCAAACCCGAGGAGAACAAACTAAAACTCGCTCTTTTAAACTTGAGGATATGCGGAAATATGACTCTCATCCTTCAAACCCGAGGATACCAAGTCGATAAGATGATCTGCTCCTTCGAACCCGAGGAGAACAAACCGAACGATGCTCTTCCAAACCCAAGGTAGCGCGAAAAACTGAGTTAAAATCATTCTTTATACATATTTGCTTCATAGAAAACATTTGATCTATGCTTCATAGAAACGTCTAATCTGTGCTTCATAGAAAACATTTAATCTTTGCATGTTTGCTCGCTTAATCCAGTAATCTTGTATATCTGGCTGGTAGTATAGCCTTTCAAATCTCGGTACTCTGATCGGTTAGCCCACTGTTAAGTGTCTAAAAGTACTATTTTATTCACCTTTTTTATTCATATTATTGCTAGACTTAGGCCCATATTAGTTGCAGTATTAGTCATTCATGCATATTTGCATCATTTCCTTGGTGGACAAGCTTGATTTCATATTTTGCTTAATTTTGTGGAAAAATATACTGATTTGGTGTGTTTTTGTGTGTGTGCAGAATCACTTGCCAGGGCAATGCATGAAGGGGATGCCGAGCTAGTTGCCAGGGTAATTTTTGATAAGGGATAAGATGATATGGTAGTCGAAATTGAATACTAGATAAGCCCAAGATGACGTGGAGCAAAGTAAAATCCCAAAGGAGTTTGATTTCCATGAAAAGGTTAAAGAGAAATTAAATCCCAAGAAGTTAGGAGAAGTTCTAGAAGGAATTTAAATATAATAAAGAATTATATTCTTTAAAGATATTTAATTCCAACTTAACTTCCTCCTCAAAAAAGACTTTGACCTAGCCCTATAAATTGAGGACCAAGCCGTCAACTCCAAGGGGGGAGATGAGACAAATTTCGACTTCAACAAGAGCACGGAGAGATTTCGACAAGGCTTCAACCATTCTTCATCTTTTTCTTTCTTGTTCAATTAGGTTTATGCTAGGAATTCTTTGTCTTGTGTTTCTTTGGAACCTAGCCATGAACTAAATCTATTTGGCTAAGGTTATTGTGTTTTGTGGTTGTGAGAAACAATTGGATTTTGTTTAGGTAATAAGAGTTTGCACTTTCAATTCAAGGTTTACTCTTTCTTGGTTTTTCTTCTTGTTTGCGAGTGAATTGGGAGGGGATCTCGTAACTTCATCTATTTATATAATATCGGGAGAGTTAGATTCAAGAAACAAATGGGTATGATCTTTATTCAATCTATTGATGGTGAAGATTAATCCGGCTTAGGAATAAGTTAAGGATTTCAACGGCTAAGAGGAGCGCAAGATTGGTTGTTGTTCACCCTTTATTCACGCATGGATGTATTATCAAGGCATGCACAAATAGCTAGAGTTTCGACTTAGGGATAAGAAGAAACCATTAAAAAATGCTCCGCCGAACCTTAAAGTTGCTGCCCAGCCGCCCAAGTTGTTGCCCAGCCAGTCGCCCAGGCAACCGTCGATTAGCTGCCAAGGCAACCCCTCTGTGCAAGTTGTCATGGCAACTGAGTTGCTCTTGCACTCTTTTACCAAGACGATCCAATCGGATATCACTCCTCAACTCACAATAACCTGGTCTACTCTCTCTCATTTGATTACATCTTCTTTTACTTATTTGCTTTCTAGTTTAGTTGTTAGTTAAACTCCTACAATCACCTACTTGTGTTTTTACCTTTTACAGTTCAAGAGATTAGATTCTTGAAGTGGCACCAATCCCTGTGGAGACGATATCTTTTATACTATAACTTGCGATGTGTACACTTGCACAATTGTGGAGCACTTATTACGTGCAACAAGTTTTTGGTGCCGTTGTCGGGGATTAGCAATAGCAACTTTGTTTTTATTTTCTTGCACTTTTTTATTTTTCTTGTTTAAGATTCAAAGGGCTAACAAACATTGGTTTTGCATTGGTATATGACCAGGGCGAGACCGATTACACCAGAATATCCCTTTGATCCAGAAATCGAACGGACCTTGCAAAGACTCAGACGAAGGTTAAGAGTAGCAATGGCTAATCAAGACGACATTATAAATCAGGATGTTCCAGCAAGAGGAGTGATTCTTGCACGAAACAGAACTATTCGAGACTATCTTGAAGAAGATCTTGAAGGACTTAATCCAGGAGTTGTCACACCTGAAATTAAAGCTGACCACTTTGAGTTGAAACCGGTGATGTTCAATATGATCAACACAATTGTTTAATTTGGCGGCTCAGCAACTGAAGATGCACGACAACATCTTAAATCTTTCGTCGAGATTTACAACTCATTAAAAATACAAAGAGTCACCCCGATGTTTTACGATTAAGATTATTCCCCTATTCACTGAGGGATAGGGCAAAAGCATGGTTGAATAGTATTCCTTCCGATCAATAGGATCTTGGACCGATCTTTGTCATGATTTTTTGCTCGATTTAATCCTATAAATTTAACTGATAAGCTTCGTAACGAAATTACTAAACCCTCGTGCAATTTGCTTGAACAGGATAAAGCCTTCAATTTTGATGATTCTTGCTCCCAAGCATTCGAAACCCTAAAGGAAAAGCTTGCCTCGGCACCCATTGTCGTTCCACCAGATTGGACGCTACCTTTTGAGCTCATGTGTGATGCAAGTGATTTCACGGTAGGAGCAGTCCTAGGCCAACGCATTGGTAAGACCTTTCATGTGATATACTACTCTAGTAAAACTCTTAATAGTGCTTAAGTGAATTACACAACAACGGAGAAAGAGTTACTAGCCGTAGTTTTCGCATTTGACAAGTTTCGATCCTATTTGATTGGTACAAAGGTAATTGTCCATATGGACCATTCGGCAATTAAGTATCTATTTGCTAAAAAGGATGCCAAACCTCGTTTGATTCGTTGGATATTGCTTTTACAAGAGTTTGACATTAAAATTAAGGACATGAAAAGAACAAAAAATCAAGTGGCCGATCACTTATCACGCTTAGAGCACAATAGGGAGGAGGTCGCAGATTGAGAGATATGCGATGTATTACCGGATGAGCAACTGTTAGTTGCCTCGGCAACCATGGATGCGCATGCCTCAGCAACCCTTGATGCGCATGCCTCGGCAACCCTTGACGCACGTGCCTCGGCAACCCTTGACGCGCACGCCTCGGCAACTCCAGACGCGTATGTCTTGACAACCCTTGACGCACATGCCTCGGCAACCCTTGACGCACATGCCACGACAACTCTAGACGCGCACCTCGGCCACCATGGAAGTAGTTGCCACGGTAACAAATGCCTCGACAATACCCTGGTACGCGGATTTAGTTAATTTCCATGTTTGTGGTATTTTACCTTATGGCCTTACTCACCAAGGGAAGAAGCGGTTCTGCCATTATGCTAAGCATTACTTTTGGGACGAGCCTCCTTTTTTTAAACAATATACAGATCAGGTTATACGCTGATGTGTCCCTAAAGAGGAGTAGCAGAATGTACTACGAAAATGCCATTCTTCACCATATGGGGGACATTTTGGAGGAACACGTACCGCGGCCAAAGTTTTGCAATCCGGTTTGTATTGGCCAACACTGTACAAAGATGCCCAAGAGTTTTACAAGCAATGTGATCGTCGCTAGAGGACGTGCAACATGTCTAGACGACATGATATGCCACTCCAAAACATCATCGAGGTAGAATTGTTCGATGTATGGGGGATCAATTTTATGGGACCTTTCACATCTTTATTTGGCAACCTCTACATTCTACTTGCCGTCGACTACGTGTCTAAATGGGTTGAGGCAGCTGCAGTTCCCAACAACGATTCCAAGACCGTGCAACGATTCTTGCAGAAAAATATATTTACACGGTTTGGGATGCCGAGAGCAATTACCAGTGATGAAGGCAAGCACTTCAACAACAAACTCATCGCCAAGATGTTACAACGCTTTGGTGTATCTCACAATATTGCCATGGCATATCACCCAGAAACCAATGGGCAACCAGAAATTTCCAACCGAGAATTGAAAGGTATACTTGAGAAAGTTGTAAATCCCTCTAGGAAGGATTGGTTAGTAAGACTAGATGACGCACTTTGGGCATATCGCACTGCATTCAAAACACCATTAGGTATGTCTCCATTCTGACTTGTGTATGGCAAAACATGCCATCTACCGGTGGAAATCGAACACAAGGCATATTGGGCAATTAAGACCGTGAATATGGATTAGAAAAGTGCCAGACAAAAGCGTTTGTTAGACCTCAACGACATAGAAGAATTCCGTGCACTCGCCTACAACAATGCACAAATCTACAAGGAGAAAACAAAGCAATGGCATGACAAGAAACTTTGCCACGACAATTCATGCCAGGTAACTAGTTCTCTTATTCAATTCTCGGCTAAAACTTTTTCCGGGAAAACTGAAATCAAGATGGTTGGGACCATTCGAAGTTGTCAAACCGTTCTCCTATGGTGCCGTGATAATCAAGTCCATAACTGACGAACATGAATTCAAAGTCAACGGACAAAGATTGAAGCACTACAACGGTGCCCATGTAGAACGTAACAAAGAAGTGGTCACCTTAGGAGATGCATGAGCATGCTCTCCTTCATATATTTTATTTTTATTTTTATTTTCTTTCGAACTATTTAATTTTTTATTTTTATTTACTATTTTCAGTTATTTTTTTCTTTTTAGGATAGATTTATTTATTTTCTTTAAGAATAAAACTACATCTTTCTTTCATATTTATCTAATTGTTTTAAAATTTTAAGTTTAAGAATTTATTTGCACATCTTTCTTTATTTTCTTTTATTAGTTTATCTTTAATTTTAATCCTTATTTTATTTGTTTGTGAATTGTAGGAAAATAGTTCAAGATAAAGAGGAATTTTGATTCAAGAAGGAAACTTCTTCAACAAGGAAATTAATGGGCTGAATCTAAGGCTTATATTAACCCTCCAATTTACCCTAAATAAAGCCTACATAACCGAACAAACCCTTCCCCTTCCCCAAATCCCCTAGCCGTCATCTTCCCCCAAATCAAAACCCTTGTTTTCTTTCTTTCCAATTAAACCCACCCACCATATTTACTACATGTCTTTTCTATTTAACCCATCACCCTTAACTTCCAAGAAACCTATTCCTACTTTTCATCTTGCAACTCTTTAATTTCTTTTGCTTTATTTTCTTTGTGTTTACCAAACTCACAACCAAGATCATGCATGGCATCCAAAATTGAATTTTTGGTTCATCCAAGTTCCTCCAAAGAACCAAGATATAAGAAGTTTGATACACCGGTGGTTCAAGAAAGATTTCACTCCAAGTTTGAAAGCCGAAATATTTACGAAGAACAAGGCTTTGAATACTCAAACTCTCACAAGATTTTGGCCTTGAACCATTCATCTTCAAAAGGATTGCACATCAAAAGTGGCAAATCTTTTGCCATCAATCAGAACCAGGTAACATCTCATGGGTAAGAGAATTCTATGCTTACTCACCTAACCCGGATAATCCTTATGTTTTTGTTCGTGACAAGGCTATACTCATAAGCCCTGAAAACATCAACACCTTTTACGGGCTCTACGTTGAGAAGGACGAGCATCAAGCCTTTGTTGATCAACTCACGCCCAAGTAACTCGACAAGGTGCTTCAAGAACTCACTCTACCAGGAACTCATTGAAACGACGATAAATATAAGGGCACGGTAAATCGCCTTCGGCTTAAACCCGAGGCAAAATTATGGAATAAGTTTGATAAAACTTCTTTAATGCCCACAACACACAATACCACCATTGATACACCTGGTATTTTGCTCATACATTCTATCTTGCATAATCGCATCATTAACATTGGAAAAATTATTTGTTATGAGATTTTTGTATGTAGCACAAAAGACAATGATTCTCTTTTCTTCCCTTGTTTAATTTCCAATCTTTGCAAGGAGATGCATGTCCCACCTAAGTGAGTCCACTGATGAAAAGGCCCTACCAAAGGCCGGTTGGAATCAAGCACAAATCTGAAAGCTAATATGAGAGGCACCGGTAAAATCCCCAATGCCTTCAATTGTCGTATCAACTCTTGCTGCCTTGGAAACTCCTAATGCCCAAGTAACTGATACCCGGGCAACTCGGCCAGCAACCCCAAGATAACTTAAAGCACTCTTACAACCGTTGGCGAACCACCTTAGGCAAATTGAAGACCGAAAACTAATGTTAATGCGGTACATGAAGGATCACAACAATGCCATCACCCAAGTCATCCTGGAAAAGTACCCGGACAGCCGCGTGGCTTCCCCATCTTTCTTGTCGAAATCCTTGCCACGGTAACCAATGAAGCAGTTGTCACGACAACCACAATAGATGATGCCGCGACAACCTACACTACGCCTGCCCAAGCAGTTGCCATGGCAACCAACACTAAAGATGTTGTGGCAACCAAAGCTAAAGACGCTCCAGCAACCTCTGCAAAATCCAAAGGTAAATCACCTATTCCCGAATCAACTCCTACTGAATCATTGTCTGATTTTTCAAATTCGTACGTGTCCTCCATTGCACCAACAAAGACCGCACCAATCGAAGCCTCCAAGCCCAAGCGAAAAGCCAATGACATTGATGAAGAGGACGATGAGGACAACCCCATACGAGGATCGATTCCACCATCGGCAACAATGAAGCAACCACCGCGTTCAAGCAAAAGAATCAAGAAACCGACCAAAAGAAAACTAATCATCCATGATGATGAACTCTCGGAGTAAGTCATCATTTGCATTTTACTTTTCTTTGTGCATGCATTGAGGACAATGCCTCACTCGAGTTTGGAGGGGATTGTTATTAGTTAGTTACCATGATTAGTTGCATTCATCTTAAGTATTGCATTTAGGATACATATATTGCTTGCCATGCCTTTAGTTGGAACAAGAATTGCCTAGATTTGATAAATATTCGATGATGACTTTGCCAATGTACTTAATTGATATAACTTTTTATTCTAGGATAAACATGGAAACACTTAGAATCATATTATGATTGCTAAACTTGATGAAACACTATGTGGCTTGATTGATTTAAAGAATTTTAGCGAACTTAGGTTGATAGTTAAAAAAATTAGGGGATTAGAATAAAAATTGGATGAATGCTAGAGGTGCTCGAAATTGGCTCTAGTATGTGCTAAAAAAAATTTATTGCTAGAGGTGCCCGAAATTGGCTCTAGTATGTGCTAAAAATTGATTGCTAGAGGTGCCGGAAACCGGCTCTAGTCGAATAAATTAATTAACTTAAGAAAACTAAAAACAAAAACACTAGAGGTGCCCGAAATCGGCTCTAGTTAAAACATGTTAAAAGAACCCAATGAAGTAGTTTAAAAACCTCTTGTTTGCATAGAATCCGAAAAATCAACTTGCACACAACTCCGCACACACTCATAAGCATTATAGTTTGATTCCGAGTAACTTCTAAGTTTTCTGAAAAATGAAAAGCCAATCATACTTTGTGCCACGGTTCTGAGAATTGAAATCAAGTTCAAAGCTAAGTTTGTGAAAATTGAAGTCTTGGCAGGTAATTATTAGTTTGCATTGCTTGAGGACAAGACATAGTTTGAGTTTGGGGGTGTGTTAAGTGTCTAAAAGTACTATTTTATTCACCCTTTTTATTCATATTATTGCTAGACTTAGGCCTATATTAGTTACAGTATTAGCCATTCATGCATGTTTGCATTGTTTCCTTGGTGGACAAGCTTGATTTCATATTTTGCTTAATTTTGTGGAAAAAGATACTGCTTTGGTGTGTTTTTGTGTGTGTGCAGAATCGCTTGCTAGGGCAATGCTTGAAGGAGATACCAAGCTAGTTGCCAGGGCAATGCATGAAGGAGATGTCGAGCTAGTTGTCAGGGCAATTTTTGATAAGGGATAAGATGATATGGTAGTCGAAATTGATGACTAGATAAGCCCAAGATGACGTGGAGCAAAGTTAAATCCCAAAGGAGTTTGATTTCCATGAAGAGGTTAAAGAGAAATTAAATCCCAAGAAGATAGGAGAAGTTCTAGAAGAAATTTTAATATAATAAAGAACTATATTCTTTAAAGATATTTAATTCCAACTTAACTTCCTCCTCAAAAAAAGACTTTGACATAGCCCTATAAATTGAGGACCAAGCCGTCAACTCCAAGGGGGGAGAGGAGAGGAATTTTGACAAAGAGAGGAGGGAGATTTCAACAAGAGCAAGGAGAGATTTCGACAAGGCTTTAACCATTCTTCATCTTTTTCTTTCTTGTTCAATTAGGTTTATGCTAGGAATTCTTTGTCTTGTGTTTCTTTGGAACCTAGCCATGAACTAAATCTATTTGGCTAAGGTTATTGTGTTTTGTGGTTGTGAGAAACAATTGGATTTTGTTTAGGTAATAAGAGTTTACACTTTCAATTCAAGGTTTACTCATTCTTGGTTTTTCTTCTTGTTTGCGAGTGAATTGGGAGATAATCTCGTAACTTCATCTATGTATCTAATATCGGGAAAGTTAGATTCAAGAAATGAATGAGTATGGTCTTTATTCAATCTATTGATGGTGAAGATTAATCCGGTTTAGGAATAAGTTAAGGATTTCGACGGCTAAGAGGGGCGCAAGATTGATTGTTATTCACCCTTAATTCACGCAGAGATGTATTATCAGGGCATGCACAAATAGCTATAGTTTTGACTTAGGGATAAGAAGAAACCATTGAAGAACGCTCCGCCGAACCTTGAAGTTGCTGCCCAGCCGCACAAGTAGTTGCCCAGCCAGTCGCCCAGGCAACCGTTGATTAGTTGCTAAGGCAACCCCGCTGTGCAAGTTGCCACGGCAACTGAGTTGCGTTTGCACTCTTTTACCAAGATGATCCAATCGGCTATCACTCCTCAACTCACGATAACATGACCTATTCCCTCTCATTTGATTACATCTTCTTTTACTTATTTGCTTTCTAGTTTAGTTGTTAGTTAAACTCCTACAATCACCTACTTGTGTTTTTACCTTTTATAGTGCAAGAGATTAGATTCTTGAAGTGGCACCAATCCCTGTGGAGACGATATCTTTTATACTATAACTTGCGACGTGTACACTTGCACAATTGCGGAGCACTTATTACGCGCAATACCCACAACTCAATATCAAGTGAAGAAACTCCTCTGATGCCTTAAAATAATACCAAGAACCCTCAAAGCTTCTTGAGAACACTTTTGGATTGCTTGTATGAGAATCTTTGTAGCAAAGTTTATTTCCACCTTAAATGTCTTTGAATAATATCGACGCTTTAATCTTTTCTTTTTTGCGCCCATCAAAGTTGGGGATCTTGAATCCTTGATTAATGCTAATTGCCTTAATATGATGGCATGATTTCTCACTGGGCAAAACTCTGTCCCCTCTTGACGTTTTAGGGATTTTTCCACGTCTCACGTGCGGGTCTTACTTGGCAACATGGTCGACCATATACTCTTCAACTCGAACATGTGTTTTTCCCTTCCTTATGCAAGGTGATGCCCCTTTGAATCTTGGGTTCAACTATCATCATTTCCTGATCTCTTCTGGATTCACCTACTTTTCATCAGCAAATGTATTCATGAGTTTCTCATTTTTGGCAATGCAAACCCTGCATTTAGAATCAATAGCAAGAAATCTTTTGTTTTTCATGAATCTATGCCAATTTACTTGTAAGATGCTTGTGGATGAGCAAGAAAAAGGCTAGAAATAAGAATTTAAAAAGTCATGGCAAACATGTAAAGAGTGAAGTCAAATGCCCCAAAATTCATAGTATGAATGATACATGAATATATCAATCGGATAGCGTTCCTAATTTCTACATGCTTTTAGGTGGCTCTCTTTGACTCACCAACTCCCCAAATTTTATTATTCCCTCTTTTCTAATCTCAAAAAAACATTAGAAGTTTGGAACTCCTTAAAGAAAGGTTAACTCAATTAGGTGGAATGTGTTCTGAAAACAAACTCATTTTTTTAGATATTCATGTATGATAAAAATTCTCTTTAAAGGCTTCTAATGTAGGCTTAGGCTCAGGTTAAAAAAGAGATTATATATATATACCCAGATACATGTTTAAGGGTGATTAAACCAAGGCCCAATCTTTCTTGATGAAATCTCAGTTCTACATTAACTTTCCCCTTCTTTAATTTTCTGGATCACTCTAGATTGCCCATTTTGGGTTTTCACCCTAGAGTTCATTTCTTTTCTTGGCACGTGTTTCATATTTTTTCACACGTCAAATTTTATTTCTTCATTCCTTTTCTTTATTTCTTTCTTTCTTCCTTTTCTTTCTTTTCTTTTTTCTTTTCTTTTTTTCTTTTTTATTTATAACATTCATCTTGATCTGTCATGTTTTTTTTCTCACTTACAAATAGACTTTCATCCTCTTTGCCCCCTAGCGTAGGGAGTGATCCTTGGTTAGGGTTCAATCACAAGAAAAATATATGGCTCAAAGGTGACAATAATTGATATTTTTTTCATTTTCTTATTCGTGAAAGGAAATGAAGGAATGTCAAATGTCATTTCACACACAGATATCATTGATAAGTGTTCAAAAGTACTATTTTTCTTACCCTTTTTACTCATATTATTGTTAGACTTAGGCTCATATTAGTTGCATAGTTAGCCATTCATGCATTAATCCATGTTTCCTTCAATCGTTGAGCTTGATTACATAACTTGGTGATTTTTGTGGAAATAGATGCTGCTTTGGTGTGTTTTTGTGTGTGTATGTGCAGGATCACTTGCCAAAGCAATGCCGAGCTAGTTGCCAGGGCAATGCATGAAGGATATGCCGAGCTAGTTGCCAGGGCAATGCATGAAGGAGGCGCCGAGCCAGATGCCATGGCATTTGTCAACAAAGACCAAAAGCAATATGGATGTCGAAATTCATGACTTTACAAGCCCAAGATGACATGGAGCAAGGCCCAAGCCCAAAGGAATTTGATTGCCATGCAGAGATTAAAGAAGAATCAAATTCCAAGAAGATAGGAGAAGTTCTAATAGGAATAAAATTATAATAAAGAATTATATTCTTTAAAGATAATTTAATTCCAACTCAAACTCCTCCTCAAAGAAGGACTTTGGCCTAGCCCTATAAATAGCAAGGAAATCCGACAAATCCAAGGGGGAGAGCAAGAGTTAATTTCGACAACTCCAAGAGAGAGCAAGAGGGAATTTCGACAAGACCAAGAGAGGAAGCAAAAGGGAATTTTCGACAAGCTTCATCTTTTCTTCCTTGTTCGATTGGGTTCATGCTAGGGATTGTTTATCTTGTGTTTCTTTGGAACCTAGCCATGAACTAAATTTACTTGGCTATGGTTATTTTGTTTTGTGGTTGTGAGAAACTATTGGTTTTTGTTTAGGTAATAAGAGTTTGCACTTTTCTATTTCAAGGTTTATTCATTCTTGATTCTTATTATTGTTTGCGAGTGAATTGGGAGAGGATCTCGTGATTTCATCCATTTATCTAATATCGGGAGAGTTAGATTCAAGAAACGAATGAATATGATCTTTATTCAATCCAATGATGGTGAAGATTAATCCGGCTTAGGAATAAGTTAAGGATTTCAACGGCTAAGAGGAGCGCAAGATTGGTTATTGTTCACCCTTGATTCACGCAGGGATGTATTATCAAGGCATGCACAAGTAGCTAGAGTTTCGACTTAGGGATAAGAAGAAACCATTGAAGAACGCTCCGTCGAACCTTGAAGTTGCTGCCCAGTCGCCCAAGTAGTTGCCCAACTAGTCGCTCAGGGCAACCATCAATTAGTTGCCAAGGCAACCCGTTGTGTAAGTCACCACGGCAACCGAGTTGCCCGTGCACTCTTTTTACCAAGACAATCCAATCGGCTATCACACCTCAACTCACGATAACCTGGCCTATTCTCTCTCAATTGAATTCATCTTTTCTTTTACTTATTTGCTTTCTAGATTAGTTAAACTTCTATAATCTTTTATTTGTGTTTTTACTTTTTACAAAGATAAGAGACTAGATTCTTGAAATAGCACCAATCCTCGTGGAGACGATATCTTTTATACTATAACTTGCGACGTGTATACTTGCACAATTGCGTAGCACTTATTACGCCTAACATGTTTTTGGCGCCGTTGCGGGATTGAAATAGCGACTTTGTTTTTACTTTCTTGCACTTTCTTTTTTTTTTTTTGTTTAAAATTCAAAGGGCTAACAAACTTTGGTTTTGCATTGGTATATGACCGTAGCGCGAGACCGACTTCACCGAATATCCCTTTGATCCAAAAATCGAACGAACCTTACAAAGACTTAGACGAAGGATAAGAGAAGCAATGGCAAATCAAGACGGCAATATGAATCAAGATGTTCGAGCGGGAGGAGGAGTGATTCTTGCACGAAACAGAACTATTCGAGACTATCTTGAAGAAGATCTTGATGGACTTAACCCGAGTTGTCGCACCTGAAATTGAAGCCGACCACTTTGAGTTGAAACCGGTAATGTTTAATATGATCAACACAATTGGCCAATTTGGCGGCTCAAGAATCAAGATGCACGACAACATCTGAAATCTTTCCTCGAGATTTGCAACTCGTTCAAGATACACGGAGTCACCCCGACGTCCTACGATTAAGATTATTCCCTATTCACCGAGGGATAGGGCGAAAGCATGGCTGAATAGCATTCTGCGGATCCATAGCATCTTGGACTGATCTTTGTCGTGATTTCCTTGCTAGATTTAATCCTACAAATTTGACTGATAAGCTTCAGAACGACATTACTTCTTTTTTGGCAGGATGATGAATCCATGTACGAGGCTTGGGAGCGATATAGAGAACTTCTACACAAATGCCCTCTACACGGATTCCCGGTGTGGACTCAAGTAACAATGTTTTACAACGCCGTGAATACACCAACAAGGATGATGCTAGATGCCTCGGCAAACGGCATACTCCTAGATAAGTCACCGGAAGAAGCAATGCAAATTTTAAACAGGCTGGCCAAGAATGACTATCAATTCCCATCTACTAGAAGAGGAGGAGTTAGACGCCAAGCCACAATACATGAACTAGGATCATCAGATTCAATTTCGGCACAATTGGCCGCTTTAACCAAGATGGTCCAGAACATGCAAAAACCAAACAACACACATGAAGTCAAGGTAATGGATTCTTTTTTTGAGTTATGTGGTGATAACCATAATTCTTCTGAATGTATGCAGAATTCAGAATCTAGCTTCTATGTGGGGAATTACAATCGGAGCAACAACATGATGTCAAATACATACAATCCAGCTTGGAAGAAGCACCCGAATTTTCATGGAGTAATCCCAACAATGCTCTAAACCGGAACAATCGAATGCACAAGCATCAGATTCCAGCAGAAATATGCCACGACAACGGATGCCGCGGCAACAACCGACAACATCTAGTTCTTTGGAAAATTCTCTAAATGCTTTTATGATGAAAACTGAATCTTATATGGCTGAGAATAGTAATTTCATAAAAAGAACTGATGCTTTTATTAACAGGACCGAGATGAGATTGCAAAACCAAGAGGCGGCAATCAAATCATTGGAAAATCAAGTCGGACAGTTTTGCTCAAAATCTCAACACTAAACCACAAGGAGGTTTACCTAGCGATCTCAAGTCGCAAGAGGAACTGGCCATGAGCAATGTAAGGCGATCACCACTAGAAGTGGCCAACAACTTAGAGAGGTTCAAACCCGCTCGTCAAACAAAACTCCACAAAAAGATCAAGACGAACCTAGCGGCAAAGCCTTAGATGCTGAACCAGGAATTGCTGCAGAAACCGGCAATAAACATGCCTCGGCAACCGATGACGCCTCGGCTTCTTGTGATAAGCATGCCTCGGCAACCCCAGTTGATAACGCATCGGCAACTCCAGATGTCCCGGCAATGCCGTCAATCAGATTTCAAACCAATGAAAGGATCGAAGATATCCGACTTCCACCACCATTCCCACAAAGGTTGAAGCGACAAAAGCAAGAATACCAATTCAAGAAGTTTCTTGATATCCTAAAGCAAGTCCACATCAACTTGCCATTGGTGAAAGCAATTGAACAAATGCCAAACTATGCCAAGTTTCTTAAAGACATTGTGTCCAAGAGAACAAGGCTAGGAGAGTTTGAAACAGTGGCCGCGACAGAGGGATGCATGACAATGTTGCACAATCGTATGCCACCCAAGTTGAAGGATCCCAGAAGTTTCACAATACCCTGTTCCATTGGAAATCACTATGTCGGGAAAGCATTATGCGACCTTGGGGCTAGCATAAACTTGATGCCTAAATCGGTTTTCCAAAAACTAGGAATCGGGAAGGCAAGACCTACAACAGTCATGCTGCAGCTAGCCGACAGATCCTATGTGCATCCAGAGGGAAAAATCGAGGACATACTAGTAAAAGTTGATAAATTCATTTTTCCCGCTGACTTTATTGTTTTGGATTGTGAAGCAGATGAGCATGCACCTATCATTCTCGGGAGACCATTCCTAGCGACAGGGAGAACTTTGATTGATGTTGAAAAGGGAGAACTCACAATGAGGGTGAATGACCAGCAGGTAAAACTAAATGTGTTCCAAACACTAAGGCATGCCGATGATCCAGAAGAATGCCAACTACTTCATGCCACGACAGAATTTAACTTCGATGAGGAATTTAGTTGCCTCGGCAACTACATTGCCGATCAAGAGGAACTTGAGGAGTATGAAGAACCGGTCGATGAGGAACAACCAGAAGAGGCAAATTGGCTTGTCAATCGACCAGGTACATACTTTGAACCATTGGACTACTCAGGTAAGGAAGGTAAGATCGAAAAACCCTCTATCGAAAATCCACCAATTCTTGAGTTGAAACAATTGCCAGAGCAACTAAAATATGTATACTTAGGGATCGATAATACATTACCTATAATTATTTCCTCTAAGTTATAGCCTGAGCAGGAAAAGAAGCTGATCAACATGTTGAAGCTACATAAAAAGGCAATAGGGTGGACAATTGCCGACTTGAAGGGAATTAGCCCGGCGGCGTGCATGCACAAGATCTTGTTGGAAGATGATCACAAACCTTCAATTGAGGCCCAGAGGAGACTGAATTATGCCATGAAAGGGGTTGTAATGAAAGAAATCATCAAGTGGCTTGACGCCGGCATTATATACCCTATCTCCGATAGTAAGTGGTAAGTAAGTCCCGTACAATGTGTGCCGAAAAGGGAGGTATAACAGTGGTAAGCAATGCAAATAATGAACTTATCCCAACCAGACTGTGACCGGTTGGAGGGTTTGTATGGACTATCGAAAGCTAAACAAAGCCACTAGGAAAGATCACTTCCCATTACCCTTTATTGATCAAATGCTTGACCGTCTTGCGGTAAAACCCTTTTATTGTTTTCTTGATGGTTATTCAGGTTACAATCAGATTGCCATAGCACCAGAAGATCAAGAAAAGACAACCTTCACATGCCCATACGGTACTTATGCCTTCCGAAGGATGCCGCTCGGATTGTGTAACGCCCGCAACCTTCCAAAGATGCATGATGGCGCTCTTTTCGACATGGTCGAAGACTTCCTTGAGATCTTCATGGATGATTTTTCGGTTTTTGGTAATGACTTCGACGGCTGTCTCGGCAATTTAGAGGGTGTTAGCAAGATGCGAAGAAACGGATTTAGTCCTCAATTGGGAGAAATGCCATTTTATGGTAGATGAAGGAATAGTGCTCGCCACAAGATTTCATCCAAGGGAATTGAAGTAGACAAAGCCAAGGTGGACGTAATCGAGAGATTACCCCACCAAATTCGGTTAAAGGAATTCAAGTTTTCTGACATGACATGCGGTTTTTACAGGAGGTTCATTCATAATTTTTCTAAAATCACTAAACCTTTGTGTAATCTGCTTGAACAGATAAAGTCTTCGATTTTGATGATTCTTGCACTCAAGCATTCAAAACCCTAAAGAAAAAGCTTGCCTCAAAGACCCATTGTCGCTCCACCAGATTGACACTACCTTTTGAGCTTATGTGTGATGCAAGTGATTTCGCGGTAGGTAGGAGCAGATCCTAGGCCAACGCACGAGTAAGACCTTCCATGTGATATACTACGCTAGTAAAACTCTTAATGGTGCTCAAGTGAATTACACAACAACGGAGAAAGAGTTACTACCTGTAGTTTTCGCATTTGACAAGTTCCGATCCTATTTAATTGGTACAAAGGTAATTGTTCATACGGACCATTCGACAATCAAATACTTATTTGCTAAAAAGGATGCTAAACCTCGTTTGATTCGTTGGATATTACTTTTACAAGAATTTGATATTGAAATTAAGGACAGGAAAGGAACAGAAAATCAAGTGGCCGATCACTTATCACGTTTGGAACGTAATAGGGAGGAAGACGCGGATCTAGAGATATGCGATGCATTCCCGGATGAACAAATTCTAATTGCCTCGACAACCATCAACGCCTCGGCAACCCTCAACGCCTCGGCAACCCTTGACGCCTCAGCAACCCATGACGCCTCGGCAACCATGGATGCACACGCCTCGGCAACTCTCGACGCCGCAGCAGTCTTTGACGTGCACGCCTCGAAAATCTTGGGAGCAGTCGCCACGGCGGCACATGCCTCGGCAATACCATGGTACGCGGATTTAGTTAATTTCCTTGTTTGTGGTATTTTTCTGTATGGCATTACTCACCAAGGGAAGAAGTGGTTCCGCCATGATGCTAAGCATTACTTTTGGGACGAGCCTCTTTCGTTTAAACAATGTGCAGATCAGGTTATACGCCGATGTGTCCCTGAAGAAGAGCAACAGAATGTACACCGGTAATGCCATTCTTCACCCTATGGAGGACATTTTGGAGGAACTCGTACCGCGGCCAAAGTCTTGCAATCCGGTTTGTATTGGCCAACATTGTACAAAGATGCCCAAGACTTTTACAAGCAATGTGATCGTTGCCAGAGGACGGGCAATATCTCTAGACGACATGAGATGCCACTCCAGAACATCATCGAGGTGGAACTGCTCGATGTATGGGGATCGATTTTATGGGACCTTTCCCATCTTCATTCGCAACCTCTACATCTTACTCGCCGTCGACTATGTGTCTAAATGGGTAGAGGCAGCTGCAGCTCCCAACGACGATTCCAAGACCGTGCAACGATTCCTGCGCAAAAAACATATTTACACGGTTTGGGATGCCGAGAGCAATTATCAGCGACGGGGGCAAGCATTTTGACAACAGACTAATTGCCAAGATATTGCAACGCTTCAGCATATCACACAAGATCGCCACGGCATATCACCCACAAACCAACGGGCAAACAGAAATTTCCAACCGGGAGTTGAAGGGAATACTCGAGAAAGTTGTAAATCCTCAAGGAAGGATTGGTCATTAAGACTAGATGACGACTTTGGGCATATCGCACCGCATTCAAAACACCATTAGGTATGTCCCCTTCCGGCTTGTCTATGGTAAAACATATCATCTACCGTGGAAATCGAGCACAAGGCGTCTTGGGCAATCAAGACCGTGAATATGGATTGGGGAAGTGCGGACAAAAGCGCTTGATGGATCTCAATGAGATAGAAGAATTTCGTGCACTCGCCTATAACAATGCACGAATCTACAAGGAGAAAACAAAGCGATGGCATGACAAGAAACTATTGCCACGGCAATTCACGCCAGGACAACTAGTTATCCTATTCAATTCTCGGCTAAAACTTTTCCCGGGAAAGCTGAAATCAAGATGGTCGGGACCATTTGAAGTCGTCAAACCATTCTCCCATGGTGCTGTGATAATCAAGTCCATCTCTGACAACCATGAATTCAAAGTTAATGGTCAAAGATTGAAGCACTACAATGGTGCCCATGTGGAACGTAACAAGGAAGTGGTCAATTTAGGAGATGCATGAGCATGCTCTCCCTTTTGATATTTTTATTTTTATTTTTATTTATTTTTGTTTTTGTCGATTATTTAATTATTTATTTTTCATTTTTTTCCGATTATTATTATTATTATTTTTATTATTTTGCCGATTATTAGTAGTTTTAGGATAGATTTTTTTTTATTCAAGTTTAAGAATCCTATTACACATCTTTATTTATTTTCTTTATTAGTTTATCTTTAATTTTAATCCTTATTTGATTTGTTTTTGAATTGTAGGAAAGGAAGTTCAAGATAAAGAAGGAATTCTAAACCAAGTAGGAAAACATCTTCAACAAGGAAACTAATGGGCTGAATCTAAGGCTTATATAAAGCCTCCAATTCATCCTAACCAAAACCCCTTTGTCGAAAATTCCTACCAAACCCTAAACCCTTTTTCGATTTCCCCCAATCCCAACCACATATCTTTTCTATAAAACCCATCACCCTTAACCTATTCCTACTTTATATCTTGCAACTTTTTAGTTTCTTTTCTTTTCTTTGTTTTTACTCACAACCAAGATCATACATGGCATCCAAGATTAAACTTTTAGTTCATCCAAGTTCCTCCAAAGAACCAAGATACAAGAAGTTTGCTACACTGGCGGTTCAAGAAAGATTTCAATCCAAGTTTGAAAGCCGGAAGATTCATGAAGAACAAGGCTTTGAATACTCCAACTCTCATCAAGATTTCGGCCTTGAACCATTCATCTTCAAGAGGATTGCACATCAAAAGTGGCAAATCTTTTGCCATCAACCGAACCGGGTAACATCTCATGGGTAAGAGAATTCTATGCTCACTCACCTAACCCGGATAATCCTTATGTTTTTGTTCGTGACAAGGCCATACTTATAAGTCCCAAAGCATCAACACCTTTTACGGACTTTACATTGAGAAGGACGAGCATCAAGCCTTCGTTGACCAAATCAATCCCAAGCAACTCGACAAGGTGCTTCAAGAACTCACTCAACCGGGAACTCATTGGAACGACGGTAAATACAAGGGCACGGTAAATCGCCTTCGGCTTAAACCCGAGGCAAAACTATGGAATAAGTTTGTTAAAACTTCTTTAATGCCCTCCACACACAATACTACCGTTGATATACCACGTCTTTTGCTCATACATTCTATTTTGCATAATCGCATCATTAACATTGGAAAAATTATTTGTGATGAGATTTTTGTATGCAGCTCAAAAGATAAGGGTTATCTTTTCTTCCCTTGCTTAATTTCTAATCTTTGCAAGGAGATGCATGTCCCGAGTGAGTCTACCGATGAAAAGGCCCTACCCAAGTCTGGTTGGAATCAAGTACTAATCCGGAAGCTAATGGGAGAGGCACCGGAAGATTCTTCAAGGCCTCCAATTGCCACGACAACTCCTGCCGCCGCGGCAATCCCTAATGCCCAAGCACTTAACGCCAGGGCAACTCGGCCATTAATCCCGGGACACTTTGAAGCACTTTTGAAACCATTGGCAAGCCGTCTAAGGCAAATTGAAGATCGGCAACTAATGTTCATGCGGTACATGAAGGAGCACAACAACGCCATCACCCATGTCATCCTAGAAAAGTACCCGGACAATCGCGTGTCGTTCCCAATCTTTCCCGCCGATATCCTTGCCACGGCAACCAAGGAAGCTGACGCCACGGCAACCAACCCTGACGATGCCCCGGCAACCACTGCAAAAGCCAAAGGTAAAGCACCTATGCCTGAATCAACTCCTACGGAATCATTTTCTGATTTTTCAGATTCGGACGAATCCTCCATTGAACCAATAAAGACCGCACCAATTGAATCCTCCAAGCGAAAAGCCATTGACATTGATGAAGAGGATGATGAGGACAACCCCGTACGAGGATCGATTCCACCACCGGCAACAAGAAAACAACCATCGCGTTCAAGCAAGAAAATCAAGATGCCAACTAGAAGGAAACTAATCATCTACGATGACGAACTCTCGGAGTAAGTCCTCGTATGCATTTTTATTTTTATTTTTATTTTTATTTTCCGTTATTTTTATGCATGCATTGAGGACAATGCCTCACTCGAGTTTGGGGGGGATTGTTATTAGTAATTACCATGTTTAGTTACATTAATCTTAAGCATTACATTTAGGACACATAAACTGCTTGCCATGCCTTTAATTAGAACAAGAATTGCTTAGATTTGATGAATATTCAATGATGACTTTGCCAATGCACTTAATTGATAGAATTTTTATTCTAGGATAACCATGGAAAAACTTAGAATTTTACTATGATGCTAAATTTGATGAAACACTGTTGTGGTTTGATTGATTTAAGGAGTTCTAGTAAACTTAGGTTAATAATTAACTAATTGGGGGATTAGAATAAAAATTGGATGAATGCTAGAGGTGCCCGAAATTGGCTCTAGCATATGCTAAAAAAATTGATCACTAGAGGTGCCCGAAACTGGCTCTAGGAGGCGTTAAAAGATTTTTAACTAGAGGTGCCCGAAACCGGCTCTAGTCGATTAAATTAACTTAAGAAAACTAAAAATAAAACACTAGAGGTGCCCGAAATTGGCTCTAGTTAAAACATGTTAAAAAGAACCCAATGAAGTAATTTGAAAACCTATTGTTTGCATAAAATCCGAAAAATCAACTTGCACACAACTCAGCACACACTCACAAGCATTATAGTTTGATTCCGAGTAACTCCTCAGTTTTCCGAAAAATAAAAAGCCAATTATACTTTGTGCCCCTTGCCTGAGAATTGAAATCAAGTTCAAAGCTAAGTTTGTGAAAATTTGAAGTCTTGGCGGTGTAATTATGAGTTTGCATTGCTTGAGGACAAGCAATAGTTCGAGTTTGGGGTGTGATAAGTGTTCAAATGTACTATTTTTCTTACCCTTTTACTCATATTATTGCTAGACTTAGGCTCATATTAGTTGCATAGTTAGCCATTCATGCATTAATCCATGTTTCCTTCAATCGTTGAGCTTGATTACATAACTTGGTGATTTTTGTGGAAATAGATGCTGCTTTGGTGTGTTTTTGTGTGTGTATGTGCAGGATCACTTGCCAAAGCAATGCCGAGCTAGTTGCCGTGGCAATGCATGAAGGATATGCCGAGCTAGTTGCCGCCGGGCAATGCATGAAGGAGACGCCGAGCCAGATGCCATGGCATTTGTCGACAAAGACCAAAAGCAATATGGATGTCGAAATTCATGACTTTACAAGCCCAAGATGACATGGAGCAAGGCCCAAGCCCAAAGGAATTTGATTGCCATGCAGAGATTAAAGAAGAATTAAATTCCAAGAAGATAGGAGAAGTTCTAATAGGAATAAAATTATAATAAAGAATTATATTCTTTAAAGATAATTTAATTCCAACTCAAACTCCTCCTCAAAGAAGGATTTTGGCCTAGCCCTATAAATAGCAAGGAAATTCGACAAATCCAAGGGGGAGAGCAAGAGTTAATTTCGACAACTCCAAGAGAGAGCAAGGGGGAATTTCGACAAGACCAAGAGAGGAAGCAAAGGGGAATTTTCGACAAGCTTCATCTTTTTCTTCCTTGTTCGATTGGGTTCATGCTAGGGATTGTTTATCTTGTGTTTTCTTTGGAACCTAGCCATGAACTAAATTTACTTGGCTATGGTTATTGTGTTTTGTGGTTGTGAGAAACTATTGGTTTTTGTTTAGGTAATAAGAGTTTGCACTTTTCTATTTCAAGGTTTATTCATTCTTGATTCTTATTATTGTTTATGCGTGAATTGGGAGAGGATCTCGTGATTTCATCCATTTATCTAATATCGGGAGAGTTAGATTCAAGAAACGAATGAATATGATCTTTATTCAATCCAATGATGGTGAAGATTAATCCGGCTTAGGAATAAGTTAAGGATTTCAACGGCTAAGAGGAGCGCAAGATTGGTTGTTGTTCACCCTTGATTCACGCAGGATGTATTATCAAGGCATGCACAAGTAGCTAGAGTTTCGACTTAGGGATAAGAAGAAACCATTGAAGAATGCTCCGCTGAACCTTGAAGTTGCTGCCCGATCCTTCAAGTAGTTGCCCAACTAGTCGCCAGTAAACCATCAATTAGTTGCCAAGGCAACCCCGTTGTGCAAGTCGCCACGGCAACTGAGTTGCCCGTGCACTCTTTTACCAAGACAATCCAATCGGCTATCACACCTCAACTCACGATAACCTGGCCTATTCTCTCTCAATTGAATTCATCTTTTCTTTTACTTATTTGCTTTCTAGATTAGTTAAACTTCTATAATCTTTTATTTGTGTTTTTACTTTTTACAGTGCAAGAGACTAGATTCTTGAAGTAGCACCAATCCCTGTGGAGACGATATCTTTTATACTATAACTTGCGACGTGTATACTTGCACAATTGCGTAGCACTTATTACGCCCAACAATCATCAAAGAGAAGCAATCTTCAGTTGGTAGATGTTTTAGAGTTATCACTTTATTCAAAGACCTTAAAGAACAATGTCCGAGAGAAAAATTTAATCAAAATCATTAATCCCAACACATTTTTTTCCATTCTATCTCTGGGATTAGATTCAAGAATAATTCATACAATCAATAATAGGGGCTCTGAAAGAAGATGTGTTTTGGAAGAGAAATGGAAGGAATGAATAAAAAAATGAAATGTTTGCCACTTGAGAAAATAAAGAAAATGCATCTTTAAAATAAGTAAAATAACATAGAGCCCTTACAAAAGATCTATAGTCCTCGTGGGCAAAAGCAAAAAGGTTAGCTGTTGGTATGATTTTGCAACAGAAAAATCCTCTACTGTCAAGTTATTAAGCACTGTTCCTAGAAGGCATGAGTGAATTCTAGCCAAGCTTGCCCCATCTACTTCGTGACAAGATTTTATTGTTCGTGTAGTTCAGGTTGTAGGTGCTCGTCGTATTTATCTGGTATCTTCTCGAGTCTTCCGTGTTTGATATCTACCAGTATAAACTCTCCATTTGTGACCATGTCTGCGAAGTGTTCGGTGGCATGGTTTAACATACGATCATAGAAGGGACCATTGAAAGTCTCTACAAAAATTGGAGTAATCTCAATTTTCAACAGTAGGGGTTGGACCTGGGCTACCATATCTCGCCACCTCTGGGCATATTGGCAGAAGCTTTCATTGGCCCTTTTCTCCATCTCTGGCAGTACAAGCCAATTTTGGATCATATCGATCACATGCTTATACTGTTTGATGAAGACCCTTGATAGTTCTACCTACTTTTTTATATTGGCCTGACTTAGTTGAGTGAACCAACGGGCAGCGGACCCTGACAAACTATCTTGAAATCAATGTATGAGTAATTTCTCATTGTCCAGTGTAAAACATTTTTCGTAGTACATGGTCGATGTACAAAAGAGTAAGTAGTTACTTCGTACTTTTCGAAATCAGGTTCTTAAACTTCAGAGGAATAATTAGATCTGTCACCAAGCTAAGGTCTTTGGCATCTATGCATTCGTGAATGTTGACTGCTTGTAGGGTTTTGATAATCCTCTTAAGCTTGTCGCAATGATCCTCCAATTTCTTGTCTATCTTGATCCTATCGCCTATCTCGCCGAGGTCCGGAACTTTGACATCTTGATCGTCCCCAACTTATTTTAGACTCTATCGAAACATTGGTCGAGGTTCTTGGAAGGTGAATATGAAGCTTTTCTTTGATTGCTTCACAGTTTACCTCTTGTAGAGGTATTGCCATACCACTATTCTTGATCGCCTTAATAGCTTCGAGATTTTTGTAGCCTAGTATGGCCACTATTTGGAGAATAGTGTTTT